>OZ035859.1:9098178-10298178 GCA_964034905.1 Itoplectis maculator
TGCAGCGTGCAAAATTATTTTGCTGTGTTCAAAATTATTTATATCTTCCAAAAAATCACAACATCCGTTCCAAGTTTCCAGGACTAATCACTCGCCCTGAGAAGATGAACGGGAGGAAAGGGATGATCCCTGGTCGACTGACGCGTTATAACATCAGACTCGGCAGACTAGACGCGCCACTATCGTCAGTCTGAAGATGCACAGCCAGGAAGGAGGAAGAAGAGTAGTGTGAGGGTTTTGCCAGTGCACATATATACATGCTAATAGTCGTGAGAAGTCGCCGACTACCCTCCGCACCCTTCCTAACCTCCCGGCTAACGCAAACTTGTGTACACATGCGGATACAGGGGTCTGTTCTATACGGAGCGCCAAGACTGAACCCGAAGCGCCGCCAACCGCCTCCTTATCAAGACCGGCCGAGTTTCCTTCGGACAGTTTGCCGGCGCTAATGAGCTGGCAAGATAATTAGCATTATGTTAATGTGTGACGTGCCACGGTCGCGGCGGCCCCGGAGTCGACGACGTAACCCCGACGTAACCTGGACGGGACTCTCGGTCAGGACTTGGCTTCTCCCTTCGTCGAGAAACCTCCCCCATCTTACCCCCAAAAGATCTCAACCCTGTTTTAGTCCATCCTGGTTACCCTCATCCAGCATCAACAGCAACAGCAGCAGCAGCCACTGTGTTTGTTCCTGATGTTTGGACTATGTTGGGCATAGTTAAATATCCTATGGAAGAATGTACCACCCCAGCTATCTTTGAGGTCCTGGTCTGACCATTCTTGAGCAACCATCACCCTAACTGAAAAGACTGTCAGCCGTCATTGAGTCGTCTCATCGCCTGAAAGTCATGTAAATGGATGTACGTTGCTTTTACAGGGTTGTCCAAGTTTTTTATTGGGAATTTTTGCCATACTGAGAAAAATTAGTAGTTGCGATTACCAACCATTGGTTCGACCTACCAAAATATTGGTTGCAGTTACTAAAATATTGGTAGCTCTGACCAACGATTGGTAATCGAAATAATTTAATTTTTTCAGTGCATACTCGATGAAAAGGGGAATAAAGTGTCCAGCCTGAATCATTTAGGATGAGATTCATCCATAACGTCAAACCGCAACGGATTTTTATTTCAACCCTCAATTCTGGGAATATCGGTGAGACGAGAGCTTGGCCCCAGCTTTCACCCAAGGAACAACGGATCGGACAACCAATCTCCCGATGCGGACGTGTCGTGTCGGGATCGCGAGACGGGCTTTGCAGCTGTGTGTGGGTGGGTGCGGCGCACGGTTACTCGGAAATCTCCGGTTATCGGAGATCCAAACTTCGCCCGACGAGTTCGTCCGGGAGCCGCGACGTTGTGTGTCGAGAGACTGTTGGTTGAGATTCTCGGAAAACGCAGGGCAAACGTGGTGAATAGAGGGCGATCCACACGTCTACTTGGAAATCTTGAACTTTGCGTAATTAGTTCACTCTGAACGATTTTCCTGTTTCTAAACAGGCCTTAATTCCCACCGCTCAACGATCTTCAAAAAACAGCCCTTGCATCGCATAAATCATTTCTGGGTACAGCATCCTAAAAAAAAAAAAAAAAAAAACAGCAGTGAGTTTTGTGCATCCAGCGGATTGGTTGCATCCGAGTATCTTGAGTAAACGTCCGGGGATCGCGAATTCGAGTGGACGAGATAGCCGTCATCGAGGATAAGTGCACAATGACCCTATAGTACCCTATATGACCCTGTGGCCAGGCTGATGGTCATTCAGCGGAATATTTGCAGTGGCGATAGGATCATCGAGATAGGATTGAGACCGAGGACAAGTGGATCCCTTGCAACGAGTGGCCGCTGGCTTTCCACGAGTACGCGAAATAGCCACAGCCAGGGGGTTGAGTGGGGGTTGGTTGGGGAGTTGGTTAGGGTTGAGGGGGGTCAAGGGACGAGGCCCCTGAAGCCTCTGCGACGTTTGTCCGGCGTTATCTCGAATCGTCGACGCAGTGACCACTCGGCGAGGAAGAGAGATTACGTCGGTGTGCACAGTCCTCATCGTCCTCTTCGTCCTCATCGTCCTCATCGTCCTCTCTTCGTATCTGCAGTCGATCGCGTTTCTCTCGACTCGCCTGTCGATTACATTTTTAAACTGCGGTCACTGCGCCGGGAGACGAGCGATGTCTCGAGTCCCGCCGAGTGTGTTGCTCGTGTACACAGGGGGAGGGGAGGGGAGGGGGGGGGGGGGAGAGAGGAAAAAACATACTTCGGGACAAAGAACTTTGGAAGACGTGTTTACAAAAAAAAATACTGATAAGCAGCGACGAGAAAACAAACAAACACGAACATTGTTGCAGTGGAATTGGAAACGTTTTGCTTTTGTGTTTTTTTTTTTTTTTTTTTTTTTTTTTCGTGAAGTGTCCACTACAAAAAAAATCGTTTTCGAGGACGAAATCTCTCCGGACAAGATTTTCGCTGAGAACTTCGGTAGAACAAAAAAAAACTGATAAGCTGTGGAATTGGAAACGTTTTTTTTTTTTTTTGTCTGAAGAATTCATTAGAAAAAAATCGTTTTGGAGGACAAAATCTCCCCGGACAAAATTTCGGCGGACAGAATCTCTCCGAAGATTTTTTTTTCTTTTTTTTTTTTGCGAAGAGAAATGAGGGTCTGAGCCGACGAGGTAATTATCGAAACTTGCCCGGGCCGTTCTTATTCTCCCCGTTCGAGAATATCAAAGCAACTCGAGGACGAAATGATCAACATTGCCGCAGCGGCCGAGAGTCTTCGTTGGGGTCTCGGCTCTCATCGCTCCTCGTCCCGGGCGGATATTCTTTGCGTCATTATCGCGATTTAATTATGTCGAATCTCTTTGAGAGTTTTAATTTGGCCAGACACCCGCCTCTTGCCTCTTCGTGTTATTTTTTTTTTTTTAGCCCCGCACGCAAATGCAAACAAATGCCAAATTGAGTGAGAGAGAAAAAACGAGACTCCGAATGAAGCCTACGTAACGAGATCAGCGCCCTTCCTTATAATTCTCGAATTTTCCGCTCGAGTTTCCAAAATAACTTCTCACTTCTGCCCCAATAAAAATTAAAAAAAAATATGATCACGAATTCCGAAACAATATTTATTATAATATTTGTAATTTTTTTCAGCAAGAAAAATTGACAAATACTATTATAAAGTGCCTCAACAAAATCAAGACACAATCAATAGATGATTAATAATAGATCCAATCGATGATTAATAATCGATCCAATCAATAGAATTCCATCGATCCTATCGACTCGCCTAAAAAAAAATCTTGACCAATCACAGACTCGTCGCGAAGCTCCAGAAGCTCCAATACAAGTTTCGCACGACGCGGAGAGCTTTTTGCTTCATTTAGCGATATTCGGATTAGGCTCGAGGGATTATCGAGAGTTTGTCTCTCCCCCTCCCCCCTCCTTTTTCTCCCTCGGAGCGCGGAATCGATGGACTCCAGAGTCGACTGGCAACTATCGTCCAATATCGAAAAGCCAGCAGTAGACTCATACCAGAGTGGGGAGGGGGAAGTCCCCCCCCCCCCTCTCCCCTCACAGTACAGAGATGAGAGGCGGCTCGCTGTGTGCAAACGCAAAACGCCTGACTCTCCGTCTCTGTCGATCTCGCCGCTCGACTCGAGCGGCCCGAGCGAGTGGTTACTCGCCCGGGAGAAATTAATTTTAACTTTAAATTAAGACTCGGCCCGATACCTGGTTGGCTCGCGCGCTTTGTTGTCCGGAGCGCGCGGGTGGGGGGGAGGGAGGGGAGGCGCCACCCTTTCGCGGACGCGACGTTCCTCAATCGCTGAGAGATGGAGCACCCCAAAGTTTTCCTCCTCTTTTGTCTACTGTAAACGAGAACACGTTGTTAATATACATACAGCCCGATCGGAGGCTCACTTCCAAGCGGCTGCTTATCGATGCGCAAACTCCGCGTTTGTACGCGACGAATGCCGGGGCGACGCGATTTAAAAATTCACGCGCTATCTCCGCAACGATGGAGTTATATATTTGGCTTTGGAATAATTATCCGGGAAGTTGAGGCTTCGAATGCAAAATTTACGAGTTACTTTAGATTTAGGTACTGTGAAATTTGTCGACGATTTTCATTGGGAAAAAAAATGGGAACTGACCTGGGACAATAATTATTTATAATAATGTATTTGGCTTTGGAATAATTATCCGGGAAGTTGAGGCTTCGAATGCAAAATTGACGAGTTACTTTAGATTTAGCTACGGCGAAATTTGTCGACGATTTTCATTAGAAAAAAAAATTGGGAACTGACCTGGGACAATAATTTTTTTTTCGTAACATTAAAAAAAATCTCAAGGATATAATATTAAAGTGATATCCTGTATTTCGCGTTGCCATAAATAAATCGATATAAAAAAAATAAAAAAATAAAAATACAATTCTGATGTTTTTTTTTTTTCAGTCCTGAAATATATTCTTGTGCTTCAAGCTTCTCAAAATCAGTGTCCACGATGCTGACACAATTTTCTTCCAAAGATACACGAATCGGTTTAACTCCCTCGCATCCCAATCTACGAAATTAACGTTCCAGAAATCGCGAGGCTGTAACTCGAGGCACCAGAACACCGGAGCAGAATCTCCAAGTCGCAACTTCGGAGAAGCGTTCCGAGGACGCGTCGACGTCGAGAAGAGGAGAGACAAAGCGCGCGAGGCCATCGGTCAATTAATCAAGATAATGAGAGCCAAGTCGGGAAGGGGTGGGGATCCCAAAACCACCCTTCCTCCCTCCCTCACCTTTCCATGCCCTCCCCCACTCCCCTTGAGAGGGAGAAGAAAGTGGATGGTACCTATATAGTTATGCTGTTGGGGGTGGTTGGCGAGAGGGGGTTGAAGGGGACGAAGGGGGGGAGTCGAGGTGAGCCAGGATCAGAGGGAGGGGGAGGGAGGGGGAGGAAGTTGAAGGGGTCCACCGGCTGCGCCAGACATCCGACACCTCGGTCGAGCGATACGGACAATACCCAAAGATACGCGACTTGGCGGTGAACTTCGCCGGCGAGGCTTCCGGATAAACAGCCTAACTCGAACGAGGCGCGTGATTAATTAATTAGCCGGGCGCTCTGCGCGCGCGGAGAGATCCGCGCGTAGACGTTGTACACGTGAGCTAGGAACAGTCCGGGATGCAGGGATAGGAGGGGTGAAGAGGGGGGGGGGGGGGGGGGGTGGTGGAGGTTCAGCTCCAAAGATGGGTGAGTCTAGACGTGGCCTCGCTGCCACGTCTTCCAGCGACTCACGCGATAACGACGGAGAGACAGATGCCTCGTGTCAGTTTTGGTAGATTTTGGGCGATGGTTGTATACCTATATATATGATATATGTACAGGTAGGGACAAGTAGGGAGGTCCTTCAGAATTTTCTTGAGTGTTGTGCAGAGCGAGGGTAGCAACTTTCAGCGGTGGTGAGGATGCATTTTGCTTGGAAAAAAAAAAAAAAAAATTGACGAGAAGATTTTTTGGGAGATTCTGTCTTTTTCTTAAATTTGTTAGTTTTAGTTATTGATCTAAACCTCCGCCATTATTTTCGTATTCGTAATAATTAAAAAAAAAAAAAAAAAATCGGCGAGAAGATTTTTTGGGAGATTCTGTCTTTCCCCTCAATTTTTTAGCTTTAGTTATTAATCGTCTACTGCATTGTACCATCCGTCATTATTTTGTATTTGTAATAATTAAAACAAAAAAAAGGCTCAGTCTAAATAATTTATCATCAAACGTGCAGCATTTTATTTTCGCAAATCCTCCAATTTCCGACCCGCAGGACTAAATTACAAATAACGTAACGTATTTTTTTTATTATTTTTTTCTTACAAACCCAGTGTTTTGATTTTACCAAATTACCTTTTCACCGTTCGCTCTTATCGTCTCGTCTATAACCAGCGCGACGCGAATACGCCAAGAGGCCGGCGGGTTGTGGCCCCGTGACGTTGCCTACGAGAGAAAACGGCCGATTTACATTGTCGACGGTTAATGTTACACCGGGTACGCGACGATATTGCGCCGAGTCACGAATATAGAAGCAAGGTCTTCATCCGCGTGGCTGCTGAGAAAGCGAACTGCAGAGAAAGACCTCTCGCGCGCGTTGTGCCGGCTACCATCGGCAGAGGGGGCAAAAAATCCTCGGCTCGGTACCGCCGCTGAGGTAACGAGCTTCTCTCGTTGTACCTCTCACGTGTATAAATACATTAAGTATCGGGCAAACTCTCTCGGTTCTATCCGGCGCGCCGAGGAGAACCGCGGCCGAGATATTTAAGCCTGTTCGAGCGGTGGCTACGATCTTTACCCGCGCCTACGAACTATACACGTGTTTCCCCTCCCCTCCGTCATCGCCGTCTGTCGAGTCCAAGAATATGTAAAATAATAATAATAATAATAGCCAACGAGGGTTGGAAAAAAATGCATTAAAAATGGCGGCATTTTTCCCTCTCCCTGTGCCCCCCCCCCCCCCTCCCCTCCTCCCCTCCATCAAACCAGATAATAATTAATATTAATAAAAACGAGAATTAGAATTTTTTTTTTACCACAAATAAAAATGTACAGCGTTACTCGGCACTAGTCAGGCCCTGGTCAGAGCCGAGTCATCCCTGTCCGGGCATGATCAGTGCCTGGCTTGGGCCGAATGTAACAGAATGCTACAGATTTTTCTACCCAGCGTCAAAGCTGAGAATAAATAAAAATAATTATACCAATAGCAGCAACAAGACTTAGAAATAAATAAAAAATCACAGCAAAAATCGAAGCCGAGAATAAATAAAAATAATAATAACAATAACAGCAACAAGACTTAGAAATAAAAAAATAAAAAATCACTGCAAAAATCGAAGCCGGGAATAAATAAAAATAATAATAACAATAACAGCAACGAGACCTATTAATAAAAAAAAAAAAAAAAATCACTGCAAAAATCGTCGCACAGAAGCAGCGCCGAAGAAGGATCCCTCGCAGCTTCGCCTGCGGCTGCATCCGAAACGTTTATCGCGCGGGACCATAAGAGAGCAGTTGGCGTCGATGATTCACGGCCGCAGCGCTGCAGCTAAGTCGGCTCCTCACCGTCTATGCATCTATAACTGCGTTTACACATACACTGTACCTATACAGATATATACACAGCGCGGAGCATTACAGGGAGCGTCGTTCAAAATGGTGCACGAGACGTGTGTATATATCTGCATCATGCAAATGGTTCCAATCATAAGCGAAGTCTATAATCGATCTATAAATCTGCTTATGGGGGAAGGAAGGAAGAGCACCAGAAGGGCAAGAGGGAGGGGGGAGGGGGGAGGGGGGGTCTTCGTGTGCAACACAGAGGCAGAAGGGGGAGGGGCGGCAGGAAGGTGGGGGAAGAGGGGGGAGAGGGGGATTGGTACGCTCCTCTCGTCTCACGACTCAACAGTGAATCAACAGTGAAAGAGAGAGAGGGAAATATTTATTCCGTAGAGAGGGGAGAGGGGGAAGGAGACAGAATGCAGAGAGAATCGAGTGAGAGTGGAATCGAACGAGCCAACCACCACCATTCACTACCACCACCACCATCGCACCACTGCCATAGACAAATGTATCTTGTTAGCATACCATTTGTATGCATGGGGTTTTGCACACCCCGGCATCACTTACTACGGGCCTCGCGCACCGACGTTTAACGTTTAACTTCTTCGAGAGCAAATCGAATGGAAATCGTTTTGGTCGGTCGAACGACCGCCGCACGGTTTAATCGCTCGACGAGAGCTTCTGGCTCGGCGAGAGCCAGAAGCGTATCTCGGTCTCGCTTTATCCTTCTTCTCTCTCCCTGTTCATGGGTCTGCACTCGCCAGCAGCTTTTCTCTGGATCTTTCCCCCTCCTCTCACCCTCCCCCCCCACCCCCTCCGTGAGACTCGTCCGAAAACTACCCCCTCGCCGATTCGATGCAACGCCTGAGGCTCGTTTCGTCGGCTGATTTATCGCACGCATTTTTTTTTTGCTGTGAGAATTTCGCTGGAAAATGGGACACTGGACGAAGTGATCTGGCAAGTTTCGATCGGTGAAATCGTTGAAAACAATTTTTGGAGATAGAACAGAATTTTTTTTTCTCGATGTGTTTTTTTATATAATTTTACAAAATTAATTTACTATTTTTGGTTATAGGACAGACAATTTTTTTTTCCGATGTGTCGATGTGTTATTTTTTATATAATTTTACAAAATTAATTTATTTTGTCTAAGAAATGAATGTGTGGATTATAAGACAAAAAATTCTGGATTATTTTTTTTTATCTTGAAAATAAAATAAAAATGTGATTTTAAGGCCCTCGGGTTCTGAATTTTTTAAATTGTTCGCTTGGTAATTATCGCGGAAAAGTTTTTCGTCAATCGAGTTCTCCGTCCTCGTTTTCCTCCCCTCCTCCCACTACATCGGCTTTTCGAATGAATGAGACTAAGAAACGAGGGTGGTTCGGTTTTTTTTTTTTTTTTTTTTCAGGCGGACGAAGTCCGCGGATTCAGGGGAGAAAGCACCCAACCGCCGTTCTCGGTATCCCGTGATTGATTAACTTTTTTTTCCCCCCGCTTCTTACCGACGACGAGCGACGTAATTATAATTTTTATTCATTACCAAGATCTCAGCTCGAGCGACGACGACGCCCGACGAGAGAGAACCTTTTCCGCCCGGACACGGAGGGAAAGATATGGTCGGTTTGATTTTTCCATTTGAAGGCAGTCGCTCGTCGCCGCGAGATACGATTCTTCTCGCGGCTCGCGATGAACTCTCCGGTAATCAATATTCATTTGCGGTCCGCGCGACTCGACGAAGGGCCGAAAAACGTCTTCGCGATATTCGCAAACGGATCAGTCGGCTCGGCCATTTTTTACACTGCTAATCAAATCAAATAACATTTTTTTAAATCACTAAAATGAAATCAAATTTATTTAAAAAAGACCACAAAATTCAAATCAAATTTATTAAAATTCAATTTTGCTTGCTGCACATAAAAAAAAATGTTTATTTTATTTTTCGGAAAATATAAAATAGGTTTGAAAAAAAATCGTCGTCTCTCACTGAATGTTTATTGTTTTTTTTTTTAACGCCAACGTTGTCGTTTAAAAATTTATTAAAAAATAAACCACGAAATTCAAATCAAATTTATTGAAATTAAATTTTGTGCGCTGCACATTAAAAATGTTTATTTTATTTTTAGGAAAATATAAAATAGGTTTAAAAAAATCGTCGTCTCTCACTAAATGTTTTTTTTTAACGTCTGCGCTGCGGTTTAAAAAAAGTGCATTTACATTTACGAGCGAGAAAAGAAACGAATGTATCGTTGGGACACGTGTCGCTCGTCAAATCGTCGGCGTCGATGATTCCACTCGACGTTCGGGGCAATAACTTTGAAACGAATCGAACCCCCGAGATATCCGGGAGTGGCTTATTTGCATACCAGGCCGCAGAATCCCCGGGACCACCCCTTCCCACGGGTTCCTCGCGGGTTCACGGGGCCCGGGCTTGTCATTCGAAGTCACCCACTCGACATAAGGTGGCTCCGCTCTCGATCTACACGCCTGATTCTCCTCCACGTCCGTCGACTCACCCCCACTCACGATCCACGACTCGCACCCTCGTCGTCGTGATCGTTTAGCACTTTGCCGTAATTTTTTTTTTTTCCTCGCCACCACCGATTCTCTCCCTCGCCCAACCACCGCCCTGTATTTGCATAGCCCCTTCGATTGCTTTTTTTTTTCTTTCGCATTATACAGTCTCGAGAAACAGACCTCTGCGGCTTCGTGCGACCCTCGCGGAAAAAAAAACGACCCTCGATGAAAAATCGATGCTTTATAATCGAACCAAAACACTCGTTCTTAATTATTTGTCCGCTTTTTCGGCGACGTCGCCTCCGAAAAATTCGGTTTGAGATTAATTCACTGGAAGTCGTATTATGAATTTTTTAAATCAAGAAAATAAGGTTTTTGACGTAAAAACCTTTCTTACGATTATTATTATTTTTTTTATTTCAGTATAAAATTATTCGAGGCTTACATTTTTTGCCAAAAATATTTGTTTTCTTTTAAATTGAAATTAGGGTCACAGAAAATGGAAAAAATGCTGACGTTTGATTCTCTATAAGTAAGATTGTGGGCAGTCTCAGAATTTTTGTGTCACGGGAAAAAAAAAAAAAAATTGAAAGCTCGGTAATGCAACGTCTGTGTCCCCTGTCGTATATTTTTCTTGCAGCGAATAAAGTAGCAGGTATACATATCCGTCGTCCGCGGAGAGCCGAGAGAGTTTCCTATCGACTCGACGGCCCACCCACGGGATCCCATGGGCGTCCGTCGTTGCTTTACTGCCAACATTACTTCAAGGATAACGCCTAAGGAATAAAGACCTTTATGACCTTACTTCACTTTCCATCCATTTTATTCCTCGCGCCCTGCGCACACACAACGTCCACCTTTACTCTGTTATATTGATGGCGCTCTCTCTCTTTTTCTCTCGCGGGGCCTGGACCACATTTCCCTGCACTATTCAGGAAAATCTTGGCTCTCAACATTTTACGCTTTTATCGATTAGCTCTCGTTCCTTCGGGATCGACGAATATTAATGAAAAATCTTGACAACTTTTTTTTATAAACAATAATCGATGTGCAATTCTTAGACGTTTATAAACAGGAGGCTTTGGCCATTTTTACCACTTTGGTTGAATTGCGAAATAATTAAATTATGCATTTTTGACGTGAGCTTTTTTTTGGTGATTCCTTTTTAGGTGAAAGAATAAATTTTGCCCATTTTTTTTTTTTTTTTGATAAATTACGAAATAATTAAATTACAAAATTTTGACGTGATATTTTTTTGGTGATTTTTTTTAAGGTGAAAGAATATATTTTGGCGATCTTTTTTTTTTGTGGGCAGATTGTGTCTTTTTATTAGAGAACGAGCGACATTTTTCCGAGACGAAAATGTCGCGACAAAGAGCCGCCGCGACTCTCAAGACTCTCGGTAGCCGCGGGTCGATTGCGCAGTACGTGGAGACATCTAGGAAGGAACGGCTCAACACGAGGTCTCGGCAAGCGCGGAGACCGATACCAACGGAAGAACGGGGCGACCTTCGCCGCTGGGGTCATAGACCTCAGTTGCTTCTACGCTCTCACCGAATTACCGCAAATCACCGATCCCACTTCGTGGCTGATTAAAAATGCTTAATGAGACAAATTAAAAAAAAAAAACATTGATCTCAGCTTTGCAATTTTTTTTCACGAAACAGAATATTTTATTTTCATTTACACTGTAACTTTTTATTTAAGACATTCAATTAATCACAAAAAATATTTTAACGTTACCCGATATATTTTTTCCCATTAATTGCGTCGCGGATGCGACAAAGTGAAAATAGCCTTTCTTTAACGAAGCACAAACGACGGAGGCGACGAAAAAAAGAATGGGGGAGGGGGGGCAGGTGGTGAAAAAAAAATACGTATCGCGAAAAAACGCCCCAACCGAAGGTTGGCACAAAGAAAATCTGTAGTAGCGCATACATTGCATTCTTTTCTGCCTTCATCAGCAACTCGGGTTTCGCGTCAACGCGCGATGCCGTCATTCACGCGCGCGCTTTGGCGCGTTTCAGTCTCTCAAAGAATAAAGGCCGGCCGGGAGGTAGCGCCGCGCGGCAGCTCAGACAGTGTGTTGCAAGGGTTGCGCCGGGTGCCGGGTGCCGCGGACGCTCGGCCACGACGACGCGAGAGAGAGAGAGAGAAACGTACGATGTGTTTACCCACAGGAAACCAGCCCGGAGAATAAGCGGAGAGCCAGTGGTAGTGGTGGTACAGTAGAACCCCGATTCATAGACTTCTGCGACCTCCCGTCCGGCTATGACGACGTTACAGTAGAACCTCGATTCACTTCACTCAATTCGACGGCGCTCGCTTCCAGTAAAACAGTAGAACCCCGATTTTCGAATATTACAGTAGAAACCCGATTTTCCAATAGTACAGTAGAACCCCGATTCATGGAATTCTGTGATCTCTCGTCCGGCTATGACGACGTTACAGTAGAACCTCGATTCACTTCACCCAATTCGACGGACGCTCGCTTACAGTAAAACAGTAGAACCCCGATTCCCAAATAATACAGCACAACCCCGATTTTCCAATAGTACAGTAGAACCCCGATTCATAGACTTCTGCGATCTCTCGTCCGGCCATGACGACGTTACAGTAGAACCTCGATTCACTTCACTCAATTCGACGAACGCTCGCTTCCAGTAAAACATTAGAACCCCGATTCTCAAATAATACAGCAGAACCCCAATTCTCAACTAATACAGCACAACTCCGATTCTCAAATAATACAGCACAACCCCAATTCTCAAATCTCCTACTCTACACCCCACCAATCAAAATTCCTGTCCCAAAAAAAAATTCTCACCTCCGGGACCCCAGCAGCACGATTAATCGACGTTACACTGTAGCAGCAGACGCAGTGGCAGGAACGCAGCAGGCAGACCAAGAGGGAAGCTTGCAGCGGCGAAGGAGGAGGAAAGAGGAGAGAGAGGAGAGGGAGGAGGATGACGAGGTGGGAAAGGGAGGGCGTTAAAGGGTGTTGCACCCTTTAACACCCCCGCGTGTGACGATGTCTCGGCATTAGAGTGGCTGCAGCGTCCGAAGAGAAGTCTCGAGACCCGAAAGGTGTTGCGCGACGTGTCCGACGTTGCCCCCTCCCTCCCTTCTCCCCCCTAACCCATCCCCTGGTGGGATGAAGTGGCGGCGTTGCTGGTCCACCAGGCGCCGTCGTCGTCGTCGCGGCGTCGGCAAAGGCAGATGCCTTCATCGTCGCGGCTGGTTTCATTAACCCCACGCATTCATAATCTCGAGTGTGTTGGACGTGCGAATATAGATTGAGATGGGAATGAGATGGGTTTTTGTTCCTCGGATATTTGAGAGGTGTGAGCGAGCCGCACATTTGTGTCCCAGGAACGCGACACTGATGTTGGTTGTCGGATGGAGGAGGAAGAGGAGGAGAAGGGGTGGGTTTGGGGGTAGGGGAGGGGGAGGGGGAGGGGGAGGGTTAGGTTGACCATCGTCGCAGCAGTCGAGAGCGCCCGCGGACCAACGTCTCGACACCCTATACAGTTTTCCTTCCTTCTGCCTTCCTTTCTTTTCCCTGTATTATGGTGCCTGATGATTTTTATCAAAGAGACATGTTGGAAAGGGGTGGAATTTTTGCTCCGGTGAAACACACTCAGGGTTCTGTTTGGCGGGTAAATAGGCAGTCGATTGGACTCCTTCGCGACGCCTGAGAGGACCCTCTAGTTTTTTTTTCTTTTCTTTTCTTTTTTTTGTTCGCATGAAATGTCAACGCGTTGACTGCGTCGAATGGGTTGTGGCGTGAAACGTATCCGCGGCATCTGTGAGTGGCGCGGTTAGCCGTATCGAGATCTGGGTTTAATCGTAGTAACGTTATCTCGGTTACGTTTCGTTTGCTGAGATTTCTCTGAGAGCTGAGAGGGTTTTTTTCATTTCAGGCTGATTCGGAGCGATGAATGGTAATTCGTTACTGGATTAAGGAGCACGACCCTCAAGATTAGCACTGCGATAAAATCGTACCAGACTGTTTTCACTGTGCATTTGACTTCAGTAGGAGACGAATCCTCTACTGAGTTTACATCCGGCAATGCGCGCGCATTTCCGCATTTCCGTCTGTGCCATTGGACGCTCCTGGGTTGCGAGGAAATTCGCCATGGCTTCGAGTGCAATTCGTTGGGAAGAGAGCTTCGTGGTCGGGGGGGAGAGGACAGACAGAGAGAGACAGAGAGATAGACAGACAGAGAAATCAACATAGACAAAGAGAAAGAGAGAGAAAAAGCGATAGAAAGACAGAGTGACAGAGAAAGACATAAAAAGACAGAGAAAGCACATCGCTCAGTCTCTTCTCTAGCCAGTAGCTAGTCGCAAACGGTGGTTGCACCGCTGCAGGACGAGAACCACCGACAACTCTCGGTGCCTCCGAGAGAAGGAAGGCGAAGCAACGACGCTACGTGCGCACATATAGCGTCGGCGGGATCGAGCTGCGAGAGGGAGAGGAACAGGGGGGGGGGGGGGGTGGCGGACAGGAAGGTGAGAGGGATGCGGGGGAGGGAGGGGGGGAGGGGGGTGGAAGGGCGAAAGGGAAACGCGGCGGCCGGAGAAAGGGAGAGACGCCGCGCGGCGAAGGCAAAGAGAATGGAACACGAGAGTGGAAACAACGAGGACGGACTCTCTCGTTCCCTCTTCCTCGTCGCGAGGGCGGCTCTGTGTGTGTATATGCGTGGCCCCGGTCGATTCAGCCCCGGGCACTCGACTCCAAGCCACCTCTATCTGCCATATTCCCTCTATTCTCTCTCTGCTCCTCCTCTGCAACGCGAGCGGCACCTTCCGGCTGCCTCGTGTCTCAACCCGTCGCCCTGCGGGTATTGGTGCCCGCGGTTGTGTCCCCCCTCCCCCTCCCTCCCTCCCACCCGCCTGCACCTACCACCCTCTGCAGTTTCGCTGGGTCCTCGTCGTCGAGTCTCCAACCAGCAGCAGCAGCAGTGAGAGACATACAGTAGTGGATAGCCTTCCACTGCATCACAGCGAATACCCACTTTCCACCCCTCTCACCTCTCCCTCACTTCCACCGTATTCCGACCCCCCTCCTCTTCACTCCTCTTCACTCCCCTGGCGCCTGGATTATCGTGCCTGGTAGCCGTTCGTTCATCTACCCCGTTTTCGATTATCTACACGTGAGATTGGAGAATGCTCGCTGCGGCTGCCGAGGACCAGGGATGAGGATGAGGATGAGGAGCAGCCCTGGAAAACATGATACCAGGTGGGGAGGAGGAAGGGAGGGGAGCTGGGAACATAGGCTCGTGGAATTGGATGACCCCAGGGGTTCGGATGCAGGTTTTTTGGTTTTCGGAATGATCCAGATGTGGAAGAATTGTGGAGGTGTTTTTATGGGTAAGGGTATATTTTTATTTATCTATATATGCACTGAGAAAAATTAATAGTTGTGATTACCAATCGTTAGTCAGAGCTACCAATATTTTAGTAACTGCAACCAACTTTTTGGCAGATGTCATCAATGATTTTTAGCCACAACTACTGATTTTTTTCAGTGTGTTTTTTTATATGGATTGAAATTGTGAAGGTAGTTTCACGATTCCAGACTCGAGTGTCATTTGTAATGCAGGTTCCTCGTCGCTATAGTGTCCACCTAAATCCAGCGCAGCAACCCAGACGCCTGGGCACTTTCGTGCAGCGTATAGGACACTCGGCGAGACTCCTCGCCGCTCCTCCCGCGCTGAGGGAGAGACGCTCGTCGCCATCTTGAGCAATTCCACTTATTTTCCTCCCACTCCTCACCCCCCTCCCCCTCCTCCTCCTGTGTCTCTCTCCGACTTCGCGGGGCCACCCGGCTACCGCCCCCTTAACAGTCTGTTTTCCTGGGTTCTCCCTCCCCTCCCACCTCCCTCACTCCCTCCGTCTCACCTTCTATCCATCTCTCTCTTCCTCAGACTCGTTACTTCGCTCGCCTCAGGTCTCCACCCTTCGGAGTCCCAACGATGACGACGACGACTTCCGCTCGCCTTCCCGAATTTCCCGGCGGCGGAAACGCAGCGGCGTGCGCGTCGGTTGAACTGGGAAGGAGCTGGGAGCTGTGGAGGAGGCGAACGAGGGTGAAAGGGGGAGGCGAGGGTAGAGACCATCGGAGTCCTGGCGAACCTCTTGCAACCGTCATGGCTGCGAGTTGAAGAGGGACCTTAGCCGGAACGACGAAGTAGGGAGGAGGGAAGGGGTGAGAAGGGAGGATGGAAATAGAGAAAGCGAGGGAGAGGGGAAAATGGAAGTGGCACGGAGAAAGCGAGTGAGAGAAACAGAGGGCGTTTCTCCGGATCGCTCTCCGCGTCTCCGAACGGAGACTTACGCCGTTTGCGAGAGGATCTACGGCGCGCAGACGTCGCGCGGGAGGCCGATTGGTCGCTGGGAGTAGGAGGAGGGAGGAGGGGGAGGAGGGAGGGGGAGTCTGCGTCCCCTCTGCGCCAGCTCGCATTGGTTTCTACGTCTGACGTCCGTTTCGTCTGTACGTCTGATGACGTAAACCCGGCGCAGGCTCCTCCCCGAGGAGGGGGATGCGGGGGAGGAGGAGGAGGAGGAGGAGGGGAGAGGGAGGAAGGAGGGGGAGGGAGCCACCCCCCGGGTCGCGGCTACCGGGAAGGAGCTTCGCGAGGTGCGAGCTGCGAGAGGGACGAAAATGGGTGGAAGGAGGAGGAGGGAGGAGGGAGGAGGGAGGAGGGCTGCAGTCTCCGCAGCTGCCCCAACGACTGAGGGAACTCGTGGGAAGAGAGGAATCGTCGGCGCTTGCGCGAGGCTCCCGGATCGTTTATTTGTATCTGTCATTGCAGCAGCGCGCGCCAAGAGAAGCGGAAGAAGGACCTGGGGAGGAGGGGAGGAGGGGAGGGGAGGGGGAGGAGGCGTTCCGGGAAGCTTGCGCTCCTTTCTATGGATTTGCTGTGCATACACGGAGCGCCCTGTAGAGTGTGGGTGTTTTTTATTATATGTGTGTATATATATTTGTATATGTGGACATGTATTTGTATATGTGGATATGTATTTGTATATGTGGATATATATGTGCGCCATCCTTGCGTTTATTTTATTTTTATTTTTTTCTGGGCTTCTTTCTCTCTCCCTGCGCTTTTCTTTTCTTATAGTCGTCGCTTCTTTCTCTTTCTCTCTCTCTGCGCCTTTCTTTCCTTTCCTCGCCGCTCTCTCCTCTTCGCCTTTTTCCCATCCATCGCCGCGAACGTCTGCACGTCTTTCTCCCCTTTTTCCATACTCTTTATTCCTCTGCTCGCTTACGTTTTTTCCCCTTCTTTGGTACCGTTCCTTCCTCCTCCTCTATTTTCGTTTTTCCGCCCGGACTCTTTCCTCCCCTCCTCGCGCGCTTTTCCTATCCTCGGAGCTCGACGCCTTTCACCCTTTCTTGCTTTTCTACTCGCTTGGTTTTTCTCTTTCTCACTCGCTCTTGGTTTCTTTCTCTTTTTTTTGCCTACTTTCATCTTTCCCAAGCTTTTCCCTCTTCCCCTCCGCGCACCGAAAGGTATAACCGAGTGGTAACCCCGAAGCCTCTACCCTCGCAACGAACCCTCCGACGACCATTTTCCCTTCTTCTTTCCCTTTTATTTTCGGTCTTAGCGCCGCGCACACGTCCGGCCGCACCGTCAAATTTATTCTCGCGGTAAAAGCGGCCGAGGCGTCGGCGACTGCGGCAGCCGGCACCGCGTGAAACGGTAAAACTCGGCGCGACTCGCTACACGGGAAGCGCAATCACCCTCCGAACTCGCGGTCCAGACTAAAGGGTTTTAACGCAAAACCACCTCTGCCTCCCCTTCTACCCTCCTCCTCCCCCCTCCCCCACCTTTGTAAACCCACCGCTCGGACCACGCGTGACCACGTCTGCCGCTTCGGCTGCCAAAACCCTTCCTTACCTCCCCCCCTCCCCCCCTCTCTCCGCCCCCGCGGTCGCGCACTGTCCACTCGTGAAAATTTCTAATTAATTTTCTCGATCGACTTTGAGCCCAGAAATATTGTGCTGCAAAATGTGAAGTAAATCGTGGCAACGAATATTTGTCGAGAAAAATGATGAATTTTCAGAAGTGACTTCCATTAGATGATTTGTTTAGAAAAAGGCATTAAGATTTTTTGTGGTTATTCATTTTTTTAAAGGGTCGTTTCAACTTTTGTAAAATGCTGCTGATGTAGTTAAATTTTGTGCATTGCTTCCTCATTAATTTCAATTTTTTTATAAACTGTATTTGTCTAGTTCGATAGATGTGCCAAAATGTAAATCGTGGCAACGAATATTTGTGGAGGAAAATGATAATTTTTCAGAAAATATTTCCATTACATGATTTGTTTAAAAAAAAAAGCATTAAGATTTTGTTTTTCATTTTTTTAAAGGGTCGTTTCAATTTTCGTAAACGTTTGCCGATGTAGCTAAAATTTGTACACTGCTTCCTCATTAATTTCAATTTTTTTTATAAACTGTATTTATTTAGTACGATTGATATAGATTTTTTAAATATTTTGGTATGGATTAAGCAAAAATAAAACGCTCGGTATAAACGGCACTACGATACCGCTGCGAGAATTCTACGCTGTCGGACGCTGGCGTACAAAACGGCGGATGCTTTGACGAACCAATTACCCCGTTTTTAACGACACGTCGTATGGCCCCGCCAGCTGCGCGAGCCTCGAGTTAAATATCAACCCCAAACTGCTCTTAATCCTTTCACCCTCTGAACGGCGGGTTACACGTTCGAGGCGCCCCGCGTGTCTCGCCCTCTGGAAAATATGTATTTACATCCAATGCTCTTTTCTTTTCAACATTTTCAAAACTAACGTAACGAAAATCAAACTTTTATTTTGGAAAAAAAAAAACCCTCCCACAAACGAAAGAGGCTTCAACCCACAGATGTTGCATCATCGAAACTCGGCCATTTCCAGTTTCGTGCATCCCACTCGAAAATCCCAGTATACATATATACATATATACTACCTACTATATCCTATATATGAGCTTTTCCATTCGCCCGGTTTCCTCTCCGATCGTGTCTTCATACCCTTCGAGCATAGCTGCACCGTATTCTCTTTCTCTTCAGCCCGAATCGCTCCATCCTTTTTCCCTTTTCTCGTGGAGGAGGAGGGAGGAGGAAGGGAGGAGGGGAGCAGGAGGAGGGGGCGACGATAGTTCGCTCACGAAGCCCAGCATCTGCCGTGAGAGAGCCGAGGAACAAAAAGTCCTCATATTCCCGCAAACCAGCGGGGAGGAGGGAGGAGGGAGGGAGGAGGGAGGGGTAGGGTTCTTAGCCCAGTACCCACCGCGCCAGCGGTGGTCCCGCGCGATGCCCGAGCGCACTGCGGGAGGGTGGTTTCGAGAAAGGGAGCGTCGAGGGAGCAGAGAGGTGAGGGAGGAGGGAGGAGGGAGGAGGGTCGCGGGGTTGCCGGCCTGAGAATGGTGCTGCCGTTGCCGCTACCGGCGCGAAGGGTGGACCGCCGACTCTGCAGGGAGTGGAATATACAGAGGGAACTGAGTGGAGAGCGAGAAAGAGGACATGGAGCGGAAAGTATATGTGTTCAAATGTATATAGATATACATACACACGTAGATATAGATATACGTATCCGCAGAGCGAATGGAAACAGGAGAGGAAAGACGAGGAGAGCGAAGGAGGAGGAGGAGGAGGTGAGGGAGCGGGGAGGGGGTTGAAGGGAGAGCGTCGGCGAGAAAGAGAGGAAAAGGGAGGTCGGCATCTGGGGTAAAAGCGACTCGACGTACGCCCGCAACGTCGAAACCCCCGCACCTCTCCCTCCTCCTCCCTCCTCCCCTCCCCTCCCGAGTGTTAGTAGTAACGGGAGGAGGGTTTAAGTGCTTCGCTGCCAAGTGTCTGGCTCCTTGTGGGATCGAACCCGGTGCGGACTCTCCGCGTGCTCCAAGTCTGCAGCTCCCTCTCACTCCCTCTCCCTGCCTCACTCACTCCATCGCGTGCTATATACACCTCCCTCCTCTCCCGTCTTTTTTCCGCAACGGGGAAGGACGCACGTCGCCGTCTCTTTCTCGGATCGAAGCGAGCGCAGCCCTCTTCCCTCCCCCGCCGCTCCCCCTCCTTACCGTCCCCTCCTCCCTCCCCAGCTCCCCCGCGCGGAGTCTCGCACTCGGCGTCCCTCTTTATTCCGTCCTCTTTCAGCGCCACCAGCTGCACCGCTGTATTCTCTCCATTTCTATATTCCGAACCCACCCTCCTCCCTCCCTCCTCCCTCCTCCCTCACCTCCTCCACCGCCTTCCATGCATCCCTCTTTCGAGTTTACTCCTCTCGTCGTTCGCCCAGCGGTAGTCGCACCGACGAGACTGTATCCGCACTGTGTATATATACATATATAGAAATGTATATATGTATATAGGCTTGTATATAAATATATGTATGTACAGACGGTGCACACAACGTTACAACTGTATATATGACTACCGCTTTCTCGCGGGGTGGTAACGCCCCGCGAGTCCCTTTGCGAAATCCTCCTCCCTCATAGCAGCCCTCCTCCTCCCTCCTCCTCCTCCTCCTCCCCTCCTCCCCCGCGTAGCGCGAATCCTACAAACCCTCGCGTCGCGCGAAACTCCCGATTCCCGCCCGCACAGTCGGCATCCCCATTGCCATTGGCTACGGCGACACTCACAGACCAATGAAACGCGCAAATACGCGAAACTCGGGTCTCCCTCTCCCTCCCCTCCCTCGACGGTCCACCGTTTCCGCGAAACGGAAACGAATTCGAGAGCGCGCAGGACGTTTGCCCGGTGGTTGGCTCACCTCCTCCCGTGCGGCGGCGGCCCCAGCCGTTATAATACAACGACCGCGCGCGCCGTCTCCGTTCGCCGCGTATCTCCGTCTGCCGATCGATTCGGTGGCGCCTCCCAGAGAGTGGCTTCTTTCTCCGTCTCGCAGCGCAGCCGAGTGTACCTGTGTATGCGCGGCAGTCACATCGGAATACGGGAAACTCGCGGATTGGTCAGGCGAAAGCTCTGTTCCGTTCCCATTGGCTCGCGGGTTCAGCGCTGAGGGGGTGGTTACTGTGGAGTTGAGCTGATTCGGCGATGGATAAATAGGAGGAAATGCAACAATTTGTTACATGGCAGATGTAATAAAAAAAAATTAGTTACAAAAAAATTAAAATTAGTAAAAATTAGTTAAAATTAGGTAGTGTAAAAAAATGCTCAACTCGCGAAAAAGCTCAATGAAAAATAAAATTAGTAACCATGTAACAATTTATTACATGGTTACAAATTTTTTTTTTTTTTTCATTGAGCTTTTTCGCGAGATGAGAATTTTTTTTTTCTCAGCGAAAAGGAAATATTCTGCAGCATTTTTATTTTTTAGTGTTCAATGTGCATAATAAAAAAAATCGAAGGTCAGTTCGTACAATTTGAGTCTCGAAAAATGTACCAATCAGCGCTACCGTCGTTCGACTCGGAATTTCGCAGCAATCTCGGAATTACGTCTGACGGAAACGGCGGTTTACTACTGGACTTTACTACTTACGTCGGCGAACGGTGAAATACAAAAGAGAGTGGGGAGGGGGAGCACGGACTCGTCGTCCGGCTCGAGCAGATCTCGCGGCATTCGCGTCAGAGCTCTTGGACTGGATAAGCGCCGATCCTGAAGGAGTACACAGGAGCAATACGCCATTAATCCCAAGTTATATCGGGAATAAAGCTCGAGTTACGAGCGAGACCGACGACGACGCGACGGCATTCAGCGCCGGGAAAGAGAATCGACCCGACGGATTCTCAGGACGAGGTTACCCATGGCCGTCTTTTCAGGACGACGGTAAGAGTGATGGAAAAATCGCCACACGATTCGGACCTTTTTTCTACTAAAAAAAAAAAAAAAAAAAAAAATACGTTGAGGCAATTGATTGCAATTTTTTCGTAGAAGCGAATTTCAATGATTAAAAAAAATATCAACAGTGAAGACCAATATTTAAAAAAATGCTAACAGCGAATATCAATGTCAAAAAATATATATAACTCCACAAAAATAATATGCAACGTGGCAGAAATATCGTCCAATATTTTGTTCGTAACAAAAAATGCAACTGACGTGCAACGAAACTGCAATTCATCGAATTTCGTCCCCCAGTTTCATATTCGTCGTACCCAGAAAAATGGCGTATCGAAAATATTAGGTCTCCTGTATAACAGTCCACGAAAAAAAATAGTGGCAGAAATATCGTTCGAAGGAACAATACCAAACCGGACGTCGAAGCGTGTATCGCCCTCTTTTTTCGTCCCCGACGTACAATGCGTCTTTGAAACAATTTTTTATTTATTTTTATTTCGCACACCGTTCGCTTTTCGAAGCTGAAACGAAAGGACAGAGGAGAACAAAATAAACGAAGCAGTGGAGAGAGGAGAGGTGAACGAGGACTGAGGGAGTTTGCGTGGCGAGGCAACTGGCGAATAGGTGGATATTACATAGGAGTGCCGGGGTCAGAGGGGTCAGAGGGAGAACGAGAGGACGAAGAGGGCGAAAGAGCCGGAGTAAAAAGGCGCGGGGGAGGGGGGAGGGGAGAGGGCGAAAGAAAGGGAAAGAGGGAAAGGGAGAAAGAAGCATCCATTTAAAATGTCTCCCTTAAATCCCCAACACTAGGAGCACCAGCAGCAGCAGCTCCAGCGGCTCCAGCGGCTCCAGCCGCTACCACTATACGAAACAGTGGAAAAGGTATAGTCAGACGACCACCACCGGCAACGGAATGAAAGTGGAGGGATACCTTGCCATATATATGTAGAGAGATGTGTATATAGACACATCCCCAAAACCCCTGACGCCGTCCGCGAAGCACCTCAACCCTGGTTATGGTGGTGATGGTGGTGATGGTGGTGGTGCTGCTTCATTCTGTCTTCCATCTCGCTGGCTGAAGGCGATGCCAGCTTTTTTTCTCCCGGCCAGTTTCTTCTCCCCACCAGCGAGTGAGAGGGAGAGAGACCAGGGGGAAGAAAAGGGGGAGGGAGGAGGGAGGAGGGTTCATTTTTATATCCACCTAAATCCATCCATTTTAAATGACGGATATTTCCACCGACGACTCAACTCTGTGTTCACAAAAATTTCTCCCTTTTTTCTCTGAGAGGGGAATTGGCATCCCAATTAAATTTCGAATTTCGATTTTTCGCACTAGGTGCAAAAAATGGTATAATCGTATAAATGGTATAAATGTGTCTCTATAGAAAGCTTCGACTGAAGTGTCTGAATTCGGTGGTATTTCCTTCTCACCGAATAAGCTGAGGGAAAAAAACAGACGAGGTAGAAGGAGGAGGCTGAGGAGGAGAAGGGAGGAGAAGGCAAAGAAGGAGGAAAAAAAAAAGGGTCACGTCTCTCGACAAAAGAGTTCGCGCGCGACTGGACGAACAATACGAAAGTCGGTCGATGGATGGATCAGGGAGGTCACCTACGTCAGAGCCAGTTATAACTTTAAGATGCGGAGGAGATATGGAGCTGGCGGCGGCGTTGGTAGTGCGGCAATGGTGGTGCGGCGGCGACGGCGACGGAAGGTGGAGGTGGAAATAGAGGTGGGAGAAGGCAGACGACATGTATTATTGATGTGCCTGTGTCGCAGGCCTCTCTCGCCCTCCTCCCACTTTGCGTCTCTCGCTCTGTTTCTCCTCCGCTCCTCTCACCCTCCTCCTTCTCATCCACCTCCCCCTCCTCCTTCTCTATACTTATGTCACCCCCGCAGCCCTCAAAGCTGCCTCCTTTCTTCTCGCTCGCCTCACCTTTGCCTCGCATCCATCCCTTCCGTTCTCACGTTCCGTCGCGAGCCGCTTCCTCCTCCCTCCTCCCTCCTCCCTCCTCCCTACCTTCTCCT
Source organism: Itoplectis maculator (assembly GCA_964034905.1). Lineage (NCBI taxonomy): Eukaryota > Metazoa > Arthropoda > Insecta > Hymenoptera > Ichneumonidae > Itoplectis > Itoplectis maculator. The sequence goes on from OZ035859.1 coordinate 9,121,605, forward strand.
CTTCCTTCCTATACTCCCTTCACTCCCTTCCAGCCTCCTTCCTTCCCCTCCTCTTCCTCCTCCTCCTCCTTCTTCTCCTCATCCTTCTCATCCTACTTCTTCCTCCCCCTCCTCTCCCTCCTCCCCCTCCTCCCTGCACTCCTTCTACGCCCGACTGCGTCTTCCAGTTTCCGATACATTCCGCCACGAATCCCAGTCGCCGTCTACCGCGCGTATCTATAGCCGCGACCCACACTCACCGCCTATGCGCGGATATATATTTACTTACCCGGGGAGGAGGGGAGGGGGGGAGGAGAGAGGAAGGAAGGACGCACCGACGGAGGAATCCGACGTTGCCGTCGCTTCGCCGTCTCCTCGCGATATTGCCAGAACGAAATCACGACGCCGCGATGTATTTTTAGTCCCTTCGGGAATTGATTTTGAATAATGCGGGAGGAGGGAGGAGGGAGGGGACATGTTTTTCGACCTCGCGGCGGCTATTTTCGCAACCCTTTCGAGTATCTTGACAATCGCTGGAAATTAAAATGCAATTTTTTATCGCACTGAGAAAAATTAGTAATTGTGATTATCAATCATTGGTTCGATTGAGCAACGATTGGTAATCATAACTATTAATTTTTTGGAGTGCGATAAAGAAATTGTTGAATAAATGTGCAATTTTTTTTTAAGTTGATTTTTTTTTGGGAGTTTGGGTGAATTGATTTAATTTTATTAATTAATTAAGGAATTAATGAGGGAATGGGGGAATATTGTGGAAACACGAGTAACGACGTTTCAGGGACGAAACCACCCACAACTCGTTGTCCCCTCGGTTGAAGCCGGGATTTTCCGTGGAAAACCGACTTGGAGCCTCGCGCGCACCGAGTCGTTTGCATTTATGCACGCTCGGGTGGCTCCGTTCGCGAGCGAACGTCACGTTTTCAACGTAGGGGGATGAAGGGGGTGGGGGGAGGGGGAGGGATGCGCGAGGAGAGGACCGCGACGAAGAAAAGCACAGCGCCTGAAGGAGAGCGAGCTCGTTCGCTTCTCGCGTTCCACAGGAGACGACGCTGCTGCCTTCTTCCATTAATCTCCGGGCAATCGAATTTAGCATAATTGACGGAGCGTAGAATAGCGCCCTGTTCGACTCTGAAACGCCATCTCGAATAATCTCACGATATATCTCACTCAGTGCTTTCCGATAGAACACTCACACACGCATCGACAGAGAGAGAGAGAGACACACACAAATAGTGGGTCTCCTGGCGTACCGCAAGTTCCGGAGGACGATTAAGAGCTCCGCATGATTTTAAAATGAATACGATGAAACATTTTTTGCGGAAAAATTGTGAAATATTTTTTTTTTCGATTTAACGAAGTTTTAAAATCCTATCCGATGGCAAATTTTCCGCTGATTCCAAAAATCCCGGGTTTTTGCTCGAAAAGTAAAAAATTCAGGGAGAAAAATGCGAAAAACGATTTTTCAGTTTTTTCGAATTTTGGCACTTCACTAAAATCTGTGTAATTTTTTTTTGGATGAATGAAATCTAGATTTTCTTTTTGCGTTCGAAAGATAACCCTTCAAGGAAGAGAATGCCGCTAGGCGGAACGCGATATCTAGATTTTTCGATTTTTTGCAGATTTTTAAAGTTGACCCTCAAAAATCGCAAATTTTTAGAAGGGGTACCCCTTGCCGTTTTTTCGAAAAAAATCGAAAAATTTTTTTTTCGATTTAACGAAGTTTGAAAACCCTATCCGATGGAAAATTTTTCGCTGATTCCAAAAATCATGGTTATATGCCCGAGAAATCGAAAATTCGAGGAGAAAATCGCGAAAAATGATTTTTCACTTTTTTCGAATTTTAGCCCTTCACGAAAATTGATGTCATTTTTTTTTGGACGCATGGAATCTGGATTTTCTTTTTGCATTCGAAAGATAACTCTTCAACGAAGAGAATGCCGCAAGGCGGAACGCGATATCTAGATTTTTCGATTTTTTGCAGATTTTTAAAGTTGACCCTCAAAAATCGCAAATTTTTAGAAGGGGCTTGTCGTTTTTTCGAAAAAAATCGAAAAAAAAAATTTTCGATTTAACGAAGTTTGAAAACCCTATCCGATGGGAAATTTTCCGCTGATTCCAAAAATCACGGTTATATGCCCGAGAAATCGAAAATTCGCGGAGAAAATCGCGAAAAATAATTTTTCACTTTTTTCGAATTTTAACCCTTCACGAAAATCGATGTCATTTTTTTTTTGATGCATGGAATCTGGATTTTCTTTTTGCATTCGAAAGATAACTCTTCAACGAAGAGAATGCCACAAGGCGGAACGCGATATCTCGATTTTTCGATTTTCTGCAGATTTTTAAAGTTGACCCTCAAAAATCGCAAATTTTTAGAAGGGGTACCCCTTGCCGTTTTTTCGAAAAAAATCGAAAAAAAAAATTTTCAATTTTACAAAGTTATAAAACCCTATCCGATGGGAAATTTTCCGCTGATTCCAAAAATCGCAAAAAAAATGTTAAATTTTTAATTTATAATCGTTAAATCCCATCGGGATTAAATTAAGTACATTTTGGATGACCTACTGAGACGAAGAGCGAGCTTCGGGTACTGCGGTGAGACAAACTTATCGCGACAGCCCAATTAAAAAGAAGTTACCGACGAAACGTAGGTACGACTAAACGTCGTATATACGGCGCTGCGTAGACGTCCCGGAAGCAACCCGGCTCCGCAGCTCCCCGCACCTCTCCCTCCGTCTCTCTCGCTCTCCCCGTGTATTCGTCATCTATATTCATGACGTCGGGGAGGAACTTTAGATTGGAGCGATTAAAGTCGAAATTCCCAAACGACTGAGCGCGCGGCGCCCGACGACATCGTCGAGTGTCGAGTGGAGAGGGCAGCCAACCGGCTCATCAGCAGTGCATTAGCGTTCGGAAAACCGCTCCGCGCCGTCAACGTTTTGTCAATTTCCTCAAATCCAACGACACCCGAAACAAATTGCACAATAATTGTGCAATTTAAAAATGATCGTCCCTAAAAATTAATTTTTCGATTTAAACGCCTACGCAAAAAAAATAATACTAAAAATGCTTAAATAAAAATGAAATAAAAATAATTCAATTACTAATAAAGTAAATAAAATAAAAAAGGTGGATAAATAATTATTTGAAAAAAAAACATCATTCACTATGGCAAAAAAATCATAACAATTCATCATATGAAGTACCAACGATAAAAAAGCTCCATCTCAAGATTCGTATCGAGCTTGCGGTCAGTCTATGAGTAGCCGCTCATCTCATCTTCAATCTACTTTTTTTTTCTTCCCCCTTCGGACATTTGTCTCTTTTCATCGTATCTCTTTTTATCTCTTTTTCTCTCTTTCTCTTCCCTTCCCCTCCCCTCTCTTTCCCTCTCACTCCCTCTCTTTTTCTCGCTACGCGTCGCACTACAGCGGCCAACCACCTTTTCAGACGAGAGCAACAAAGAGGAGCGCCGAGCCGCGAGGCAAAGAGTCCCCGACGGGTGCGAAAGCCCGACCAGAACCCGACCAGTTCGGCGTGAGTGCCGTCGTCGCGAAGGGGTGGAAAATGGAAGCAGCAGCAGCAGCGACAGAAGCATAGCAGAGATGCGAAAAGTGGCTTCAGCATTGGCGGATCGCGCCAAAAAGATTTACGGAGATGAGAAATAGACAGAGACTCTGACAGTGACGAAGAGAGAGAGAGAGAGAGAGAGAAAAAGATAGAGACAAAGAAAAAGCAGAGACGAGTTGAAGGGTCCTGAAGAAAGATGGATGTGTTCCGCTCGCGAAGCAGTGATAGATAGATTGAAGCTTCTTCTTCATCTTCTTCTTCTTCTTCCACTCCGTCTTCCTCTCCTTCTTCTTATCCTGTTTCTTTGGCTGCTGCTAAATCAGCCATTACACCACTTTTGAACAAAAATTTGCATCAAGGAATTTGCATAGTTCACTCGAATAATCATAATTATAGTCAGACTTCCATAATTGTAATCATAATCATAATCAGGCTTCCATAATTATAATCATAATTATAATCAGGCTTCCATAATTACAATCATAATCATAATCAGGCTTCCATCATTATAACCGTAATTATAATCAGGCTTCCATCATTATAATCATAATTATGATCAGGCTTCCATAATTATAATCATAATCATAATCAAGCTTCCATAATTATAATCATAATCATAATCAGGCTTCCATAATTATAGTCATAATTATAGTCAGACTTCCATAATTATAATCATAACCATAATCAGGCTTCCATAATTATAATCATAATTATAATCAGCATTTCGAAATTGTTAAAAATGACTCAATTTTTATGGAAAGGATAATCTGTCATCATTCAGTGATGCCGGAATTCTTGGTACAGCGAAATGAAAAAAATAGCGCGGGTTCGCAGTAACTTGTCGTGAAATATGTGTATTTAGTTAGGAAAGGGCTACGTTATCCGGAGAGACGTGTATGGAGTGTGCCGGCGCATACGTAAATAGGCCGCTGTCCGAAAGGCAAATACGTGGGAGCCGAAGATAAGACCGCGGCCCGCTCGCTGGCCTCACTACAAATAATCTGTATATAAATATAATCGAGATTGATAAGTGTCGAAACGTGGTTCGAACGTCTTCGGTGCTTTCTGGACATGTTTCAGTCGGTTTCGGAAGCTCCTGCAGAGACATTTTCGTGACGAAATTGGGAATAGGAATGCGTCGAAGGTGTCGGAGGGTCTGGGGAAAGTGCACTAATTATTAATCAAACATATTGCAGGGGGCAACTTCCACGCCGGGGACTGGTGCGAACCTGTACAGAGGAGTTATAACGCGTTTAAAGCGCGGAAACGAGATTACCGCGCGGTCTCATCGCACCGACGACCAGATTCCGGTGGATCCGGACCTCGCCGACGTCGTCCAGGTTCGTCGCCTGCAACGACCAACAATGAAACTGGGGAAAACTGTAACGCTGATGGCGCACAGATCGCGCACAACTTTGTAATGGTTGCGGATTATTTTATGCACATTGGAGGAGCTGACGATCGTTCATTTGGAAATTGTCACCGATGCTCTGGTTTTCTTGGTCACAATTTAAAAAAATAACATTAATTAATAATACAACTTTGTAATGGTTGCGGATTATTTTATGCACATTGGAGGAGCTGACAATCGTTTATTTGAAAATTATCACCGTTGCTCTGATTTTCTTGGTCGCAATTAAAAAAATAACATTAATTAATAATACAACTTTGTAATGGTTGCGGATTATTTTATGCACATTGGAGGAGCTGACGATCGTTCGTTTGAAAATTATGACCGTTGCTCTAGTTTTCTTGGTCACAATTAAAAAAAAAAAAAAAAAAAAAAAAAAACATTAAAACAATAAACTATAAATATTCAAGGAACTGACATTTTTTTGACATTTTTGGGGTCAAGTTGGAAAATTTGATACGGACCTCAAAGCCGATCGTCAGGTATTCGTGGCCTAGGTCAGTTATAGGTTTTCTCGCCGTGGGACGAAGGGCCACACGTAGGGCCACCGCGATCAAGGGCCAAGCCCAAAACTGGTCCGGCAACTTTTCGGGCAACACTCGGTCACCGCCACCGCGACCTCTTCGCTCTCGACGAGGTTAATGAAAAGGGACTGGACTCTCGAGGAGTTCGTTCACCTCGACAATAGAACGAGACGGAAATCAGGAGACGGAACCGGCGAAGCGTCGCGTTGGCCTTTAATACGAAGAGGCGTTGATGGAGATTCAATCTTCGGGTTGACTTTATTGTTTAAATCAGTGACTTTATCAATATTTTCGGGTGGCGGATTTTTCGTATAAATTTCGATAAAAAAATTCAACAATTTTTTATATAGGATCAAATATTCCAATTTTATTTTATTTAAAGCGTCACAGTTATTGCGTTTCGAAATAATTTGTTGATATTTCTATGAAATTTGTTGGGCATTTAATTTATTTATTTTTGTATAAAAAAAGTAAAGAATAAAATAAAATTAAATTAAAGGGCGATAAGGGACCATCACGTTGATACAATCCCTTTGGGATTATCGATTGGAAAGCCTCTATAGGAATTAAAAAAACGAAGACCAAAAAGCATGAGAAAGGCTGAGCCATGAGAGAGAAAAAAAAAAGAAAGAGTTTCAAGTGGGAACTCTTCTATCGCATTGTGGCACTGCTCGTCGCTGGCCGGGGTCGATGGCCCTTTAACGAGGCGAACGAAAGGCCGCGACCTAGCCCAAAATCTCTCTCGCTGCATTCTTATGTAACGTTCGGAAGATTAGGTCTTTGACTTTTATACAATGTCCGAACGGTGGGCGGCGCGCGATCCGTATTATACGGAGAGTTCAAAAAGGGCTCACATCGTCTCTTCGAACTTTGTATCTGATGCGACGAAACGGAGCCGAAAGGGCGTTCCCCCTACATTTACTTATGCAAGTTGCGTATTTTTTATTCCTGGTTGTCAATAAATTTTATTTTACGCTTTGAAAGGATTTCCAAAAAATATGTCTTTAAAAAAAAATGTAACCACATTAAAAATCTAAAAAAATTACCAGAAGCCGAAGTTTTGGATTTTTTAATTAAAAATAAAATCACTAAAATAAACATTGAGACTGATTAATAAAAAGTCGGAAGGATTTTAAAAAGACGAATGATTTTAGATGAAATGAAGAATTTGTTTAAATCTAAAAATGTCACAAAGACATGTTTTGTGCGTTATCGCGATGTCGCAATGGCTTATTTTTGCCTTGGAAGTGCCCCGCAACGCTATATCGGGCATAGGCGAAGCTAGTAGCTTCCCCCGGCCGCGGTGCGTTCGATAGAAGTGCCAGCCGGAAGCCCCGGGGATGGGACGAAGCGAAGAGACAAGCGTGGCGAGTGGTAAAAACTGGAGGTGGGACCGAGGCCCAGCATCGACATATAAATGCAGTTGGCCCGACCGGAAAGTTCTCAGTGAAAGATCGGGCCCCCGAAACGACTTTCAAAACGTCGCACGTCGCACGTCAAACGCCTCAAAACCACCTCAACATCATCTTCAAGGATCACGAACAAACAGACAAGGTACTGAATTCCCTAACATTTCATTTATTACCTTAAAAAAAATGTTAATAAAAAAGTTCATTGAAATGATTTAAATGTTTCCACTAATTGACCGCAATTAATTTTTATTAATTTATCTTTACTAAACCTACGTTTTTTTTTTTTTTTTTTTTTACGTATAGCAGTTTTATTAAAAAATGGACACCGCCGAGGATTATAACAAATCGTGCGACCTGCAACGTCAGGATTCACTCGACGTGATCGAAGAGTTTTCCGACGAGATCGCCGCGATGCACGGCAGGTGCATCGACATTGGCTGCGGTCCCGGATCCGTGACGAAGGACGTTTTACTGCCGAGGCTGCCATCAGACGCTGTGATTGTCGGTGAGTGAGCTTGGACCATTTTTAGATAAAAATCTTCGGTCCCTTTACAGTCCAAAAATTTAACCAGCATTCAAACAACCCTTGAAATTATATTTTAATAGAATAATTAATAAAAAATTAAATCGTTCAGGTGCTGACATTTCGAAAGCTATGGTTGACTATGGAAGAAAAAAGTACAAAGACGAGGAACGTTTGTCCTTCATTCAGCTCGATATCCAAACCGAACAATTGCCGAACAAGGAAATCGGACAGTACGACAACGTCTTCTCGTTCTACTGTCTTCATTGGTGCCAAAACACCAGGTAATTTTTTTTTAATCCCTGCTTACAATTTTGGAAATTTTTTAGTTCTTTTTTCAATTTTTTTTTATTTATAGACAAACCTACGAAAATATTTACAAGCTGCTTCGCCCAGGTGGCAAAAGCTTAATTATGTTCCTGTCGTTCAACGATGGATTTGATGCCTACGCCAAGCTGCGCGATAATCCAAGATACACAGCTTATATGCAGGTTTGTAAATTGTGTAAAATAGAACAATTGACCATCGAGATTATTTTATAATTTTTTTTGAAATTTATTTTATAGGACGCATCGAAATATGTGCCACCCTTTCACAGCTGCCCCAATCCGAGGGCGACCCTGAAGAAAACCCTGGAAAATGTGGGCTTCGAGGTTCTGCACTGCAGCAACCGAGAGAAGAGTTTCGTCTACAAGAATCTCAAAGTTCTGCAGAGTAAGAGAAGAACCTATTATATTTTTTCCTAAAGTCTCCTTGATTTTTTTTTATTTTTATTTCTGCCCTTATAATTACACACAATTTTGTTTCCCAAAAAAATTTGGAAAAAAATATTGCGCTTTTTTATATTGATCCACGTGTCCCAAAAATACCAGAAATATGTACGAAGTAAATAAAAAATGAATTACAGATCACTCGATGGCCGTGAATCCGTTCTACAAAAGAATCCCGGACTGCCTCAAGGAGGAGTACAAAGAGGAGATGATGCGCGAGATAACGCGCTGCAAGATAATATTCGAGAATAAAAATAGCGAAGCGCCGAAGGAGTACAGCGTTCTGGACAGGTATCGCCTGCTGATCGCCTACTTCAAAAAGCCGGAAATGTGAAAACGATTTTTTCCTACAACGATAAGCAATCTTTGTATAAATTACAAATCCTAAGAAGGAGTCTGAGGAAGAGCAACGACGGTCAAGGAGGTTGGAGCTATTTTTACTAGTCAATAAAAAAAAGTGTCAATTTCTTTGCAGCGATTTTCGCCAACTTGACTACGAAGCTCCAACTTCCTCGAGTGAAATAAATCAACGCCGGCGATAAAAAGTGTCTGGTGTTACATTATCGTAGTCGTATAACGGTAAATTTTTATTTTTACTCTACTTCTTTGATTTTACACTGCGGTATAGCCATTCATAGAATATCGTTATTATTCATGGATCGTTTCGTAATATGTAGATATATATTTATTTTATTAATATAATATATTTATATAATATATACTATGTATATACGAGTGTTGTTTTTTTTCTATGTGGTAGTGGTTTCCAAACAGCAGGTAACAATTTCACTATCTCTACGGTTACTAAAAAATACCAGTCGATTCTACGAGTTGTTTTTTTTTTTTTTTTCCTATCGCCTAAGACATCAAATTTGATCGACATGCGTTCGCGAAGCCCTTTGACAAATTACCAATTTCACGTGTGTAAAATCGTTTTGTTTAAATCATTTTTTTTTATTTTTTTTTTTTTAATCCCGCATTAAATACGAGTGGAAAAACGATGATAATCGTCAAATTGCAAATGCGGCACATGCCGAGCTACACACAAATGGAAGCGACCCAAGTACTTTGCTACACAATATACTGAGTGTTTTTTTTTTTTTTTGGTACGCGACGAACGCGAGTTCGGAAATAAAAAATAAAATATTTAAACTAAAAAAAAGTGGATGACTATTTTGGAATCTGCGTCGATTCAATCTCGATCGTCCGAATCTGCGGTGCCGCCTCGACAGCCGCTTTAAAATTGCGCGGACGAACTCTGAGATTTGTATCAAGCATTTCTGTGCAGACGTAACCAGAAATATTTCTCGAAAAATAATTTTGCGACTTCGACGACCGCGGCGCGAAAAATCTTCGCCTCGAATACAGCGAGAGATTTTTTTTTTCTTTCGACGGCGACGAATTCGGGGCACCGCAGTCGCGACTTTTTGAACTTCTCGAACGGGGACGAACATTTTTCATTTTTCATTCATGCTTTGGATTTTTTTTTCTCAGCGCTCGGCCAATTTCTATTGATATTTCTGTATGAGCTTCGATCGAAATCTTGGTTTTTTCCTTACGCGCTTCACAACATTTATTTTTTATTTTATTGTAATTATTATTATTATTATTATTATTCTGTTTATTATTAGAGTGTAATTGTAACCTCGGCGGTAGCTTCGTACGAGTGAGTTGAATATACATCGTGCCTTACTTAAACATTAAGGTACATTACCGACAGCATCTTAAGGTTATTTTTATTTATTTTAATGATGACTTATGTGTTTAATTGAAGCGACATCGAACATCGAAGAAAATTTTTGCCTAAAAAACCTCGGGGTGCGGGTTTTCGTGTACAGAAAAAGTGAGGGATGTTCGAGGGCAAGGCACAAGTGAGTCAGAGAAGAAATTATCGGATGATCAATTAGTTTTTTTCATTTTTCCATTTTTTTCCTCCATAATTCCTCTTCGTTTATTCTTGTTTATTTGTTTTACTCACAGAACGTCGAGACGCCTTTTCGACTTTGTCCACTGGAATATATTCGATTAATCTTTTCGTATTTTTTAATTTTTTTACTTTCCTTAAATCGTTTTTTTTTTATTTTTGCAAATTAAAGCGTCTCGATGTTCGCGGGTGAAAAGCCTTACTCCGAAATCTCCGTCTGCGAAGACATTCGCACCTACGAAAGGTAGACACACGTGGGATAGTTGAATTTTCGTCTCCTTTTTACCTAGTTGAGAATTCCGATCGCTTGGTACTCGTTTATTCGTCCCTCTCTCTGTCTGCTTTCAGTTAATCTACAAATATAACCGACGTGACGTCGGAATCGATTTTTTTTTAATTTTTAGTCTGCAGAGAGTGCTCGGATTCTACACACACACACACACACTGACACACACTGACACACACGCGCGACTCACACACACACACATCATATTTAAAGAATACACGATTAAGTCTCATGGACAACAATAATTGCGCGTTTAATATTAACGATTATGTACTTTCATCGTAAAATATATAAGTATATATATATGTATGTGTATATGTATATATATAGTATATCTCTTATCTGTATTCGGCTAAGGAACACATAAAAACACCGTTTTGTTTCCGAATATATTTTTGTCAATCAAGGGCTGCGTAAAAAGCATAATTCCTTCGCGCTTAGGAAATTACCGTAAACTTATTGTCGGCGGCGTAGAAACAATCAAAGCGTTTTACACATTTATATATCTGTATATATTTAGATCCGGGGGCTTGAAGAAATATTCTGGAAGAATGAGCGATCGGAAAAGGAAAGTACAATGAAAATCAGTCTGCAGTCTCGAATTCGTCGAGGAGGGAGAGATATAGTAATAATAAAATAAACAAGAGTTCAACACAACAACAACGAGATTATTATTAACGTCGCTAAAGCGAAGCGTACAAAAAAAAAGAGAAAAACGAAGAAAAAAAAATTGTAATAAAATCGAAGCTGAAGACAGTGAAACAACACAACCTACGATTCGAGCGGAATTAGCCTATTTGTCGCACTCGCCTCTTGTTCTTGACTCGATAAAAAAACGCAGAGAGACACGAAACATTTGTTTTGAGTCTCACAAAATATTCGATACGATAAATTAAATAACACTGAGCGGCGCGAGCGACAATAGCCAATCTGCTTACACAACCACTGAATAAAATTGGATCCAAAATCTCAAACGATTTTTTACTCTGGCCACTGTCTCCATTTTTTATTTTATTAATTACCATCGAATCTATTTTCAAAATCAAATTTAAAAAATATGATGTCAAATTATTTGTCAATAATTTGATAACAAATTGAATAAAATTTGAGAGTAACAAATCGTTTGAGACTTTGCATCGAATAACAAAAAAAACGCTATTCGAGGGAAGACGCAATATCGTTTGAACTAAAAAAAACGGCGGCTCGACGAGACTTAAAACAAAATTGAACAAACGTCTTCGCATACAAATTATTTGAATCACACAAACGTCCCGAGGATCAACGCGCGGCCCTCGCGGATAATTTATACTTTCACACTGCGAGACATTTTTTTTTTTTTTTATAACACAACGATTACGCGGGGCAGGCACGCAATTTTTTTCACAAGCACCGCAAGTGACGATGACTCGCGTCGGCCCTCTGACAATTCGGGATTAACGCGTGGATATTTCACCTGAGTATTCTCGGTGCTCGCTCTTAAATTTTACAGTATAGAAACGACGTATAGCGCAGTACAGCTTAGACACTAACTAAAAAGACTTCGTAGCTTCAATACTATCATAGAGTTTTTTTTCAGCAAGGGTGATTTTTTTCTCCTCTCAATTTTTAATCATTTTTGCAAATTTTCCTCGCCCTCGAGCTGAGAGAGATTCGGTCGAAGAATTTGTTTTTCCTTGTTTCGTCGCAGAAATTTCGACATTTCGAGTATACTTTGAACATTATTATTTTTTGTTGCTTTGCTTTTTTTTCGATTTTTAAACGAGTTAGAGAAATTCGTCGCGAAAATCGACACAGGTATCGCAGAGATCGTTGTTAGAATTGCTTTGGAAGGAGATAAAGTAGAGTTTTTAGTTTCGAGGCAAGCTGAGAGTCACAATTCTGCACACGATTTTATATATAGATTTACATACATATGTAGATTCATATATATATATGTCTCTCTTTCTCTCGTTCTTTCTAATTATCGGACACATCGCATCTTTCATTTCATTTTTTTTTTTTGTTTTTTTCGCAAGGGCTGTAAGCTACGATTATTCTGTAGGCCGTTTCAACTACACTTATACCTATAAATAATGGCGCGACATCGCGACAAATTATCGTCGTGGCAAAAAAAAAAGAGTCCATCGGACGCCGATAATCCGCGCGATACCTCAAAAGCCAACGGGTCGCTCGATCGGCTCGGCTCGAACGTGATCGAAGGGCTCCGAGACGATTTTACGCGACCCGGGAACGAAGCGGCGTACAATTCCGGCCGACGCGGAACCGTTTCGATCGTCGATCTCATCGACGAATCGAAAATCAATGCCGCGATCCTGCGTTTAATCGTCCGAGACTCGCGAATCCCGACGAATTCGTCACTGACAGGCGAACCGAACTCATCGCACGTGCGATTTATTATTTTTTTTCGTCCGGATCGATGCAGTTCGGTTCGCCTCTTTCGCTCGGTAAAAATAAAAATAAAAGTTTCCAGCTAAAATTCGAGTTCCTACGGAGCTGAAATTCAACACTGAAATTACTCCGATTTTTTTTTCGGCTGGCTCGATCGTCGCACTTTTTATGCTTCAACGCTATAGAACGTTAATACTGTCTTTGTGGTGTGTATAACAACGGGAGGGAAGACTATACAATGTTGCATCAACCGATGGCACGGAATCGTTTTTTTTTTTTTTTTTTTTCGGAAGTGAGTAAACGGCTCGCATCGATAATGACAAAAAATCGGCCGAGGAAATTTACGCGCTTAATCGCCTCGTGGAGTCGACCTCCAGCTTTCTTTCTCTATCTTTTTTTTTACATCTTTGTCTCTTCGCTCTACGCACAATAATTACGATACCGATTCGGCTAATCGCTCGCTACACGTTTAATTTGCTTTAGAATTAACAACATCAACAGCAACAACACATAATATGTCAACGCGAATATAATAAATCTTTATACGTTACTTACAGATAAATATCATATACTTAGATATACATATCGTGTAAAATATTATCACGCATATGTATATCTATGTATATGGGTTTACATAGGACGAACCGATGAAAGGGGGAACAAACGTGGAAGAACCTACTTCGGCTCGTGACGAACGTGGAGCATTTTTTTTTTTTTTCGAAGCACACGTGGAAAAAGTTTTCTGGATTATTGTTTTTTTTCATGGAAGTTGAGTTTGTCGCTTGAAACGAGGAAAACGAGCTTTGAGAATTAAAACGAAACATTTTCTGACTTTTGCCCGCGTGCTGCGAATTTTTTTTTCACATTCGTCCATCGATTTCAAACGCTGCAATTTTTTTTTGCCAGTACAATATCGACAGGAACGCTCGGGTTAATATACATAATATATATACCGACGATACCGAATTTACACAACTAATCTATGACAATAAGCTGTGTATACGGACACTGATGTTAATATCTACGTTCCACTTTAGCTATACAAATTTTTTCTCTTAGTCTTGTGACTCGCTACGGATTTTTCTATCGCGAGCCGCGCTTATCTAGCTTCTTATTAAACCTCGCTCAACGCGTCCGCCTATTTATTTATCTGTTCTCCCGCTCAGTTAAGTGTTTTTTTTTATTTTTGTTTTTTTTTTATCTTTTTATTCTCTCTCATCTTCCGTCCCGATTTGGAGTACAGGAGTCAAAGGCGGAAGAATGAGGAGCCGAGCGATGGGATAGCAGAGACTAAAAAATGGTAACCTCGTTTGGACATCACTACTATCGTTTAAACATTGACTTAACGCAGAGACCTATTGGCTACATGGAAAAAACACTTGTGCTCCGTCGTCTATGATTCATTTATAAATATCGTACAATGTTTTCTACCTAAAAATGCAATTTCTCTTCTGCTTAAGTTATGCGGTGTGGATTCGGGTTGAGGGGGGTCAGGGTTATTTTTTTGCTAATTTTACACTTGAATCGGGTTTCGAAGGGAAAACACCGAAATTGTAAATTCCATTCACGTGGGGCAATGCATCGAAGTACTGTGAAGCCGATTTCATCGGCTGAGGGGAAACGAAAAGTGGAATTTTTATCTGACTTCATCACAATGATAACTCGGAATCGAATTGGGAATTCGACTCAATTTCAACCATAAAAATGATAAAATTCTATAAAATCAACACCGCCAGTTAAAAATCTCGGGAAAATTAAAAAGAAAAATGGGTTAAAATAAATATTAATTTCGAATTTCCGGCGAAAAATTCGTCCGGATTTTCGAACGAACGAAACTTTCGGCAGAGGAAGTTAAGTACACCCGAAATTAAATGCGGAACCTCGGGAATGAGCAATGCCCATTTTTTTTTTGCTCCAAAGGGAAAACATCGAATTGCTTTAAGTTACATTTCTAGTTCACTGTTCAGTCGAGCATCGTTTCGCAATCAGAGCCAATGTCGACGAATAAAAATAAAAAAAGCATTGATTATTTTTTGCCCCCCTCGCGCATTAATCATAAACATTTCAATTCATGTTTTTTTCTTCTTTCAACTTGCGATTCTACGATTGCTTTGAGATCCTTTAATATCACAACGCGTCCCGTTACAATTATCGACTATTTATAATCGCGTCGTCGAGCAACGCGTGTTCAATGCCGTGTATACTGTCGGCCTTCGGATAAGACAGAAAATCATATTTTATCTTCAATAACTTCTCTCGCACTAATAATAATCATCAATCGCAATAATAAAAATAATAAAAAATAATAATAACAACAACAGTATCGGAATAAATAACGCGGTACGCGCGAGAGAATTTTTTTTACAATAAACGCAAATCTTTTTTACCCTAGCTGCTCGTTCTTTCCTTTTTTATATTTAATGAGGATTCCTTCATAAGTTTAATTATTTATATCGTACGATTAGAAACAACAAGGAAAATGTCAACGCTATGCTTGTCGCGTAACATTTTTGATTGTCTTCCTCCAAGAGGTTCTCTTCGACCGGATTTCGCCCGCAACCCGGTGAACTTCTTTTTTCTTTTTTTTTTGCATGTAAAATGTCTCGATTTTGAGATACTCGCGCTGCCTCGAACAATCAACTGGATTCGAAGCTCCGGACTCACGAATCCAAAAACGCGAGTTCGAATCAATCGACAGGTTCAAAGCCTTCGACGATCATTTTTTTTTACCCACTGTTTCCCGTCCCGAACACAAATCCCGAAGCGAATAGCTTTTTTCCCCCAAAATCTCGAAGAAGGCCTTCGACAAGCCCGACACGGAATTCCGAAATAGTTTTCAATCCCCTCGAGTAATTTGAAATCCTAGGCCAGCGACGACCGAACGCCAGGATTGTTCCCCGGAATTTTAGATATGAGTGCGGAGTTCAGACAAATTTCATCGACCAGTGTATTTGTTTTTTTTTTTTTGGTGGGACGTGTGTGTCAGTTTGTGTGCGTGTGTGTTTGTCACTTCTCTTTAAATTCTTTTAGCCTTTCACCGATAAATTATTGAAGTTCGGGACGCGATTAGAATTAGTTTTGTCGAGTAAATAACGTCTTATGTATATAACAACAAGGTGAAGCGCGATCGTTTTTTTAAAAAGATTACACGTATTTAGAATTGTATGCCATCGCAAAAATCCTCGCGAATTTTTTTTTTTTTTTTTTCATTCTCACTTTCTCAACGCCAACGTCCCACCGCGCCCTCGACTTTTATCCTTGATTCTTGTGCTATGCATTCTGTGTGTTTCCATTAATACTGTGCGACAGTGTAAATTAAAAAACGAAAAAAGGGCGTTATCGACGATTGAAAGAAAATCAGGACATCGACCATTCGAAAGACCGTCGATAATTGAGAAAAAGAAACAGAATTCTCGAATCAAACCTGGATACGCGACTTTTTCCCGTATCACCTTTCAGGAAATGTCCTTCACAGTACAACTCACAGTCCTACATTTTTATTCGCTGATAAAAAAAGTCCTTCGCTTCGCCTGAGTCGAATCATTTCGCTCATCGTCGAAGTACAATTGAGTTGTACCGTCAAAAACATTCCCACGGTCGACGGTGGAAGGATTCGCATCACCCTTAAGAGTAAAAACCGAAGATCGAAGAGGGGGAAGAGGGACCTTTGCTTACGTTTTGTACGTTAGCCATTCTGAAAATGCTTCGAAACGCGATAGAAAATCGCGCGTCGGATTGTGCAGAGCGCTGATACGTCGTCCCGACGAGCGTGACGACTGCTCGTTTTCCTCCGAACGGAACAAGGAAATTCGAGACGATGTTTACAAGCGTTATTTACGAGTGCCTCGCGCGCACTTTGCTCGGCCGTTTCCAGCTCGCAATCGGCTCGTGACCGCTTTCGCTTTTCGGTTCAGACACAACCAGGTCCGACGAACGGTCGTTGATTCGTTTCGTCGTCGTCGTCGCGACGAGAGAGTCAATACGTGGAGCCGCTGAGGGTGTCGGCGATGCTGGTGCCGCCCGACGGTGACACTGGCAGTTCTCCACTTTCGCATTTGCTGTAGCGACTGCTGTATTCCGCTTGCAATTCAGCTTTAACCTGGACAACGATAAATCACGGATGTGCAATATTCCTATCCCATTGTGATTCGTGGAATGACTATCACCGACTTCTCAAACCCATAGCGAAGACTTTTTAAACGCATAGCGAAGAGTTTTTAAATGTATAGCGAACTACCCCAGAGATCATCGTCGCAATGAGGATCATGAAGCGTGAATAAATAGCGTAAAGTGAAGGTGTCATTGATATAAATGCATTGACTCACTCGAACTTTCTCCTCGTCTAGCCTCTGTCGAACCTCTTCATGCTGACGCTCCAATTCCAGGATTTTCCTCTCGTAGATCTGCGTTAACCTCGTGCACTCGTTGACACTTTTCTCAATAGTTTCCCTCGCCACTTCTCGCTTCATGCGATCCAACTCGGCTTTGTCCTTGTGCTCCTTCGCCAATTGTTTAACCTGCGAAAAAAAAAAAAATCATTCAGGGAAATCCACTCCATAAAATTGTGCACCTTTTTTTTATTTCGAATTTGCGAGTTAAATATGACAATTAGTGCAGCAGCAGCGTCTCTATTGCATCGAATAAAAATTAAACTGAAAAAAATTAATAGTTGTGATTATCAATCGTTGGCCAGAGCTACAAATATTTTAGTAACTGCAACCAATAGGATAGATCGAAGCAATGATCGAAGCAATGATCACAAGTACTAATTTTTTTCAGTGTACCGTTGCGTTAATAGAAATTACTGACCTCTCCCTGTCGCATCGCCTCGAGTTTGCTCTTCGCGTCGGCCTTCTGCCTCTCCAACAAAACCCGAAGCGTTTTCAGCTGATCGGACTGCGAGGTACGCATGACTTTCTCGAGAAGCGAGAACCTGCTGTCGTGATACTTTTCCTGAAGCTCGCGTTCCTGCAGCACGTGCTCCTTGCACACGGCGAGCAGCCGTTCGCTCTGGCTTCGCGGAAGACCCGCGGGCGCATCGGTGCCTCCGCGATTCTCCACATCAGTGTATTCCAGCGTTTCCGCCACGGGCAAACTGCTCAACGCAACATCGGACGAAAAGCTGAATGAATATTAGTCGGTCAAATCTTTTCTCACACAAGCGGCAAATCCCTTTCGTCGAGCGAGCTACTCACATCGTTTTGGTGGACAGTCGCTTGACCAGTCGTATCGGAAACTTCGACTTGAGTTTGTCACCGTCCAGCGATGCCTTTTGGGACTGAACCCTCAACTTCTCCTGAAAAAATGGCAACTCCTGTGTATGCTCGTCGGATTTTTGGGGGACTCACTCGGCAACACAGTACGGATCAAATATACCAATTACAGTGAAAGCCCCGATTAGTCAATTAAAAATTGTCTTCGCGAAATTAGTCAGTAACTTTGCAACACATTACAGATCAAATATACCAATTACAGTGAAAGCCCCGATTAATGGATTAAAAATTGTCTCCACAAAATTAGAAGCACTCAACGTTTTTTACGACACTCGTGCAAAAAGCATTTTTACAGCTCAGCGTCTTCTACTGTTTTGCTGGGTAAGTCCGCATAAACAGCAACGAAAAACCCAAACATGCGACTCTGTACCTTTTCGTGTTTGCGTCTCAGCGATTCGAGTTTCTTGTCCAGCTCAGCCTTCTTCTCCTTCACTGCTTTGTTCTCCATCAATTTCTCCAAAGACTCGGCGACGATATCGTCGCCAACTGTAAGACATTAATTTTTTTAATGATAGAAAACGAGTTTGCTCTGCGAATTCGCGACCTCGACATCAATTAGTGACGCACCACCACCCGTGGCAGGAAGCCTACAATTAACAACGGTGCTCTCCTCGACTTCCGGTGTCTCAGTGCTGCCCAAACCAGCGGCGGACGGTCGGCCATGCGAGCTTCCCGACGGCGGTTGGAGTCCAGGCAATTCACCCACGGATTGCATCCTCTTCACCTTCGCGCTTTCATCCTAAAAAACAACGTCAATCCAATTACTTCGGTCATCAAATCCGATATTATAATTAGGGTAGATGCACCGGTTGTGGCCACTGTACCATTTGTGGCCATTTTCACTATAATGTATTTCAAATTATTGTTTTCCTGTATTTTCATCTTGAAATTTGGAAAGTATCCATACAAATTAACAAGATGATCTATACAATTTTGTTTTTTTTTCAACAATACGAATAATTCTGTCCTTTGAAGTCGGTGGCAACAACTGGAACAAAGGTGGCCAAAACCGGTACTTCTACCCTATTCAGGGACTAGAAACTCACTGCCGGTTTGGCGGAACTCGGCCCGCTCGCCACGATCTTTTCCTTAGGCTACGGAAACGTTAGTAGCGGAGTTAGTTGTGTTAATTCAGGAAGGGAAAGGAATTTTTTTTGAAAAAACAAATTCGTGGTGGAAAGCTCACCTCGACTTCGCCTTCCGGTGCATCTGCATCGTCACCGTAGACAGCCAATTGCTTTCCTCGTTTCTCCTTCTCGCTCTGATACTTTATCGGATTCGCCAGAGCGTCCGCGAAGTCGCTCATCCCGTGGGGAACGTAATCCTTGACGACGACGTTCAGGAATAAACTGGCCAAAGGCAGAGGCTGACCGCAGTCGGTTCTAAGCGCCACGTGACGATAACCAGGACACAAACCGACCACCGGCAGGACTCGGTGACCAATAAAACGTCCGGATTCCTCGTAAACGGCTATTCGAATCGATGCGAGTTCCGGCAAAACGACCTGCGAAAAAAAAATCAGTTAGAGAGGTGAATTAAAAAGGGAAAAGGAAAAATGAGATGGCCTTTTTAAATATGAAAAATTCGATGATTACCTTTTAAAATATGAAAAATGAAATGTTTACCTTTTTAAATATAAAAAATGAAACGTTTACCTTTTTAAATATGAACGGCTCCTCATCATAAACCGGATTGATTCCATTATTGGGCACGATTTTAGTCCTGAACTTCTTTCTCACTGTATCCGCCGGCAAACCGTACATATCGACCTCCACATACGTCCCGACTCGTTTGTCGGATAAAAATTGCCCGGAAATTACGTGAATATGGACAGTCCCAGCGATTATTCCATCGACGGTGGACTCGGCGAACGGATCCAGGCGACGATCCTTTCTCCTCATGAATTCTGGTTTCAGGATGTATCCACAGCGTTGGTTGTACTCGAATATACCGAGATTCAGCTGCATCGCCAGATCTTTTAAAGGAAATGATTTATTATTTTATTTTTTCGCTATTTTATCGATTGGCTCGAACGACCGATAATTTTTTTATCGTCTGTTGATGTTTTCGAAAACGTACCGAGAGTCTGATAGTTCAGTGCGACCAGCTGGCAACCAGCGTTCCAAAACACTTGAGGCATAAAGTTGCTGGAATCGAAACGCGTTCCCGCCGGATAGACTCGCGACAACTGATGTTTGTTGTAGTTGACGAATTCCAGAGGCCGCTCTTTGAGCAACGTCGTCGCTTGCTTCTCGTCGAACGACGACATTTCGTAAGCGCGCTTCTTTTCTGCGAAACACACAACGAACGGACGTCAGTGGCCGCGATTAAGGTGTTTACCGCAGTGTCGATTGACGTAGTCTCTGCTCCCGTTGTTAGTTATTTATAATTCTAATAATACATATGTATACTCTGCGCCATGAAAAAAAAAAAGTAGACTCGTCACGTGATTCTTGTTATCAGGAAACATTTCCGGAGCGATAATACGAATCGTCTATCAGTGAATAAAACTGTAGCACGCGATTTATTAATAATAACGCTCACTCTTCGCGCTCTCGAAGCTGTTGAAATGAACCGGCTGGACGTAATTGACGAGTGCCGAGATTTCCGCGCCGGCTTCGGTTTCCTTGGCGGTCGAGGCGACTTTATCAGGCGCCGGGACCTTATCGCCCATTCGCAGCTTCATGTCCTCGACGTTCGACTCGTCCTCCTCGGTGCTCGAATCCTCGTCGTCATCTGAAATAATTACAAGGCAATTACGTGACGACGTTGTGAACGATGTATATATGTGTGTTAGTGATGAGAAGCGCATCGTCGCGTAAATATCGCGAACGTACCGTCGTCCTCCTGAGTGCTATCTTTGCTTCCCTGTCGCTGCTGAAGCATCGGAGCGTGAGGCACCTCGCCGTTTCCTATCTGTTGTTCGACGCTCGCAGGCGTCACCGCGCCGTCCGCAACCTCGTTCTGCGGAATAATATCCGGCGGCGGACCATTCTCACCCTCCGATGTCGGCGGATTAGCCGCGCTGTCGTCGTCGATCTCCTGCGAACCCTCGCCCGGCGCCTCCGGCAACGTCGGCTGATGCTTCTTGTGATGCTTCTTATGGTGATGGTGGTGATGATGTTTCTTCTTATTTTTTATTATGATCTTCCGTTTCAGTAACGACGGCGGTGGTAGCGGCTCACCCGGCTCGAGCTGCAGTGCGGATTAAATCGATTCTACAAGGCCTATACGAAATTCTAGCGATTCGTGGTACGTTTCTCAATCGGAGTTGGCCGTTGTAATAATTTTTTTTTCTTTTAAGATTTTTATTTTAAATGATAAGCATTTTTTAATTATTTTCAATGTCTCAAACTGTTCTACTGGACGATTCAAATTATCCTCCTGTAAAAGGGACGTGAAAACTGAAGAAAAAAAATTAAAAAAAATTCCTAGACGTTATTTTATAGAAATGCTTTTTTAAAGATTTTTACTGTCACAAACTGTTCTACTGGACGATTCAAATCATCGTCCTGTAAAAAGGACGTGAAAACTAAAGAAAATTTTTTTTTAAAAATATTTACACGTTATTTTATAGAAATTTTTGGATGAAATAAAATAATTTGACCAACTCCAATGATAAAATTTTCGACAAAGCTACTTATAAGCGTATAACGAATTACTGCGTCTAAGGCATAAATAATCGAATGCTCTATGAATCAAGCAATACCTTATGAGATTCGAGGGGCGCGTCAAGCAGCATTTCACCAAAGTATTCCCTACAATACTGAGCGATCTTAGCCTGCTGTCTTGGATTGCAGTGATTCTCGAAACTGAGCACGACTGGATATTCCGATGTTTTAAAGGCACTCTCTGCTATCGCCTCGATCACATCTCGAGCGTATATTTCAGGCACAAACGTGTATCTGCTCATAGATTTGTAGGTTTTAATCGTTACTGTGATGGGTGTCGTTTCGGACTACGGGTGGCTAAGTCTAGCGCCAAAAGTGGTGCAAGCGAATCTATGGATTTTTCGGGGGTTTTATTATACTCTAGAATAATTTTTTTACCCGTGAACGATGACCGGCTCGTCGAGTTTTCCGTTCCAAAAGTCCAACTCGACGCAGCGACAACCTGCCAGTAAACATTGCCGGTAGATTTCCACAGAACTTTTTCCAGTTAGTTGATGACCTGGAATGATTCATAAAAATTTGTAGAGGAACGTTTCGTGGTGCGTTTAAGGGATCGTCAGTGTGAAATGAAAAAAAAATCGGTTTTTTTTTTTTTCATTATCGGATAGTATACACGGTTATAAACATTCTGTTAAATTTTTTTCAGATTAAAATTTTTTTCAGATTAGAATTTCCTACAGATTAATAATCTTTATGTCACTCCGTGCGTAAAACGCGATATTACGCACGCATCGCGTGCGTAACACCGCGATTTCCGACGTCGTGAAATAAAATTTCGTACGATACGTGTGCGAAAAACCTTTTTCGGACTCGTGTGATTGCAGCACTCGCCTTCGGCTCGCGCTGCAAACTCACACTCGCCAGAAAAAGTTTTTTCGCACTTGTATCGTAATGTACTATTTTGAAATTTTTGGTTCAGATAAAAATTGCGGCCGCAATCGTGGACATAATGCAGGACCTTTTTTTTACACGAGCTATTTAAACAATTTATATCATTATTATACATTAAAGAAATGCACATAAAAAATCATTTTGTATTCTTCAAGAATGTACTTATTTATAAAAAAAGACCAGACCAATTAGTTCATTACAACTTAACAAAAAAAATTCGCGAAAATCATTGATTTTTCGGAGGGTCACACTGTGACGATCCCTTAATAATAATTTGAGGGGTTTTACCTGTCAGATACGTGTTGTGACTAGAGTTGATGAAGTAATGGGCGAGCGGTTGATCCATATCATCCGATAATTCGAACTTGGTAACAGCCATGATCGGATTGTCCTCGCTCATCAAATACCTGAGAAAACCATCGGAACTCAGCTGTCCTCGGCTTGCGTTATACTTGTTAGGTTCGTATTGGTTAATAAGGTCTTTTGCTCGTGCCGTGTTAGCGTATGGATACAGTATCTCATTGAGTCGGGGGTCTCTCTGTGTCTGATTGAGAAAGTCCACCAGCTGTGTTACGGACATTAATCGACGTTTCGAATTACCAACGATCTCTTCGAACACTTTTTCCACCTCCGTGCGTTGCGTCAGAGACTTATAGAAATTGAAAAATTCCTCGAATTGAAATTTTTGCAACGACACCGCGTCATTCTGAAACAAAACGAATCGTAGTGACGATGTGGAAGCGAAAATGCAGCGGTGGCCCTGAAAGGTGAGAGCTAAATTGGTCGGTCGCGGACGATGGTTGCATTTTCGCGGTCGCGTTTCTGTAATAAAGATTTCTTCAAAAAGTCTAGGAGACGGTGAGCCGATTTATAGCTTCCTTTGGTGCTATTGGCCGAGCGCCAGCGGCGAACACGAGAAAAATATGATCAACCTTCGCAGGGCACCTGCAGTTTCCTACAAGTGCCAAATTTAATGAAATAAACGCACCATCGCGAGACTTAGGACCATTCATTGCACACTCTGCTTTATAACGTCGGTCAGTGAGTATCGGTCACTAGCAAAATATTTTTTAAATCATATTGAGACAACTATTAAAAAATATTTAAAATAACTGCAACATTTGACTGCATTTGCGTCTTCTAAATACAAAACATATGACTTTTCTCATCAGTTTTCCTTATTATCGTTAAGCAACTCGTAAAACCCATGACAATCAATGTCTTCCGAACAGAAGGCAGAGCCGACGCCAATGTTTACGAGCCTGAATCATCCGTCGCGCGACGACGTTGCCACAAAATACGACCTGTAGTTACAAGAGACTTGACGAGAGGCAACCGAAGGCCATAAAGGCATTTGCCATCCGTAATCTACAACTCAAGTTACACAACAGTAACGCGCATCGCCTATGGCGCTCAGGTAAACACACGTTTTTTTTTTTTCTTTTTCTTTATCTCAAGCAAAGTACAATGTGCAAATGAGCGAACGAAGATATATACGATCCCGAAGTGTTTGAAATTAAATTAGTGCACGAAACCGTCGGCAGCCCAAACGCATGTAAACTGTCGCAGCAGAACAAACTTCGCTTTAGCCTAATCGAATATACTCTGCATTTGCAAACCGGTTTCTAATTTTAAAAGCGCCGTTGGAAGAATACAGTTACTATTACAAATAAACTTATTTTCGCTGCTTTTAACAGTTGCATTAAATTAATAAAAATGAACCGCGAAAACTGAGCGAGTTTGAAGAGTTGGGAAACGCAGAGGCTACCTTAATGGGCGTTTTGGCCGTCTGCCACAAAATGCGTGATGCATGAAGCGGAGAATCAGAGAAAAAAAGGTCTATTCAAGCGTGATGTACGATACGAAGGCTGAATTACCTTTCCCGATGGAAGCGAAGCAATATCGAGAGCCTTCTCGACGCGTTTTCGATCCTCCTTGTTTTGCGTAAACATTTTTATTATACTGTAAAATAAAAAATAAAATTGTGGTTGAGAAGGCGAAACTTAGGACACAATCAGATTTACTTTCCGACGCATTCAACCGGCGGACTTACTTCTTCGTTGGCACTTTTCCCGACTTGTCAGCAGTGAGCGTGAGTTTCGTGTGCGCCTTTTGCAGAAACAACATTGTACTGGTGTTGAGTTGTGTCAAATTGTACGCCAGTTGGAGCAACTGGTCTGTCCAATGGCGCGCGATTTCCGCTCGTGTTGCGCAAAAATTAATGAACGTCACGTTAACAAAATCCGAGCCGTAACAGATCGTCACGGTTTTTTCCTCCAGACAATCCTGCGATCCCATCGTTACCAGAGCCTTCAGCTTTGGATCCTGAAAAATGATATTAAAATTCGATTGAAAATGTAAATTATCAAAAAATAGCAGCCATCCGTAAAAAATACAACAAGCTCTAAATTTTTTAATATTTTTCGCGACAATTCGATAAAAACCGCAACGAAAAATTAAATTAAATATTCAATATCGGAAAGGTTACATATTACAGCTTTGGATCCTGCAAAATGATATTAAAATTCGATTGAAATGATGAATTATCAAAAAAATATCAAAGACATCCGTAAAAAATACAACAGCCTCTAAATTTTTTAATATTTTTCGCGAGAATTCGATAAAAACAGCAACGAAAAATAAAATTAAATATTCAATATCGGAAAGGTTACATATTACAGCTTTGGATCCTGCAAAATGATATTAAAATTCGATTGAAATTGTAAATTATCAAAAAATATCAGCCATCCGTAAAAAATACAGCCTCTAAATATTTTAATATTTTTCGCGAGAATTCGATAAAAACTGCGACGAAAAATTAAATATTCAGTATCGGAAAGGTTACATATTGAAATTCAATAAAAGTTTCAGCAATTTTCTCCGTACGCTATCGAGTTTCAATAGACCAACATTTGTTTCTAATAACATTCTCGTTGTTCCATTATTACTATTTTTTTTTTTCTTTCCGCAAACAAAGAATGCACGATAATGTGTATCGGTGCTATGGTGGCACACATGCAACGCACATTGTCCGTGCGCATTCATAACTGCGGCACGAAGTGACTGTGATAATTCCGCCGGCATTGTCTCTAAAAATAAGGGATCGTGACGCGTCTCCGCCGACGACAGACGAGAAACTTTGCGCATTCAAACTTTACGAAAGGCCATAATGAAACGTCGGATGCACAAAGTCAACTGCTAGGCTTTCTATTGATTTATAGGAAAACATTAATACGACGGGGGAAAAAAAAAGAGAAAAAAAAATGCCTCCTTTTTCTCTTCCGTATTAAACGCCGATGATATTAACCGCGGTAAGCGCCGTGGGGGGAAAAAAGAAAATACGGGGCTGCTGTTCGTAAGTAAAGTAGGTAATGTTCTATTTATAATTTTTGTCAATAATTATTAAGTGCCTGAGCTGTGCGTCACGAGCATCCACGCAGAGGTGATGTAATTATAGAGAATTCCGCGGATTGCTTTGAATGAAAGCCAATGATGGATGCATTCATAGGTTGTTGATGTGTCCTTAAATTTCGCGCAATCTGCGGTTAGTTATTTCACAGATTACAGACGTCGTCTCAGACGGCGGATAGAATGCATGCATGATTAAGGAAGCAGACTGATCGCTCGCTTCTCCTATATTATTAGAATGAGAACCCTCCTGATGAGCGTCGACTGCCGTTTCTTCCGCTTCGTCCGTACCTTCGGTATCTTGGCGTATTTTCCGGTTCGCGTATCCCGTATCACCGCGATATCCAGCATATCGACTTCGTTATTCTGATCCACCCAGTGCAGATAAAAACCATATTTATCCACCCTCAGCGTGACCGGCGTCGCGACTCCCGAGTCCTGTGAAGCATACAACATAATTGAATAAACGATATTCTCATTTTTTTTTTTTGCACGTATAATGAAGCCGATAATCTCAGTAATCTTATAAATTCCGTTTTATCGATTTTTTTATCAATCGCATGCAGATAAATACAGTGATTAATTTATTTTATACTCCAACTCTGATAAATTTTTTATATGAAAAAAAATTGATTGTTGGGATAAAAAAAATGACTAATAAATTATGCTTGAATAATCGGAGAAGCCCTAAAATTTTCATTCAAACCCATCGATTGTTGGCAAACTGCCAATTTCAATGAACTTATTCTACAGGAGCGTCCAAAGATAGATTCCAAAGCGTTAAAAGCTTCTGCTTGTACTTGACACCGGATCAAGGAACCAAGGTTGTCCCGTCACCCAGCGTCTCGACTCGTCACAATTCCGACGACGTTTTGCAAGAATGCAGATCAGCGGCTGTCCGAGCAGCGAAACCAGAATAGAGCTCTCGGTAACTCAACAGAATCAATTTGCATCAATTCCCCATGTTTTGTGCCATTGAAAACATCTCGAGATACACTTTAAGCAGTCCATTGAGGACTCCGAACAAGCCTCTCGCAGCCTCCAAGTCTCCGTCCCATCCCGTCCAAGCTACGATTGTCAGGCAAAACAAATCAGCAGCTACGATATACTGACCTCGTCCCACTTGATAAACTTCTCTCCGTCCTGAAGCTGCTGGGACACCTCCACCGGCTTGTTCTGCACCGCGTTACTCGCATTCTTGTTGTTCGCCATGATCGCCGTCTACTTCCTCGCAACCCCAGCGGACGATATTCCCACCTTCCGAAACGCCAGTCTTCCCACCTTCCAAAACGTCGAAAACGACAAAAACGAAAAAAAAAAGATAAAAATACAGGGATTCACCAGAAATGAATTGTTTTCGGAGCCGAAAATGTCGCGCTTCGTGAACGAGCTTTTTCGCGTTCAGCAGGAGGCGGGGGAGGGGGTGGGTGGGGGTGCTGTGTACACAGAGTCGTCGGGGGTGTTACTCGCGAAGCTAGGAGCGGCGGCTTCCCAACGTTTTTTCTTTTTTTTCTCTCCCTCAGCCCTGACTCTTCGACTCCGGTCGCCGGGCTTTCACTGGAGTTTGACGTTTCTCGGCGACGACGACGCTGCTGCCGAGCCGCTCGGCGTCCGGTTGTTGACAGCAGCAGTGCCGCGGCTGCGGCTTCGGCGGCTGCGGCGACGTTGCGTTTCCGTCGCTCGCGCGACGACGAGCAACATTGACGACGACGACGCACGTCACTTTCGGCACTCAGGGTTCTCAGGGTGCGCGCACTCTCGGAGGACGACGACGACGCCGCGATCGACGACGACGACGACGGCGGGGACAAAATATAGAGCTGCGCAGGGCGACTCTGACCGGAGGATGTGGACACCAACGGAGCTGTCTCTCTCTCGGGGTCGGCCAGAGATACGACGGTTCCCAGCCTCGCGCGCGCACTCCGCCTAGCCACCGTCCACTCTGCGCGTAGCAGACGATACGCTTCGCCGCGGCGGCGGCCTCCGCACACACACAGACAGGATGCGCGCGCAGCTTTGGGTGCCGACGCGCACTCACACTCGCGCAGGTGGCGGGCGGGGGTGGGGGGAGACGCGGTTTCAGTCTCTGCGCGGCGCGCGGGGCGAGAGGGACACCGGGGAGCTACCTGGGTGGTGGTGAGGGGAGGAAAAGCAGGCGGAAAAATGTGTAGTATTTCAGTTGGAACAGTCCAAGTGAGGCGGGGAAGTGAACAGCTGTTGATAAGGCAGGGGACAGTTGAGAGTGATAAGAACGCTCCTTGGGTAATCATTTTTTTTTGTATGGTTTTAGGCGGGACGATACGGGTGGGGGTGATAATAGCGAATGACCAAAATAACGAATGGTTACAATAGCGAATACAAAAATGATGAACGTATGTATCTAGAATGGTTATCATTACGGAATTCACTATTTAAGCCATTCGTTATTTTGACCCTCCCATTTTATTAAAATGCTGTTGAAATAGCGAATGATCAAAATAACGATTGGCTTGAACAGTGAATTCCGTAATGATAATCATTTTAGTTCAGACGTTCATCATTTTTGCATTCGCTATTTTAGCCATTCGTTATTTCGTTCATTCGCTATTTTGAAGGTAGAGTTTCTACTTTGAAGATAGGTACGAAGAAAAACATATGTTTCGCAAACTTTATTTTTTTCCCATTATCACAGGTTACTTACAATTCAATGTAACTTAGAAAATCTAGCCGTGAGTTTGATTGAGTGACATATCGTTTGGTAGGTTTTTTAAGTAGAATTTTTTTAGCGACTGAATAATGTTTACTTTCGCGTGCACGGTGAGTTTCCTTAAGTGAAAATTTTATTAAGGAAGTTTCAGTAATTTTTCGCACAATTCGCACGTAACAGAATAATATCGCTCTTACAATCAAGTATAATGTTATAATAGTATCAATATAAGATGTAAATAAGTTTTCGTCTCTTCATTTCCATCCTTCTAACGAATTCTATTGGCATTCGGTGAATAAAAACGTTATTTCTTCTTTTTTTTTTCTTCTTCTCACCAAACCCTCAGCTTAGGTGGTAAAGCGTTGGTCTTCGCTTGTTAATTTCCTTGCGAAGCGACCGGTGGGGAGTCACCTTTCCATACGTGTGTTCTGCAATGCTCCTCCATCTAAAAAAAAACAAAAAATCAGAATTCCAAACGAATTCATTGCCCGAATATTGATTTTTTTTTATACGTTTAATGTATCGGTAAAAAAAATGTACCTGGCATTCAGCAGCGGTTTCGTTGTTCCTGCAATAATAATCCTCGCCCCACGTGCAAGGTTTCTTGCCGAGATCGGCAGTCGATCGAATCATACGATTGTGTTTGCCAGACTTCATCGCGAACAAGTCGCCGGCCGAGCACAGAGCTAACGTGCTGCAGATCTTTTTGGTCTCGCCGTCTTTGCGAATAATGTTTATGATACTTTGCTCGTACACTTCCATCATCATCGTGCACTGGAAACGCACAATAAATCGCATTAATACATCAGAATTTGGTCTATCCTTTCGAGTACTTAATGCAAAAAATGTCTTACCTTGCCCTGCTTAGCGGCCGGCAAATACTGGCAAACTCGAGACACCACCTCTTCGATCTCACCGTCGACTTTCGGATTAGCCAGAAGATTGTCGATCGTGGAAACAACGGCCTGGCAGATAGCGCATTGAGCGATGGAATCTGTAGCAGCGAAAATCGTTAATTTCACAATGAGAAAGTGTGAAAGTTCGCAGCAATTTTCGCGGAATTGTAAAGATCTCTTGCAATGCTATTTTCATCGGAGCTGACTGAGAATGCGATTGGAAATTGGGTGTAAAATTTCGATGAGAAATTTACGGTAGCAATAAAAATAGAGAGTTGATGAAAAAAACGATGGAAGACGTGGATCGTAGAATTGGGTAAAGTACCGTGAAGACGCTTCATATTTTCGCCACAAGCGCCGAGCATGGTGCACATTTCGGCGGGAGTAATTTCCTGCGACAGCAGATCAATGACAATGTCGGCGTACTCGTTGACGAAGCCGTTGCACTGTTGGGAAATGCTCTTAGGTAGGTGATTACAGATTCCATGGACGACTTTCTCGATTTCCTCCTTCGACGATTTCTTGCCGAGCGCTTTTTCCAGATACTGCATCACGAACTCGCAGATTACGCATTTGTTGCTGTCCTTAACGCTTTTTCGCTGCGCCAATGGGTAGTCCGGAATTTCGTTCGTCACTGCGAGGAAATAATGCGTCGTTAATAATCGCGAAACTGAAAAAGCGCGTTTAATCGACACGAAAAAAAAAAAACGGATTGTCTTACGGATTTCTCCGTCTTTGTCGACCGGGAAGAAGTTCTTCGGTCCCGGATTTTTATTCGCATCGCAGAGCTTAATGTAAACGCAGATTTCTTGAGGAGTCAAATCGGCGAGCATCATTTCGATGAGTTCTTTGCTGTAACCTTCCACCAACGATTGGCATTGGTTGACCAGATCTCTCGGCAAATGGACGCACAACTTTTCGAGCGCTTCTTTAATGCTAGACTGAAAACAAAAAAAAATCCATATTATTATTGTTACGTAAGAAGATCCAGTGTGCAGTGTCATATATCGATGACTGATGCACTCACATTATTGTTATAATTAAAATAACAGCTGCCGTCGATGGCTTATCCGTTGTATATAGAAAGGAAAGAGTTACCTCGGTTTTGTTGTCCTTGATAACGCTGTACAGTTGTCCAACGGCGAGCAGACAAAGCGGACAGCTGGGTTTATCTTCGACTTCGCTTTCCAGCATCATACTTTTCGGAATTTTTTCCCAAGCGTTGAGGAACTTTTCGGATGGGCATACGTGCATCATTGGGCAGACCTGAAATGATTTTTCATTGTAATTTATTTATCAAAAATTTTCAGCAAAAATAATATCGTTTTTCGCGTTTTTCTCCTCGAATTTTCGATTTTTCGGGCAAACGCCTGTTATTTTTGGAATCAGCGGGAAATTTCCCATCGGATAGGGTTTTTAAACTTCGTTAAATCGAAAAATTTTTTTTTCGATTTTTTTCGAAAAAACGGCAAGGGGTACCCCTTCTAAAAATCAGCGATTTTTGAGGGTCAACTTTAAAAATCTGCAAAAAATTGAAAAATCGAGATATCGCGTTCTGCCTTGCGCCTTTCTCTTCCCTGAAGAGTCATCTTTCAAACGCAAAAAGAAAATCCAGATTCCATGCACCCAAAAAAAAATGACATCGATTTTCGTGAAGGGTTAAAATTCGGAAAAAGTGAAAAATCATTTTTCCCATTTTTCTCCTCGAATTTTTTATTTCTCGGGCAAAAACCGGTCATATTCGAAATCAGCGGGAAATTTCCCATCGGATAGGGTCTTAAAACTTCGTTAAATCAAAAACTTTTTTTTTGGCCAAAAAACGGCAAGGGGTACCCCTTCAAAAAATTTTCGATTTTTGAGGGTCACCTTTAAAAATCTGCAAAAAATTGAAAAATCGAGATATCGCGTTCTGCCTTGCGCCTTTCTCTTCCCTGAAGAGTCATCTTTCAAACGCAAAAAGAAAATCCAGATTCCATGCACCCAAAAAAAAATGACATCGATTTTCGTGAAGGGTTAAAATTCGGAAAAAGTGAAAAATCATTTTTCCCATTTTTCTCCTCGAATTTTTTATTTCTCGGGCAAAAACCGGTCATATTCGAAATCAGCGGGAAATTTCCCATCGGATAGGGTCTTAAAACTTCGTTAAATCAAAAACTTTTTTTTTGGCCAAAAAAACGGCAAGGGGTACCCCTTCAAAAAATTTTCGATTTTTGAGGGTCACCTTTAAAAATCTGCAAAAAATTGAAAAATCGAGATATCGCGTTCCGCCTGGCGGCATTCTCTTCGTTGAAGAGTTTTCTTTCGAATGCAAAAAGAAAATCCTGATTATATTGATCCAAAGAAAAATTACACCGATTTTAGTAAAGTGCAAAAATTGGGAAAAAGTGAAAAATCGTTTTTCGCGTTTTTCTCCTCAATTTTTTCATTTCTCGGGCAAAAAGCGATCATATTTGAAATCAGCGGGATATTTCCCATCGGATAGGGTTTTAAAACTTCGTTAAATCGAAAAAAATTTTTTCGCCAAAAATCGCAAGGTTAACGCTGGATAAGCCCTATCTATTAAAACGTTCCTACTCTATTAAACATTTCGTGAGCAACTTTCTAATAAAAAAAACGAAGTCATTAAAATACTCACAACAGAGGGGTCAAACTCCTGGGCCAGAAGCGCCACGACAGCGTCGCCGTACGTCTTGACGAATTCGTGACACGTGTCTTGCACGGACTCCGGAAGTTTTTGGCAAACCTTGCCAATCACCATTTTCACTTCGTCCTGGCGGAATAATTCGCAAAAGAGCGTTTTACCAAACAGTCACGTTTGAAATACGTGCGCGACATGAACGTCGACTCAGCCGTACGAAACTACTCACCTCGGTCGTCGGATTCGTGATGACCTGCTGCAGGTAATGCAACAGATATTCGCAGAACGCGCAAGTCTGCTGTCCCTGAGCGTCCATTTGCGGAGCTCCCATGATCACGGACGGTCCCATGAGTCTGTCGATCGGCAGCTGCATCTCGTCGGCCTCGGATCCACTCTGTTGCCTGATACCCGCGCCGTTCTCGCCCAAATTCTTGCGCTCGTTCATTATTCGTACGCCGATCTCGTGCGACTTTTGCGGAAGAAGCGGCGCGATCGGTCCGTCCTGAAAAAAATCGACATCGTTGGCCTCGCGTAGCGATTTTATGCATCTCAGTCGCTATTTATGCATTTTTAACGTACGAGGATTTGTTGTTTGCCAGGAAGCGGACATATTCCCGCCATTTCGCAGACTCCGTTGCTGTTCAATCCGTTGATGAGGTAAGAGTAGATTTGCGGGTAATACTCGTCGACGATGGATTTGCACTGTAAAAAAAAATTATGATCATTGTATATTCAATTCAGGAGTCAATGTTATCAGTTTTTTTATTTTAAAAAACATACCTGAGGAGCGAACGATTTCGTTTGCTTGCAGAGACCCTCAAGAACCTGTTTAAATTCGTTCTCCGTGGTATTAGCGACGAGCAGATCCCTCAGATGTCCGACCAATTGTTCGCAGAGTTTGCAGGGAAGATCGTCGCCGACTTCGACCATTCCAACGCTCGACAGCGGACGAACCTCGACCTCCAGATTCTATCGCAAAAATTAATCAACGAGTCATTGAACGTTCGATCGGCAGGCTTAAAAATATTTCCCAGATGAATTTGATACCTTTTCCTCGTGCTTGTGGAATTTTCCGCTGCACTGGCCGGACAGATGACAAATGTTCTTGGCTTTGAAGTTGTCCTGGAGGTGCGAGTAAATCGTCGAGAAGTACTCGATCGCAATGGCCGAACAGGCGTCCGAGAAGGAGCTCATCTGTCCGCACATGTTCAGCATCTGATCGAGCACGTGGTCGCGGGAAGCTGTGTTCAATTTCGCCTCCATGTGCGCGGCGATTGTGAAGCATCGCGAGCACTCGTCGGGCTCGAGTTCGTCGTCGCTCAGCGATTGAACTGACTTTCCGGGATTCTGGTGAAAGTGATCGGTTGATTAATTTCAACGAAAAAAAAAGTGCTCAGTCAGGCAGAACTCGTAGCACTTTCTTTTTTGTGCAATTAATTGGGTGGAAGCCGTGGATAGTTTTATTTTTTATATAAGTAATTTTGGAATATATTTTATTCGAAGCGAACTTTAAAGATTAATTTTATTTGATATTTGGATTTTTTTTTACCTCTCGCAACATTTTCTGATGTTCCTCGAGCAGCTGATCGATGTGAGCAGAATTACAAAGACCAGCGACGGAGCAAACGACTGATGGATTCATCTGCGAGGCGAGAGTCTCAACGAGCTCAGGAATGAATTGATCGACGAGCTTGTCGCACTCCTCAACTATCGGTTTGATCTGCATCAGAGCGCAGCTTCCTTCGAAGACGGCTTTGAGATCCTGCTGCGTCTGATTGCTCTCCAATTGGTCGCGAGCCTGTTGAACCATGTCCTTACAGATTCCACACACGCTGTCGGTGTCGTCTTCGACCTGCATTTTTTCCCAGACTCGAGTGATGCAGTGCTGAGTGGCTTTGCATCCCGAAGCGGTTCTGTACAATTTTCAATCAACAATTATCAACGTCATTTTTGAATGAGAGAAGTGGTCAGGGAATTTGAAGAATAATTCTTACGTTATGTTTTGACACCAGTAGGATGGACCCCAGGTGCACATTTTTTCACCCAACAGGTGAGGAGTATCCTGACTCTCGGCGGTAATCACTACCCTGGCTGTTGCAACTGTAAACCCGAGAAAAGAAGGACATACTGAATCACAGATGCTGCGCATTCATCTCCAGCTGAGGTTTTACTCTGAACTGTGAATCATTTGTGTTACATTCTCTCCCCAACTGTTTTCATTAAAGTGACGAGGCACGAGTGTGGCTTTAATAGAGACAGACACGAGTCACGAGTATCTTGTAAATAGCATTGAAGTGAAGTAATTAAAATTAATTTTCTGTGGCAAAACAAAAATTATGAAAAATGTACCTCGCTTTTCGTTAGCGAAATTACCGTCGTACATTTTTTTATAACATTTTCTCTGTAAATTCTGAAGCTCAAAATAATTCCTACTGTTCTTCTATTTAGGGATCTTTCTGTATGTGTGATGGGAGCATTATTGATGTTGATTGGCTGTTGAAAGCTTTAAGAAGGAGAATTTATATCACACATTTCAGGCTATAGGGACTACAGCTATTGAATTTAATTATTACGGACCAGGGATAGGGGCATGAGAATTAAACACAAATAGAAGAGATGCTCTCAGTGTGGTATGATTACTCAAAGGCTCGTGGTTATAATACAGTCACGGAAACGCAGTGGAGGGAACGAGGAGATAACACAAATTTATACTCAACAAAACCACAAGAGGACAAGGTCCATTTCTACGACACAGATAGCAATGCGCTGAATCTTTACTTTCAACAAAAACTCAACTCAGTTATAGTGGCATCATATTTTTTTTTCTCAAAAATCAGAGACTCTTGATTATAGTTATCAATGTACCTGAACATTTTTGGCAAATCTAAAAATTCATGTAATCGTTTAATCATGTTGCTTTAGTCATAAATCTCAGAAAGTATTTATAAACCGAAAGGTCATTCAGTCAGCTTTTATTATCATTAAAACACTTAGCACTGAGTATCACAATCTGTATATTTTATCACAATTGACTCTTCATGACTCTGACAATGAAACGTGATTACCATTTTTGTTTTTTTTTTAATAACAAAACAAAGAGTCAAAAATCGGAAGTGACTCATTTTTTGTATCCAAGTCTGAGATCATGTGAAGGAATTCCCAGATCTAAAAATAGAAAATCGTAGGTAAAACGGTTTTAAAAACATAAACTATTTCACAAATAGTGCTAAAAAAATCTCAACATTTTTGTTTCTTTTTTTAGAAATTTTTTTATATGATTGACATTGATATAAACAATCAACCAAATAAAGCTTTTCTATTGTTTCTCAGCGCTGACAATAAAATAAATGCTGCCAAAAATTTGAGGGGAAAGGGGGGAACCCTTTCCCTCTGTTCCAGAAACGCAGGAAATTCCGAATTCATTTCCGCGAATCCAGAGAATATAATTTCCTGTCCTGGAATGTTCAAGAATGTTTGAGTCATCAACCCAGCCGCTGACCAGCCGTTTACCTGTTTCTTACTCACGCAGAGGTGAAAAGGTGAGGGGAAAAAAAAAAAAATCGGGGGAATCTCCGTCTCGCCGACGACGAGCGACGAATGCGCGACGATCGTCGAGGGAAACAAAGACCGTTCGTCGGACGACCGATAAGCAGCGTCGCTGTTGAACATAATCGTGGTTCGGCAATAAATGCATCGCCGTTGCAATTTCGACGCAATTGCCGAGCCGCCAACGCACACAAAGCAAAAATAACGTCGGACCCGAATTGTCATTGTCCGCAACTGTCGACCGTCGCTCGACAAAGGAAATCGCCGCTTTTCGTCAGACGACAAACGTAAAACCTCGGAAACGAAAATTTTTTCGTCACTCACCAGCCAGGAGCGCGCATAGCGCGATCAACGTCTCCCTCATTGTCGCCGTTTCACTTGTCGTCGGGGTTCGTCGTTAACAGCGGAATGCACAAAAATTGATCGTGGCAACTGCGACGCGTGAAAAAAAATACTTCGACGGACGATGACGCGAGGGATTGTCACTGCGTTACAACGGCTCTTGGCATCGGTCTAAGGATGACGTGCTAACTTCACGACGGTGACGGTCGCTCAGTGCGCGAAGCGTGAGTGGTCCAGTGCGTACTGATTGTCATTTCCTTCGCGTAGCCACCGCCGAGCGACGAACGGCGAACGCGCGGCGACATTTTCGCGGACTTGTACCAATAGGTGACCGCTCAATGTTCGACTCTTCGCTCAATGAAAATGGCGCTGCGAGGTAGCATTTACCAATTCCGAGATTCAACGCATTATTTGATATCACTGTTCGCGGTTTGCAGTTTGCAGTTCGCAGTTCGCAGTTCGCAGTTCGCATTGGAATTTTTACTCGATCCCTACGAAAATATCGAAGGAAGGAAAATTTCAAGCGTCCCTATTACTGACCAGGGGTGATGAAGCGTCGTCATTGGTCGAGCGCCGAGCGGTGGGGGCAGCCGCCGCGCGCCTATTGGCCGAGCGCTCCGCAGTCTTGCATCTCATTGGCCCGCGGAATGTTTTGCATCGCCAGAGCAGCGGTGGCCAATCGCTGCGCATTACAGTAGCCCTGCGACGCACTTTCTCAGTGTCTGTGACACACGATCGGTGGTTTTTGAGGCTTCGCAACATTTATTTACTAGAATTATTTGCGTAGTGTCGAGAAGCATCGATCGGAAGTCCTGACATTGTTTACACAATGCAATATGCAATATGCGCCTTTTGGAGACCGTAGCGACCTCCGACGCGCATGCGCGGTACTAGGAACTGTGTTTTCATTACGCGTAATCGTAACCCAAGGCGCTCTATTTCTAAAGAAGGGACGATACGAGGCTGGGAATAAAAAAAAAGAGAGAAACAAGTGGCTGATAACATTTCGGTCAATTGGTGCGTTTCGTTGGAATGTAAACTGATGTTTTGTTTTGAGTTTTGCAGATTGGAGCTATCACTGGACATGAGCGTCAAATGCGAACTGAAATTACGTATATATTGCGTGTATATATATATATATGTTTTCATTGCAGAGTCTTGTCTTATCAGTCTGATCGTCCAAGCACGTGACTCCCTTCGCTGCGTTTTTGCAGCGCAGATACAGTCGACTCTCGGCTAACTGAGACTTCGCGCGTTTGGATTTAGGATTGTAACTCGTACCGAACGCTGAGCACTCGAAAAATGTAGTACTGATTAATCGCGGCGAAAGGAACGAACCAGCGAACCGATCGCGTTACATGTCTGATGGCAACATTTTCTCGAATGCGAATCACCGTTTAATCGAGTCTTCGTGATCTAATTTTTAGTCGTCTTAAATTTCTCGTCTTTACCCACAATCGTATCATATTAAAAAAAAAAAAAAAAAAAAAAAAAAAACATGGCCACATTCGTTGTCACAGTGATACCATTGTGATTGCATTGCGGCGATTGTCTCGATTACCTGACACTCCGGATGAAACCAGAGAAGTTCTGTGACTAGCGATGTTTTATTTAGCTGCAGGAATTCCAATGAAAAAAATTTATTAGGAAAAATGTACGGATTTTTTCGGTTTTAATATTCTTGCTATTTATATTCATTTTTGTTCGTCAGAATGATTAATAGGCGGTTTGTAAAACGGAAGAGGAAAGGAGGGAAGGAAAAAGGCTGTGAATCGGTTGGTTGTCTGGATTTCGCGAATTACTTGCGAACCGGATGGATCGGGTGATCCATGTGCGACAGATCCGGCGGATTCTTCTCGAATTCGCTGATCTCGCGCATTCCTGCAGCTGCGATTTCCCAGAGCGCTGGGTGACTCTTTTTGTACGACTCGTACCATTTTTTCACCAGTGGCCATGGATCCAGGGAGAAAGAAATTGCCTCGAGACACATCGTCGCTGTTATTAGCGGAAAATCGGCCAGGGTCAAATTATCTGCAACAAGGAAATGGTTAATTAATCGTTTGCTTGCTTGTAAAATGTTTTTAAATATTTTTAATGCGTTAAAAAAATATCTGTACTCACTTCCAGCTGCGTATTTCGTGTTTTCACGCTTCAGATACGTTTCAAAGGCGTCCAAGGACATTTTCACCTTCTTCAGGCCCAGAGGAGTTCTTTGGTAGTCGAAAAATATCGGAGCCATCTAAAATTTCGCAATTTGTCAGAAAAAAAAATCGTTTTTCGAGTTTTTCTCCTCGAATTTGCGATTTTTCGGGCAAATACCTGTCGTTTTTGGAATCAGCGGGAAATTTACCATCGGATAGGGTTTTTAAAATTTGCGAAATCGAAAATTTTTTTTTCATCAATTTTTGCAAAAAATGGCAAGGGGTACCCCTTCTATAAATTTGCGATTTTTGAGGGTCAACTTTAAAAATCTGCAAAAAATCGAAAAATCGAGATATCGCGTTCCGCCTGGCGGCATTCTCTTCGCTGAAGAGTTTTCTTTCGAATGCAAAAAGAAAATCTCGATTATATTGATCCAAAGAAAAATTACACCGATTTTAGTAAAGTGCAAAAATTGGGAAAAAGTGAAAAATCGTTTTTCGCATTTTTCTCCTCGAATTTTTTATTTTTCGGGCAAAAACCGGTCATATTTAGAATCAGCGGAAAATTTCCCATCGGATAGGGTTTTAAAACATCGTTAAATCGAAAAAAAAAATTTCGCCAAATTTCGTAATTATTATACTCACCACATACTCAGATATATTACGGTAATACATCGCCAGATTAAAGCAGAGACGGTGGTTGACGATAGCTCTGGCCTTCGGATCCTTTGGATAAAGTTTTCCTTCCACGTCGTACTTATCCCCAAGATATTGCAGAATAGCATTGCTATTAAAAAAAAATTAATCATGAGTCCACCCAAATCCACAATTACAGCCTTCCAAACTATTTTAATTCAAACAACAACAAAAATAAATTTACCTCTCCCCCATAACGAGATCCCCATCAACTAGAACCGGAATTTCCTTCTGTGGATTCATCTGAAAGACAGAAATCAATGAAAAATATTGTAACAAATTTTTCAATGAAGCCAAAAATTCATTTTCATAATTAAAAAAATTACCTTGGCATATTCCTCGGTCATGTGATCCCCGTTGCCAAAGTCAACGTTGATCAGCTCGTAGTCCAGATTAAGGGCCTTAAGGGCCTGCTGAACAGCAAGGGAAGGTGGTCCATCGGATACAGAATAAAGCTTCATCGTTGAACAGCAGAATTAAGCTACCAAATTGATTTTTCCTCAGTGAAATAAATGAGCTGAAATAAATGAGATGCCCAGCGTTCAACCTTCCAGAGCCAACTGACGGCGATGGACCGTCGCCGTCCCCTCCTGGAGAACTCGTTGCCACGTACTTTCACTCCTGCCAGACTCAAGGTGGCATCGTGATATACGATATTGACTCTGAGCTGCGCAGCTATTATTCCACGTCGCTCTGGCCCCAATAAAACAACGAGGAAACCCACATCTAACGCCTCTACATTTTACATAACGAAAGAATGTGCGCTAAATAATCAGCCGGCTAACTGGATTTCCGATTATTATTATTTCCTTCATTTTCGACGTCAATAAAATATGTTAGACATTACGTTTTGTTTTTTTCTTGGATATACGTCCCTTTGGGATATTTTCGTCGTCGTTATTTATACTTAAATAATTCTACACGTAACACGAAAGAAAAAACTGGTACAGTTTTGGGCTCCTTTTTTTTCAGTTTTTGTTTAGTGTCAATGCATTAATCCGTGCAATGACTATGTAAACATTGACACAGCCGTAACACCAACGAAGCGGTACATAGTTATTATCACACGTACATCATGGAAACATCGTTCTGTCCGTTTTACATTTAACATATTGACGTTATTTTGAATTTTTTGTGTTCTCTTTTTTTTTGTGTTTCTCGTTTAGAAAATAGTTTCTATTTCGCGTCGT
Organism: Itoplectis maculator; assembly: GCA_964034905.1. Taxonomy (NCBI): domain Eukaryota; kingdom Metazoa; phylum Arthropoda; class Insecta; order Hymenoptera; family Ichneumonidae; genus Itoplectis; species Itoplectis maculator. Next base: position 9,161,791 of record OZ035859.1, read on the forward strand.
AATCCATCCTCACTCTCTCCCTCTCTTTCTTTCAATCTCGCTCTCTCTTTTCTCGTACAATTCTTAATTATTATATAGTTATTACACAACTTTAATATTCAACTGTGATCCCCATTAATGCTAAACGCAAAAGGGTTTCGTGACTTTCAGTCAGGAAACGATGAAACGTTTCGACGTTATCGTCGATCGAAACGGATATACGATTGATTTTTGTTTTTGTCGAAACAAGATGAAAAATAAAAACGAAATAATTTCTGTGAACGATCGTTCGAGAACACATAAACAGGCAGCAGAGGATGAAAAATCACTGAAAACACCATTCAAAAAAAATCTAGAAATGCTTAAAAAAGCAATAATTGAATTCTCGAAATTACAGTAGCACCGAATTCTCAATTACAGCCAACGAGAAGATCGTAAAACGTTAAGAGACAATTTTTGTGAAGACAATAAAAAGGTTGAGTAGTATTTTCAATGTTTCTCCATTAATGCACCATCCCCAATGCTAAAGCTCCATAACAATACGACAAACGCCCATAAAAACGGTCAGCGTTTGTCGTCTCTAAAAATTAAAAAAAAACAAAAAAAAACACCTAATCGACTCTGAATTCTAAATTCGTCTTAAAATCTCTACGATTTATTCCGACCAAAGTGTCGTCGCGAACTTTGACCTCCCGCGAGTCGTTAATTTAATTAGCCGGAGAAATGACGATGTGCAGTTTCAGCATATCCTTATTGGGCCCGACGAGAAAGGGCGAGACCGGCGGATCGGGATTAATGGACCCCTGTTTCGGATTGAGTTCCTCGAAAGGCAGTAGATCGTCGAGATTGAGGACGCGATCCTTTTTGCTGAAGCGATGAATGATTTCCGTGACTCTCGCGATGTGCTCGACGCCGTCTTGAAGACCGTAGATCAAGACGCCGATCTTCACTCGCATGTCGACGTCGCTGTCGACCGGCGGCTCTTTGCACGTTAAGGACAGTCGCACGGATCGTTTCACGTGCTCGGGCATCTCGACGGTGCCTTGCCAGATGATAAGAAAGAATTTCTTGAACCAAACGCCCTTCGGATAAATATCCACGACCCACTCGCAGGCACGATCGCCGGCGTATTCGGCGAGAAACGAGTGGCTTGAAAAAACGAGCGTCCGCGTGTGATAAGACGGCAGACTGTGAAAATTTTCTATCGTAAGCAGCGAGCTGCAAGTGTCGACTGTGTACAGACGCGGCTCGAAGAGCAGAGCACCGGCTTCCTTATTTCTCATCACCTCGCCGACTCGTTCCTGTTGACCCGAGTGAAACGACATTCCTATGGCCATTCTCTCGAAGAAAAATTCCTTGTACTTTTTCGTCAGCGGCGAGAGCAACAGTTCGGCCAATTGTCGCGGCGACATCATCGGAAATCGCACCGGCGACATCACCGCGACGACGAGCTGCTTCAGCGTCGACTCCAATTCCGTTGGCGGCAACTGCGTTCGCAGACGATTCGCCTGATGATCCAACCACGACTCCAGACACTTGTAGAGCGTCATTTCGTCCTTTATTACGAGGCTGCTTTGGTGGAGAAGCGCTACGAGGACGTCGAGCTCGAAATTACCGAAATCCGCGGTTTTCGCGACCAGCTCGATGTTCCATTTGATGAAATTCTGGCAGGATTGCGTTATTCCGTGATGACCGCAGTTTGATGTGTAATGCAGCCAGGACACGAGGGTACCGTGAATCGCAGCTACTGCTATGTGATTTCTCATGTATTCAAGGCACAGGGATATCAAATCCCGAACGTTGTACTTATCCGCTAGCGAGAGAATCGGCAGCACGACCTCGTAGCTTATTCGTATTCTGCCGGTGTAGAAGTAACGCAGGAATTCGCTGAATATCGGCGCGCACTGCGGCGTCTCTTGGAGCGTCACGCGGCTCTGTTGCGACTCTGTCGTCCATTGCGGCGACATTAACATTACCTGAGAAAAAAAGACAAATTATACATAAATACATTTTTCCTTAACGAACCGAATGGTCAGTGAAATTTTTGTTCCTGTTACCTGGAAAACGTCGCTGGAGGCGCAGAGGATGAGACGATGCGCCGGATACTCTATTCCATCCACGACCAGGCAAATATCGTTCATAAGCCTCTCGGCGTACAAAGTTGCTATCTTCAATAAAATCTTGTGCGAATTGTCCACCTGGAAACCATAAATTGTTGTAAAATATGTCTGCAGTTTGAGACGCATAAATGCAGTTGAGATGCATAAATAAATGGAGATCGTTAAGTACCTCCATAGTATCGGAAGCCAAGCTCTCGTCGCCGGAGCTCGGGCTGCTCTCGCTGCCGGCGGTCGCTTTATTTTGCTCCATGTCCGCTAGTGCTAAGCCTATCATCCAACCGACGACACTACGTAACATCTGCGCATGGTTTCTCCACGTGACGTTGCTTCTGCAGCCGCAGCTTGTTTCTAAGCTTTGCCATCAGTACCGCTCGGCTGATTCCGAGATCTACTCGATTATCATTCTGAAAAGCAAACTATTCACCGCCTCAATATTGCAATTATCTGGTACCTATTAATAAATAAAAAAACAGGTAAAAAAATAAATATAAAATTCTGTTAATTGAAAATATGATTGACAAGGTTAATTGAACGTCGCGACAGGAATTCGCAGGTTGACCGAACCTTGGAACAGGAATTTACGACTGCGCTCATCCCAAGAAATCGCGTCCCGAAAAATCGGTGCCGTTTGCTTCGGTAAACAACGAATCTGTCGGACCTTTTTTTTTCCAACAAACGACAAACGGGTATTAATTCCCGAGCGTTGGGATCGTAACGAAGATCCGCTTCGTCGAGTGCGAACCAGGAAGGGAAAATCTTGGAGATCTCAGGGAAGAGGGTGACATTATTTTATTTGTTTACCTCTGCGTCGCGGAGCGAGAGACGGTTGATCGGTGCGCGACACGATCGAGGAGTAAAAAACGATTTTCGGGGTGACAGGGGGGCGATCGAGATCCGACTGGCCACGGTGGGGGGACTTCGGGGGGGAGACTCGCGAACTGAGCACCTGCTGTTATTTTCTATTGAAAAAAAAAAAAACCGATTACGTTGGCTGCAATGATGGCGCAGGTGTCATGGCCGCCGCGGAGGAGGAATAATAATAATAATCTCAAGGTCGCTCCTCTCGGTCACTGATTGGTTCGGACTCCGCTGTCGACTCAGCTGCGACCAATGAAATTGCCGGAAATCCTCCGAGCACTCGCGCATGCGCAGACCGATGCGTTCTGACAGGTAAAAACCCTAGAAATAAACTAGAAACACCTTTGCTTTCGTCCGGCGCTGAAAGTTTGAGTAAATTTTCAAATGGATGGAGAATTGTCTTTTTGACGACAATAAATTATAAAAATCGTCCAGCGGACATTTTCGGCCAGAGGAGATCGCAGAAGCTTCGCGGGAACATCAGATGCACGAAAGTTGAGTCCTCGCGTGGAATTCGCAATTCCTAACCTCGAAAATCGTAATTCGGAGCGAGAGATTTAATTGAAATTCTTATTATTGCAGGTAAAACACATGGAAATGATGTGGTCGATTGTTTTCCTCTTTTCTGTCCCCGTCGTCGCGTTGCTGGGGAGGATTTTGTATTTGCTCAAAGGAAACGGAAGACACAGGGAGAAACGATCGCAGCCAGCCAAAACGATGATTGTTTTGGGCTCCGGAGGCCATACGACTGAGATTTTGCAAATCGTCAGGCATCTCAGTTGTTCAGAGTATTCGCCGAGAGTTTACGTCAAAGCTCGAACCGATAAGATCAGCGCGAGCAAAGTCGCAGAAGTAGAACCCACAGGCGCCAGGGTCGTAGAGATATCGCGAAGCAGAGAAGTCGGTCAGTCTTATCTTTCTTCCGTATGGACCACTCTTTGGTCCTTTCTAGAATGCGCAAAGATCGTGTACAGGGAACGACCCGATCTGATTTTGTGCAACGGCCCTGGGACTTGTGTGCCGATTTGCTTGGCTGCGTTTCTGCTGAAAGTTGTGTTCGTCTCGGAAACAAGAATCATTTTTGTGGAGAGCTTTTGTAGAGTTAAAACAATGTCTTTGTCTGGAAAAATTTTGTACTACATGGCCGACGACTTGATAGTCCAATGGCCGCAACTATGTAACTCCAATGATAATCATGTGCATCTTATTAAATAGATCTTGCTTTTTTTTTTTTACTCTTTTGGTGTTATTTGCGAGTAAACCTGCACAGCTTTATTACAGACAATTATGTGTGACGTTGCTGCGCTCACCGGAGCTGAGATCCCTTGGGATACCCTTGAGGATCATTTGCGGGACAACACGCCTGTGGAAATTAAAATGCACTTGGTCCCCATCTGCAAGGCTCTGAGAGTATCTTGCGAAACTAACGAGTATGACTATATGAAAATAAAATAATTCTTTTAGTGGCAAGTTTCTTTATTTTTTTTCTGTATCTTTGGGAAAGATCTTTGCCACTCGCTCGGATCGAAGATTCATTGCTACGATTGGAAGCCTGTTTGGATCAAACGTGGGAAGCCTTGAACACCGGATACTGGAAAAATGTTCCAATAAAATACAGACACTGTTATACTTTGTGTAGCGTAATGAAGGTACTATTAACGTTGATAAAAAATATGTGACTTTCGTTTTAAATTAGTAGAGCCACAGAATTATTTTCTTTCTCCATTTTTTCGCTCGCTTAGTGCATCTTTTTGGAACTGCAATGCACAGCTACCGAGATTTGCGGAAATGAGGAAAAAAGAGCAAAGTTAATTGAGATTATTAAGCAAATCGACAAAGCAATTTTACTGGGAGCTCCGCTCGTTAATGCAACCGATATGATGACGAAAATGGCATCTAGAATCAACAATTTTCTTTCACGTAAGTTTTTTTAAATTAAAGACTTGAAGAATAGATTTTTCTGAATATAATCGGTTCATCGACACTCAGAGACTCCTTTTGAATCTACAAATCACGAACACCTCTCGATTGACGATAGCACAATCACTAAAGAATTACTGGATGGATTGGATTGGATACCGCGAGTCAAAGCTCCATCGATGGAAACGTTTTACAGAGATATATTCCAGCCGAAATCTCCAACTGTACTCGAAGGTCAATAAAATACACTAGAGTTAATAAAAAAAAATTATGTAGAAAAATAACTACTTGCAATTGAATTTTTTTAGGGTGTCTAAGTCATTGGAAGGCGTTGACTTCGTGGAAAGACATCGATTATTTGATGAAAATCGCTGGAAATCGAACGGTTCCCATAGAAATCGGTTCACGTTATACGGAGGAAGATTGGTCCCAGAGCCTCGTCACTTTTAGCGACTTTTTACGGTCTCACTTTTCGAAAAGCAGCGACAAAGTTGGCTATTTGGCTCAGCATCAATTGTTCGAACAGGTTGTCATGCAATTTTTATTTATTTTTCGAGAAGAAAATATATCAGTGGTGATTGTTGAATTAAAACAGGTTTTTCTGTTTATGGTTTTAGATACCCGAGCTGAAAGAGGATTTTTCGGTACCGGAATATTGCAGTTTTTCAGACAGCGATGACGATCCTGATTCGCCAGATATAAATGCCTGGTTCGGACCGCGCGGCACTGTTTCTCCGCTGCATTTCGATCCAAAGAACAATCTCCTCTGCCAGGTAATATTGTTGCAACAATGTATTTTATTTTCCATTTCAAAGATGACATCCAGCAACCTTTTTTACACATATTTCGGTCGCCTGGTTAAGTCCACAGAATGTAAAATCGTAAAATCTCTTATCTTTGCGTCGAAATCTTAACAAGCGCTTCGTTGTATTGTTCTTTATCAAAAAGAGGAAGCGAACAATATTATAACACAAAAATATGTGATTCTGTGATTCTTTGCTACAGTTATAAAAAAACTATTAATAAGTAAATCTCTCCTTAGGTATTCGGATGTAAACGTGTAATACTGTATCATCCGGACGAGAGCGAACATCTGTATTCTTACGAAACGAGACTATTATCTAACACAGCGCAAGTTGATCCCATTAATCCAGATTACGATAAATGGCCGGAATTTAAGAAGGCGAAAGGCTTAATGTGTTATTTGGGGCCTGGCGAAATGATTTTCATACCCCCTGGCTGGTGGCACCACGTGGAATCGCTAACGCCGAGTTTTTCCATTAGCTTTTGGTGGCGTTGATACAAATTAAAAAAAAAACGAAATTGGAAAAATACAGCTACTCGGAAACCTGAGTAATCTTACATATATTTAAGAACCATTTTTGTAATCGTCTGAAAATAGAAAATGCAAAAATACTATCTACTTTTCTTTCACTTTACCAATTGAACAAGTTTTGTTCAATGCAACAACCTGAGCAGTATTAATAAACGCGATCTGATAAATCATCTGGTAACTGTTAAGCCAGTATTTTTCTTCTCTCTCTTTTTCATATCTTTGATAATGATTAGTATGCATTAGTAACACTTATATCTAGAAAACAATTGGTTATTATCACTTTTAATTTGATCAGAATATATGAAATCTCAAACGAAACTTGAGTCTTAACAGAAATGATAGAACAGAACGGAAATAAAAAAAATAAAATAAAATAAAAAATAGTTTCGCGTACGCGCTTAAGACGCTGGTTGCTTGAATCCACGATCCGTTAACCCACTGGCAGCGGAGGATACTCGTCGTCGATTGTCGAGTGCACCCGGCACGTCGGACATGACTGGTTTTGTTGATACCAATTCTTGATGCACTGAAATAAAAAGAATACGGTTAGTCAGAAATCGTAGATCTGGCCGCCGGGCCAAAAACCGCCCAAATCGGGGTCTCCGTAGGTTAAACAGTGCTGCAGCGCTCATCACGACAAACTGTCAAATCTCGCGCTGTTAAACAAAAACTGTCGGTCGTCACGGCCCTCGACCAATCGGTGGCCGAGTTATATCGACAACAATGGTTGCTCACGCATTTTTTAATAGAGGAATTTACGTACGAATTTGTGGAAGGTATGTCTGCACTTAAGACTGTAAGACGGTGTGCCGATCATACTCTCGAGGCAAATGACGCAGTCGGATTCCGGAGTCTCGCTTTGCCAAGTATCGTTCGGCGTTGACACTTGTTCCCATTGTTTCTTGAAAGACGACGAATACAGAGTATCCTTCTTCAGCGAACCCGCTGCAATTTAACACGAATAAATCAATTACACATCAAATTTTGTCAAACAAAAAATGGAAAAAATGTTTAAGGGTGATTTCCGTACCGGAAGACGTCGAAGAAAAGGAAGTCTGCCGCTTGCGGTCGCCATCGGGCGGACCCCATGGATTTTTGGGATTCGATACGGCGTAATGATTCGGCTGACGCGGCTCGTAACCGCACAACTCTGAAACATATTATTTATCATTTATCTATCAAGTATCGATTGAAATCCTACGACAATTTTCATCAAAATAAAAAGTGACTCACGTTTCTGTTGGCGATCGAGAATAAATCTATCGGCCTCGCGAATAATCCGCGATATCGGTAGTTTCGACAGCGAATTGTTGTGCTTCTTGCGGACGCTTTCGATGCCCTTAAGCAAATCCAATCTGCAAAAATATCCACCCAAAAATATAAAAAACATACCAAAGTCTTCGATTACCTAATTAGCGCTAAATATGTTCCCTCGAAAAAGTTTTTATTTGTTACTCACTCTAAAACTCCTTTGTAGTGCTCTCTCAACTTTCTCATCAGTTTATCCATACTGCGCTCAGTTTTTTTCCGCGGCTTTGCTTCTTGCTTCGATATTTTTTCAACGGGTTTCGGCAGAGCTTCGGCTTGTGTTGCGCGAATTTGGAAGTCCTTTGCGACGTCAACAGCGACGTCTTTGTGATTGCGAATGTTCGCGACGCCCTTGAAAACCGGAGACTCTTGTGTGGCGCTGATGTTACAATTCTCTCGACGATTCTTAGCTCCGCCTTTGTCGGCAACGTCTGACCGTCCAGCTTTCGGTTTTCCCGCGAGATGATTGGCCGCCCCTTCGACGTTCTCCTTGTTGTCAATCGAAGGCGACACTTGAGGCATGAAATTCATCGGTATTTCAGGAACCGAGCTGGCTCTTTGGGAAAATTTCACTCCGGACAACTCAAAATTTTGTTCCAGAGCGACCAGAGGCGTCTTTTTCTTCACCGGAGTCGACGAGCGTTCCTGCATCGGTAAAAATGTCGGCAATTGTTGCGTAGGACGATCCATCGCTTGCGAAGAAGTCGACAATTGTTGCAACGGACGATCCATCGCTTGCGAAGAAGTCGACAATTGTTGCAACGGACGATCCATCGCTTGCGAAGAAGTCGGCAATTCCGATGTAGAGACACTGACGAATCCTTGATTAAACTTAGCCGAGGATTGTACCGAAGCAGCTTGCGTTTCCATCTCAGCGACTGACTGCGAACGCGCGAGGCTGACGTTGCTCTGCTCGGCTTTGCCGCTTTGCTGAACGAAACTGGGAAGACTTCGAGGCACCGGCGATGAAGCTCCCAACAAAGGCTTCGAAGGCTCGGGAACCGTAAAATTCGGCGTCGGCACGTTTTGCTGAACGGACGAAGCCATCTGGTGAACAGATGGAATTGTCGGCAGCGTTTTTACGAATGCGTTTTGTTGCGAAACGGGAAATCCTTGCTGCGGCAAAAGCGGCGAAGGAATCTGTGGCATCTGTTGCTGCGCCGAGGGAATTTGTTGGTACGGAATATGCGGAAAGTTTCCTGGGAAAAAATGCGGCACGGGCGGCGGAATGAATGCGTTGAATGGATTGGCAAGATTCAACGGAGAGGAATTGAGGGAATCTCGTTGAGGCGACAGAAAATTAGGCTGTTGACCGAAGCGCAGTTGGTCTGAGAGGGTCGCGTGATTGCCTCGGTTTCCCTGAATCAACTGAGGGCCTTCGTAATAACCGGGAATCGATGGGAATGGCGGAATTGTGAACAGCGGCTGCGGTTGGGCTCGATTCGTCGGTGGCCGAGTCGTCGGCGTTGACTGCTGCGAAACCGGTGTTTGCGTCGGCGTCTGAGTCTTCGCAGCCACGGACGGCGCGAATTTCGCCAGCATTCCTTGAAATTCCTTCACATGATGCGCTCGATGAGCATCGAATGCCTCTTCGATCACGTCGATCAATTTGGTACGCGGCATTTCCGGCAACGGCGGCAGATTCACTTCCTCAAACTTTTCCGGATCTTCCGTCGTGTACAGCTTTTGGATGATTTTGTCGAATTGCGACTGAAGATTTTTGTCTGTTTCTTCCAGCTGAGCCATTGCTTTCAACCAGTCGGCTTCGTAGTTTGGTAACTTTTGGCCGATCGGATTCATTAGCATCGCCTGGATTCCCGCGCAAACTTCGATATTGTTGCGACACTCTTCTATTTTCCTGAAAAATATTATGTATATTTTTATAATTAAATTTTTGTATAATTTGTAGGAAGATTTGAGATGAGTAAATATGTTTGAAGCTTACATCACGATCGAAGTGTGGTGGTTAGTATATTTACTATACAGGGCAGTCGCCTTTTGCAAAGCTGCACGTTGGGTCTTCTTTGCTTGTCTGTTAAAATTAATAATAATAAATTAATAATAATAATAATAATAAATTGAGTGTTAGTTGAAACAATGTAATAATTAATAAAATAATAAAAGTCAATCTTTGGCAAATTGAATAGCAGTTATTACTCGAGTTGCGATTCCAGAAGGCGGATTTTTGCTTTATATTCTTCGAAACCGGAGTTCAAAGCATGCATCTCGCCGATCAATGTCGCCAGCGTCGAGAGTTCCGAATTTTCTGTGCGTTGTTGATGCACAGAAATTGTCGAGCTGTTCGAAGTATCGTCCGATATTTTCACCCCATTTGTGAGCGGGGATGAAAGTTGTCCTTTATTCGAATTCATCACCGTTTGCTTTTTATTTTTATTGATAGCCTGGTTGACGGTTTCGCCGGAGTGATTCATCTGTAAAAAAAAATGTAATATGACTTTTCCGCAAACCGTTACATATAAAAAATATTAAAGCACGCAGTTGACGTCGATGATATGAATACAGCCAATCGGAAGAATTTATGAACACTGATGCTATCTGTCTCGAGATTCTTATCAGAGTCAAGTGCTGAACCTTGTCTAGACTTCAAAAAAAGAAGGCAAAGATTATTTTCTATTTTTTACGGAACACACAAAGCATGGCCTTGTATTTATTTACAGTGTTTTGCACGTTTTGTGTATTTTTTACGTGTAAAATCGGTTGACTTGTGTCTCTTTCATTTTTGTTTTTATCAAGAAGAGGATCCAGAGAATTCTGTAGCGTGAGTCACCAGCTGATATTGCGCAGTTAAAACCCGCGAATTTCACGCCAAGTTTTTAAAAAAATAACGGTGCCAATTGAACGTGAAAATGATTGAAAACCTTAAGAACGGTTTAGTGTCAAAGTACCATTTTCAAACGTCGTTAGCGTCACATATATGTCGATATGTAACAGGTGGTAAACCGGCTCGTTCTGCTCTTGTTATAGGTTATGGTCGCGACTTCTAAATATAACCCCCACGCAATCGGATTTCGCGGAAGCAGAAGTGCGATAAGGGAATCAACGTCACAGGAAAAAAGTATCGGCTTCTTCCGTACATTTAAAAGCACTCAAAAGTTGCTTTCAGTTTGCTTCTTATAATATTTAGTGTATCAACAGTTTGCTTGAAAACGGAGGAAACGGAGGAAACGATATTAAAAATGATACTTACTGAGTTGTCGTGGTTATCGGTGACGCCAGACGAGCGCGGCTCGTCGGTGGATTTGGATTCCATCGGCAATTTTCCCGCCACGAGACACAACTTTTTCAATCTTCGCTCGATTATCTTCGTAACCTCCTCGTCGTCCAAATCTGGAATCGCCGCTGAAACTGCACTTTCCTCGCGCTCGTGACTCTTGTCAGCGCCGTTCGTCGTCACTTCGCGGTCTTTTTTATCTCTCGGCTCCGCCGATTCAGTCGCTGCTGCTGCAACGACCGCACTTTCCGCCGAATGAGGTCGCTTCTGACTTTTTCTCGACGTTGCATCGCTTTTGGAATCTTTCGCGGCTGCGACTTCGTTCGGTGAGACGGATGCTTTCTGCGGAGGAACTTTGGGTACGACGGTCGATTCGACTGTCGGCGGATCGGGTTCACCGAATGCTTCCGAATGCTTCGGGTTGACGAATGCTTTCTGCGCTGGAACTTTGGGCACGACGGTCGATTCGACTGTCGGCGGATCGGGTTCACCGTTTTGGGTGTCCGCAGGCTCCATGAAACTTTTGTCGTCGTATCTTATATCTTTGTACGTCGGCTCGTCCGAAACGCTGCATTCCTCGGCGAAAAGTTTGTCGTCTCCCAGATCCGAAGAATAGGGCAACGAATTGTTGTTCTTCTCCTTGTTTATAAGAGCGTTGAATACGGCTTCGTCTGCTGCGTAGAAATACACAGATTAAATTGTTATTACTGATTTATAAAGAAAATTGTAATGAAGATTTCTCTACCGTCAAGGGAGGAGCTAGTGGAGTGCTGATCTGTATCTTTCTCTATGCAATATCGTAGAAACTCGCAAGTCTCAGCCTTGGCGAATTCGTAGGCTTCGGGAAGTCTCTCCGCCACGCATATGTAATCGCCGACGCGAGCGAATTTTACGGACTGCAGAAGAAACTCGGAAATATCTGTAATTAATCAAATTAGGATTAAATTAGGATTAAGGGATCGTCACAGTGTGACCCTCCGAAAAAGCAATGATTTTCATGAATTTTTTTGTTAAGTTGTAATGAACTAAAAAAAAATCGATTTTTTTTTATTTCACACTGTGACGATCCCTTAACGACAGAAAACTATATTAAAAATTAGGATTAACGACAGAAAACGATATTAAAAAATTAGGATTAACGGACAGAAAACGATCTAAACGATCGTCGCGCGATGCAGACTTTAAAATACCTGGATAGTGTTTAAGCACAAGGTCGGTGTTAACGTTGAAAGAGACTGACGCTTCGTTCCACTGTTTTTCGAGAACGTCGAGTTTCACTGGACCGTTTTCCGCTATGGACTCGTGGAAATACCTGAATCATCGATAGTACAATTTTTAAGCAAATTTTATCAATGTATATAATGGAAATATAAACGTTGAAAATCATTTAAGCAACACATACGAAAAGATAAAAGCCTTCAAATCCGAGGCCTCGACGCCTTCGTCCGTAAAATCCGGATCGGGCATCAAGTCCGCAGTCGCCATCATATATGAGTTTCCGTACATTTGCAAATTTGGTCGCCACTGTGAACATTTTGCGAAAGGTCAGTGAAAGAATGTTAGAAGAATCGCAGAAGATGAGGGTCAATTTCGAGAAGTCATTTTTTTTTTTTTTTACTTACAATCGCGTCGTCTTTGATGTTGAAATTATTTTCTCTGAGTTGCGCGAGTTTTTCGATGCTCGCTTTCAATGCTCTGTAAATTATTACAGATTTTCATTGTGTTTTCTATTGATATATTTTAGACCGAAAATTGTTTTATTTCTGCTCACTGTTCGTCATTGATATCGTCCTCCTCTTCATTTTCCTCCTTTTCAACTTTCACGCGTTTCGTCAAAGAGTTGCTGTGAGTCGTCGAATTGTTCGGAACAGAATGCGGCCGGGCTGGTCGCTCGTACGGCGCCGCTCGTGTGTCCGACGATTTCGCCTTTGGAATTTGGGGCTGCTGACAAAAAAAAATCAAAGAAGAAAGATGAAGTATTTTCCACATTAAATCCTAAATGAGATTCGAGGGAATCCGAATTATTCACCTGTTTGCGAATCGCGCCTTTCGGCTGCGGATTTGGCTTCGCGTGTCGCACGACGTCTTCGACACGCGGCTCTATCGATGCCTTAATTTCAGCATTCTCGTCGTATATCTCAATTTTCCTAATAGTACAACGAACACCCTGATTCTCGCAATTTGGCGTGAAACACTCGCAGTTAAGAACTTCCTGCAAAAAAAAACGAATACGTTTTTAAACCGTTCTGCGCAATTTTGTTAAGAATTCAACTAAGGAAAATAATGAAAAGCAAAAGCTAAAAATTCACCTTATCCGACATCTTTCTCAACGAACATAGTTCCTCCTTTTTTGCTTTCCAACATGCCGAGTGAAAATTCATTGTACAGAAATTCGACGTGTTATTGCAACTAACTTGTACCATCCCAACAAATGTCGGACTCCTGAAAGCAGTGTTAAGATCGTTGAGAGGCGCTACAATTGTTAGGCGAATAAAATTGTGAAGTTATTGAGAAAATTACCCAAAAAATATGTTTTTATCCGCGCCCTCGTTTTGACTGTGGCTCGAACAGTCCGGCATACAACATACCGCATCAGGACGGTGCCAACTGGAGCATTGATCGTTCAAATTTACGAGGGCAGCCTGAAATCGTATATAATAAATTTCGATATGATTTTAATATCAATGATATAAGAACCAAATTTCTTTAAGATTTTTTTTTCACGCACCACGAGTCGTTCCTTCGAAGACTCAGGTATGACAATTTCTGTTCCAGGTATTTTATACTCTATAGCAGTTTTCCAATGGTTTAAAACAGAAAAACCCTTTTTTAATATCACCTCTGCCTTGTTAAAACTGTGAACAGAGAAAGACACTTTTTTATCGTCAAATAAATGTATTCGATAGGAATTCGTAAAGGGGATTAATTCCCCAGCTAAATACCCAATCGTATATCTATGCTATCTATCTATCGAATAGTAATTTTCATCTGAAAATACCTGTTGCTCTTTGATGAGAAAAACCGACGCATGTATTTCACACCAAACATTAAAGCGTTATTTTAGCAAAGTCTTTTATCCGCTCTTAGTTTTCCCAAAAAGCCAGCATGCCAAATCAGAAAATACTTTGAACACAATAATTACCGATACAACTTAAAATACACTTTTCCTACAGCATAGTACAACATTGGATATTGGAGGCCGTGCGCCTTTTCAAGCTCCTCCAGGTTTCTCAATGCATCCAACAAATCTTTAGCATCCGTCGACTCCATCCAGCACATACACAACATGTACTTTATCAGAACTGTAAGCTGATTCAGTTGCTGGAAAAAATCAAAACATTTTTTAAAATATATTTCCAAACTCTCATCAGTTAAATTTGATATCGGTTTTTAAATTAACCTTTGGATTCGAAGGAGGCGTCGCTTCTAAGGCTGCAGTGTAATACTTTGCTGCCGTTTTGAAAGACTTTGCGTTAAAAGCCTCCGCAGCAGGTTTCAGAATCCCTCTCAGCTCCTGAAAACATTTTCCGTCAGACCGTCGAACCATTTTTTCGTCATCGACAAAACGTTTCTATCGAACCTCTGAAACTTCGGTGGCGCCCTGCAGGATGTCGAATATCCTGCGATTTACCGCTGGCGGTCCGGTCGGAAAAGCAGCTGTGGTCGCCATCGCATCTGAATTCTAACGAGAATATTTATTAACAAAAAATCCATGTTTAAAAAAAAAACAAAAAATAAATCCTGTGCCTACAAAATGTTCAATCGCGTCTGCCTCTGATATCCGTGTGCAAAAAAAAAACCCCTCTCTATCCAATCCAACTAATCAGCAAAATCCCAGGAAAAAACTGAAACGGAAACTTTCGTAAAACTCAACACAAACCGCAAACAAAACTTGCATAGCTCTAACCTCTCGCAAAAAAAAACCGCCAAAACAAAGACAAAAGCCGCGCGTCGAAACAATCGACAATCGGACGATAATTGCGAAACCGGAAAACGGCGATGATACAAAGCCGCGGGTTTCCCTTATCAATATCGTCGATTATCAATTAGTCACGCGAGGAACCTGTTGATGCCCGCTTTCGACAGGCTTCGACGAGTTCGTCGGTTGTCTCCGTCGTCGAGACACTCGAAACACGAAGCCGCAATCTTCAATGAATCACACGAGTGTCGTGTACGCGATAAGAGATCGGTTACTAGCAACTATACGCGATAAGAGATCGGTTACTAGCAACTGACCAACTATCTCACCGAAATTCCGCTCTCGCAACATCAACAAACTGCGCAGTCGGCGATTGTCAGTTTCGCGCTCGTCGCGTTTACAAACAACGCTTCTGGCGTCGTTCTTTTTTTCCTGCTTTCCCTCTTCGCGTACCAACGAATTGTTTCATGTATACAAAGAAACGACGACGTTCGTTTTGGCGGCGATCTGCAAAAGCAACCGGCGCAGAAATGACGATACTTACGCAGCTACGACGAAGACGATGTCCGTGGATCGTCGGAGACGCAAATGACCGAACGGATCGGTATCGTCTTTGTCTCTGGAATACTATTCGAAGCTCGGCGCTTGTCAAGTCCGCGCCGTCCGAATCACAACTGATCCATTGTATCGCCCGGGCGACGTGCGACGCAGGTCTCCCGGCGCGCGTCCAGTGTTGCCAACTGCCGAAGTGGTCAACAATGTCCGGCGCAGCTGTAAACTGTGAATTATAGACCGCAGCAACAACGCAGAGTCCTCGATTACGTGTCCTTTGCGACAGTCCCGGGATTTATCGATTTTCGTTGGGTATTTCCCGCCTTCTCCCCTCCCCCCCTTCGCCCCTCCTGACGCTTTCGGCGGCTCGGTCGAAACGGCGGTCGATGAAAGGCCTCCGTCGGTAATGCAGAGATCCCGGGGAATCCTAAATTTTTCCCCGGCTTTTTCCGAGCTACGTGGCAACAAAAAATTCACAAGTCGAGCGACTGGCGGGAAAAACGCTGTTTTTCCGCTTTGAGCTCGACGAATCACCGACGACGACGGAGCTCCGTCGGTAATGCAGAGACTCCGGGAATATCCTCACCGAGCTTTTTCCGCGAAGCTGCGTTACGACAAAGAAATTCAACAGTTGAGCGTCTGGCGGGAAAAATGCTATTTTCCGCTTCGATCTGATAGACGAATCACCGACGGCGGCGATGAAGGAGCTCCGTCGGTAATGTAGAGACTCAGGGGAATATCCTCACCGAGCTTTTTCCGAGAAGCTGTGTTACGACAAAGAAATTCAACAGTTGAGCGCCTGGCGGGAAAAACGCTGTTTTTCCGCTTCGAGCTGCTCAACAAATCACCGACGGCGGCGAAGGAGCCCTGTCGGTAATATAGAGACACAGGGGAATATCCTCACCGAGCTTTTTCCGAGAAGTTGCGTTACGACAAAGAAATTCACCAGCGTCTGGGCGGGAAACTCAGTTTTTCGAAATAATTGACATTCCTCGGCGACGATGGAAAGCGAGATGTGGAAGGGAGAAGGGATGAGAAGCAATGCAATGTATAATTCTAAAAATAAACGCGCGGACCCAGCGTCTCGAGCGTCCGAGAGGCGGTGGCGTCACGCGTATATGCATAGAAGCTATCAAACGCCGTATTTTCCAGTATAATATTTAGTAATGACGACAGAGGCCGCATTCCCTCCGATCATAAAGCTCGAGGTAAATGACAAAAAAAAATTACACGAGACTTAATACGCTAACGTACACACAAACATAGTAGTACATTTTTTATTTTTTTACACGAGTGCCAATCCGACTTCTAATTTTTTTCACTGTCGAAGACTCGACCGACGAATAACGTCGTTCGAGCTTTCGAATTGACAGCTGATTCGATGCGACTTTGACTTCTCGTGTTTCACTTATTCCCTGATTTTTTACACTGAACGGATCGCATTTCCGACGATCGAAAATCGTTACGTAACCGCAGAAAAGCTTCGATTCGTTGATTTAAAGGGAGCGATTCACTCTGACAGCTTTGATTTAATCTGACTGAAATAATCCGTGCGCAAGGATTTTCTCGTCTCGGCGTTTTTTCTCGTCTTCCGGTTGACTGGCGGATGACGGAGTGACGTTCGCGAAAACTCGATCCCTTTCGCTGCAACGCTCAGCGTCGACAGCGAACACCTTTCTCAGTGTGTTGTGTGTGTATATTTATGTATATAGTATACATGTACAGATACATAGGCGCTTTATTATTGGTTTCCCTGCTGGGGAAGCTTCGATCTATTTCGGGAAAAAAGAAATTAATTCATACTCTGATGCACATTTAAAAATAAATAACAATTTTTCCGATGGATATTATCGGGAGTTGGGTTTCACCTGTTGAAGAATTTGCGCGAGCTCTGCTTTACCATCTGTCGATTTACCTTTTCTCAGTAGGTAACATGTTGCTATATATTTTTTTCCCGCAAAAACTCTAACATTTTTATATCAGCATTTCGAAATGCATAACGTTCTCGTCCGCATAACTAAAAAAAAAAAAAAAATAAGACCGAGTATACTCGGTCCCTATAAACTTATTTTGTGTAGTGGCTATTGTCAGTTTGACCTAATAAACGCATCGAGAATTAAAAAAAAAATTCCATCGACTTTACGGATACACGAGGATGAGTAATAAATCGACGCCTGAGCGAATCGAGAGAAAAAGGTTAAGGCTACTGCGATTTTCCGAGTCTCCGCTTGTCGACGTCAACAGGGAAAACCGCGTTTACGTGCCGACAACCCTCACGCTCTAATGGCAATTGCGCCCCGCTCGTTGCGAGGAAAACCGAGATGCACAAGGTCAGCGAGCGACCGGTTCCAATAGGTGGGGGCGGTATATATAGGCACAAAGGCAAAGCGGCAAAGTCCGGACTTGGGATAATAAAAACGGACTCGGAGGGTTGATACACGACGACGACGTCGATGCACGCGATGTCCCTTAAGCTCGTAAAAGCAGACGACGACGACGTCGTCGTCGTCGTCGCGATTCCTCCTAAGCCAAGCTAGCGGCTAGACCGGCGCGCGCCCGCGTCTCGAGTATTATTTTATTGATCGAGCGCCCTTCCCCCGTCCGCCCCTCCTTCGCTCTCGTCATCCACCTCCCCCTCCCCCCTCCCCCCAACCTTAACAGCGCCGAACGACCGACCGACCGTGAGGATATATTACGCGCGGGCGCGCTGCGTGCCAGTCCGACGTTTCGGCGGAAGTGATCGCGCCCCTTTTCACCGTCTCTCATTAAACCCCTCCTCCCCCCTCTCCACCCTCCCTCGCGAATCTCCGGAAATGCGGGAACCGCCGACTTCGACCGTACCGATCCCAAAAATCGCGACTACGTCGATTATGTCCGTCGACGCTGGCGGGAAAAATTGAGCCGTCGTCATCGACGTAGGAGTGTGACTCGTCGTAGGGTTATCAGTTGTGTATCGGTGAGGGGGAGAGGTGCGCGCGAAGGACACGATCGAGGGGTGCGCGCGCAGCTTACGAAGCTCGCAAGCGTCTCTCGCCTTCTGCGCTGCTTTTCTGCGCAATCGTTGCAAAGAGAGTGACCGAGTCTGCGCAGTGACGCTGCCGCCGCCGCTGCGGGCGCAGCCGTTAGACAACCACCCCCTTTTTTTCGCGGCCGCCGATTATTCCCCTGGAGCCGAACGCGCACCGAGTCGGAACCTGCCGAGCGGCACTTTCGTGCGCACTGCACGGGGCGGCTCCTCCGACTCTTCGTCTCTCTCTTTAGTAACTCTCCCCCTAACCCCCCTCCCCACCCCCCTTTTGCCGAGACGTGTGTGCCGTGTGTGCCGGTGCGTGAATGGTCTCGGCGTTTTTTTCTCGACGTCAGCCCTGTGTGTCGCGCTGTGCCGAAGGTGTGTGTCGTGGCGGCTGTGGAATATCTCTTCGAGCGAGGAAATCGCGCGCCTCGCGACTTTGAGATTTTTTATACACGTCGCCGGCGACGAACGACGGACGTTGTAGGAAGAACGGTGGTTGGGCTTTGCGGTGCTCGCGCCGCCGCTGATCTCCAGCAGGGCCTGTCAACCCCCGCCGGATATCACGATGGTCACCGACAGCACCAGTCAGGTATTTGCCAGGAAACTACGTTTTTTTTTTAGCTTGAGGTGCAGTTTCCGGTTTCTGTTTGGGGGAGTGGATGGAGGAAGCGAGGGAAGGTGGAATTGGAGGTGATTTTGAGGTGGAGAGGTAGCCGGTGTCGAGAATCGGGGAAATAGGGTTGGTGTCCCGGTGGTTGACCATCTTGGAATTTACTTCCTCGTCGTTTTACTTTCGCGTTTTATTCTTGTGTTTTTTTTTTTAATTCAAAGCGCTGGGATTTATTTGATCCAATCGCGATTTAGAAAGTTGGGGAAAGGTTCCTGCACTGTAGATTTTTTTTTTTTTTTTAAATTTTTTCCCGAGAGAAAATTACTCGGTTGACTGATTTACGACTTTTCTCGACTCTGAACATTGCGATGCGTCGGCTCTGTACCAGTGGGTGACCAGAGATTGAGGAGAGCTCTGAGAATTCGACGTTTTATTCGACTGGCGATTTTATTGGCGCATTTTTTTAACGTCGCCTCGATTTTACAATCCGATTGTAAATTCTCAGTTTGCACTGCAACAATTTCAAGACTTCTGAATAAAATTAACTCTTAATCGATCGACAGGGGAAAAATTTTCCTATAAAAAAATTACATTCATTTCGTGCCGGGAAACCTGTCTAGAATCGCGGATTAAAAGCCTCACACCCCTCAACCGGTCAACAACCGGTACATCGCCCTCCAATAAAACACCCACAAAATCGTATCTTATTTTCACCGCCGATATCGATCCCCGGTTCACTGAAACAATCCTCCTCCCACAATCGTTCCGTACGCGCCCGGTCAACCACTGGTACACCGGGCTCCCTAGTGTCTCACCGAAGGGCGCGGAGCGCCCGAAGGGTCGACGCGACGAGGCGGAAGCCTTTTTCACGCTTATACTATTCCATTGAGAAGTTTGGATTATACCGATTCATCGCGCGGCCGCTGCGACTTTGCATGTGTGTGTTTCTCTATCTCTCTCTCTCTCTCTCACCCTTATTGTTCGTGTCGGAGGGTGAAACGTGCGGTGCACATTGTGACGGGTAGTTGTCACGGAATTAGTCAAGAACTCCAGAATAATGAGAGGGGTAAGTAGGGGAGTCGGTGGGTTCGTCGTCTGTCTCGCTCTTCATCTCTGTCACTGTCTGTCTCACTCACTCTGTCATAATTTGTCTCACTCACTCTGTCATTCTCTGTCTCACTCACTCTGTCGCTCTCTGTCTCACTCACTCTTTCATTCTCTGTCTCACTCACTCTGTCGCTCTCTGTCTCACTCACTCTGTCATTTTCTGTCTCACTCACTCTGTCGCTCTCTGTCTCACTCACTCTGTCACTCTCTGTCTCTCTCACTCTTTCATTCACTGTCTCACTCACTCTGTCATTTTCTGTCTCACTCACTCTGTCACTTTCTGTCTCACTCACTCTGTCACTCTCTGTCTCACTCACTCTGTCACTTTCTGTCTCACTCACTCTTTCATTCTCTGTTTCACTCACTCTGTCACTCTCTGTCTCACTCACTCACTCTCTCTCTGTCTCTCTCACTCACTCTCTCTCTGTCTCACTCTTTGTTTCACTCTCTGTCTCTTTCGCTCGCTTTCCGTTTCTCTATCTCACGATCTGTCTCTCTCTGTCTCACTCTTCATCTCTCTCGTTCGCTCTCTGTCTCACTCTTCATCTCTCTCGCTTGCTCTCTGTCTCACTCTTCATCTCTCTCGCTCGCCTCTCAGCCTCTCTCTCCATCTCACTCACTCTCTCCCTATGTACCAGTGTCGTTTTACAGGCCTACAGGGGTGAAGTTGTGATTTCCGACCTATATATGTATACACAAGTGGATACAGGATATACCCACTAAACCGGCGAGACTGCGTGTCGTGTGTATAGCGGCTGCGGGCAGGTGCCGCACGGGGCCGGTGCTGCGGTGTACACAGCGCGAGAACGGAGGGTGCGAGAGAAAAGGGGCGGATGCTGCGTGGGTGCATTTCAAAATGCAAAAATGACCCCCCCCCGGCCTCGGGCAGCGCGCGAACGATTAAATATTTCGCGGCGCGATTACGGGTTTTTGTCCCGTGGCTTTTTTTCTTCCTCCCTCGAATACCGTTGTCTTCTTCTATGAGCTTCGCCGGAGCTGAGAAGCAGCTGCAGCTGCAAAGCGAGTCTGAAAACCTGAGACGCGACGACGTTGCAGTTGGATAAGGATGGATCAGGGAGATTCGTTTTTTTATTTTTTATTTGTAAAATTATTTAATTTGTAAAATTAAACATAGGACTATATAGTTATTTTTTTTATATGTTTTATAGACGGACGACACGACGGCATTTCTTCGGGCTGCCCGGTCCGGAAATCTCGAGAAAGTGATCGAATACCTCGACACGGATCTGGATATCAACACGGCCAACTCGGTGAGCTTTTTAAAAAAAAAAACCGACGTTCCGATTATTTTTAGTTCCTCCCAAGAATTTTTTAAAATTCTAACGAATTTTTTTTTTCGATTGTAGAACGGTTTAAATGCACTGCATTTAGCGTCGAAGGATGGCCATGTTGAAATCGTGACGGAATTGTTGAAGAGAGGAGCCAAAGTTGACGCAGCGACGAAGAAAGGAAACACTGCACTTCACATAGCTTCGTTAGGTAAGTCGATGCAAATTATTAATGCATTTCTATTTATCACTTGATCAATTAATCATTTTTTTATTATTGTGAAGCGGGTCAAACGGAAATAGTTAATATCCTGATACAATATGGAGCTGCGGTCAACATCCAGTCTCAAAACGGTTTCACACCGTTGTACATGGCGGCTCAGGAGAATCACGACCAGGTCGTCAAATTACTGCTGTCCAACGGAGCCAACCAGAGTTTGGCAACCGAGGTTCGTTCGATACTGTTAATTCGAATGCTCTTCACCGGTAATTTATCGATGAGTTTTGCGAACTTTGGACCTTTTCCAGGACGGCTTCACTCCCCTGGCCGTGGCGATGCAACAAGGACACGAAAAAGTCGTAAGCGTGCTGCTTGAAAACGATTCGAAAGGAAAAGTCCGACTGCCAGCCTTGCACATTGCTGCCAAGAAGGACGACTGCAAAGCCGCTGATTTGTTATTACAGGTATATCAGATATCTTGTAATTATCCGTTCGTGAATACAAAAATCGCGAGATTGATGTAAACGAGACGTCGATTTACGACCGTCGAAACGTTCCACACCGCATGTTTTTTTTTTTTTTAATCATGAGAATGCGAATAATTGAAGTACAATTTGTAATATATTTCAGAATGATCACAAACCGGACGTCACGTCGAAAAGTGGTTTCACACCGCTTCACATAGCAGCTCATTATGGCAACGAGGAGATAGCGCGTTTGCTCATTAAACGCGGTGCCGACGTTAATTATTTAGCCAAGGTGGGCAAACATTCAATCACATCTCTTCGCCTAAGTAATAAATCAGCGCTATTTTTATATTCTGCTCGTCACATTCCTCATTATTATTTTTTTTAATTCGCAGCACAATATCAGTCCGTTGCACGTGGCGGCGAAATGGGGGAAGAACAACATGGTGAAAATATTACTGGAAAATTCGGCGATGATAGACGCGAAGACTCGAGACGGATTAACGCCTCTTCACTGCGCCGCTCGTTCCGGACACGAGGAAGTTGTGTCTACTCTACTCGAACACGAGGCACCGATCAGCGCTCGAACGAAAGTATGAATTTTTTTTTTCGAGAAAGAAAAACGAACTGCTTTTCAGAATTCTTTGATGAATGATTTTTATTGATAAAAAATGTGTCTTCATTTTTTTTCGAAGCAAAACGAAGTTCTTTTCAGAAATCCTTGATGAATTATTTTTATTGATAAAAAATGTGTCTATTCATTTTTTTTCGAAGAAAAACGAACTCCTTTTCAGAATTCTTTGATGAATGATTTTTATTGATGAAAAATGTGTCTATTCATTTTTTTTTCGAAGAAAAACGAACTCCTTTTCAGAAATTCTTGATGAATTATTTTTATTGATACAAAATGTGTCTTCATTTTTTTTCGAAGAAAAACGAACTTCTTTTCAGAAATTCTTGATGAATGATTTTTATTGATAAAAAATGTGTCTTCATTTTTTTTTTTCGAAGAAAAACGAACTCCTTTTCAGAATTCTTGATGAATGATTTTTATTGATAAAAAATGTGTTTGTTTGGCAGAATGGATTGGCACCGCTGCACATGGCGTCGCAGGGAGATCACGTTGACGCGGCGAGAGTGTTGCTGTACCATCGCGCACCTGTGGACGAAGTGACGATCGATTATTTAACATCTCTCCACGTCGCGGCACATTGCGGCCACGTTAGAGTCGCGAAGCTGTTGCTCGACAGAAAAGCTGACCCAAATGCCCGTGCCCTTAATGGCTTCACGCCGCTTCACATTGCGTGCAAGAAGAATCGCATTAAAGTTGTGGAACTTTTGTTGAAGCACGGCGCCTCGATAGAGTCCACCACCGAGGTAATTATGGTCAAAGTGAATGACGAGGAAAAGCAAACTTTTTAGATGGCGCTAACTGAATTTATCGGTCAGCTCGAGTCGATTGATAAAAGCGATATCAAGTTGCTTTATATCGCTTCTATCAATCGAATGTGTGCAACAGACATTTCTAAATTCCTGTATTTACGACAAAGTCACTTTAAATACTGTTTTATCGACTCGAACATTGCCTTTCTTGAGCCAATAGCGTAACGTCCTTGATTCAAGTTCACCGCGAGTTATCGACTGACTAATATTCAATTAGCTCACTTAAATTCCGTTGGCTCGATCTAGAACAATTTTTTTTTGTTTCGTCTCAATGCATAACATAAATCGCAACATGCATATAATGCACGAAAACTATCAATCATATCGCCGCTAAGTATAATTTACGATCGTTCGTAATCGGAGGCTACGTTGCACAGCGATTCCCATTGCCGATATCGGTAGCCAGGTAATTGCATAACGACGAATCGTTGATCAGTGAAAAAGCTGGTGTACAATTATTTGTAATGATTTCGCTTGAAAGACTGGTTAAAGGCTCGTGCGATGATTAAAGATTAAAACACTCACGCGATAAGTCCAATGTCAACAGCTTGGACGATTGTTTCGGAGAGCATTTTAAATGGCCTTTTTCGTACCGTTTTAATTCGAAAGAAAAATGTTGATGTTGTGTTTTACAGTCGGGACTGACCCCATTGCACGTGGCCAGTTTTATGGGATGTATGAACATTGTCATATTCCTACTGCAGCACGAAGCCAATCCTGACGTGCCAACCGTAAGAGGTGAAACACCTTTGCATCTAGCTGCTAGGGCTAATCAAACTGATATTATTCGGATATTGTTAAGAAACGGAGCCAAAGTAGACGCTCGCGCAAGGGTAAGTAGAGAGTGTGACGTCGCATTGACGAGTGCCTCTTGTTTTTTTTATCTGCCATTTTTTTCCTCCAACGAAATTTATGCATTAAATGTCATATTCCAATCTACGCTTAAAAAAATTCCTAGCTATTCATATCCAAATTATTCTCAGTAATCGATCGGTTTCCTCGTATTATTAGAACCAAGTCATCTATGTAGAATGCATGAACCGTTAACCAGTCTCTAATGCTCGGCAAAGTAACAGACCCTTAATTGCGCAATCGACTTTCTGAAACCTTTTCGCTCATTCTCAGCACTTTTACGAATGTCAGGAGTCGGAGTTAGAAACGAGTAATTGGTCCGCCGTTACTTTTTTTTTTTTCCTAAATCGAATGAATCATTGTTGTAAATAAATTACAGGAGTAAAGAATGACGAGTAACGGCGGTCCAATAGTAAAATTGCATGCAGAGAATAAAAATGATTGCACTGCTGTGAAAAAAATTGATAAAAATTGCCAACTGATATGAAAAATAATAATAAAAATTCGTCACGTGCGCAGGAGGAGCAAACACCTTTGCACATTGCGTCGCGTTTGGGCAACGTCGACATTGTGATGTTGCTGCTGCAACACGGAGCGGCCGTCGACACGACGACGAAGGATATGTACACCGCCCTTCACATCGCCGCTAAGGAAGGACAGGAGGAGGTAACGTACAAAGAGATCTCCAAAATCGCCGACTACATCAACACTCAAAATACGATATATTTGTTTTGGACCCGACATCAAGAATATTTAATTTAATTTACTCCCCCTTACCTCGTCCTCCCATAGATCTTTGTTATAATTTTATTCCGTTTATAATTTCGCTTTGTTATCGTTCGTGGATACTTTTGTTTCTGTACGATTCTCATTATTTTATAGCCTGTTAATAAAATCTCTCTGTTATCTCTATGTTGATATTCATTTTTTTAGGATGCTTTTTTAATTTTAGAGTATTTTTTTTACATAGTTTCACGTTTTTGTCGTTGCTGTGATTGTGCTGCTGAGGTCAGGTAAGTTTTTTATGATTATTTTGAAATTTTTCAGTTATCGTGTAATTTTTGTTTGGGACTTGAAGGATTTTTTTTGCATGTTGGGATTAAACTGCTGATAGATAAATGCAGGATAAAATCGTTAAATAAATTTATGTGAATTTTTTGCAACTCAGGTGGCAGCGATTCTGGTGGAAAATCACGCGTCGGTTAAAGCAGCGACTAAGAATGGATTCACTCCACTTCACATAGCGGCCAAATATGGGAATATGAACGTGGCGAAGATTCTTTTGCAAAAGGACAGCAAACTCGATGCCCAAGGAAAGAATGATATAACACCTTTGCATCTGGCTTGTCATTACGATCATTCGAATGTCGCTAATATGATTTTGGACAAAGGGGCGTCGCCGCATTTGGCTTCGCAGAATGGACACACGCCTTTGCACATCGCCGCACGCAAAAATCAGGCAAGACATTTTTTATAATCGTACATTGGACCAAAAATATTGAGACGAAGGTCTCAGCACTTTGCATCACGAAAATAATGTCATTCTCTTCCACAGATGGATATAGCTTCGACATTGCTTGAACACGGCGCCGATCCGAACGTCCAATCGAAAGCCGGCTTCACGCCGTTGCAGCTGAGCGCTCAGAAGGGCCACTACGACATGACGAATTTATTAATCGAGCACGGCGCCGATCCGAATCACAAGGCGAAGGTACGCCCGCAATTCCAGCGAGGAAATATGCTAATGCATTATTATTGATTATTGGAAATCAATAAATTAATCACCCTCTGACATTTAATCGTTGCTGTCGACAGAACGGACTGACAGCGTTGCACCTCTGCGCTCAGGAGGATTTTATACGTGTAGCATCGATTCTAGTGAAGAATGGCGCCAACGTCGAGAGCGAAACGGAAACGGGATATAGGCCGATTCACGTTGCCGCGCATTTTGGCAATTTGTCGATGATACGCTTCTTGCTTAAGCACAATGCTCAAATCGACGTCAGAACTAATCAGAATTATACTCCGCTGCATCAAGCTGCACAACAGGGCCATGCCCATATAGTATCTGCGCTGTTGGAGGGAAATGCCTCCCACAATGCTCGAACTACTGTGAGTCTCACCTCAATGAACAGCAAATCATTTCTGTGTACTCAAGAAATTAATTCCTCAATTATCCTGATTAATTTCTGAAAAATGTAATTTTTGCAGGACGGCTTAACCGCATTAAACGTAGCTCAAAAATTAGGATACATATCCGTTATGGAAGTTCTGAAGGGTTTGTCTTACGATACGTTGACGCCCGATAACAGAACTTGGGAAGAAAAGTACAAAGTAATCGCACCGGAGAGTCTCCAAGAGACCAGTTTTATGTCCGATTCGGACGACGAAGGAGGTAATCAATAGTCCCAAATATTAAAAGCAAAGGTTTTTAATTTGTTTGTAATTAATTGTGGATTGTTATCAGGTTCAGACGGATTGATCAACGAGCAACCGTATAGATATCTTACTGCAGATTTGATGAAGAGCCTGCGAGACGACTCATTGCCCATCGACGTTACGCGAGACGATCCGATACATCGACAAGGTACAAATGATGATTTTTCGATGCTTTTTTAAAAGCCTACAATATTTCTCAATTAATATAATGATTCGTTGGTTTTTTCAGTTTCGAAGGAGGAGAAACAAGAATTTGTTCAGAGCAACAATTACTGTCTCGCTGAGAATTTCGATACCAATGACAGCGCGAGCTTGGCGTAAGTATTCTTATCTCGAAGCTATTACAATAATTAATTTGCGACCAATATTCAACAGGTTCGCCGCCATAGTTACAAATTAAATTACTTACATCCACTTTTTTGTTCTGCCGATGAGATTCACGATCCTCGAGGATTCACATCTGTTTTTTTTCGTGTAATCCGATTGAGACACTGTCACAAAAAAATTAGCAGAGATTTTATCATTTAATATTCACTCAGGAACGGACGATCGAAGGCACGTCCGACGCCTTCGGCGTTTTGAGAAACTCTGAATGTTTCTTTTATCTGTCCTCGAGAATGTTTCAAATACTTCGTAAGCCTGTCTTCGCTTGCTGACCTTTTTTTTATGCTACATTGACCCCGCTAGGGTCCCCAGATTTTATGTGACGCGTCTGGCAAGCCTCATGTTTCTGCACAAGTCCCTTCTTTTCATGGCTCTTCAGCCATTCGAGCGATGCTCGTCTTAGTCGACGTCTTTATTATTTACTGCTCCGTCGATAACGTTTCTGTACTCAGTTTAAATGCTCGCCACTGTTTGGATTCCTTCCATAATCTCAAACGACCCTACTGCCTTTTTTTCTTTACATGCATTTATTTTTTGTAATCAACATTGTACCGGCGAACCTGGCAGTCCAAATAATCAATTAATTTTTATTCAAACTTTTCTGCCACTTTTAGAAGGCTTCACTTTAGGTCGTAAGTATTCCTTCGTATAAAATATTAGATGCATGATTTTTAAAAATTGCAAAATGTCAGGATTAATATTTTTCTATTTTTTTAAATAGATTTTTAGTGAGCTTCTTGGTCGACGCTCGCGGCGGTGCTATGAAAGGCTGCAGGCACAGCGGTATTCGCATTATAGTCCCACCGCGAAGAGCAACGATGCCGATACGTGTGACCTGCAGGCTAATAAAGCCCAGCAAAGTGGCTAATCCGCCTTCGTTGATGGAGGGCGAGGCCCTGGCCACTCGAATAATAGAGATGGGTCCGGTGGGCGCCAGCTTTTTGGGGTGAGAATTGTCAAACATCCTCACCGACGGTTTATGTCACCAATAAATGGGTACAACACTAATCTTTTACTATTTCAGGCCCGTTTTAATCGACGTCCCTCACTTCGCCTCAGTGCAAGGCAAAGAAAGAGAGATGATTATTCTGCGCAGCGAAAACGGGGAAACGTGGAAGGAACACGACAATTCCCCGGACAACGACGATACGCTCTTCAATACGCCACACGGTAGTAAACGTTATATGAGTGCGTTGCATCTATGTGCTTATTTATTTACTACATTGCTGTGCAAAGCTTTCGGCATTTTTTTTATTTCGCATGGATCTAAAGAAATCCACTAATATTTTTTTTTCAGATACGCAAATGAGTGCTTCGCATTCTGGAAGAATAATGAGAATACTTACTACGGAATTTCCGCAATACTTTGCTATTGTGACGAGAATAAAGCAGGAAGTTCACGTGATTGGTGCGGACGGTGGGATTCTTATTTCTAGTGTCGCGAATCACGTGCAAGCTGTTTTTCCGCCGGGCGCTTTGACCAAGAAAATTAAAGTTGGGTTGCAGGTGAGATATGTTTTTTTTTTTTTGGAAATGATTTTCGAAGGTGTTAATCATTTGGGTTTTTTTTTAAGGCGCACGTTATTCCTGCGGAACTTACGGCTAAGTTACTTGGCAATTGCGTCGCTGTGTCGCCGGTTATTACCATCGAACCGAGACGTCGCAAGTTCCATAAACCGATAACTTTGACGATTCCTGTGCCGCAAGCTGCGAATAAGGGAATGATTAATCATTATGGAGGCGAAACTCCGACACTTCGCCTTCTCTGCAGCATCGCAGGTATTTTTTTTTCGAAACTTCGAGGTTGGCCAGCGGTGGAGAAAGTCAAATCCCCTTAAAAATTGCATATTTTTGTTTGAGATTTTTGACGAAAAAAAAAATTTTCGATTCAACGAAGTTTTAAGACCCTATCCGATGGGAAATTTTCCGCTGATTCTAAAAATCTCGGGTTTTTGCCCGAAAAGTTAGAAATTCGGGGAGAAAAATGCGAAAAACGATTTTTCACTTTTTTCGAATTTTGGCACTTCACGAAAATCGATGTAATTTTTTTTTGGGTGTATGGAATCTGGATTTTCTTTTTGCGTTCGAAAGATAATCCTTCAACGAAGAGAATGCCGTAAGGCGGAACGCGATATCTCGATTTTTCGATTTTTTGCAGATTTTTTAAGTTGACCCTCAAAAATCGCAAATTTTTAGAAGGGGTACCCCTTGCCGTTTTTTCGAAAAAAATCGAAAACATTTTTTTTCGATTTAACGAATTTTTAAAACCCTATCCGATGGGAAATTTTCCGCTGATTCCAAAAATCACAAGCATTTCCCCGAAAAATAAAAAATTCGATGAAAAAAACGCGAAAAATCACATTTTCAACCAAAAATTAACTTGTATCTCGACTCAGGAGGCACCAGCGAAGCCCAATGGGAGGACGTCACCGGTTCAACACCTCTAACTTTCATGAACGACCGCGTTTCCTTCACCACAACAGTGTCCGCGAGATTCTGGCTGATGGACTGCCGAAACATAAGCGAGGTCCCAAAAATGGCCACCGAATTATACAAAGAGTCGCTCTTTGTGCCATTCATCACAAAGTGAGTTTACCTATTTTTCGATTTCTTAAAAAATTATTAACTCTTATTAAAATAAAATATTGACTAATTTCTTCCAATTAATTAATTTCTCTTCGCAGCTTCGTTATCTACACCAAAAGGATGGACGTTCTGGAGGCGACTCTACGAATTCTGTGCATGACCGACGGCAAAGAGGGAATTCATACTCTGGAGCGTCAGGAAGAATTCCTCGAGATCGTCAAGAGTCGCGACGTTGAGGTAACTTTTTCGTCAGCTGCTTTGTAATTGCAGTCACGAGATCGAGTCTTCGTCTCGGCTCGCCGACTGTAAGAAGCTTTTAGGCTTGACCTCATTCATCGTAATGTCTAAAATATATTTTCCGTCGCAGGCGCTGGACGGCAAAGACCTCTACATCGAGTTCAGCGGCAATTTAGTTCCCGTCACCAAATCCGGCGTCCAACTGAAATTCACCTTCAAAGCTTTTCGTCAGAATCGACTCTCGTTTCACGTCAAGGTTCGCGATCCTCTTCTCGATCCAGTGGCGAGAATGATGTTCATGAGGGATCCCAAAGTGGCCAAGGGCGAACCTTCCCAGCAACCGATTTGCGTTCTCAACATCGTTCTTCCTGATTACGCAGCTACAAGTGAATCCGAGAAAAAGATGAAAGGTGAATTTTTTTTTTTAATAAGGATACAATAAAATATTTCCAAGGCTCATTGATTTTTTTTGTTCGTCAGAATACGAAGATTCGAATCTCGGACGGAAAGAGGATCGCCTGAAATCGTACACGAAGGACGAAGGCGAGAAAGGCGACAAACCGAAACCCTCATCACCATCGGAATCTAAATTCATAACCGATATTTTACAAAAAGAGCAGACAGGTACGTCTCTTCCCAATTTTTATCACCTTTCACGTAATTAGAAATCGATAAACGTAAAAAATGTATCGGCGAACAACGAAAAGTGCGTTTTAACGGTGCCAAGGTGAAAGCTTCGAACTATGCGAAAAAACCGAAGTGATGACACTTGGAGAAAAAAAAGAATATTCTTAAATTGGCCCGCGAACGCCTCCGAGTGCCAGTTTTTTATTCAAGGGGAAAAGACAATCCGATTAGGCAGATTTAATGTGGCTTCCTCGTAACTCAATTAACGGGCGGCATCATCGGACGAATTCTCAGAGGATCGTCCGCTCGGTCAGACGTGAAACGTAGTTCGAACAGTCGCGTTTATACCTCCAAAATAGCGTCACAACGTGGTTATTATTATTATCATCAAACAGCTCTCGAAAAACGTGAGTGACGAGCGATTGATTATTTTTTCTCTCATTCGAAAGTAATCCCGAAGCCTTAGGCTCGATCACTTCTCCGATTTTTTTTTTCGTTGCAGGTCTGATTTATTTTTTTACTTTCCTTTTTGTTACTTAGTCAAACCCTAAACCGAGCTAAAAAAAATAGTTAGCCAGTAGTCGACGGTGACGAAGCGCTAAAAAAAAGGAAAAAGAAAAGGAAAGAAATGGAGAACGAAAATACGACGATCGAGGAAATCGGTGAAAACGTCGAGAAACCAGATGATTCCCCAAAGCCGATTAATTGCCACGTGGACGCAGTTTCCGAGGAGTCGAAGAGTCCGAAGCACGACGCGAGCAGCCCTTCGAGAACGCGAACAGACGGTTCAACCGGAACCAAAACCAAACGCAAGTCTCGTTCGACGCGAAGACGTCTGAACGCGATGATGAACAACTCGTCGCTTCACTTCTCCGACACTGATTCCGAAGGCGAGCTGACGCTGATAAATTCGCAAGTGCGAAATCTCAGTCCGAACAAGAGTTGCCGAAAAGTTGCGCCGGAAACGACGACGCAGAATCCGATAATCTCGGTGACGTTGGAGGAAAGCAGCGCAGACGGCAAACCTGAGGAATTTCAGTGGTCAGGATTTGGAGAGGTTCGAACGCCTTCGAGACGCAACAGTTTTGTGGAGAATTTGACGGACGTCGACGAGATTTATACGAGCGATCCTGACATAGATGGCGCGAAAAGCGATCAGAAGACATTGGCCGTCGCGGAGACTGTTTATCAGGGCGAAACGGATTACGAGGATCTGTCGAACGATGAAGAAGGCGGCGATGAGCCGAGTCCGATCTACGTTCTCCCCAGAACCGATATTCTCTACGATTTTACCGGCGGAACGATCACGACGAAGGAGGGAGATGGACCTTTTTCCATCGAAGTGCGAAATCAAATGTCCTTCGATCAGGGATCGGACTCTAAGGAATTTGGCGATGCGCCGGATATCGTTATCATGCCGACCACTGATAGCGAGGATATGGATGCGTCGGACGAGGAGGATCAACAGGAAGGAGCGTGCGGACAGAGAGAAATGCTCGAGGATTTTGATCTTCTCGCTGCTTCGCAGATCGTTATGAAGAATATTAATAAAATGGAGAACTCGCTAAGTGTTAAGGAAGTTTCTGACAATGATATCAGCGACTGTCACACCGATGTAGAGGACGTTGAGTAGGGGAACGTTCGACGAATGAAATTTAAGGTCCAACGGAAGCGACGCGATTTTTTTTTAGACAGATCATCGCTCGGAGGTAATTGTCATTTATTCGGAGAAAATATTTGCGGGCAACGGAATTAAAAAATGAATATCATTGTCGAAAAACGTGGAATGAGCTACGTTCGAGCTTTCCTTGTGCACCGAAACACGATTCGTCTGGCCGCATACAAATTTTTTGATTATGAAAAAAGGGAAAAAAGTTTTCTCAAGTAATTGTGAATTGAATGTTGTATCGTTGGCGTCCGTTTTTCGGAAAAAATTGCACGTTTTCGTTGTGTGAATATAAAGAAAAAGCAAAATGGAATGTCTTATTTTTGCATGAAACCAATTCGATAGACCATTGAAATTTAATATTTGATTTACGTGTCGAAACGATCGAGATTCGAATAAAATATTTCTCTATTCAGTAATCATCAATAAAAAAAAAATAGAAAACATAACAAGAGAAGAGCCATTGCGATTGACTAACGAATGTTTCATTTTTCACACGAGATGAGATTCATTAAAAAGTTTCTTCGTGTTACTTGCAGACAGAAATGCCGTCCTCAACATTATCATAGACAACCAAATGGGATATTAAATCGATCAGAATTAATAATAATAAATAAAGCAAAACTAAATACACGTCCACATATTATATCTAAAGATTTGAAAAAAAAAGCTGTTTTTAATTAAATAACGAGCATCGAGTTGCGAGAAACGTTTCACTGTATTCACGCTTAGAACGCCAAATATCGTTGTGTACAAATCAAAAGAAGTTACAATATTTACGAATATATAATATATATATCGAATTGTGTTAATTCTAATTAATGTGCTATATATTTTATTGACGTTGAGAATTTTCTTGAGATTTAACGAGCGCTAAGAGTCTATTTAAAACAGCAGATTTAAAGAGAGATAAATTATTATCGAGCAAATTACTGTTGTTAATTGTAACAAAAATGTATTATCTACGTTACGTCCTAATAAAAAATAATATGAGCATAATTCTTGGTTGTTCTAGATGCCGCTACTATCCACGAATCCTTTGCACAAAAAGCGGCTTGTCCCCTAGAATCTGTAGATGCTAGTTATCCCAGTAACGTAAGCGTCCAGGACGACCTGTCGCCGGAAATCGAGAAGCAAACTTACACGGAGAAGCGACGATTCTGGGAGGATATCACGAGGAAGAGGGAGAATTATCAACGCTCGGAGTCCGAACTCTCGAGGACGTCGCAGTTGACTGTCAACGAAAGCGACAGCGAATGTTGCATACAGAACATCGTCTCCGAGGAGGAAACTGCCGAAGCTGCGCCTGGAAGATCGGAAACTATGGAGGATATGAATATTCCCGACATTTCGGAGTGTTCCGTCGCCGAAAAAGCTCACTACTTCGAAGAGCAAATCCAAAAGGAATTATCGACGTCCAGACCGACCTCCAAATTAATTACCCAAGAGTCCCTCAAGGATAAGGATCTCGTTACGAAAATTCCTAGCAAAATAGCTTCCGAACTGTCGACCGAGAAGCCGGAGAAGGTTCAGCGGGACGAAGAGGATCCGAAGGGCGACAAACAGGATTGGAACTTTGCGGAGTCGATGAAGAAGGAAAAGATTTCCGTTGTTGGGGATGAGAAGTTATCGCAGATGGAAAAAGTGTCGACGGTGACTGACGAAAAATTAGTTGTGAAGGACGAAAAATTAGTCGTGAAGGGTTCGACGATCGGCGATGAAAAATCTTCCAGCGTGAGCGATGATAAATTTCCGAGCAGGAAGGGTTCGACTGTTGCCGAGGAAATATCTTCGAAGGAAACTATTAGCAAAATACTCGATGAGAAAATGGTGATCGGTACGGAGAAAAAATTGCAGAAGGAAATGATTTCTTCTCTGAGCGATGCGAAATTGCAGAAGGAAATGATGTCGACTCTGAGCGATGAGAAAGTGCAGATGACGTCGGCTTTGGACAGCGACAAATTGCAGAAGGAATTATTATCCGCTGTCAGCGATGAAAAATCAGAGAGGGAAAAAGTGTCGGTGAGCGTCGAAAAATCGCCGAAGGAAGCAGTGACTTCGGCTTTGGACAGCGACAAATTGCAGAAGGAATTATTATCCACTGTCAGCGATGAAAAATCAGAGAGGGAAAAAGTGTCGGTGAGCGTCGAAAAATCGCCGAAGGAAGCGTTCGAGCATCGAGAAAGCCTCGAAACGACGAAGTCCGAAGTGACGACGACGACGAAGAAGACGACGGATTCGCGAACGGAATATAAGACTGAAATATCCAAGGAAATTCTGGTACAAACAACGTCAGCCGTGCAGAAGGAGGTTAAAACTGAAGTCGCTTCGAAATCCGAAGCGACAGTCCAAAAACCGGACGAAAAACACGAAGCTGCCGAACCGTCCATAACAAAGAAAGAATCAATTCTCGAGGAAACGAAGAAGAAACCCGAGAAGACGAAAATCCCATCGAAAATTCCGGAATTGAAGAAACCAACTCCGCCAGCGGAGCTCGAATCTCATCGGAAAGTCTGCACCGAATTTTTGCACCAAGAAACAAAATTCAGTCACTCCGAATTGGAGAGCAGCGATGCGTTCAAATTACAATCGACTCAGAAGGAAATCGAGGCTGAAAAAATGGTTACTGAGGCTGAGAAACGCGACGATTCGCTCAAAGCGAAACCTGCGAAGACACCGGAAGTCGCTGCTGGAATTTCGTCGCCGGAAGAACCAACGAAGCCACTAAAAGACGACTCTCCACCTTCGATGATCCCTCGAAAAATAAAACCGGAAGCGTCGTCGAAGGAAGCGAAAAAATTGCCCATCGATGATACAAAAGACACACATCCGGTTCCGGTGGAACCATTTATGGGTCTCGCGTCTGAAACAGTCCAACCTGACAGCGAAGCAACGCCAGTGGACAAAGAATCCACTTCTCCGTCAGAAAAAGTCGCCCTGAAGATGCAGGAAGAAGCCAAAACATCGAAAAAAGAGTCACGAATCCCAATCTCAGCGGCAAAAGAAAAAACCCTCAAAGCAGAGAAGGAAAAGACCCTAAAAGCCAAAGAGGAAATCACCTCCAAGAGTCCCATCTCTCCTTCCGAAAAATCCATCCCAAAATCCTCCGACGAGGAATCTTCGCCCGGAGACTCGAAACCAGTTTCACCGAAAGAAGAGGCGACTTCTCCGCGAAAGGAATTCGAATCAAGGATCCCAAAACGCTCAGCAGTGCCGAGACCGACGTCAGACCGGAAAGAAGCATCAGAAACGGTGACAACGGAAACGAGAACGACGGAGAAGCTTCAGCATTACCAAAAATCGGAAACCAAGACGAAGATGTCGAGCAAAAGTGTCATTGGTCGTCCGAGCGAAGCTGGAATCGAATTCGAGGAAACCGAAAAGGATTCTTCGATCGTGACGTCAAAGGTCGATCAAAGAGCCTCCACAGAAATCACTGAAGTCTCTTCCTCAGATCCTGAAGACAAAATCGTCAAACGCGAGGAAACGGAGCACAAAGAGAGGCTAAAACTCACAGAATCGCGACTGACGAAGGCGACGCCGCACGAAACCCTCGAAGAGCGACTCTCCGAGTCCCGGAAGTCCGAAATCTCTGCTGCGGAGGAAGTCTTAGCGATTTCCAAGGCCGGCGCTGAAGCCATCGACGCCAGAGCGACGCAGCTGAGCAAATTGGCGAAGGAGACGAAGAAGATTCAGTCGCTCGCCGACGAACTCGGAACCTTCGCCCGGACCAGCGAAGTGACCTCAGTCAAGGAGCGAGAGACCTCAGCTGGACTGAAAATCGAGAAGGACGAACCGATTGACCTTCAGGTCAAAACGAGAAGCTCCGCTGGAGGAATCGAACGAGAATTCCAGGAGATAAGGACGATGACCGAGGAGGAAGCTTCCCGAGCTTTCCCATCGAGGTCAGAGGAATCGAGCGACGTCGAAGGAGACGAATTCGTTCCTCAGACCTCTGACCAAGTCAGCGCAGTTATGAGACAAGCGATGGAGGATGTTCTTTTTGGTGGGATGACCCAAAACGTAGCGAGTCTTCAGGGCTCCCAAAATCAGCAGCAGCAGCAGTTGGATACCTCAGAAAGCGACAACAAAGACAGCAACAGTAAAGACGACTCAGAAAACATCCTTGACCTTGACACCACTGAGTCCGAAGTCTTTCATGATCGCATCGCCGACGACCTGACGAAAAAATTCGAGGACATGGACAGAAGATCGCGAAGAGAGTCCCGAGGAACCGAAGAGGCGACGGAACCATTCCCAGATCGGTTGAAATCGATCGCAGCTGCTCAGGACGACAAATTCCTGGACGAGAAGACTTCGACTAGAGGCAGCATCAGTGTCAGTGAGGATCTGACCAAGGACGAAGAGTCGACTCCGCAGGATCGTGAAGAGAGCAGCATTTTGTCGTCGGAGGATCGTCAGAGGCTCGTTGATCGAGATATCACTGTCAGTCCCAGCAGCATCTCCGATCAATTGGATTTGGAGGTGTCTATGGAGTCGGAGAGGTCGGTGAACGTCGATCAACAGCTTCAGCAGCAACAGCAGCAAAGGATCGTCGAGAAACGACAGTCGGACGACCTCAGAGCGAGTCAGGATTTCGATCACCAGTCTCGTCAGGATTCCATCGACGTTCCGTCCTTGGAAATCGATGAACCTCGGAGCTTTGGGCAGCAAGAATTCTCCTCGATTCACGAGAGTCCGGCTGTAGAGTCGCTGGACAAAATTTGCCTTGATAGGGATATTACCGTCAGTCCCAGTACCGTTTCTGAGGATACCAATGTTGACCTTTCGTTGGTTCACGATCAGGCGGAGAGGAAAATGGACGGCAGAGAGAAGCTCGCGAATTTCATTGTTGGGAGTCTTGAAGATATCGAAGGGCCGCCTATAATATCGCCGAGGCTGAGACTTAAGGAGCTGGAGATAAAACCGGTGAACTGGATGATCGGTGATGAGAAGATTGAAGTGTCGGAACCACTTCAGCCGTCTCAGGCTTTTGATAAGGAGCTGGAAGAGTATCGAGCGACGATGATGAGACAGCGGAGCGATGACGGATCGGCCGATTTTGAGCAGGAATCTGGGACAAGGTCGTCTGAGGATGTCAGTGCTGTGGACTCGGTTAAGGAGACCTTTGTCCAGGATTCCAGAGTCACGACGAAGACGTCCAAGTTTACTGTAGTAAAGGTCAGCGAACCGGTCAGTGAACCGATTAGCGAACCGATTAGCGAACCGGTCAATGAACCTGATTTTGAGAGCGAATTGGTGGAGAACCGATTGGACGTCAGTTGTCAGGAATTAGTGGATACTTTGCAGAGGGAATACGAAGCGAAGACACCGACCGAGGATCCGGAATTCGAGGGCAGCAGATATACCTTCGACGCAGATTCGACTCCTGGACAATCGGGAAAATTGGAGAGGAAGAGCACCGATTTTTCGGTTCACACTGAACCACTTTTGGACGCTTCTGGAGCGACGGATATTGGACTTGGGGCGACTGGGGATCTGTCTATTGAAGTTCCAAGGCTGAATCTTCGCGATGGGGTCGAAGGTGACACTGATAAAAAAATTCTTGGTACTGAGACTGAGGAGATTTTTACTTCGCAGCCGGAGGAGAAAATCGGTGATGCTAAGGGAACTTCGATGGGGGAGACAATGGCAGCTGGGGAAGGAGTCGTGAAGATCGCTTTGGAGATCACCGAAGCGGAGTGCAAGACCATCGAAGAGCCTTCGACCATTGAGACGGCTGTTGAATTCGTAGCTGAAAATGTTGTTGAAGAGGCGCCGAAGGTGTTTAAAGTGGCAGAGACTGATCAGGATTTTTCGGTGACTGTCCCGGAAAAAATTAAGGACGAGGAGAAGATTGAAAGGATGGTGCCGGAAAAAATTCCAGACGAGGAGAAAATCGAAAGGGTCGTGCCGGAAAAAATTCCGGAGCAGGAGAAGATCGAAAGGATCGTGTCAGAAAAAATTCCGGACCAGGAGAAAATCGAAAAGATCGTGTCGGAAAAAATTCCAGACCAGGACAAAATCGAAAGGATTGAAGATTCCAAGACGATTGTTAGCGAAGAAAAAATTGTAGCTGAAGAAGTAGCCAAAGATGCCACTGAAATTCCAAGCAAGATCGAACATTCCTTAACCATTGTAACCGAATCTAAAATAGTAGCTGAAGAAGCAGCCAAAGAAGCCACAGAAATTCCAACCAAGATTGACCATTCCCCAAAAATCACCGAATCTAAAACAGTAGCTGAAGAAGCAACCAAAGAAGCCACAGAAATTCCAAGCAAGGTTGAACCTTCCTCCACCATCGACACCAAAGAAAAACCAGTAGCTGAAGAACCCAAAGACGAGAAGTCAGATTCATCAGCTGCAATTCCAGAAAAAATCTCAGCGGAGCCAGAAGCGACGAAGGACGTTCCAAGGTCGCCGAGACTCGACGAAGCGAAGACGGATGTGAGGCTGAAGGGTCTGAAGCAATCGTCGCCCAGCAAATCGACGAAGCCGTCGCTGGACGAGTCGAAGAGGCAGCAGCCATCCGAATCAGACCATCGCGACAAATCAGGAGACACCAGTGCCTTTAAGCCAAAGAAGGATGACCTTGCGAGCGTCGATCTCAGCGCTCGTTACGCGATAACCGTTCTCGATCAGGTCGTAAAAAAGGAAATAGCCGAGGTCAAAGAGTCCCTGGAAGCAGCTAAACAGGATCTCATCGAAGAGCTCAGCGAGAACAGCGAAACAGTTTTCCAGATCAAAGATTCACCCTCCGAATTCCAATTCAAACTGGAACCGGAAACGATACCCAATGACCTTCCCTTCCTCTACAAAGCTCCTTCAATCGAGCAGGAAACACAACCCTCAGCCGAAGGTTCTCCAGTCGCGAAACCGCGAAAGCACACAGAAGCCAAGGACGACCTGAAGACCCAGACAGAGGTCAAGGTCACGCCAACGGACCCTGACACCAAAAAATCCGATTCAACAGCTTCAAAGTCGGAGACCAGCGATTCTCCCCCCAAATCCGTACAAATCGAAACCGTGGAGTCGACCCTGAAGAGCAAGGTCACCGGAAGTGGTGATACCAGCACCGAAGAGAGGCCCCAGCCTCCTGGACCAGTGGCAGCCAGCAGATCGAGCTCCGACGCTGAGGTCAAGGACGAACCAGGGGTCATCGCTCACCTGGCGCCTCAACCAGCGCCCAGACGTCGCCAAAAGCCCGCAAGGTCATCCAGGAAGGTCACCTCTGAAAGCGACGCTGGTTCCAGTTCCGGCGACAGCAGCAATTACCAATCCTGCGACTACGACATCGGCAGCGGCAGCCGACCGAGTTCATCCGACGTCGAAGCCCTCCACTCAACCCTCCCTTCAGGAACTTTGTCGGAATATGAGTCAGCTCTGATGTCCATCGAACATTCTTCAGCATCTCGACCAACGTCCCAGGATTATCAGAGCGCGGTGAGCACCCTCAGCTCCAGGGAGTCCATGAAGTCCTTGAATTCCCTCAGCTCAGGTCACCTTGGAAGCATCGACAGCACCGGCGAACTTTCAGAGACTTTAGTGGCGTCAGAGGCTGAAGACGAGGACGACGACGTCGCCGGGACGAAGGACCAGGAGAACCTCGACGGTATCCTGGAGGACGATCGAAGGGCAGCGACGAAGGGCTCCGATTCCTCAGGAAGTGAGATTCCCATGGAGGACGCTTATGATAAGACCGATGATGACCTTCCCTGCAGGATGAAGAGATCCTCGGAGATGATCTTCCAGCAGATCATCGACGAGGGCGCAGCTGAAGCATCCGGGGACCAGGAGGACGAGGAGGTCGAGGCAGGAATGGATGAAGACGTGGGCCCTGAAGAGGAGACTCGTTTCGACGAGTGCACAACAGAACAGCTTCCAAGCGACACCCTCGCCGAAGATGAAGAAGCCTTCAGGACAGACTCCATATTCATGAGCACCGACCTCACCAGCGAAGCTTACGACAAGTCTCTCTCCTCGATGGAGTCCAAGACCGACGTGCCGGAGGGTCAGATCGAGGGCGAAGGTCAGAGCGACCTTCCGATTCTGGACACTCATCAGGAAGCTGAAGACGAAGATGAAGAAGCCGAGCTCGAGGCTGACCTCTCGGAAGGGAAGCAACCGATGGAAAGCAGCGTCGACGAGACGGCTCTTCAGACCTCAGTCGGAACTCTTCTTCATCAAGCCTCGACGACCTCTTCGACCTCCGGCGCGATGTCCTTCGAAACGGTCATCGAGAAGGACCAGAAGATCGATCGTCATTCACCGGACAGCGATTCCTTCGAACTTGTCGACAAACCCGACATCATCGACGACTTCGTCGTGATTGAAGAGGTCGGCCGCGAAGCTGAGGAGTTCGATTCTGAGGGCAAGAGCATCAGCATCGGCGCCATGTCCTACACGTCCGTGAAAAAATACGATCGTGACCTTGAGAATCTGATAACGGAAACCAAGGACGAGCAGCAGCAGCAGGTGTCGACGAGTCAGGCGGCCTTGGCCGCCAGGAACAATGAACTCTTCGAGTTCGAGTCTGAAGAGTCGCCTCCGCAGGCGTCCAATGACGATCAGTACTCGCAATCACTTTCCGATGATGAAAATTTCGAGGGTGGGAAGAAGTGGATGGAGATGCAGTTTCAGAACGATCCTCGAGGCTATGACCTTGAATATGATAGGGGACGTTTGGAGGACATCAAGGAGGAGGAGATCACGGATTTCGAGGCTGGTAGCAGTCGATTTGGGAGTTTGGGAAGTCACAAAGGTTCGATTGGAAGCGTTGGTAGCATGCGAGGCAGTTTTACTGAGTACGATGTCCTGGCTGGGAAAAAAACGTTCTCCAAGCCGACGGAGCATGATAACGTTTCGCTGAGCTCGCTCCAGGAGTTCGAGCATCTCGAAAGCGCCGTTGCTTTGGAGAACGCCAGGAAATTGCAGTGCGGATCGCAGGATTCGGTGAACAATGGCAGTCTTCCTCGTCGATACATGGCCAGTCGATCAGGTCATGGTGATGATGTTTCGCTGTCGTCGCTGAAGGATTTTGAGGGACTGGAGAAGGCTTGTCGAGAGGCTCATTTGATTGAGCTGCGAGCTCGCGAAGAGGAGGATCTTCTGGATCACGAGAGTCCGGAGAATCGATACAAGCTGGAAAATCTGCCGAGACCGAAGCCGCCGGCTGAACCTGCGAGCGCTGCTGGATCCTTCAATCCCAGCACTTCCGGCAGCGATGATTATGAGAAGAGGATAATGGAGATCGATGAGATTATTCGCATCGCTCAGGCGAATGTGGAGAAGTTTGATAGACAGGACGATACGACTGAGGATATTTCGCAGATCGAGATTACTGCTGAAGCTGAGAGGGTTGACACCGTCGTCGCTGAGGCTGCGGTGATTCCTGAAGCCGTTGCAGTCGCCTCGACGAATGTGGCAAGTGAGGATGTTCATAGGGATGTTCATCGGGATGCTAATGTTATGGAAACCAGTACTGATTCGTTGGAGCTCGAGGAGAACGCTGATAAGAAGTACAATCCGCTGTGTCGAAGCTCTGATTCGTTGGAGATGAAGACCACTATTGACTTCCCATCGCTCAGTTCGGATTCCTTGAATAATGTTAGGGATCCTAGGGAAGTTCCGGCGGACGCGAGTACAGATTTGTTTAACAGCGGACGACGCATCTCTTCGGATTCGTTGGAGATGCCGCTGGTTGAGCAGCAGGATCCGGATTCGCACGATAAGAGCTCCGGAAGTCATGGGAGTTATCACGTGAAGGGGTCGTTCGACGACTCCGTCGAGCAGACGTCGACGGACACGAAGATCACGAATAATGGCAAGACTAGGTCACCCTCGACCAGCGATACGTAAAATATTATAGGTGAGGCTCTTTGCGTTTCTCCATTTTTTTTATGTCAATATTTTTGGGAAAAAATAATCAGTCATTTTGATTTTACGGTATTTTGAATTTTTTGAAAAAAGGGCGTGGTCGCTCTAACTTTTGTAAAAATTATACGATTTTGCTAAATAATTTTTTTATAAATAAAGACACGTTCAATGAGGAAGCCAAATCTATGAGGAAGCCAAAATTGATCAACATACTTCCTCATAGAGGTAGCTGCATTAAAATCGTGAAATACTGAGAAAGCACTTTGCAAGGTTCTACTTTGCAGCCTTTTTTTAATTGATGCTTTAATGAGGAAAATTGCATTTTCAGGATTTGCACATCAGTGACGGGATCTACGGCCACTGCAACGAGGAGTGTGGTTATAATAATTCGGAAAGGCATCAGCAGCTTTTATGTGTGTGAAGCGAAGCTTTTATACAACGTTGGTACTTTGGAAGCTTTGTGCATCGTGAAAAAAAGAGAGACAGGAAAATTGAGAAAAAAGCTAAAAAAATCTTTACTATCGAAAAGAAAAAAAAAACTCGTAAGTTGTCAATTTATCGTTTTACCGTTTTTTATCGCTGGCACGGAGTCGCCGCGACGAATCCTTCGTAATTAATGATTAATTATATTTACCTATGGCGCTTGGAAGCAAATCACGATAATAGTTACGAAAATTGAGAATATAAAAATTGTTGCGCAAGTGAGTTTTAGGTGGAATGAAAGTGGGGCTCGTCTAAGCATTATATCCTATTCTGGTATTATATATATTATATTATATATAATATTAATAGATATAATAACGAAAAAAAAATACTCGGTGTGTTTATAATAGGAATTATTCGTCGCAATTGTCTCGCTTAATTGTTTTACACTTTTTACCAAGCATCTTATTACGTTGCATTTGTATATTTATATTTTAAAACGCGGATATCGATATGTTCAATTTGTATTATAAATATAATGACGTATAGTGCGATATAAGTGGCAATGTTTTGTAAACATTCCGGTATCGATACTTTTTTTTTTCTTTTACGATTACAATGAAGAAGGAAAAGCCAAAAAATTAATTTATCCGATTAATACACAGTGCCGAAAAAAAAAATTCAAAGGCGATTTTATCATTGTTCCCACTTTTGCGTTTTTTCGCACGTGTAAA
Organism: Itoplectis maculator; assembly: GCA_964034905.1. NCBI lineage: Eukaryota > Metazoa > Arthropoda > Insecta > Hymenoptera > Ichneumonidae > Itoplectis > Itoplectis maculator. The sequence continues at coordinate 9,204,988 of OZ035859.1, forward strand.
TCGTGCTGCTCGAGCCGATTGGTAGAATTTTATTCCGTTCTTAGAATTCTCAGGGAAATCAGGTCATTCGATAGCAGTTTTTATCTACGATTTTCAGGCAGTATACATTAATTTTGTACATCTGATAATAAAAGTTGAAATATTATCTGAACGAAATGTTGCTGCTGATTGCGCTTTCTTCTCGCGAAGACTCCGACGTTGATTTTAAGGCGACGACGAATGTGAACTGCATTTCGCCGACTCCATCGGAAAATGGTGACACACCGATTTATTCATAAGGCAGCCGAGGGGAACTTTAATAATTATATTATCTATTTTATATCTCGCGCGGAATTCCCGTGGAAGTGGGAATGTCGCCTCGCTCGACCCCAGAACAATCTGCACCGCGATAAAATGCATTATAAAAATAAGTTCAACGAACAATACTTTATTCCGCGATTTGTTATCAGCCTCAGACGACCTCCGACCTCGTCGACGATTGCGTCTTCAATGCAATGTCTGCATCGCTGTCGCTTTTCACTTTTATTATTAATATCTCTAAATCTAAACTTTTCCAACTGTGACCAGTGTCGAAATTCGCCTGAAAAAATGTACTTAAGAAGGTTGGAAAAAAATTGTTTATTCCAAGTGTACAAATGTATTCGCGTATAAATTTGTAATTCGAGTCGCTTTACACGCATCGCATCGGTGTTACGATTAGTAGAGCGGATCCGTTCGGTGTCATCCGAACAGCCGAAGCGGTTCCCGGTTCTATCGCAACTCGCGCGATTTCTCGTCTTAAATATCTCGTTGCCCGAGGATTTTTTTGAGGGGGGAGAAAATAATCCTTCTAAAACATTGTGAAATGATAATATCTGATTTCATGCGCAACAAAAGTGAAAACTGTTCGGCTTCGGGTAGCAGTCGGTTGGTATGTGTGCCGAGCGCTGAAACGACCGACAGCAGCAGCGATGGCTACTGGAATATACGTACCGAATATGCATTATATGAAGAAAGCGCGAAGAAGACACAGGCGAAGGCGCCGTTGACAAGGCATGCGCATCGAATTGCGAAGGCGGCCGCGATACCAACGATACCAAAGCCACTTGGGACACTCGGGGGGGACGTCTGAACGTGGAGGGGGCTAAGGGGGGACACTACGTTACGATTGCTAAAACTTAACGTTTAATTTTAATTTTTCGCAGAAAATACACCGTCCACGTGCACCAGGACGCCAGATAGACGCAGTATATCATTTGGTTTGCCAATCCGACGTCGCGCTCGACACGCGCGAAGATCAGGTGGATGGCACATCGCACGAGCTCCACTAGGCTAGCGTGCTCGTACTTGTCCAGCATCAAGCCGATTGCTGTTAGAGCGAAGACGTTGTTTAATACCAGCGAGCCGCTCGTCAGGAAGTCCTGGAAGAAAAAAGGAGTTCAGAAGATTGGAAGAAAAATTCAGCAAAAGTTCAGAAGATTGGAAGAAAAAATTCAGCAACTGGAATATGATTAATTTTATTTCTAGCCACTGGTCAGAAAGTCTTGGAAAAAAATCAGAAGATTGGAAGAAAAAATTTGGCCACTGGAAGATGATTAATTTTATTTCAAGCCACTGATCAGAAAGTCTTGGAAAAAAGATCAGAAGATTGGAACAAAAAATTCAGCAACTGGAAAATAATTAATTTTATTTCAAGCCACTGATCAGAAAGTCTTGGAAAAAAGATCAGAATATTGGAACAAAAAATTCAGCGACTAAAAGATAAATAATTTTATTCCAAGCCACTGGTCAGGAAATCCTACAAAAAAGTTCAGAACATCGGAAAAAAAATTCAGCAACCATTTTTTATCCCGGCAATTTATTTTTTATCCTGGGACAAAATTTCCTAAAGACCAGAGCAAAAAAACCAGAGCGAAGAAAAATAAGAGGGTGAATTTAAAAAAATCCAACTCACCCGTTTGTCGTCATAGACGTGAAAATGCGCGTAGAAAACAATGCAAAAGTGCAGCGTTACGTACAGACTCTGCCACGTGGGTAAACAGGTGTCGTACTTGATCCTCGAAGTGACCTGAGGAACATAGAAACGTGTGATCAATAAACCCCTCCTCGCCTCGTCACACAGGTGCTTCATCAAGCGCACCGACGAGACGACCATCGAGCCGTCCCTTCGTCGCTTTTTTTTTCTCTCGATTCGGTGCACAATTATACTCGCGCGAAAATCTGCCGCCCCGTTCGGAGCGTATACACTATAACCGAAGGAAACCGGTTTACTATTTTAATGCACGGACATCGAGACCCGAGACACCACCACCATCGTCGTCACGATCGTCACACCACTTTGCTCGCTCGTATTTACGATTCGTATAGAATTACGCAAGTGTTCAAGTACATTAATCAAAACACGTAATTATTTATCGAGATATTTAATAGCCGACGGCAGGCGATTCGTCGTCCCTCCTCTGCGCACCGATTCCAACGCCTACGAACGAGTTTTATCGCGACGGACAATTCGCTTATCGACTCTCGATAACCCGTCCTAAATTTTCTCGCCAATCGGTTTGCGATTTTTCGCGTAGAAAAATAATTCGTGTCATCGAAGCTTCGCGGATCGATTGGTGAGTGACTCTAATTCCTTCCTTGATGGAAATGAGGCCATTGCCGTTGCACGAAACGATTTTCCTCATTTCTTGGGGCCGTTTAATTATTGTTTGCTAGAGAAATAGTTGTATGGATTTGTGAGCACTTACGTTCACTTTAAATTCGTCAAGGCCAAGGCGCGGTGCGCCCGGGAACCAGCTCGGACCTTTCCAGATCACCGCCAACTTGTCCCTCAGAGACGACATCGACAGACTCTTTTCTATCATCGCTTTGGCGTAGAATATCTGCAATGTCACCGTTCGGTTTATTCCTAAGTTGCAATTTGGAATTTGGAATTTATTAGCTGCTTTTTTTACTTTGGCAATTATTGTACCATGCAATCAGTGCTAAATAAGTGGTCTGCTGTTTGGATACTAATCGGTGGAGGATCGATTATCGCGGCTCGATTACGATAATAATGTGAAAAGTGTAACGAGACTGACTTGCAAGTAGAGCGGATTGAACGTCTGGGGACTAACGACCAGACCGTATATTATGACCTCCTGGGGTCGTTGCTCCATGAAAGTCCCGAATATCCGGTCCCATATTATCAGCACGCCACCGTAATTCTTGTCCAGGCAGTACAAATTGCACCCTGCAGAAAAAAAAAATATCAATTTTATACTCATGAATTTTATGTCTCATCACATAAATAATTAATATTCAGAGGAGGCTTTCGACTTTGTAAAAAAATAATTGTCCAGACAGTACAAATTGCACCCTGGAAAAAATTGTAATAATTATTGGACTGATACAAAAATTTAGTGTCTCACCCAAGTAAATATTATTCATAGGATTGCAGCTTGAAAAAAATATATAAAAAATAAAATACTCGCCATGGTGAACGCGATGATGCCGCGGAGTGTTGAAGATCCATTCCAGCGGTCCCAGATGATCGATAACTGTGGTGTGGATCCACAACTGGTAGATCAGGTTGAACTGATGATGAGCTACGTAATGCGAGGGTGGAATAAATAGAGCCAACGGCAGATAGAAGGCCTGAAAAAAAAAAAAATAAATATGTTTTCACTTGAAATAAAAAATATTTTTTAATCTGATCTGTCTCATTGAATGGTCCAATCACATCAAGATTACATCAAGTGACGTTACTACTTAAAAAAAAAAAATTAGCAGCTGACGTTCCGAGATACCAATATTTTTTTTCCGGACGTCGTTTAATACAAAAAATACAAAAAATAAATACACATGTTTTCACTTGAAATAAAAAATATTAATAAATCTGATCTGTCTCAGTAAATGGTCCAATCACATCAAGATTAAATCAAGTGACGTTACTACTTAAAAAAAAATAAAAATTAGCAGCTGAACGAGATACCAATATTTTTCTTTCGGACGTCGTTTCGTGTCACTTAATAATAGATCAGTGGGCGAGCAATCTAAATCTCGCGGCACTTGTTATCCAAAGTCCGACGGTTTATCGACGCTCGAATCGAGAAGAGGACGCGCCGGCGCGAATACCAAATGATTTAATAATTGCGCTCGCGCTACTCGCGTCGCGAGATTCATTGCAGCCCGCAGCGCGTATATCGGCGGAGGCGACACGTAATACGTCCAGGCAAGCTAACACTCACGAAGCTGCACCAGTGTTGCAACACGGACTGCCGCAGACCGACCACAAGATTGAATTCCTCGCTGCTGTGATGAACTTGGTGGTGAGCCCACAAAAAATGCACCTCTGGAACACGAAGACGAGGAGGATGTAATAATTGTAACGTAAACATGACAAGTTTACCGACTGAGTCGGGGGTCAATTTTGCCGACTCAAAGATTCAACTATAAAATCTATAAAACCAAACCCGAAAATAAAAAAAAAAAATTGAGAAACGTGAGCCTGAAAAAGTCGACCCTTGGAGGCAAAATTGTTATCTGAATTTATAACGAATTATGGGTCAATATAAAATTGCATTAAATTACCCTTAATTTTTTTTTATTTTGCTTGAAATAAATGCCAGATGCTATAGTCGAGCGAATAAAAAAAAATTGAGAAACTCGAGTTTGAAAAATTCGACCCTCAGAGGCAAAATCGTCGACTGACTTTGGAGCGAATTATGGGTCAATATAAAATTGTGTTGAATTGCCCTTAATTTTTTTTTAATTTTGTTTTGCTTGAAATAAAAGCCAGATGCTATAGTCGAGCCCGGAAGACGAAGGGAATGCGAGCAGCGAAGAGGCAAACGAAGAGACAAACAAGTCGGTGAGTCTATTTTAGTACCGTGATTCGCGCGATGAACCCAGTAGTAACAGAAGTCCACACCGATAGCTGTGACGTACCACGTCCACAAGGAATCCCAGGGGAGGCTCCAGAGACGGTATTTCTCGTACAGCAGAATGTAAGCGTAGTACTCTGCGCCGCGAAAAAGTACCCTGAAAGTGGTAAAATGCAGCTCAAGTCACGTGCGCAAAATTGCAAAAAAAGAAAAATGAATTGCCTTGATTAATAAAAAAAATAAATAAAAATGATATTACCTTCAGTATAATTTTTTTTCTGTCTTTTCTACAATCTTTTTTTATTATCTGTGTGTTTCTTTTCTACAGTATTTTCTATTGTTTTTTTTTTTTTCTACAGTATTTTTTTATTGTCTTTGTCTTTTCTTTTAAGGAATTTCATTTGTCTGTTTTTTTTCTACAGTGTTTCTTTAATTATCTGCCTGTTTTTTTTACGGAATTTTTTATTGTGTGTTTTTTTTTCTTCAGTACTTTAATAGCAGAGTTGAGCTTGACGTTATAGATAGAACTATCATGCAGAATGCAGTTACGCACGATCGTAACATAATTCTAGCGCAACGAGATGATGCTGTGAATATCAAAGAGAGCGAGAAAGAGAGAAGGTGAAAGAGCGAGACGGAGAGAACCAAGAGCAAACCATTACGGTGGTTTTTCTTATATAAATAGTAATACTATATATACATATGGTACGTATAATCAATTGAATTGCAAAGCGTTACCTACGCTTACCGGCCAGATTCTTGAAATATCCAATGGGACAGCGAAGTAACGTGGTCGTTGAGACGAAACGGATTCTCCTTCTTCGCGTACAGTATCGCACTCTCCAGCGCTATCAGCACGAAGAACGACAGCCAGACCTGCGGTATATCAATGTCAGAAAAATCCCCTCATCAGTCATTCAGTTGCATTGTGTTTCGCTACGTTTTGGCGAGCGCGTAACATTTGTTTTCGCGCGGACAAAACGACGCGAGGCAAATTCGTTATCAATCGTTATCACTTCGAGTGCTTCGCTTGCGCTAATTACCCAAGTGTTTTTTTTTTCCTTTTCAGTTTTACGCGAAATATTTACTACGTTCATACACATTTTTTATTACCTATTTTAGCAGTTTTTTCCAATAAAAAAAATACAAAATTATAGAAAATGTTCACAATGATAGAATTTTAAAAAAACTTTGAGAATCACTGATAGCGAATAGAAGCGACCTATTGATAACGCGATAACGCATTACACATGTAAACAGTTACACATGTAAACAAATATAGTCGACGAGGTCGTTCCGTCGATTCAGGTGAATGAAATATTCACTCCAAATCCGTTTTCATTTTCCACATATAAATTTAAAAAATATAACAATCGTTGCTTCGCAAATAAAATTCGTCCCGACCAATCGCGTCGCGCGAATTCAAAAATTGACGTAGACTTCGAAAAATGCACAGACACGACGCGTAAACTCAGTTCGTCACTTGACTCGGCGTTTGGGGGCGAAAACGAAAATCGTGTGTACCTGCTGTTGGTAATCCGGCACCTGGTGGACGTGTTCGAAGGTTGTGTCGCGCGGGTCGACGAGGTACCAGAGCATTCCGACATTCCTGACGAGCGAGCCGGACGACGCGTCGATGCAGCCGCTGCTGGTGCTCGCGTCGACCGGCTTTTCGTAGGTTTCATTCATGACTGCGATTTCCTCGCCGCCTGCGCGCGCGCTACGAAAAGGCGCGAGCGCGCGCGCATGCGCGATAGATCGCTCGCTCGCTGCGCGCGCACGCGATCGCAGCGCCGCAATAGCTGCGCGCGCAGCTCCCGCGCGTGGATATGACAAACCGAACTGCAGTACGCGCCGCATTCGACGCTGCTTCGGCGGTGCGGACTGCTACTCGCGCGCGTCGCGGTTATTATGTAAGCCGAGAGCGACCCGCGACGCGCACTCATCGCTTCAGCGCGAACCCGTTGTCCCATTGACCGCCGAGTCCGAACGGACGGTCGGACACTGTAATCGCTAACCACTTGCGCGCTAACACGAAATTTCACTTCGCGCGATTTCTCCTACGTCGTGTTTTGTTTTCCTTGCGAACGAAACGAAATTCTTGATGTGGAAATGAAATAGTTCGTTTTTGGTTTTTTTTTGCACTGAGAACCATTGAAAATAATTGTAGTAACTTACTACTTTATTAATTAGTAGCTACTTGAATTGAATTTGGCTGACTAAAAGACGAAATTTTTCAGAATTATAATGTTTTAGAATGATTATAATATAATTAATATTTTATAATAATAATAATAATAATAATAATAATTATCTTGGCACTGTAATATTTTCAATGGTATTTTCAACGGTCGCTCGAAATAATAAAAAAAATAAAATAAAAATAAAAAATGTTCTTAGACAATCGTTCGCCTATTGCCGATTTTCACACAATCCACTCTAAGTACAGTGGAGGCAAACTTGCAACTGCTATGTACAGCGATTAACATGCATAAAGTACCCGCTTGTTTCGTAACTCGCGCGTACATGAATTCATTATTTAGCGCACCGTTTATAAATCGATAACGCATCATTTGCCCTGAGACCCAATGAGATTGCATCTTAGACAATTGCATATATTGCGATTAAATTAAAAAAAACGAGGATAATTTACTGACTGGAAAATTCTGCGGAGCAGAAAAATTTCGGTTGCAGTTTTCGCACTTACCGACCGAGCAGCGCGCGAATAAATTCGAACCGCGCGCCCAAAATGCAACGATGCACGTTCCAATATTTATATGCAACTGATTAATAAGTCTTATCCGCATCTCGATAACGACTCTAATTGTCAGAGGGCGTTTACCGATCGCCACGAGGCTCGAGCGTCACGATCGAGTGAATGACGTTCAGGTATATACAGCCTATATCTATATATGTTTGTTTTTTATTTTTATTTTTTCATTTAAATCCCAAGAGCATAATCAATGCGTGTTTTGAGATATCGAAACATGTAGCGACGACGATAAAAACAAATTCATCGTGTAAAGCGACAAGGCGCGTCTGCCAAGCGAACGAGATAACGGTCGTGCGGTCCGAGGGGAGGGGGAAGGAGAGGGGGAGGGGGGACAACCACCCGGGGCAATTGAACTTCAAATTGAGTACATTTTATTCCTTCGACGCAGGTCAACGACACATTGTTTTTTTTAATCGATATCGATCAATGCACTGAATTTCGAGATTTCAACAAAGAGGTCGAGATAAGAAATTTTTTTCAAAAATAAAACATTTTTGTTTTGCCTTATCGATGAGTGAAATTTTTTTATTTGGAATGTTTATTTTTTTTTAACGAGCTGAAAAATTGGAAAAAATTGATAAGAGATCTTTTTTTCGCGGGATCGACAAAGAGAGTGAATCACTGATAAGGAATCCGCACGTCACTCGTGCCTCACGTTCCCGGTCTTTAATAACATAATTTATTTCCAGTCACGTGGTCCGCGGAATGAAAAGCTTTGGATGTAAACACCACCAGCTGAGATTCCGCGGGAACAGTTTAAAAGGATTAAGAGTGCAATAAACATTGATACCGGACGGGAAAAGCGCATGTGAACGGCCCCGCGTTCTCGATAATGCACGCTCGATAGAATATATTTCAGCGCTTATATCTCAATGCACGAAGATTTATTAATAGCCTTCCATTTAGTCTCTTAGCAAGATTTGCCGATCGTTTCATCACCCTCGTATTACGCACGACGAGCGTTGATGATCGATTTTTTGTCGTTCCACTTGCGAATCTTCGCACTTATGACATAATTACCGATCGAGCTTCCGGTCTCCTGAAAAATCACGATTTATTCGACAAATTGTGGGAAATAAAATTAATTAAAAAAATAAAAAATAAAGACGTTGATTTTTTTGTCGATCCACATTCATCGCATTTGTAGCGACATTACCGACCGAGTTTTGGGTTTCGAAAATCGCGAAGATTTCGACAAATTGTGAGGAATATAATTAATAAAATAAAAATATATATATGATTTATTTATTTATTTATTACGATTTATTCGACAGATCGTGGGAAATAAAATTAATAAAAAAAAGGTTCATTTTTTTGTCGATCCACATTCGTCGCATTTGTAGCGACATTACCGACCGAGTTTTCGATTTCGAAAATCGCGAATAATTCGACAAATTGTGGGGAATATAATTAATAAAATAAAAAAAATATATATGATGAAATGAAGAGTCCAGGATTTTTTTTATAATAAATCATCTTTACTATCAACACATCACATTTGCGTTATCATACTTACGACTTACGATCAACGACATATATAATCAACTATAATAATAAACCGCGTCGTCGTCTCGTCGACGTTTTAACCACGAGTCTGCGTCTCTCTCGACATTTTTTTTTCTCCTCTCCTCCTCTCGCGAATAATTGACAGACACGTCAAATATCATCTTAATCAGTCGAAGAAAATTGCGATAAGTGATAACCGTAGTATACCAACATTCATGATTAGTGGTGCGACGATTACACGGTAGAAACATATAATTGTTTGATTCTGTCGCAACGGTGAGATTTGTTGAAATATTTCACAAAATCAACTAAAATCAATTCTAAGGAACAAGAAGGGAGATGAGGAATATTTAACAGTCGAGCTACTATTTTATCTATGTGTACAACGTGTGTGTAGACCGTGCGAGAATATCGTGTAGATGCAAAAGATCGCGAAGTACTGCCCCAATCCGATCGATCTCGATTTTTTTCTTTTTTTTTTACAACCAGGTAAAAAATTCACCGTCGAGAGCCGCACGATTAAAATCGACATTCGTTGCGTGGAGCGATTTATCCCGATCAGTAAATTCGTGACTGGTAACATTTTTTTTTTTTTCATCTCTAAATCTCAATATTTTTAGGGACAATTTTGCGTATAATTTTTCCTGTCGATTTTCCCTCGCTGATTTTTTTTTCCTCGCAGCATTTCGCTTTTATTAATTTTTTTTTTTCCTCGCAGCATTTTGCTTTTATTAATTTTTTTCCCCGCAGCATTTCGCTTTTATTAATTTTTTTTTCCTCGCAGCATTTCGCTTTTATTAATTTTTCTTTTTTTTTCCTCGCAGCATTTCGCTTTTATTAATTTTTTTTTTCATAAACCCTGGTCCACTACACCTAGAGCCAAGAACCCTGTTGTCGCCTCTCTCATTCTCAGGGTAAAAAAAAATTGGCGCGACATTTCGCTTCGTCGACGACTTCGGTGGAGTCGTCGATCGTCGTCGTCGTCGCGTGAACACTGAGCCGGTGAGCCAAAGCGACACCGGAGCGAAGAAAGAACCCGGTTACCGACGTTGAACACCTTTTTCTACGTCGTCGGAGCGAGGAAGCAGCGCTCGTCGGCGCCGTCGTCGTCGCCGTCGTCGCGCAACAACCGAGCTAGTCACCGAACCCTTCCGGACGGCGAACGCAGATGCGATTTGATGTAACCGGTGCGATAGTCGATCACGTCGCGCGAAGTGCCGCCTGGCAACCCATGTCTGTGTCTTCTGCTCCATCTGAAAGCAATTTGCCAAATTTGATACATATAACTTTTTTTTTTAAATTAATTAAAAATCATGCAATTTTTTTTCCTCGATTTTTCGACACAAGAATATTTTTAAAAAATATTTAGCACCTGTCTATTTTCTAGTCATCGCTTTTTTTCACACAGATATCGATAATACGGATGTGTTATATATATACGGAATATTTATATCAATATTTATCCATCGATAACACTGAATCGCTTAACATACGATCATGATGCTTCATTCCATATTAAAATATATAGCACAGACATAATAATATATATATATATATATATGTATATAGTGTAAATAGATGAATTTATAGAAAAGAAACAATGTAAAGTAGGATAATCAAACCATTTCCACAACTACGGTCGACAAATGCAAGATAAAATTAATCATGTGATAAGATAATCATGTTTCGATGGTGGATGGTCACGACCTGATTTTTTGGCGGCGAACGATTTTTTGGTTTTTTTTTTGGCTTTGTACAGTGTCCGACGTCGGTGGCGATGCAACGAGTTTCATGAATGTGGCTTTTGATCTTCATGAATTTATCTCGGGATTTTGTTGAAATAAAAATAACATTTCTATTTACGACTAAATTTTCTAATTTTAGGGAGGAAGCTTCATTACTGGAATCAAACTGACTCGGATGCGCGACGATAACTACTGCAGACTCGTCAACATACCCAATCGTATAATTTACAGTCAGGGGGGAGGGGGGGAAGGTCAACTTTCGAGGCTGATAACGAGGGCAGAGGCTAATCATTTTTGGTCTCAAAAATAAAAAATAAAAAAAATAGAAAAACATGTTAATCTGTTTTTTTTTTTGCAATGTCGATGAATAAAAAAAATCTCTCTGCTGTCTTTATCGAGCGATGGAAGATTTTGGAACTTGAAAGGGAGAGAAACTACTAATTGCTGCCCAAAAGGATCAAATGTCGATTAAAAAAGCATATCATGTGTGTATATGTATATATAATGTAAATAGTATATAGAAGAAAAGTAGTAAAATTCGTACAAGCAACACGTGTGTTTATTTTAATCATGGGACTCGGTATAGTTTATCAGTGTTTATATTGTTTATGAAATTGTTGTATATACTGCGGGTGTATCAATACGTCACACGTTTTACACCACGAGGACACTCCGATCGAATCAACGGGAACTTTCCTGCGGACACTCGTGTCGATTAGCGCCACAGATCTCGCCGTCATTAAAACGATTCCTAAACATGATCAAAAAAAATAAAGAAAAAAAAAAAAAAAAAAAAAAACAACGAAGTACAGTAAGATGTAACCGAGAATAAGAAGCATTCACATGATAACAAATGATAAATAAAATAAAAATTGTCGTTCGTATCCTGAGTTTCAATTTTTTTTTAATTCAGATCGATTAAAAAAAGAATCTAAAATCTTTTGACCCCTTAAATTCAAATTTCTTGATAAATAATTTGCTGCTCGGGAATTTTAAGGAAATCCATAATTTGCCAAAAGGAAACCTTTTATTATCATCGTCATTATTTGTAACCAGCTGTTTTTTTTTTCTTTTTTTTTTAGTTATAACAAATCGTTATAACATGATAACAAATGATAAATAAAACAAAAAGTATCGTTCGTATCCTGAGTTTCAATTTTTTTTTTCAATTCATTTCGATAAAAAATTAATCTAAAATTTTTTGACCCCTTAAATTTAAATTTCTTGATAATTTGCTGCTCGGGAATTTTAAGGAAATCCATAATTTTCCAAAAGGAAAGCTTTTATTATCATCATCATTATTTTTAACCAGCTGTTTTTTTTTCTTTTTTTTCAGTTATAACAAATCGTTATAACGTAAATTACGTTTTAGTCATACCTTGTTGAACTTGCGGGGCGGCGTGCGAACGATGGTGGTTGTTAGTGGTGGTGGTTGAGGTTGAGGTGGGAGGGCGACGCGCGGGTTCGGGGGACGAGGAGATGTTGGCGTTATGACGATGGAGCGAGTTGGTCTGGTTGTTTGCGGAGATTGGAAGGAGAGTTTGCCCGTCGCCGTGGGACGACGAGACCCCGTAGTTCCGGCGAAATTGTCGCTGCTGGACCGATTGCCTGCGGCTCCTACTCACACCACCCCTGACGACCCCTTGTTGCTGCGAACTTGTCGTACTGCATCAACCCCATTTACTTGAACTCTTTTCTCAAACTCTTTTACGCAAAATCCCAAATTGTCATTTAATTTTATATTTTTACTCTCAATTTTTTTATTTGTATTTCTGATAACTCTTATTATTAATAATACTGTCATCCTCTTGGATCTCGATTAGCCCTAAACAACCATAACAGTCACTATAATAAATTGCCCGTAAAAACAAATTAATAAAAAAATGATAATCCTAACGTTTGCGATGCCCTTTGTTGGTTTTCGAATTAACAAGGAAGCTCTGTATTTTGTCACTGTCTGACAGTCTCTTTGGTCGGGTCCAGCTATTGGCAACACTGAAAGGGTAACAATGAATTATTTCACCAAGTCCGTTTGTCGCTGGGACGAACGGAGCTGCCCTTTTTTATTTTTTTTTTAAGTACGTGCTCCATTCTTGAGAAACGCTGAGCCGCAGAACGTTAGGTTGCCTTTCATTATTTATTTTCTCGATAATAGATTTTTAATTATTTTTCCAAATCAAATTAACTATTTTTTTTAACCGGCAATGAATGTCTGATCTTAACTGTCCTGCAGTTTCAGCTAAAAGTCCAACTCATCTACATCGTTTTTTCAGAGATTAATCCAACTAACACCGAGACAACAATTTCTTAGTCTAGACAACATATTCAGAGAGATAGAGACACACTCAGAGGGTTGCGATTTCAGCTGTTAATGGTATAAAAGAGAAGATTAGAAACACAAAAATAAAATTAAACGAACACAATTGTAATTTATGCCACTAACGAGAGAGACTGGAGAATGGAAAGAGAAAAGCTTCATGCGATATAGATAGTAAAGCATTGTGCACACTCGAGACAGACGGAAATATATTGTTATTAATTAATATATATTTTTTTTCACAGATAGACCATGCGCCCATTTATATTATCTTGGCGTTGCGCGTATGTTACGAACTCGTCACTTTGGGGTCACAATAAAAATTCAATAAAACATTTAATACAATTTTTCACATTTTTTATAATCTTACGTTTGACGTAAGGAATTTTCATTATTTTTTGGTTGGATCAGAGAATAAAAATTGTAACAGAAATTATGGAAATTTAACCATTCAATAATTTGATAGAAATTGAATTTTTTTATTTTTTAATTTCTCTTGATTTAATTCCCATCGGTGATTGGTCGGTATCATAATCGCGCAAACGCTGCAGGCCATGTATTTTCTTACCTTGTACTGTGACTCATGACGACTATGTTTCTGTAACAGCATATAATGGATCCTGATTGTTGGGAAGCGAGTAATGAGGTGTCGAAGTCGATTGACACACACAACAACAAGCAGCTCAAGCAATCGATCGTTTCATTCTTTTTCTCTTTTCTTTTTTTTTGTCACTTTTTTTCCTGATCTCTTTCCTCCCGCGATTAAATCGTCTCTCAACTCAAACAGCGTGATTGGAAAATTCGGGCTGGCACAACGTCGACTCTTCACCCCCCAAAAAATGCTCTCTAACGACTCGGTTTTCTTGATCTTTTTTTTTCTATAATATTGAGTTGTCGAGATACAAAGATAATATTCAATAATATTGCAGAGAGGATCGGTCGCTGATTTCTGAAACTCAATATGGCAATGATATTCATGTCTCCGAGTTTATTTGGCGCAGACCCTTCTGTTGGGTTGTAACAGTAGAACTTCTGGATTCATCATTCGAATTAAAATGTTCGCAGCTACAGTTCGTGTTTTTTAGTCTCGCGCGACGAGGGCAATACTTGTGCAATCGTGTTGGTTGGCGTGTGGAACACAAAAGGAAATTGCAAACTCGTGGTCGACGAGTTTTAAGCCTCCAGCGATATTTGAGAAAAAAATGTGTAGTTTCCTGCCGGTAAAGCAGATGTAAAAAAATCTTATGTGATTCATTTGCAAAAATGTATCATTAAAAAAAAATGTATCATTAAAATGTATCATTTGTAAAATGTATCATTTGAAAAATTGAATTTGCATTGAAGGAGATTTTTTTATTATTATTTACCGGTAACAAGAATTAAACACGATTTTTCCGCCTGAAATCGGTGGTCCCGATTAAAACTCAACCAGGTTTCGTTTTTTTGCTCGAGAAAAGTAACTTAAAAAAATCGTTCTAGTCTTTCCTACCTACGTACACGTCGATTAACACCAAAAGCCACGCAGTGCGTTTGCGTGATTTATTTCCTTACAAAATTAATCTATACACAAGTGTCGTACTAATCGATTGTCTCGACGGAACAAATATTCATTCTTTGGCAACTGTTTCGTAGGAATCAGCGAGTCTTATTTATTAAATTGCATCAGTGTACAAATCTGGCTTCGAGAAAACTTCCTTTGCTTTTTTATTTCAATAGTGATCGGCAATAAGACCTATTAATATCATTGAGCAATGAGAAAAGGAAGATTTCGCGGTTCAACAATCGTTTAGTGCGCTAAAAATCGATCGTCTCAATTTATAGGCGAGTGGGTACCGATTTTGGATCGAGGGAAGTAAAATTTGCGGTACAAATGTTCAACTCAATGTTGCATTGAGTCTCCAGTCTTGGTAAATAAATAAATTAAAATTGAGTCGTATCACAATGGTCACTTAGGATTATTTTAAACATCATTCAGTAGCCGCTCGCCCAATGAGCACAAATCACGTGGCCTCCATTCTCCTCAGTTCGCAATTAACTAACCGAACCTATACAAAAATTTATTTAATTATTACTTAGTTTACGTCTATGATCTCTCGCATTTTTTAAGAGAAAATATTATAAAATAAGTGTGAGTTACACTCGGCGTGTTTTCGCTTTCGAATCGTGTGTTGTTTTTTTTTATTAATTTCTGTTTTACTTCTGCGTGAAAAGTGGATAAGAAAAGGTGTATGTATAGGCGTTCTTGTCAAGCATAGGCTACTTTAGTGAGAGAGAGAGAGAGATAGAGAGAGAGATATATATATTTATATACTACGCGCTGCGTCTATTGTTGTGCAAAACAAAGTAAACGACAGTTTGACCTTCTTGCAAGAATTCATTATATAATAGAGAGATATATAGTTCAATAGAGGACGGATAATAGAATTCTAAGGAACTAAAAGCTAAGATAAATAAATAAATGTAAGAAAAACCAAAGGAAAAGAAGGAGGTTTCGAACTAAAGTGCATACCACAGAACCGACGTGACTAATTTTTGTAATGCATACCGAAGAAGTCGCGTGATGTAGTCGGGCCAGTTGTCGGGGAACATCACGAGGAAGAAGCCAACGGCTATCAGTATCATCCCCGCCAGCTTCATTCCCACAAAGTGAGCACCGTAAAGTACAACATCCAGGGCTGCGAATTTTTATAAATTTATTTCCTTAATTCCTTACGTTTTACATTTAAAAAAAAAATACTTACCAGCGGAAACCGGAACCGCTGTAATGAGACCCAAGGTGATGAACAGGTCGTAGGTCAGGGCGATACTAAAGTTTCCCAGCATATTAGCGACTGTGAGAAAAAAAAATGAATACATTTTTGTCTCATTTTTATTTTTATTTTTTCTTATCGCTTTATGAGTCGAAATAAAAAATTAAGGGCAACGAACCCAGGTGAAGAATACTGGCGGAAAGTAGGGCTGCCCATGGCAGTCGCGACCAGGGGACGCTTTCGGCACCGGAGAAATATAGAGCCACGCAAACGGGCCACAGCAAAGCCGCGTTGCACAGACCGATGAGAGAGAAGAAGAGGGACACCTGTCCGAACGTCGTTTCTCCTATGACTTTTTTGAAAAGCACCTGAAACGTTCAAATTGTCAGTGCATTTTTTTTAACTCCCTCGGCTCACTTTACTCGTGCCTGGGAATTATAATTTTTTTTTTATATTTTTCCTGCACGTATAGGTATTTTACCTTGTAAACAGCGGAACCTGCAGCTGCAGATGCAGCCAGGACGACGCCTCCCAACGTCGGACTTCCGGTTATCCCGTCCATATAAGCTAACAAGGCGATACCGGTATCACAGAGGATAACTGCGACTATCTGCAACGATTTTTAACACAAATTAAGTAATTCAAAGCGATTACAATGGTTATAAAAAATCGTGGTATTTTTTTTTAGAAATAGTTGGAAGGCTTTTTTACCCGCACGCCGACAAACTGCTCGTGAAGTATGACCCACGATAGGAGATAAACGCACGAAACGTTGGTGGCGAACAGCGCCATGACATCCGTGGCCAGTAAAATCCGCAACGAGTGAATGTACATGTAATTCGTGGCGACCCAGAGGCCGCAGAACAGGCTGCATCGGGTCAGAAAGCGACCGCCGGTGAAGCCCTTGTCGCGAAAGCCACGCAGGCTCTCCGCTATTATTTCCGTCGGATTCGTGCATTTCGTTTTCGCCACGCGACACAAGAAGTAGACGGGAAAGTACAGCACTGCCCAGTTTGTACAGAACCAAGTGGTGAAGAACGGAGCGTTGTAGGGAAGAACCAGCTGCGAAAAAAAATACCTCCCATTAGGTTTTAATTCTAATATTGATGCACTTGGACAATGCATTTTTTTAACACACTTAATAATTCTTTTAACTACAATTAATTCAAGAAAAAAAACCTCCCATTAGGTTTTAATTCTAATCTTGATGCACTTGGACAATTAATTTTTTTATGCGTTTAGTACTTAATAAAAAAATATAAATAAAAATATAGGGCGATAGTTACGTGCTGATGATGCAGTCCGGTTACCGACGAGTTCGACGACGAGGAATAGGTCGTGATTTCAGGCTTGTGAAAGTAGAGGTACTTGATGCAGTGAGTCGCGCCGACCCAACTTGCGGTCACGCATATCGTCACGCAAACTCCAAAGTAGATCTGATAAATTGATAATAAAAAAAATAACCATGAGTGCGTGTATACAATTTTTTTTTAATACTTAGATGTCACGTTCTGATTGTAGTATTAGTAATAGTATTTATTTAGTATTGATTTATTAAAAATATAGGTAAAAATTATTTAGGTTTGCAATTAAAAAAAGGAAAATCAGGAATTCGTTGACCTAGGTCAATATATTGATGAGCGAGATTTTGAGCAATTTGAAATACCTTTTTGGCCATTCTTGCCTTGATTATTGAAAATATAGCTAAAAATGATTTAGTTTTAAAAATAAAAAAAGGAGAATCGTTGACCTAGGTCAATATAGTGATGAGTGAGGTTTTGGGCGATGCTATTTACCTTTTTGGCCGATTCCGCGCAGCAAGAGGTGTAACACGGCGATATCGAGTGTCGCCGTGTCTGATAACTGACCGGCGGTGCTCCGATGTGACACGATTGCTGGCCTTGTCCTTGACCGGCGCCTCCGCTGCCGCTGCCACCGCCGCCTCCACCACCTCCTCCGCCTCCCGCACAGCTCGCGCTGGTCTCCAGCGACCTGCAGCTCGACGCAGAGTCGCCGCAACCCCCGGCGACGCTGCAGCCCTGCTGCTCGCACCCTAAACCGAATAAAAAAAAACATCGTTAGCTTCAATATTTATTTTTTTCCCACCAAAGAAAAATCGCTGCAACTCACCGGAAGTGTCGAGCACGACCTGCACGGGACTCGCGTACGGCCCGTGATTCTGCTGGTCCTCGCTGAGGACGATACTGGGCGCCCGGGACCGGCGAGGATGAAAGATCGTGGGCACCTCGCCGACGCCCCCGCTGCCCATCATCAGCTTTGAGCGAAAAATCTTCGCTGCTTTGCGGCTCAACGGATTAAGCTAAATCTCTCTGGAAAAAGTTTTTTTTTTAAATTAAAACAAAATATATATATAAATTAATCAGACAGTTAGAGTAATGGCAAAAATAAAATAAAATATTCCTCACACCAACCGCTCAATAATAATAATAACAAATAATTAATTAATAATAATAATAATAATAACAATAATTTTCAAAAGAGTAATAGAAAAATATATAAAATATTCCTCGCACCAACCGCTCAATAATAAGAATAACAAATAATTAATAATAATTAATAATAATAATAATTTTCAAAAATTAGAAATAAAAATACAACATTTCTTTTACGTACGAACAATAATTTTTGTATTAAAAATGATAATAATAAAAAATAATAATAATAATAATAAAATTCATCACTTTACCACATTCATTTGCAATTCTGGCTTCCGCAATCCCGACGCAACGTATCCCCATCATCTTCGAAGCTCGCCTCTCGATCCTCGAGCTTTACGTCCTCGACATTCCCATCATTTTCCGTCTCATCCCCCGTCCGTTCCGGTGTCGGTCACCGCGAGTCTTCGATACCCGTCGCGTCGATTCGTCACTGTTGTGTATTATTTTTTTTTTAAGCTACTGTCGCGCCGTGTACGAGATCCAGTGACTCCTGTTGATCGAAGTCCGCCCACGCATCGTGCGCGTTATAAATAATATAAACACGGACGACGATCGCTGAGTGGATTAAGACGGAAGTCGCGCTGAGTGCGCCGGGCGACTCGACGCGAGGACGTCGGGACTCGCTGAGGTCATTTTCGCAGTTTTGCTCCGCGGCGATGCGTTTTTTTTCCCACCCCAGTCGATCACCGTCGCGCGCAATAATAATAATAATAATAGTGATACGCGAGCGTAGCGCAGCCGAAGGGTTTCAGGCCCCCTGCCATGCCATTGATTACTGGAGACTCGAGCCACTCGAGCGAAAGCTTTCGAGCTTTCGCGGCGCATGCGCGAAACTCCCGTTTTCTACGCTTCCCACTCCCGGCGACCCTACTACCCACCCCCTTAATGCTGCCTGCTCCGGGCGTATGTAAACGGGTTCTGGCCAGGCTCGAGTCACGTGGACGTGGGGCTAAGATGGCCTCACTAGCCCACTTACCCGTTTACCCAAAACGGGAGGGCGAAAAAAAAAGGGGAATCCCCGGACGCGTTCCCTTCGGACTTTTTCAGTTTTGCAGACTGAGTCGTTTTGACCCCCTTAAAATTGAGGGACTTGAATGCATTGTTGGGAATAAAGGGATTCTTTTGCATTATGCAAGTCTCTGATTCGTCGTCAGGCGCAGATCGAGACACATAGATAAGAGTGATAACAGAAAAAAAAAAAAAATGAAAAAAATTAATAGTTGTGATTACCAATCGTTGGTCAGAGCAACTAATATTTTAGTAACTGTGTCCAATATTTTGGTAGATCGAACCAATTGGTCATTGCAACTACTGATTTTTCTCAGTGAGGGATAACAGAGGGAATGAAAGAAATCAGTCGACACGTGTTTACGAAAAATATTGTCTTTATTTTCTGAAATAAGAGAGTTGATTAATTTTCTTTTCTTTTCATTTTTTTGCTTTCGTTCTGCATTGTGCGAAGTCGACTCGGGCGCACTCGGCCACGAAAAGTGTCTACCGAGGATTTCCGCATCGGACGTTTGAAAAAAAAATTGTTGAAGAAATTGTTTGGTATAAATACAGGTGTATAAATAGATCGAACGTACACTAAATAACAATCTTAGTGGTAAATCACCGTTTAGCCCGAGTCTCGAGATCTTTACTTTTTTTTTTGCATTGTTTTTTTTTCTTACAACGAGTAAAAAAGCCGCAGCGGGTCCACCGCTTCGTCGGCGTTGAGGGATTTGTTTTTTTGGATTTTTTTACCCTCGAGAATGACTCGGAAACATGAATTCATTGGTATTTACCGCAGTGGCAGAAGAGTCAATAAATTAAACAGTAAAAACAATCGTCAAAAAGGTTAATTAAAAAAAAAAGGAATTACGGACACGCCGTATTTCTATCACAGAATTACGAGAGGATTCGACTTTCGAAAAAAAAAAAAAAAAAAAAAAAAAAAAATTAGTAAGACGAACGCTCGAGCGGCGTTCGGAGGAAATGAAAATCGCGCGTACAGCAGAGAGAAACACACAGAGTCTTCGCGTCTACGTACAACTAATTTTCTACATTACGACGAAGCTGTGATAATGAGCGCGCGATTTCGATTAAGTAAACTGTACAATCGCTAAATACATTTCATCAATTCGTCAATAAAATCGCAGTAATCAAATCAGTGATTTAATTCAAATCTCCATCGATTAATTCGTATCGCAAAAGACACCTTTAATTAAAAAAAAAAAGAAGTGAAACGTCGTAGAAATAATTAAAGTCGGAGGTGAAACGATAAAAGTGATAAGTGATAATGATAAAAAAAATATAATTAAACGAATCGGGAGTAAACCGATCGCTACGAAAATTCGCGTAAAATTGCTCTCAGCCGTAAATTCATTCTGTACAGTGAATTTCGGCTTCACAGCGACATCCTAAGGCTACTTACATCGAACGTAAAATACTTGACTTACAAAAACATCTTACAGAAACGCCGCACACAGTCCGCTCGTTTAAAAAATACTATTTCGTATATACAAATATGTTTGCTGTTGATGGTTGGGTGATCATTCGTTTTTTTTTATACAGTCTTATTTTTTTTTTTTTTTTTTGTAAAACAAGATATCCTATGGCGGGTGGCGCAAAGGGTACCTCGGGGAATTATTCAATTCTTCTTTTATTTCGTGAGCGAGTGAAGAAAATTATTTACACATATTTCACATAATTCATACGATTTTTTTTCGTCGTGTTTTTTTTCTTGCTTTTCTATGATAATTTTTTTTTTCGTAATCAAGAGCCTAAGCGGTGGATTAGAATAAATAACTAGTTACAATCAGACACGAGGATTTATAAATCGAAATTACTAAGTCGATATTACAATTGCGATTCGAAGTCGAGAATCGCGAAGCTCTCAACGCCAACCAAACGTTGCTCTTCGGGTTTATTCGGTTTCCTGACTGGGAAAACATTGGGCCAACGGCTACTGACATTCTTTTTCTTCGTACAAATATTCAACGGAGCGTTTAATCTATTTCTAAACAGAAAAGACAGATTTTTACGTTTTTTTTTTTCGGAGATTTGTTGATGCGAAATTTTTTTTTTACGATGTTATCACAACGTTGCAGGACTTTGAGTTGACTCGCGTGTCGGTAAATGGTTCGCTCTCTCGAATTATGCGACTCAGCGACGAAAATGACTCTCGTCAGTTTCGTCCCATATTTTTTTTTACTATTATAGGCAAAAACACCTCCGCGTTAACACTGTTCGGCGATTACTTAGTTTACGAACAAGATTTCGAGTTATCGAAGGCACGTTTTACTCCAGGGTGGCCACTGACTATCGATTATGAAATTATCTATCTTTTTCTTTTATTAAAAAATGCTATTGTTTTTTTTGTGTGGTATAGAAATTGTAGTTATCGAATAAAAAAAAAATAATGAGCGATTTGAAACCTCTTTTAAATGTCCGACAATAAATTCCTGACATTCCACTGACTTCTGATTTCCAAGTTGAGTGGCCACCTCGAACTCGTATATCTTGCAATTTATCGAATTGTAAATTATTATGACAGATTATGCGACGTAATTAGGCAATAATTGCCTATGATTTAAGCTCTGGAAAGTAACGACGCGACATTCACTCGATTTTATTATCCCCATCATTATTGTGTATGACAAATTAATTCTGGACACTTTCCTCTGCTACCTTTGCACAAATAATTTTGGAGCGGGAAAAAAAAGAGTCGAAAGAGTAATCTCCGTGAGTTGCGCGTCTACAGATTGCTCCGAATATCGATTAAACAATAAAATAAAAAATAAAAAAAATACTACAGCAAATATGCAACGTCAATTCTTCTCTCCGCGAAAGTCGCTATTATTCAATGAGTGAAAAACAAAGTGAAAAAAAAAATACAGAAGTTACGACCGTGTCTTTTTTTTTATTAGCTCTCTACGGAATCGCTATCGCGAATTATTCGCCATAATGAAAGTTACACACGACGCGACCGATTATTATGCAGGTCGTTGATTTATTTATTTTATTATTGTTGTTTGCTTTTGCTTTGCAATGAGACCCGAATCAGTCCTAACATTCACTGAGAAAAGGAGGGAAAAAATCCGTAAGCTATTTATACGAAACGTAGGTGGTCGGTAAAGGCGCACTTTGCCAAAAGCGCCACGAACTTTATATACAATTGAACGAAATGTCGTACATGTGCTACTGTTTCTTTCGCTCGTGATCCGTTAATGACATATTATTTTTATGTTTTACCTTGCGACCCGCCCTCTTGGAAGATTTCCGAGCTGCTTTGGGCTCCCTGCTTTCTTGGGCCGTGGGCTTGTTGAGGCCCAACCTGAAGCGCACGGGAACCTTCGAATCGACCACCGCTTCCTCTGTTAATCAGCGGTTATTTTTTTCAGTACACTCGCATCTACGGAATTTTCGTTTTCCGTCGCTTAAAACTGGAAATCGGAGGCCTTTTAATACCTTCGGAATCTGGCAAATCCGCGACTTGTCTGTGAAGCACCGTCACTCGTCTCTCTTCTTTTTTGCTACCTGAAATGGAGTCATCTGTGAATGCGTAATTTTTTTATTTCGACGATCAAAAAAATAATAATTTAATGATACTCACTTTTTTCTTCTCCTTTGGTCGCGTGTCTCTGAATTCCCTTCGCGTTTGTTTTTGCAACTCTGAAAATTAATGCATCACGACATTAATACTATTGTCCATTTGTAGCACAAAAAAAAATCAACAAAAATTCAGTAATTAAAAAATAATGAAAGTAATAAATTGAACGTACTCTTTGACGACTCCTTTGAAAGCCGATTGCAAAAGTCTCGCCGATTGAATGGGCGCCGCTCGGTTGAGTCTTTCCGCGCGTCGTCGACTAAGCTCCGTCCTAAGATCGCCTTCCTCATCGACAGTGAGATCCTCGACGACCGTCGCAGCTGCCGCAGGTTCCGGCGAACTTTCCACCGGACTCGAATTCCTGTCCTTCCGTTTCTTGCACTTCTTCTCCTTTCCAATGCGTTCCGAGAGCGGAAGTTCCCCCTTAAGCTTCCCAACTTGATAAAGCTCCTTATCCCGCTTTTTCTTCTTCTTCGATCGCACCTTTTCCGCCTTAACCGGAACCATTTCCACGCACATCGCAACAGCCTCGTCGGCGGACGAAGCGTTGCTCGCGACGTCCTCCAAAACTCCGTAAACATAGTCGTCAGTTAGGCACAGATCGGATTCCTCGATTTCGTAGTCATCCTCAACGATCTCCCGATTCTTCGGCGACTCCACCAATTCCCTCTCCTCCGGAGCCTCGATTTTCTTGTTCGACGTCTCCTTTTTGCTCAGTTTTATTTTTTTATTGTCATTGATAGGATCTATGAGTTTCGTGGATTCGAATTTTCGCCGTCGCGCTTCCAAAATCGGATCGTTCGTCGCTTCACCGCTCGATTCTTTGGATCCACTCACGATGGACGTCTGTTTGACCTTCGATCTCGCAGCTTCCGGCGAACCGGCGCTTTTTCGCGGAGGCGGAGTGCACTCGCGTTTGTAGCTCGGTTTTTCCTCCGGAGTTACCGATCGAGGCCGAGCTTTTCTCGTCGATTCCTTCGGTGATCTCGCTCTGCGTCTCGGCGAAAGTCGCGGCGAGTTTCGAGGCGAAGGCCAAGGCGATCTGCGCGGTGAAAGACGAACCGGCGACCGAAGTCTCACCGGCGATGCTCTTCGTCTTTCCGGCGACTTCGGAGATCGGTTTCGCGGCGATGCTCTTCTTCTCTCCGGCGACTTCGGAGATCTGTTTCGCGGCGATACTCTTCGTCTCTCCGGCGACTTCGGAGATCGATTTCGCGGCGATGCTCTTCGTCTCTCCGGCGACTTCGGAGATCGGTTTCGCGGCGATGCTCTTCGTCTCTCCGGCGACTTCGGAGATCGGTTTCGCGGCGACAATGCTCCTCCACGTCTCGGCGACGATCTCGGCGATCGCATCCTCGGCGGCGGCGACCTGCGAAGAGGCGACAATCTGTGTGGCGATCTTCTCGGCGATTTCGATCGATGCGGTGACCTCACTCTCGGCGGTGACCTCGCTCGAATCGGCGATCGCGCGCGAAAGGGAGGAGAACGACCCCTCGGCGACTGTCTGGACGGAGAGGCTCTCGGCGATCGCGATCTGACGATCCTCGGTGACCTCGATCGGTTCGATCGCTTCGGCGACCTCAGAGGCCTCGGCGATCGCGATTTTCGGGGCCTTGGCGATCGTGATTCCATAATTGCTCGCGGCGATCGCGACCTTCGACCTCGGGGAGATCGCGAGTGCGGTGATCTTCCTCTGGGCGACGATTTTCTCGTCGGCGACGTCGCGAACGACGTCCAGGACGGCGACGACGGTGCCGGTTGAGGGGATCGCGGCCGAGGCGATAATCGACCGGCCGGCGACGATTTTCTCGGCGATCTCGTTCGCGGCATTTCTCTCGACAATTTTTTTGCTGGACGCGGCGGTGATCTTCGCGGCGATCTTCTGGGAGATTTTTTTCGCAGTCGCGGCTTCGGCGACAGCGATCTGCGCTTCTGCTGCGTTCTGTTGAGTGGCCGGGGCGAAATGGATCTGAGATCGTTTGTGCTTTTCGCGGGAATCGACGACGACGACGTGGAAACTTTTTCGCCGGATATTCCGTTTTTGTCGGATTGACGATCGGTTCGGGATTTTCTGTTGCGAGTTTTTTGAGCGTCGTTGGTTTTGGGGGTTTCTTTTGAGTCTTTCCGCGTGGGTTTCTTTTCTTTTTTTTCGGTGGGCTTGTCGACGTTCATCTCGCGTTCCATTTCGTCCATCAAACGCTCGAGGCTGTCCTCTTCTTCGTAATCCGCCATTAAGAGGATGTCGTCGTCGTCGTCGTTTGCAGGTTTTTCGTCCTCTTCTTCTTCCTCGTCTTCGTCTTCGTCGTCGTCTTCGGCTTCGTCCTCTCCTTCGTCGTCATCGTCATCTTCGCCGGCTTTTTCCTCTCGTGGACTGTCGTCGAAAGCACTTTGGACGTCTTTTTCCGTACCACTTCCGTCTCCTTCGAACTCGCTTTTTTCTAGGCGCTCGCTTTTTGATGTCGGAGGCGCCGTCGATGTGCTGTTTATTTCCTTGGTGTCTTCTTCCTCCGAACCACTCGCGTTGTCCGCATATCGGTAGAATTTCGAATCACCTGCGACATTTTACAAACATAAATTATACAAGATTCAAGACTTTCTGATTAATCGTTTCAATTAAACTGAAAATACCTTCGGTGTCTCTGTTCTCGTTTGAATCAGATTTCTCAGTCTTTACTTCAATTTGAGACCCTTCTTTCTGCAGCACATCTTCCTCCTCCACAGGAACGATCTCTATCAAATTCTGGTTCACTCTGCTCTGATAATAAAAATTCTGAAAAAGCACGAAAACAGTAAATGACTTTTGCTCGTAATATATTTGTAAGGTATTTTAGATCGGCTCACCCCGTTTTGCCTCGGCAGTCTGTTCTGATAATATCCTCTCTTCGCAGCTCTCTGATGACCATAAACGGGACAAGATTGATAAGGCGCCGCTCTCGGTTTCGCAGTCTGAGGCTGCAAAACCGGCTGTCTGACATTCTGCAGCGTATTCTTCGCTCGCAGAGACTTCAGCGCCGCTAATCTCAGCGCTTCGAGATCCTCGTCCTCCTCCTCTTCGTGTTTCAATTTTTCGGAGCTCGGCACGACCATCTATAAAAAAATACCACTATTACATCCGTAACATCCTTACGAGCTTCCGATTATTGCTTCGAGGTCAAAGGTGATAAAGCAATTGAAAATAAATCATTGAATCGTCTCCAGGTGAGGTTAGCTAAAATAAGGAGGAAGGTAAACGCGATTTCTGGCATCGATTTTGAAAATCTGCGAGAAATCGCTCAAATCGCAACGTTCGGCAAAATGATCGTTAACGAAAATCTGGAAACAGACGCTCGATGCCCAATCAGACGAATCACTCCAAACTCACCTTTTGGCGATAATCCATTTTATTCGGAGCGCAGTTTGGGAAAATACGCAGGTTCTCGCTGTGAACGCCACGGTTGTTTAGCGGATGCATCAATATTACGATCGCGTGGACACGAAAGATTCCAACATTGTTTTCACGCGAGTTTCACATCGGAGATCAACGATTCACATCGTTTGACTGTTCGATCCTTCGGACAAACACGAGTTTCGAGGAGGACGTTTTTTTCTCGCTTGGCGATATAGTAAATGCCGTGTGGAAACGTGGAAAGTCTCTCGTTCTCTTCGGTTACCCCCCACCAACTGGACGTAAATAAAAATGGCGTGAGTTTATTGAAATCTGCGTGCGACGATTGTTAGTTATTCAACTCTATGGGTCTTCCTGATTGTGGCCTCGATGGGCTTAGGAAAATGCACGCAGCGCCATCTGTAGTCCGAAACTGATGCAGCTGCTACTCAGTCGGTAACAAAGACGTCTTCGTTACTGACAGAGCGCTAGCTCCTCGACCAATCACGTCGTCCGTAGCTCTCGCGTCTCAATTCTGATTGGCTGCAAATCTCGATGGGCTTAGGAAAATGCACGCAGCGCCATCTGTCGTCCAAAACTGATGCAGCTGCTACTCAGTCGATAACAAAGTCGCCTTCGTTACCGACCGAACGCTAGCGCCTCGACCAATCACGTCGTCCGTAGCTCTCGCGTCTCAATTCTGATTGGCTGCAAATCTCGATGGGCTTAGGAAGATGCCCGCAGCGCCATCTGTCGTCCGAAACTGACGCAGCTGCTCACTCAGTCGGTAACAAAGTCGTCTTCGTTACCGACCGAGCCCTAGCGCCTCGACCAATCACATCGTCCGTAGCTCTCGCGTCTCAATTCTGATTGGTTGCAAATGCCGCTTCATGGACACTAACACTGAGCAATGAACTGGGCAACGCGCATTGGTATCAATTTGTATGATACCGACGTTTAACCTCCGATTCAAGATATCGCACCGAAGAATCGTCAATAGCGGTTACCGAAGCCACGGAAATTGGCTGATAAGCAGACGCGAGCCGCTCGCCCCTTTTTCGCGCTCACCGTGAGTAATTCGCGTTTTACGATAAACGACACATCGCCCAACTGGTATTGCGTTTTTCCGATAATTTTTTCGATGCTCCGTTTCCACGTAGTTGAGATTCGCATTCTCAACATTTTTCGATCTATTTTGCTATTATTGATGGGGCGAGTTTAATTGGGGTTTTATTTCAGAAGCTAGACGCAAGACACCTTCGTCATGGCTAAGGTGAACCCTCGGGTTTTCTTCGACATCGAAGTCGGAGGACTGCCCATGGGACGCATTATCTTCGAGCTTTATGCCGATATCTGCCCTGAGACGTGTGAAAATTTTCGCGCCCTTTGCACCGGCGAAAATGGACTCGGAGCGACGACCGGAAAGCCGCTGCATTATAAGGGAATTGTTTTTCATAGAGTGGTCAAGGATTTTATGATTCAGGGCGGCGATTTTTCTGTGGGAAATGGCACTGGCGGAGAGTCTATCTATGGCGGAACATTTCCAGGTAAAAAAACAATTTGTTTGCCTTAAATTTAAATTAATCAAAGACATGGTGATAAAATAAAAATTCTTCCAGACGAAAACTTTGATGTAAAGCACGGAAAGCCGTTTCTGCTTTCGATGGCAAATCGTGGCAAAGACACTAACGGCTCCCAATTCTTCATGTAAGTGATCCTCGCACAAAGTAGATGGAGTACAAAGTTTTTTTTTCACCTCTAACAAATTTTTAGTCGGCATCCTCAGTCAGGATGAAAAGAAACAGGAAAAGCTCCGGCCAACGATTGAATAGAAAATCAATGCGATATCTGAATTATTAAATTTTGTTTTTTTCCAGCTTCGTGTCGTAGAATCCTTTAATTGCAGACTGCGTTGCGTTGCAGTTTCACTCAGATAAAATAGGGAGAAGAGTTTAGCTTCTCCTCCGAATCTCGAAAATGAGATTCTCTTAAAGACCAAAAAAAAAAAAAAAGAAAATCGCCGTCTAGAGGAATGAATAACTTAGCGCTATTTCTGTGTAGTCGTGAGGGAAGGGTCTGCACATCGCTACTACAACACAATGACCAATGAAAGCTGCCTCTTTCTGTGCATCACTCATCCCCTTAATAATGTTTTGTTGTTGTAGTACAACGCAACCAGCGCCTCATCTCGACAAGTGAGTTAAAAAAATCAACACCTCAAAAACAAAATTACAATAAAATGCATTTTATTCATCCTTTATTTAATACAATTTTTTTATCGCTTTCAGTGTGCATGTGGTTTTCGGAGAAGTTGTTTCCGGCCAAGAAGTCGTCACGCACATTGAGGGACTTCCGGTCGATCGCATGTCCCGACCGTTACAAGACGCAAAGGTCGTAAATTGCGGAGAGCTCGTTTTGAAAGTCAAGACTAAAGGTGAGAAACTTCTCCAATTTTTTTTCCACGAAAAAAAAATGCAATCGTAGATTGTAATTATTCTTTAATCTCGCAGCTAAGAAACGCGAGCCTAAGGAAGTCAGTTCTTCGGGCTCGGACTCCGATTCGTATTCGGGAAAAGGAAAGAAGAAGAAGAGAAGCAAGAGAAGGTAATTAGCATAGAATTCCATCTTTACGCGTCCAGCAATTTTTCTAGCGTAACAAAAAATTGTTGTCGCATATCTCCACTCGTAGCAAAAAGAAAAGCAGATCCGAGGACGGCGAGATTCAAGATTCCAACGACGAGGAGGAGGGCAAAGCTCATCCACTCGTCTCCGTGACGAAAATCGATCCCGACGAGATTCCCGAAGTACCGGCGAATAAATTCTTGTATCGCGCTGGACCGACCAATAACGCTAATCAGAAAGAGTTCAGAACTCAACATTACGGCAGAGATCGTATGCGAAGTAACAGAAAAACTGGTCGGCTCTTCAAAGGCCGCGGAGTATTCGTGAGTACACAAATGAAGGAAACAATAATTTTTTTTTCGTCGTTAAAACGTATATTAAATGCATCTAAAATTTTCAGAGGTATCACACACCTTCTCGTAGTCGTTCAAGAAGCGTGACGCCTCCGCATTGGAAACAGGCGCAGAATCGTACCATCAAATTGCATGAATTTCAGGTACATTCTTTCACAATTATTTTTTACAACCATCGATACAAAAAATTTAATCTGTCGGAACCGTCCAACTTGCGTTGCAGAAAATCGAGAAGGAACGGATGAAGCGAGACGACGATTACAAAAATCGCGGCCCGGAAAAAAAGCGGAAGTTTGTTGAGAATCCGGAAGAAGGCGGCCAAGCGGCGGACGGTTCGGCGAATAATGTGGATCGGATACCGGACGAACTTTTGCGCAGAGATGGGAATCAACCATCGACGAACGATCGAGGATCGCGTCGAACGTCGCAAGATCGCAATGAGCACAAAAGCAGCGCGAAGAACGGTGTAAATTCGCAGGACAGGTCACAGACTCGACGCAGGGAGAGCAGAAAGTCGCCGAATCGCGACTCGAGCCGCGGCCGCGGCGACAGATGGGCTCGTCGGGATTCCAGAGACCGCGGAAGGCGACGAGGAAGCGGCCGATCGCGATCGCGCGAGCGAAGACGATCCAGAGATCGGGACAACGGTCGCCGAAGTAGTCGCGATCGCAGAAGCCGACGCAATTATTCGCCGCGACGTCGCGATTCCTCGAGAACCGATAAATCCAGTCGCAGCGCCGCGAGAACCAATGAAAAACGCGATAGAAAATCAAGCAACGACAGAAAGTCCGACACCGAAACGCACGTCGATAAAAATAAGGAGCGAAGAGACGAAGCCAAGAATTCGGATCAACCGAAATTCAAGCGTCGTTCTCGCAGCTCCGGTTCGAGCAGTCAACACTCCAAAGACTAGAGTATCGGCCGACGTTTTTTTTTTTTCGATGTTTCGCACCGATAGACAGGACTATTTCTCGAAGCAAAAATATATATTCGACAAAAAAAAACGAAGGATACTTATTTTTGACATTTTATCAAAGTCAGACTTATATCAGATTCGAGAGACGATTTCGATTAGAGGGACTTTCGGTTCGCGAGACGGAATTATTGTCGTCAGGCGCGCGTTTGCGTATTTCGGATTCACGCAACGGAAATGAAATTGCGCCTGAGGACTTTTCATTGCGTATTTTTTCAGCAACGAAATCTTTAACGAATATTACTATAGACACTCCGGTAAAAGTTAGATGTTTGGTGGACAATGACACAAATTTTTCTCGCGGGTAAATGTCTTTTCGTTTTCTACAATTGTATCATCTTGAATTGACGATTTCGCGCGTTTAATTAATTACGTCAAATGTGTATAGACACGAGGCACGAAATAAAGACAACGGTGTAGCGTGTTTACATACATTCTTTTTATTTCTGTGGACAGCGACGAACCAATGGGATCAACCCGATGCCTAATCCACTATTGCCAAACACCCAACGCATCGAAATTACAAAAAGAAAAATATAAATGTGTTAAATCTATAATTACAAGCGAGAGAAAAAAAAAAGATTACATATGAAAAATCTTTCATAGTACAAGTTAAATATTTATTCGCATAATAATAGAGCGTCGGGAGCATTTAATGTCCTTTAAAAAATAGTTTATACAACAGTTTCACAGGTAAATACGCGTCGGTCGACGCGAGTAACAATGATATTCCGAAAAAGTAATCGCACTTAATTTTAAAAGGCCATCTTATCAGCTAAAGCTTTTGTTTCAGTTTTTTTTTTTTTTATTCTTTTCTTTGACTCAAAGTCTGTAAGACAAATTGTGGGAGAGCCTTCGAGAAATTTCGCGTGAAACGGAGCTGCGCGAATTCGGCTCTTTAAAATATCTTCCAGCGATATGCCTGCCAATCCAGTGACTTTTCGCGATAGAAAAATGTATCTTCTTTTAAATTCCGTCGATAAATTTCTACAAGCGGCGCCCAACCTTTTTTTGTGACATCCTTTCCCGATAATGCGAGAAGCGACTTAAGAGTGGTTCATAATTTTCATAATGTGCGCCGTTTTAATGAATTCGGGCGATTTTATAAACCAATTATCCATTTTTTACCAAGGGTTCTGTCCAGGAGGCGGAGGTCCTTGTCCACCGTAACGCGGAAGAGTGGCGAAGCCGCCGTAAGGTGCTTGCGGCTGTGGCGCACCTGGATACTGATAATTATACTGCTGGCCTGAAAAGTTACTTTTTTTAGAAAAATATTCTTAGCGATTAATAGTGATAAACTGATAAAGCAGTGGAAAAAAAAACTTACCCTGCGCCGGATAAGGCATAGTCGCGTATGGATTATAAGTAGCCGGCATCGGAGGAGGAACGTAGGTCGGATAAGGAGCTGCGGGGGTCGCACCGTATGGAATAGGCATTCCGCCTTGATAGGACGTTGGATACGGCAGCTGCTGCGAACCACCTTCGTTCTGACTTATTCCAGTCGGACCTGAGAGACGTTACACAACAATGATTAATATACAGACGCACGATAATTGCTACTGTGTAATAAATGCCGAAGGCTGAAGCTTTTATTCCAGCCTCGTCGATCGCTGAATACGTAACACTTATTCTGCAGTCTTTTTTCAATGGAATGAAAATGATGTAAAATTACCGCCGTGATGCGCCGGAATATTCGGAGTAGCAGCCGGTCCGGCGTGGCTCAGATTCGTCGTCAAATCCTTCAGCAGTTCCTCCTTTTCGGTTTTCCGAGCGAAGCAGAAATCGGAGATTTTATTTTGGAACACCACCAACAGTTGAGTTAAATCGTTGTAGAATTTCGCTCCCTCGGTCAGATTATTTTTCAGCTCTTTGAAGGCGTCGTAAGCGGCGGCTAATTTGCATAGCATTGTTTCGCGAGCGCTGCCTGAGCCAGATTGCTCGCGAGTGAAGGACGCGTGGCTGGTCTGTGAAATGCAACGAAAATAATAAATTAAAAAAATTGTGGTACTAAGAAAATTAAAGAAAGAAAGAAAATCACCTGAATATCGTTTATCAATGTTTCCTGACGAGCGAGACTGTCGCGAACCTGATTGGTCAGCGCCGCGTAACATTTTCCAATGCTCTCCACCGACAAATTCGGCTCGTCGATCGCTCCGTCTTTAGCGAGAGCTGAGAGGAATGTCGTTTTCATATCTATCGTCGCTGATTTCAGTTCGCTCTCGATTACATCTCGCTCGGCCTTCAGAGTCTCCACCTACGAAACAATTGTCCACGATTACTTTATCCGTTCGGATCGACCAATCGCGACTAATTCGACCGCGCGAAATACTCACTGCGTCCATCAGATTCCTCAGCTTCATTACGGAGCCACTTTCTTGGACCGCCGAACCCGTTGGCACCGCGGAAAATAATTCGCTCTCCTCCATGCTGAGGATTTCCATTCCGTCGCGATGAGACTCGAATTTCTCGCGAACAACCTACAAAGACATGGAGATAAAATAATTTGTTCTTCCCTTTTTAATTTGATAAAAAAAGGAAAGTCACCTTATCAGCCGAAACAGCGTTGTTTATAATTTCGCGATACTTCTGAGCGTTCATCGTAAATTGTTCAGTCAATCTTGAGCTGGGAATTCTGGTCCAGCGTTCTTTGAATTGTTCGCGCAGCTGATTATCGGATTCGCGTTCCTCTTGCAGCATTCTTTCGGACTGAAAGTAAATACGGAAACAAAAATAAGACAATGATTAAAAAAAGCTATTTATAATCAGTTAAACATTTTTTTTAATCAGTGTATACCTCATCCAATATATCTTTGTTACGTTGAAGCAAATCCGGCAGTTCGTTCATCGCCGTTTCCAAAGCTTTTATTCCTCCGGCAATTCGCACATTAGCAGCTTTCTCCAGCAAAGATTGTGGCACTTCCGTTCCGCTCGTGTCCTCGATAGCAGCGGGAAGATTGAGGCTCGCCAAAACGCTGTTTAATACTTGAGTCATCTCGCGAAGTTTCGAGATTTCCGAATTAACGAGCTCGGCCTTGCGGACCTCGTAAGCGGAAAGCGCGTGGTGAACGGTAACCGGCAGCAAATCCTCGAAGATATCTTTGAAACCCGTACTCATCGGATGTCCCAGCGGCAGCAGCTTAGCCACGTTTGCTTTTCCAATCGGCTCCAAGCTTTTCACATCCGGAATTCTTTCGTGATAGATGAAATCGTTGTCCTTCTTCACTTCGTTGTAAGCTCGTTGAGCTTTGTTCGCGTAATCTTGGAAAAGCGACGGTTTGTTCGATCGCTGCTGAGCCGCTTTGAAAAGTTCGACGGCGTGCTAAAGAAAAATGCAGGAAAATAATGAATTTTTGGATTTTTTGGAAGTAAAGAGGAATTTAATAATATGACGAACCTCCATTCGAGCGATTTGCTCGCCGATGAGTTTGCTGTTCTTGCAAACGAGTCCCTGATAAAATTCTGCCATGGCTCGGTAACCAGCCTGCTTTCCTGCTATCTGTAATCATTGATTCGATGCAATTTCTGACTACAATAATTTTTTTACTTCAGGGAAAATTCATACCAGGGGAACCCATTCCTTGTCCCAGAATGATCGGAAAATTTCCTTTTGGAAAAGTTTCAACGCATCCGCATAGAGTTCTTCGGTTTGAGCAGCCAATTTGGCGACTATTCCCTCCTTCATTGAATCGTGAATGGCTTTGTGGACGAAAATTTCCTGAGCTTGAGCGAGCATCAGCGAAGAAAGGGCAACCAGAGTGTCGGGACTCATATCGGGAGTCGGTTCTTGTTGAATCGCCAGCATAACATTATCCTTCAGATAATTAAATATTCCGGCCGATTGCTGAAATGAGAACATCATAATTAAGGCCAATCTGGAGGAAACTATGGAAAATCTTGAGGGAAAAAAAATTCTTGCTACCTGAAACAACTTAGCAGCAAGTCTCAAGCCTTCGTCGCTTTCCAGAGATTGAATCGACGCTACCGCACTCTGAAGAGCTGCGATGTTGAAGAGTACACAAAGCTTTTCATAAGCCAGTGTACTAATTGCTATAATTAAAAAATTAATTGATTAATCCAATAAAAATCCATCTAAAACACTTATAAAAAAATTACTCACTCAGGCTGAGCTTTCCTCCGAAGATGGTCCGATCAAAGGCATCCTTCCACTTGAACGGAATCTGCAGTTCATGAGCAGGAATTTTTCCTTCCAATGCACAGAGTTGATCATAATAACTGCAACAAAATCAAAATTAAAAAAATCACCAAAAATGCAGTTACGAATGACGTCTAAAAAAATGTCTCAAGGCTTAAAAAAATCGAAAAAATTTGAAAAGATGTCAGAATAAGATAATCAAGCGTTAAGATCAGAAGATTCCCGATCGGATTAATTGGAAATGACTCATACCTGTAAATAACCTCCAAGGAGCTCTCATACTTCTCGAAAGCTCGCCACAAAGCATTGTTCCGCAATTTGCTGAACTCGTTTATCGCTTCGGTGTAGTCCTTCTGATTTGAAGCACCGTTGTACGTCGACCTGATAACGTTCGTCAGCGGCTTCACGACGTCGACGTCGGACGGCTTTTTCAGCGGTATCGCGATGAGCTCCGCCATTTCGGAGATTGTAGGTCTCTTCAACGACTGACTTATTGACGGGCGGAGCAGATCTCGTTATATGCGTCGTCGACTCGGCCGAACAAACGTCACCTGCTGCTGAATCCTCCAGCTGCAACTTTTACGCCGGGTTTGTCCGCCAGGAGCTCCAATCGACGAATAAGATGCTCAATTCTGCGAAAACAAGTCGATCTGCACTGTCATTGGCTCTCTTATCAGCTGTTGATTACGCATATCCTAACCTACAAAAAACTAGGGAAATTCTGGGGAATCCCCAAAGTTCTCCAGGCGTCAGCCAATCACAGCTCCGCTTCCTCGCTTCTGATTGGCTCAGGAATAAAGACACTTCTCCGTCAGATGTCGCTGCAGATGAGTTGAAAATAGTTGAACCGCCAAAACCGGCGATTTGACCGACGCCGATTGTTTTGCTGCGAAACGTGTGAAGACCTGCGTAAATTTTGTTCGTCGAAATATATCGTCGGTGTCGAAGGTATCAAAGCTATAAATGAAAATGGAGGATCGAAAGACTCGTGTCTTGGGTCAGATGCTCGGTCAGTATATCGGAAAAGATGTTATTGTGATCGGCTCCATAACCAAGGTTCGTTTTCCCTTTTTCAAGGTTTTCTGAAGATGGTTCTATGTCAGCGATTAATGAGCTTTTTTTTGCAGGTCGGTTCCGGAGGCAAAACGATTGAACTGACGACAACGGACAACGCCAAGGTCAACATCACCGTTGAGGATTTGCCGGAGTCTCATCGACCCACCGATTGGTTCGAAGTGGGGGGAATAGTCAAGTCGAAGGGGACAATGATAGCCTCGCAGTGCGTTCTCTTCAAGAGCGAAGACTGCTTAGATTTTGGTAAACACGAGTCGATTCTATTGTCTTTGGATAAATTTTGGAACGAGTGAAAAAATTCGAAACATTTACGTTGATTTCAGATGTAAAGACGTATAACGATATGATCGTCATGCAGCGAGCGATAAGCGATCGACTCTGGAAGTTGAACGCCAGCCGAAACGCTCTCCAATAGTTACCTCCGTTCTCCGACTCCAAGATAAGACATTTATTTTTGTACAATGCTGTGCCGATGTACAAACCCAGTTCCCTGCAGGAAAAATGTACCCTAATCGTGTAATATAAAACTCTTTATTGATACATTAACATTGCGGATTTGTGGACTACGTTACGTTGACTCCTGTTGTACACGAAGCGTCCAGGGAAAAGCAGCGGCAGGTGCAAGAAGTTACCGGACACTCGGAATGTTGCCTGCAAGAATTTTGCGACTGCAAAATATTTTCTTTACATCAATGTTTTTGTCTAAATCTTTTTTTAATTACCGAAACCAATGCGTAATGTGATTTGTGTGACCGCCGTGTCTGCAAGTTTGGCACCAGGTAAACCAATTGCTGAATTCTGTGAGTTTGCTGTCGTCTTCGCTTCTGCTCGAGCTTCCGGTCGTCATTTGCAGTCCGCTGACCGTTCCCATGTGCATCAGGCAGATGGCGCATCGCGGCAGAGGTTTCCGGCAGCTCGGACAGGAAGACATCTGAAGCGGAAGTGAAAACGCCCATAGATTTATAATTTCCCTCTAATAAAAAATGAATTAATTTGCTGGAAAGATCAATTTTACTTTCAACTTGTTCGAAGTGCTGCCCAATCGGCCGAAAGGGCCTCGAGCTCTGCTCAATCCTTGCATAAAGGCCGAGATGCTTTTGCCGCAAAAATTGCACGATATGTAAACCTGCTGCGGTGGCTTTTCGTTCGTCGACGTTCGCATTGCGATGTCGAAGTGCGCGCGCTGATTCCACATTTTCCAGGCGTCCAACAAAGCTCTATAACTGTATAATAATCTTTTGTTAATCTGCATAAAAAATTAAAATTCGAAGGAAGTAAAAATTGTATACCTCTCAATCCAAACTTCCACCTGATTTTCTTGGAGTAATTTTGGGGGTAAAGCTCGAATGGCGATTAAACTGCAACTCTGAACGTCTCCGGTTATCTCTAAATATCTGTTCAACAGCTGAATGCCCTCCAAACTCGCTCCTGTGAGTAAAAATCCTGCTAAATTTCCATCCTCGCTCAGTTTCTGCGTCAGTTTCTTCAAATATTCGCAGAGTTTGCTGTCCGAGAGGAACATTAACGCGAAGGCGACTCTGTCTTCCACAGCCATTCCACTTTCGTTCTGTGTATTAAAAAAAGTAAAATCATCATCTCGTATTCCTCGTTTTTCAACGAAAAATAATAATACTCACAAGAACATTTTCGTAAGAATCATTGTCAGCGGTTAAAAAGGCAAAAGTAGCTCTGAGGTAAGGATCGGAAAGTTGGGACCGCGATTTGAGGCACAATTCGCGCCACATGCTGTTGCGATCCTCGGAAAAACCTGAGAGTGCCATGGCGACGATATTTAGGTTCGTCGACATCGACATTTTGCTGGCTCCTCTGTTCAGGATTTCGATCGCCTGACGGAGACAGAGATTAAAAACAGAAATCGCAGTAGCTCGAGGATAAGCGCCTTCCCTTTCGAGACGCTCGAGGAACAAATTATTGTACATTGCGTTCGATTCTTTATCGAATCGCCAACCGCAGAGCTGAAGCGCTTTATCGCGATCTGCTGATCTGAAAGAGAGTCAAGAGAAAAATAAAATAAACATTTTTCCTGTTGGAGGAAAAAATTTTAAATTAAACAATGCCTCCCTTTAAATTAAAAAATGCCTGATTTTTATACCTATACATCTTCGCTGTGTGATTAGAGCCAATATCCGTCCACGGCCGATGAATGAGCTCTGATTTAGTAAAACCATTGCCTCCGTTTTGCTGCCCGTCGAGTTTTAAAACGGTTCTGGAAATGAAACATTACTTTAATTTCGTTTATAATAAGGCAATATTGCAATCGCGGTTCCATTACCTCACTCCGGGATAATTGCTGTCCGTATTTGGTATCGAACCGTCCTCGACCAACGAGCGACTCAGGTATAACCATTGCCAAAGATTTTTCAGCGTCTCGTTCTCCGCCAGTTCACCGTTTTGCGCCAATTCCGGCTGTGAAGGAATTTTTCTATAAATTTTATCGGACTGCATTTCTATGGGAAAATTTCATTGGTGTTTGGATTTTGTTACTGACGAGTAAACCGTATTCGGCGAGGGCGCGAGTTTTTGTGAGCACAGAGATATCATCCAAAGCTTTGTAGATATTATCACTGCTGCAGATATATTTAAAAGACTTCGATGCATGATTCCAAGCGAGATGCGATCGCGTCGACCAATTCACGGTTATCCTCTCGTAAACCGTATAATCAGTGAGACCTGTGCAAAAAAAATTAATTTCACGGACACGAATTTAAGAATTTTTCCAAAATATAAAAACCTTGTTGAGAAATGGCGAGAAGTCTGTTAACGTGCGACGGATGCCAAGAAAAACTCGTAGGACTCGACCAGGGAGGCGCCACAGTTCTCTCCAAAGCTCCCGGCTCTGTGTCTTCGCTTCCGCCGACGCCGCAGTGCTGAATATCGTGAAGATGCAGAGACCCTGAAGAAAAAATTGAACAGAAAATTCACGCAAAATAAAAAAAAATCCCCTGGGAAATTAATTACCCGAGTCCTTTTGCAGAGTTCCTAAAAGATTGTGTCTGGTCGGACACCAGAGTACTTTACTGATCTGCCTGGCTTGAGGCAGCGTCAGCACCGGTTTCTCGAAGTAACGAGTGTCCCAAATTGTTATCTGGTTCTCCACATGCGAAACTATGTGATGATCGTTGTGCGGATTCACTGAAACGCTGTACACAGCCTTCGTGGGCGTTGTGTTGACCACTTTGACCGAATCTATGAATTAAAAAAAGATATAAAGACTAAAATAAAATAGAATAAAATGGAATAGAATAAGATTATGCAAATGAGAATAGAATAAAATGGAATAGAATAAAATTATGCAAATAAAATAG
This sequence comes from Itoplectis maculator, assembly GCA_964034905.1. NCBI lineage: Eukaryota > Metazoa > Arthropoda > Insecta > Hymenoptera > Ichneumonidae > Itoplectis > Itoplectis maculator. Next base: position 9,243,841 of record OZ035859.1, read on the forward strand.
AATAAAATGGAATAGAATTAAATTATGCAATTGAAAAAATTGCCTCTGAAGTCGATGATCTTCAGTTGTTTATTATTAATGCCCGCGACGAGGCATCGCGACTCATTATTGAACCACGCGAGCGAATGCGTCGTCTCCGAGACTCCCGCCTCGGCAATTGGTTTTATCGAATCCGTTTGCACGTTTGCGTGATGATGACTACGATCGGAACCCACAGGACTCTTCTGGATGTCCCAGAGGAGAACCGAATGGTCGGTGCGATATTTGTCGAGGCCGGAGACTATCAAATTCGGATCTACAGGATTCCAGGCGACTGCGTTGCACTGTCGAGCGTGTTTTGGTGCTAAAACACATTTAGAATTTCGTGAATAATCGATTCGGTGGCTTTGATACTGAGATTGAAAAAAATGTACCGAGTTCTTTGCCAGTGAGTCCGAGGGAATCGAACGCTGTGGGGCCGAACGTAGTCAACACTACTTTTCCATTCGCCTGACCAACAGCCAGCAAAATGTCCGGCTCAGGCTGAGGATAAATATCTATACATTTAACATAGTGGTGACTGCTGTTTGTCGCTAAGAGATGAGCAACCGTTGAGTCTGAGATCTTCTGACCTGCAAAAAGAATTTTATTAATGTTACGAAATAATTGTAAAGCAAAAAGGTGTAAATGGGTTCGTACATGACGGTCGAACGCTCTCCTTCATCTGAGCCACTTCGTACAGGCAAATCTCGGTGCCCCATGTTATAAACTTGTTCAGATGTATCGGAGACCACTGGATCTCCAGTCTGACGCTGTTCATCGTGACGGCCTGCGACATTTAAAAAAATAACTCCTCAGTTATCGATTCTGCATCGATTATCCTCCGAATAATCAGTCGCCGGCAAAACTATTCATAGTAAATTTACCTCGACAAATTTTCCACTGGATTCAGTACTAGTGGCCGCCTACTGTACTAATCTCAAACATTCGCCAGCTGCATCCGCCATGGCGACCCTACTATAAATCGGAATGTTAACTCAGAGCTTGCGCTCCAAAACAGCTCCTCCACCATCGATCATAACAATCGTTATACTTTTGAAACCGAAACTGTTCTTCCTTTCTCAAAAAAATTGCACTAAAAAATCTACATCAACTGCATAAAAAATAATTACTACCTCAATAAAAAAAAAAATTCTCCAAAACAATTCCAATTTTTATAGGTTAAGAATCCCCAAATCAACTGCAGCGCAAAACGCTCTCTCAAAACCTTATCTCAAAAACCTTATCAACAAAATTGAATATTCAACAATTGTCAATTGAGAACTGCGCATCTTATCCTTTAGATCAACGATCGAGCCGGAAGACTCTCCCCTCTTCGATCGATAGATCCGATCCATGGATCAAACGTCAAAAACGCTGGGAGCAAAAAATCAGAGGGGGGGAGTGTTATCTCTCAAAATCTTATCTCTCAAAACGTAATCACTCAAAACGTTATCTCTAAAAAACTTATTTACTTATTTACAGTCCCGAAAGGATCTGTCCTGGATCTGACACTGGACGATGCAATTATCGCACTCGCCGCAGGTGTTTATCAACTCGTCAGCTTCTCGCCCAATCGGCGTTGCTGCCGAATGCGTGCAGCAAACTAGCAGACTGCAACAGCAACACCAAACACCAACACAATCAACGTCGGCGGCGACAGCGGCGATTGTAGTAAAATTAGTAGAGCGCCACATTCACCGCTCGGCGGTGAACGAGTGAACCAACGCGCGTGACGGCTCTCAGTGTGTGTCTGCCAGGTGAAACTCGCACGTCGCCGCGAGAGAAAACGCGACTTCTCCCAACGTTATAACCGTTTTTCATTTCCAAGGTACTTCTGATAACGATAACCCTTCTTATCAATCTTACCCCGCGGCTCGCCGATCCGACGTTTCCGGTCGACCGTCCGCCGCGTGTTCCGCGAGTGAGGATTAAAAAAAACCGTTCCGACTCCTCGGGGCGCAGCCTCGTCGACAGCGCGGCACCGCCTTTTCATTATTCATACTCCGTGTACGCCCTGGATCATCGCTATTATTTTTTTTCGCCCCCTCGCGACGTGAAATTCCGGGCGATTCGAGGCCTCTGAGCGATTGGTGATGAACGTGGAGCCTCCGGGCGACGATTTTGTTATCGGGTATAATGTGTCACTCGAGGAGAGGGACATCCGGGAGGCAGAGGCTAATTGTTGTCAAACAATCCGCGGGGAGAGGAATAAATTCAGCCGCTTGAGAATCCCACGAAAATTCGATATATAAAAATAATAATAACAATAATAGTAATAATAATAACAATAGTAATAATAATGGTTGAAGTATTAATTTCCTGTTTGGCGAATTTGAGGGAACATGTAGATTTTTTTTTATTGATACAATAATTGCAGCGTTTTTGCACTCGGAATGAGGACTCTGTGCGATTGGCGAGGAACGTTGAGCCTCAGGGCGGCGATTTTATTATCGGGTATAATGTGTCACTCACAACAATTATAATGTTGTCAAACAATCCGCGGGTCGGGGAATAAATTCAGTCGACTCAGAATCTCGTGAAAATTCGATATATAAAAATAATAATAACAATAATAGTACTAATAATAACAATAATAATAATAATAATGGTTGAACTGTTAATTTCCTGTTTGGCGACTTACTGGGAAAATGTAGACTTTTTTTTATTGATACAATAATTGCAGCGTTTTTGCAACGGGAATGAGTCACTCTTATCAGCGTTGCACCGATCGAGTGTCGAATTGCCGGCGCTACAGTCGCCGCTCGGGTTGATAATATCTGGGAAATGCGATGCTCTTGACAATAGTCGATGGGTTTTGAGGCTGACGAGCGAGGCGAGAGTTAACTGTAATAGGGAGGGAAGGCAATCAAGCGTGGGTTAAGAATGCCATTATGAGGGAGATCTGGGCTTGTGTATTACGAGCGTTAGTTCACTTGACCCCCCCCCCCCAACGAGATCTCTCACGCTGATTACATTTCCACCGCATCCTGTCTTTATCCCAGTTGAGAGAAATTCAGGGAATCGCTTACAATGTATTTCAAAGAGAAATTGTTTCACAGTTATTTTACTATGAATTAAAACATTATTTTTTTTTTACATTTTATTGTTGAATTAATGCTTGTTTTTTTTTAAAGGGTAGTTGTTTAGAAATAGCAGAATGTCGAAGAAACCTGGGGCCACCCAAGCTCTCCACAAGGTGATAATGGTCGGGAGTGGAGGTGTTGGGAAATCGGCGCTCACTCTGCAGTTTATGTACGATGAGGTAATTGACAATAAGCTTGTAGCCTTGGATGATGATGAGTTTTGAACAGTCATTCTTTGTCTGCCCACGGCGCATTCCATGCGAGAGATTGTGTTCCTCTTCCGACAAATGTTAGCCACAATTAAGCAATATTACAGTTCGGGTTTAATATTTATTTATTCATTTTTTTATTTTCAGTTTGTCGAAGATTACGAACCCACCAAGGCTGATTCGTACAGGAAAAAGGTAGTCCTGGACGGGGAAGAAGTACAAATAGATATTCTAGATACTGCCGGCCAAGAAGACTACGCGGCCATTAGGGATAATTATTTCCGTAGCGGCGAAGGCTTCCTGTGTGTCTTTTCCATCACGGAAGACGACAGCTTTCAGTCTACACAAGAATTTAGGTAAACAAAAGGCTCAGATAAAAATTTAAAATTCTAAAAATTGAAGCAAATAATCATTTGATTTTTTTCAAACGTACTTTCAGAGAACAAATTCTAAGAGTTAAAAACGACGAAAACATTCCCTTTTTATTAGTGGGCAATAAAAGCGATCTCCAGGAAAAGAGAAAAGTGAGCCTTGCCGAGGCTCAGGCGAGATCGCAGCAGTGGGGAGTGCCGTACGTCGAAACAAGCGCGAAAACCAAGGAAAACGTCGACAAGGTACGAAAAGTCACATCTTCTCAGTTTCCTTCGATGGTAAAATCAGCCATTTCCAAGTGTTATCATTCAAATTATCGTGCTTCCCGCTGTAAAACAATTTTATATTTTTTTTCGTACCCTATTTTCGCACTGTTTGCGATTTTTGTCATGTTTTTGTCGTTCAGCACCACGTTTTTATTTTCTCGTTTTTTCCAAATTTCTCGAATGCGTTTTGATGTTTAATTATTGAATTTTTTTTGGCACAATACTGAATGTTTTCAATGGCACCTTTTGCGTTATGTGCTTTTACGAGTCTTGACGACGAGCGTCGATTGCCATATTTTCAGGTTTTTTTCGACCTGATGCGTGAAATAAGGTCACGCAAGATTGAGGACAAATCGGCGAGTAACGGTCGTGGAAAAGATCGTGCCAAGAGGAAGAAAAAGAAGTGCATTATTCTATAGGTTTGCACTTTTTGCTTGACGCTACCTTAATTATTCTCTACTGTCGGATTATTTTTTTTTTGTCCGCTATGAAGGGAGAGTTGTTTCTACTGGATTTATCTAAGTTAATCTTTAAGTTCAATAAAAAAAGAAAATTAATCTTTCACTCAGCCTGACTAACATTCCAACGGATTAAGATTCGTCAATTTTTTCCCAATCCAAAACAGCCAACTCTCCCCTTATTTTCACACGAGGCTTTTCGGCAGATTTATTTCAAATTCAGTTGCTTGTCTTCTCTTCTTCGGTGCACTTTACGACTCTTCAGCATGTCGACCTTTCATTAGTCTGTGTTTCATTGGTCAATGTCTTTGAGAATAAAATTGAATTTGCCGATGGGGTTGGCAAAAATTCGCCGAAGATAACCCTCCGATAATTTGCAGGTATTTTTTGACTTAATGCGAGCAATTGCGGCGCGCAAGGCAAAGGAAAACCAAGGCGAGGGAGCCGAGCGCAAGATAAAAACGAGCTGTTGCGTCCTTCTCTAACGAACGCGAGACACAAGAATCTAGCTTTTATTTATAACTCAAGAACGAAAAAAAAGCAACAGAAAAAAAGAAAAAAAAAACAGAAAGCAAAACGTATGTTAAGCACCAATATTGAAATATTATAAATGTATAACTAACCTGTGTTTGTAATGAAACAGGTTTTTCTAACACTTTACAGTGAATTGACACTTTTCCATCTCATGAAAAAAAAAGCGACAACAAAAAATAAGCGAATACCTTCAGTACATTTACCCGAGGGACCGACTACTATATTATACAATTTAAGAGCTAAGGTTTAAATTAATTTCGAGATTATTTTTCATTACCCACTGCGTTGCTGATCGTGCGATGAAAAAAAAAAAACACACCATCCATTGTTGATGACTATTTATAAATGCTTTACGCGTGTTTTTATCGAAATCATTTTTCAGACACTACCTCCACTAGCTTAAGAAGGTTCGATTGTTGCGATCGGAAGAAATGGAATGTAAAGAATTATTTGAAAAAGCTTTCGAACGAAAAATTGATACACGGCGGCCAGCGAATAAAAATAGAGGAGTCGTAATTCCAATCGTTGCTGGTTTTTATTGGCTTTTGAAAGTTTGGATGTTGAAGCTTTGAATCTTTTGCGGGATTTTAGCGATCGAACCGATCACCTCGCACGTTGGCCTCCGCCGATGGGTGCTATTAGAAAAAAAATCATTCCTCGTTTGATATGGACACAGTTCCTGCCGCGTAGCACTTCTCACTTTCGTTTGACTTGACGTTGAGTTGCACAAGGTACGAAATATCAAAGACTCGAGTGTAAAACGCATTTTAATTATCAGTATTTTCAAGTAAAAAAATAACGTACACGCGGTTGAGTTACCCTAGCTCTAAAAAAAAAGTTCCACTCGAATGGCAATATTTTTTTATTCACAGCAACAGAACTCAACAACACCCACCGACACTTTCCCAGTTAATAAATTATATACAAAGAAGCAAATAAACGTTCGTAAGCGCGAACGAAATTGAATTAGGCCGAAAGGCTGCTGATAATAAAAAAAATATATAATTATTGTTATACTCCAATCATAGCGAACTCGCCGACGAACCGAACGAGACGTTGTACACGCAGCAATTGAAAAGTACCGAAAAGTCACTCATTTGCACAGTACAAAAGTCGTCGTTCTTCTCGCATTGTCTTTTTTTAATTATTTCCTTTTGTTACTCCATACGTTATATTATAATACGTAGCAAAAGCAATTGTGTAAAAAAAAAATTAAAGTATTTTTAATAAAAAAAAAGGTTTATAAGTTTGAAGACGCAAAGCGACGGCGAACGAAGGATTTTTCGAGGCGGCACGAATCGCACATTTTGTAAGACATCGAGATTCTGTTTTATTGAATTTTAAAAAACAATTTATGTAAGTACCGCGTTGCCTCTAGTCAATCTTAGAAAAAAAAAGGAAGACAAGATCAATGTGCGAATATTGTACGCATCACAAAATGTACTACGTGAAACACGAAGTTGATTGAAACTGATAAAACAATTTGCAGCAAGAAAAATTCATTCTCGAGCGATGATTAATTTCAAGTCGAGGATTTTTCCAACGGAGTGACGACGATGTCTCTGCAGAGTCGAAGATGTGGATCAGCAGCTGGGGAAGATTTGCAGCGCGGAAGAGGCGACGCGGATGCATTGGACGAGCGTTCGTCGTGGCGCCGAGGATAGCTGGAGGCGTTTTGAAAAACGAAACGAGCTCGGCGATCGTTTCCAAGGACGTTCAGTGCCCTCCGATCGCGATCCGAAACTCGTGCAACACGTAACGGATGCGACGATGATTTTTAACACCGCTACATTTTTATTTTTATTCACGCTTTTTATTTTTATTTTTTTTTATTCATGCTTCTTATTTTTATTTTTTATTCATCTCGACGTCATTTTCGAGCGGCTTAGCATCTGTATTAATAAATTCGAAAAAAAAGAGACTGAACCCGTTTCGACTGTCATCGTTTCGTAATTCGCCCGAGGCCGATGTCTCGACGCGGAATAAAGGAGAGGATGGAACCTGAGACCCCTGATCGTCCGGGGCTTCCAATGCGTTGCGATACGGTACAACTTGACCGACAGAACGAGAGAAAAAAAAACTTGTTTTGATTTTTAAGGAATTAATCTCCACCGCCGGAGCCCGTCGAGCTGTCGGAAGAAACGACGAGTCTCGGGGAGTGTCAGGATCGAAGCGTTGCCGCGGGCGAGAATCGTCGGCGAAACGATTAATTCCTCGACAAAGAAGAATCGGTATCGTCCGATAATAATCCGCGACTCGCGTCTATTAATTAACCTGATTTTTTGAGAGCTCATCAAAAGCCCATAAATTTACATGTGATCAGTCTAACGATTATAAAAAAAAAATTGTAGGCGCTTTTTTATTATTTTTAAGTCGGTCGCTCTATTTTTTTTACACCAGGAGACAGAATAATATTTTTAAGTGTTTATTTAAAAATGTTTAAACACTTTATCGTCGGCTTGTAATTAATCATGAGGGATCATTCGGCGTAATTAAATACAACAAATTTATGTGACAATGGATTTATTACAAAGATGTTCTTGCAAAAAAAAAAACAAACAAAATATGTTGGTGGTGGCACAAAACGGTAGCGCCATACAATGAGCGACGTTGCAGTAAATATTACCTACATTGCATGTCTTACATTTACGAAGAATACTTAGGACTAACATTGGGGCGCTTGCACTTCATCTCCAAGCACCCCCGGCGAAACGCTTCCACCCTTCTCCCAATGAAAATCATTCTCAACCGTTGGCACAATTTTTTTCTTTAAAAAATTATACACGAATTCTTCCAAAATATTTCAATAATAATTGAATCACCCGAAAAATTCTCGACGGCCGAAGGGTCAAAGCGTTTACGAATGAGCATTGACAATCGCGCAGAAAATTGCATTACATTGGAACGACAATTATAGATCGTCGTAAAAAAAAGTGTCACGCGTCTCACAATCGTTCACCTAATTTTTTTTTCGACAAGAAATGTTCCCATGTGTAACACTTCGGACCTGGCAAGATCCGCATTTCATTCAAAATAGCATCGTCAAACGTCATGAGGAACTATCTCAATATTTGAGGTAATGAGGATAACGAACTAACTATTCCCTACGTACAATAATAATAATAATTAATAATGATACAAATAATAATAATAACAAATAAAATATTACGAAGCACTAGTGACTCCCTCCGTGAGGAGAGAATTTCTCGTCGATTGAGATACACTTTATTGACGTCCGAGCGTCTTAAGGGCTAAACAAAATTGTTCCTCTCACTCCGATTACAATCGACCTATCAACGAGTACCTAATTTTTTTCTCTGGGCGAAAGAGCTGCCATGACAAGTTCGGTGTCGCATATATTATCGATAATTATTTTTATTAAAAAAAAAAAGTTCGCAGCAGCGGAGCCTCATTGATAACAGAGTATCTGTGTCGCCGGGCTCGTCGCGGCTCTTATCATCGCTCACTGGTACCATCGGTGACCTTTCCCCTCCGCGATTGGTCAGTGATTCGATGATGCGCAGCGTCCGGCGATCGTCGCCCGGTTGGCTCTGGCCGCTGCGACTCCACGCGCACCTCTTCATCACAGAAGCTTTTCCGCCGCTCGGGTACCAGGCTTCCTCCTGACTTCCGGTTCTCTTTCAAGGTCATTAAGGAGGTTGGAGCGCTACGCACTAGTCAAATCAGTGCTAAATTTTCAAAAGCGTTTTTGTAATTTTTGGTTGTTTAATAAATTGTTCCGAGGTTTTACTGATGTTTCAGCATTAGTTCTTAATAGACAAATACATTCACAGCCGTGATTTGAATAGAAAATCCGTAGCGCTCCAACCTCCTTAAAAAAAAAATGATCCATCAGCGCGAAGCCTAAACCCGGTACCCGCTGAGCAGCACCGACACTCACCGGAAGTGTCGTCCCCCCTCCCCCCGATCGCCACCGGAAATCGTTTTGACTATACTAGGCATCCTGGGGACGCTCTGCGCCATCTTTGCAAATGACCTTCGAGCGTCCGCGGAGTCCTCCTTAATATTACGAGTGAGGCAGTTGAGTTGGCAAGAGGCAGGGAAAAAAGAAGAAGGTGAAGAAGAAGAAGAAAAAGAAGAAGAAGAGGAAGACAGAAAAATAGAGACAAAGTCCCAAAGAATCAAATAATCAGTCGTTGGACACCCGCGGACGCGTCCTTGAAATCTCCCGGCAACCCTGAAGAGGTCAATGTCATGTCTCAGAGCGCGAGAAATTTCATGAGCGCGTCGTAGATGAGCCGCGGATCGATGGTGCCGTCGGCGGTGTAGCGGACGCCGCGGAGCGAGCCGTCGTCGTGACTGACGACCCCATATTCCCCGACGATGAAGCCGTCGGGGGTGCGCTCCTCGACCCGGTACTTCCGGTAGTTCCGCTCGTCCACGACGTAGCCGACCTTGTGACCGTCCGCCGGGTCCCTCGACGCTGACCCTGCTGACGGCGTCCGCGTCTGCGACGGCGCCCTGGACGACCCTGTCGACCCTGAAGACGACCCTGAAGATGACCCTGAAGATGACCCTGAAGCCACCTCGGCGACGACCTGAGGCCCATGAGCGTTCCCATTGCTCCCAACGCTCGCAGCCTCATCGACCTCATAATTCTCCTCGTCCGGCTCTTCGCGCGCCGTCGGCGCCGTCCTCGAGGTCACCGGTCGACCATCAGCGCCGTAAATCCTGGCAGGTTCGCCATAGACCCTGGCAGGTTCGCTGTACACCCTGGCAGGTTCGCTGTAGACCCTAGCAGGTTCACTGTACACCCTGGCGGGTTCGCTATAGACCTTAGCCGGCTCTCCGTAAATTCTCTCAGGTTCGCCGTAGATCCTGGCGGGTTCGCTGTAGATCCTAGCAGGTTCTCCATAGATCCTCGCTGGTTCTGAATAGATCCTTGCGGGTTCGTTTCCGCCGGCGTAATTCATGTCCGGGCGTTCGTGGGACATTTTTCCGGGCGTCCTCGGCGCCTGGTGGGGATGGACCAGCGGAGGCTGATTGCGGAGAGTCGCGTCGTAGCGACGTCCGGCTTTGCGGCCGTGATGAAGGATTTCAGGGATTTCCGCGGGTTCGCGGTGCGTCTCCATTGGCTCGGAGTGCGCCTCGACGGGTTCGTAGGACTCCTCGACGGCGTCGAGGCTCGTGCTCGTCTCTTGGGAGTCCCGGAGCGAAGATCCTGAAGACGAGGAGGACGACGATGAAGAGGATGAAGATGATGATGAGGATGATGAGGAGGAGGACGAGGGGGAGGACGTTGACCTTCCGACTATGGAGCCGGCGGTGACGGATGTCCTGCCGCGCCAGCTCGTCATCGGCAGACCCTCGTCGACGGAGAATTCGCTTCTGTTGGATTCGGAGACGATGTTGCTGAGCTCTTCGGTGACGAGGTGAGCGGGGATTGGTGTTACTGTCGTTTTCGCGGGGGCGAAGGTCGTGGAGGTCGAGTCGATGAGCGGGGATGGGGTTGTTGAGGTCGTGGAGGTTGTAGAGGTCGTTGAGGTCGTCGAGGTCGTGGCGACGCTGCTGCTGGTACCGCTGGTACCAGTGTTGGAATTGCTGGTACCAGTGTTGGAATTGCTGGTACCAGTGTTGGAATTGCTGGTACCAGTGTTGGAATTGCTGGTACCAGTGTTGGTATCTCTGGTACCAGTGTTGGTATCTCTGGTACCAGTGTTGGTATCCCTGGTACCAGTGTTGGTATCCCTAGTACCAGTGTTGGTATCCCTGGTACCAGTGTTGGTATCCCTGGTACCAGTGTTGGTATCCCTGGTACCAGTGTTGGCATCCCTGGTACCAGTGTTGGTATCCCTAGTACCAGTGTTGGTATCCCTGGTACCAGTGTTGGTATCCCTGGTACCAGTGTTGGTATCCCTGGTACCAGTGTTGGTACCCCTGGTACCAGTGTTTGGACCGCTGGTACCGCCGATATCACTGCTAATAAGGGTGCTACCGCTGATAATACCACTGGTACCACTAATACTGCTGGTCCCGCTGGTACCACTACCCCTGACGATGCCGCTGCTCCTGGCGATGCTCCCACCAGCTCCCGATCCCGTTCCCAGCCCGGCAAACGCCTCAGTAGCCGACTCCACCGGCGGCGGACGCGTCACGACGCTCAACCCTCCAGCAGCATCCGCATCGTGATGCTCGACTCTGACCTTGTACGGCGTCGCTTCGACCGTCGACGTCACGCTCACCCCGATGACCTTCGGATTGACGTTCCTGTGGCTCGGACGAATCATCGCATTCTTCAGGATCACCACGTTCGCTTCGCTGCTGCCGTTGGACTTTTGCAGCTGTTGGATTACTCGCACAGCTGGATGCTGATGATGATGATGATGTTGGTGATGGTGGTGATGACCTTGGCTGACACTCGAGACGACCTCGCTGCTGGCTGAGAGCTCAGCGGCGCTGTCGCGAATTTCCGTCGTTCGCTGGTTCACCGGGTAACGCGATGACCTTGAAATGTCGTCACGGTGACTTGGTCGGGTCACCGGAGGTCGCGGGCTTGAGGGCGCACGGGATATCCGGTAGATCGACGCCTCGCTTTGGCGCGATTCGGATGCCACGTTGTCAGCTGTTGAGGAAGCGACGCTGCCGCCTCCTCGACGGAAGCCACGACGACGAGGCGATGGTGGGACCACCGGGACCGGGGCCATTGCGCCGTTTATGAACACAGAGAGGAATTCTGTGCCCGCGAGAATGTCGTTGCGTTGCTGCTGTGGCTGCTGCTGGTGAACCGGCGCCGCGAACGCTCGATCCGGGACCAAAACTGACTCCAGCAGGACCTGCGGACAAAAATGGCGGAGGGGGTTATTAATTTTTTATTTTTTATTATTAATTTTTTTGGTTGATTTATATCAGGTCGATCAATCAGTTAATTAAATGGTAAAATGTTTATCATGTCTTTAAGGGATCGTCACAGTGTGAAATTAAAAAAAAATCGATTTTTTTTTTTTTTTTCATTATCGGATAGTATACACGGTTATAAACATTCTGTTAAGTTTTTTTATCGAAATTCGAATTATTTCAGTCGCTACAGCCTTTCTTAGAGAAAGGGATTGCAGCGTGACAGTGGCGTGTGCAAACTTTAAACGCGTTTTTCTCGGAATGTTGTTTTTCAAAACGGTGTCCACTCTCAAATGAAGAGTTATGACGATATCGATTTCAAATTTTGAGAGAACATTTCTAACGTCATTCTCTATCGCGCTATGGAAGCTTTTTTTTTTTTATTAAATCTTCCTTTTTTTTACGAAAAACTGTCGAAAAAAAGGGCTAAATTCGATAATTTTCGTTCAAACCGCCGCCATTTTGTCAAACTAAAAAAAAAAGCTCTCATAGCGCGATAGCGAATTTCCTACAGATTAATAATCTTTTTGAAATGTTTGGTTCAGATCAAAATTGCGGCCGCAATCGTGGACATAATGCAGGACCTTTTTTTTACACGAGCTATTTAAACAATTTATATCATTATTATACATCAAAGAAATGCACATAAAAAAAATCATTTTGTATTCTTCAAGAATGTACTTATTTATTTAAAAAAAACCAGACCAATTAGTTCATTACAACTTAACAAAAAAAATTCGCGAAAATCATTGATTTTTCGGAGGGTCACACTGTGACGATCCCTTAATTTTTTTGGTTGATTGATATCAGGTCGATCGATCAGTTAATTAAATGGTAAAATGTTTATCATGTCATTAATTAGTGGAATAAATGGCGCAATTTACGAGAGATTGTAGCGATGGGTAATATATATATATTTATATATGTGGGTATAAAGGTAGACGGAAAGGGGATCGAGCAACAGGTGGCCTCACTGTGGCTTCGAGGCGAAACAAGTGCGCGAGGTGAACGAGTCGAAAAACCAGCGTTCGATTCCGCTTCGGATGCGGAGAGTGAACGTCCCCGTCGTTGTTCTCGTCGAGAAGCGACTGAGGGAACTGCTCGGGGGTCACCTCTGTCTCTTTGGTTTCCAGACGGCGAATTAAAGAGCTGTTCAGGTGTCACCGTACTTTCCGCGAATGTCCGAACGATCGTCCGACGGAATGCATCGATTTTCGATTCAGGATCGAGAATTGTGGGAGGTCCGGTCGGTTTTATTGAGGCGATAAAGTATTATCATTTCTGGGCGATGAATAAATAATGCGGAGTTTTAAGAGACGATATAAAACGAAATGGAATTTATATGTGGAGCAACCGTGTTACTCGGATTCAGAGAGTGAGAAAAAAAATTGTCATCTTGTAGCGACAGATTTTTTTTTTTTTTTTTTTTTTTTTTTTTAATACTGTTTAACGGTTCGGTTCTTTGGTAAAGAATATTTGTAGCGGAGCGATAAACCGCGTTTTACGATTTCTCACGCCGGCGATTCTCGGTGTCGCAACCGATTTTTCCACGATCCGGGGGGAAATGTGTCAAAATACGTTCGTGAAAAAGCTATCAGTGCTGGTGTTTCTTATCGATGGGAGTCGAGCGACTGAACGGCTATTATAAAAAATATATTTGGAAATGGTGTCCCGTGGAATCGTTGGTAATAGCTTTTTAATAACAGTCGCGTTGATCGGTGCATTTGTGATCGATTAATAGTGTCGCGATGATAAATATAGATCACGATGATCCATAAAGTCTGATTTTTATTTTTAAGCCTTTTTTATTATTTTTTTAGGAAACATTTTTATTTTTTAACGGGGTGAAAAAAAAAAAAAAAATCCCGGTTGGTCGATGAGATCGAAGTCACTTAACGAGCGCTCGGGGTTCGAATTAACGCATCGAGACGTTTTTCCAAACGCGGCTGGAGCAAAAATCTCGTAACGAGTATTATTCGCGAGGGTCGCGGAATTCCTCGTCCGAATTGCCGACGGTTCGAACGCTCGACGCCCAATCGAAAACGTCTCCCAGCGATCGCAGGGTGAGGGGGGGAGGCGGCGTTTTGTATGAATAAACATGTAACCGGGGTGCGATAACGGCTCTACATTCCCCGGGGACTTCTAATGAGCGCAGTTTTATGCGACAAGTTCAAGATGGAGATAAACGCTATGTGGTATAATTAAGCCATAGAATCCACATACGAGTCATTCCACGTCAAATAGTTTTTCAAGCATTTTTTTTTATTTTCCGTCTGTTACTATTTTTAAAAGATTTTTTAAATCTTTTTTTAATTAGTCAAGAAAATTTCGACTAAAAATTATAATTCGATTAACGAACCCTAAAATTAAGTAATAAAAAAAATGTAATTTATAAAAAAAAATATTATAATTAAACTATTGCTTCAAGAATTTTTTTTTAATTTTATAAATTGGCATGAAATGTCCTATACAAGTACTCGAGGCGAAAAATACAGCAAGCCTCGTATTCCGAGACCAGAAACGGAGCGAGAAATACGGAGAAAGAGAAGCAAGCTGCGCGCGCGAGAGAAACCGGGCGCGTTGATGGACCAAAGGCGAGTCCAGGATTAAGTCAGCGTCGAGTCCGACACTTAAACGCGATCTCAGTGGGCGATGACCAGTCACGAAGGACCCGCGGAGAGCGTCGGGGGATCTAAAGCGAATGTTAATTGCAGTGAAGTTAAATAGAAATAAAACAAAAGGCAGACGGGGTAAATCCTGGGGATCGTAAGGAACGAAGACGTCTTTATGTCCGCCCCGGTGGCAGTACTGATCCGCGTATATAGCGTATTCCATGCCAAAAGTACATTTTTATAAAACATTACCACTTAACCCCTAAAATGAACATCAATTTTTAAAAAATCGGTCAATATCCACTCTAATAAAAAAAATAAAAATAAAAAAAAGTGCAGCGCGTTGCAGCAGCCGAACCTGCGCAGTAGATCTGCGCAGTTGCGGTGGGCGACACTGACTCACGGTCACTCGGCGCGCCTGCGCAGCGGCGACTGCAGCGCGCAGCGAGCGTCCCGCGTTGCGCGCGACCTTGAACCACCGCCCGACCGCTTCTGCGCATGCGCAGCCGCTATTCCACAGCCTGCGCGCCTGCGCACTATCATCCGCGCACCCAAATCGAAGAAACGCGATATCCCGCGAGTTGGGTGCGCGACGAAACGTTCGGATCTCGGAGGTTGCATGGTTTATGGGTTACCCCCTCCCCCCCCCCCTCCCCTTCAACCAGGGGTTTCTGGTTTGTAACGCAAGCGCGTGATACAAGGTTGCGAAGGCTCGAGCGAAACGCGATACGAGGCAGAAAGTCGCCCGAGGGAAAAAACGACAATTAGCTAAATTGGGGGTGAGTCGATCGACATTGGACTCCGCCCGTCGAACCAGTAAGACGAGAATCGAATAAAAAAAATATAAAATGAAATGGAAAATGGAAATAAAAAAAATCAGCTGATGATACGTTGTCCTCGGTATGTACACACGTGAGCATCGGTATGCGCCGGCGATTCGTGAGATCAATATATAGACGTAAGTCCACGCCCGACGGTCTTTCGCCGTATAGCCTCGATCCGCGCGCTCGTCGCTCTTCGACTGCGGATCTCAGCACGGAACCCGATAACTCAACGTCATTAAATAAAGCGCGCGGGGTGGTTGATGGCTCGGCGCCGAGACGACGCCGAGACGATTGCCACGTCTGAGTTTCTCGCTTTACGAAGCGTCGTGAGCTGTTATCTTGGACGAGGGGGGGAGGGGGAAGGGGGAGGGGGGGGGGGGTAGACAGGGCTGGTAACGTCTCTGTAACCGTCTGTACGGTGTGATTTATTTCTCGAGAGCTGCAATCTCGATGCGACGACGCGCCATTTTTTTTTATTTTTTTTTTTTTTGTGGAGCTCACTATCATTAATAATCATATACGCGATGGTATGGAATTTATTCTGTGAGTGCAGACTATTTTGTTCGCGTGCCAGGATTGGATACAGGTGGGAGAATTTTTTTTTTGGGTGGTTTTTAATTTTTCTTGGCGATCGATCGATCGATTGATATTTCTGGTTGACCTTAATGGGTTAATGGGTCGATGTGGGAGGAATGGGTGGAGGCCCAGGTGATAAGGCGAAGAATTTGAACAGGTAGTTGCTGACACAGTTCGGATCGTCAGCTGGGGCGCGTTTTCCGATCGATTAGCGATCGCAACCGATCGTGACCGATCGTTGCGCTCTCGCCGATCTCCTACGCGAATTATTGTGGACAGCAACGACGACGACGATGACGCGGACGAAGCAGCCCGGGTCTGTTCTCCTTTCAACAGGAAACCACCGTTCTAATAGCCGCGTTGTTATGGCATTACATAGGCGCCGCGTTTGACCCTAATGCACGAGTGGGTGAGCGCAGCCGCCGAAGCCCACGCGAGCCGAGTGAACGCGAGGCGAGCGCGCGTCGCACGAACGAAGACTTCGGACGTTTCCGGAAGAGAAAAAATAATAATAAGAGCAAAGAAAAAAAAATTGGAGAAAAAAAAATATCGCCTGGGTTGGGATTCGAACCTGCGACTTTTCGGACTTCCAAAATTGAATTGAATTAAAAAAGAAATAATAATAATAAGCGCAAGGCGAACGCGCTTCGCCCGAACGAAGATTTTGGACGTTTCCGGAAGAGAAAAAAATAATAATAAGAGCGAAGAAAAAAAAATTGCAGAAAAAAAATATTGCCTGGGTTGGGATTCGAACCTGCGACCTTTCGAACTTTCAAAATTGAATTGAATTGAAAAAGAAATAATAATAATAAGCGCAAGGCGAACGCGCGTCGCCCGAACGAAGACTTCGGACGTTTCCGGAAGAAAAAATAATAATAATGAGAGCAAAGAAAAAAAAATCGAAGAAAAAAAAAATAATGCCTTGGTCGGGATTCGAACCTGCGACTTTTCGGACTTCCAAAATTGAATTGAATTAAAAAAGAAATAATAATAATAAGCGCAAGGCGAACGCGCGTCGCCCGAACGAAGACTTCGGACGTTTCCGGAACAGAAAAAATAATAATAAGAGCAGAGAAAAAAAAATCAAAGAAAAAAAATATCGCCCGGGTCGGGATTCGAACCTGCGACCTTTCGAACTTCCAGAATTCGTTTTATTTTTTATTTTTATTTATAAACCGGTGCGTTCAAAGCGAATAAGATTCAACGTATGTTAATTCGTCTCAATTTAACGCAAAGTAGTATTTTATCTACTCGAAGTAGATAAAAGGTTCTTTGAAAAGTAATTTTAATACAAAAAAAAAATACTATAAAACGCGGGAGTAAAAATTTCCCGTATCGGAATTGCGATTTACCGGCGATTTTTTTTTTCGTCGCCTCGGAGGATGCCCTGAACTTTCCGCAAGGTCGTCCGAAGCGATTCCAGTCGCCTCTCGGCGCTGAATCGTCGTCCGTATTTTCGGTAACGTAATTTCGGAAAAATGTTTGCATACACAGAGCGCCGCAATTAACGGCGAACGTGACGGATTCAATTTATGTTACACATAAATACACAATGTTCGCCGCAATGGCCGACGGCGAATTTGCATTAACGCGCGCGCGCGCACGACTCGTAATGTGCGTAGGTTGTTGCTAAATGTACCAATGGGAATTGTATATATTTATGTGACGGTATTTGTTCCCCCGTCTCGTTTGCTGCCATTGCTGCAGTTGCTGCCGGTGCTGCGCGCGGAGAATGCGCGTTGAATCTGGTGCGCACGAGCCGCTCGGGGCGAAATGACATTCATAAACACGTCGTCGTCGTCGGGAGTCGAGGGCAACCCCGACGGGTCAGATGTGCATAAATTCGCGCAAATCGTTGGAATATTAAAACCGCGATCGACACGCGATTTTATATCGATGTGGGAATCGTCAATTGGGGTATAAAAATGATTCAAACTTATGTAAATACTAAGATCCGACTTTTTTATGGCGATAATAAAAAAAAAATAAAAAATCAAATAATAATAATAATAATAATAATAATAATAATAATAATAATAATAATAATAATAATAATGCAGCGCAAAAATTATTCAATTTTTCGAACTTATGTAAATTCTAAGATCCGACTTTTTTTATGGCGAAAATAAAAAAATATAAAAAATAAAAAAATAAGAAAATCAAATAATAATAATAATAATAATAATTTATTAGTATTTATTATAAGACGGCAGCGCCTGTATTTTTTTTTTGCAGCGCAAAAATTATTCAATTATTCAAACTTATGGAAATACTAAGATCCGACTTTTTTATGGCGAGAATAAAAAAATAAAAAAATCTAATAATAGTAATAATAATTTATTAGTGTTTATTATAAGACGGCAGCGTCTGTATTCTTTTTTTTTTTTTTTTTGCAGCGCTGGCGGAACGCGGCTTGAGGTCTCGGTCAAGGAAGTCGCTGCTCGCCGGACGTGACAGTCGCTCCGCGGGAGGACGAGTCGCACGAGTCCGGCGCTCCCGGCGCTTTGCTAATTGCGCCTCTCGCGATGACCGCGACCTTGCCCAATTTTCAGCGCGACTCGTCACGCACTTTCCAAGTGGGAATTTCTCGGTTCTAGTCGATCGAGGCTCTGCTGACTACCGTTCGCGGATCTCCGTCTCGGGGATTCAAGGTGACACGGGAGCCGAGTGAAAAATGCGCGAGGAGCTCGCGAGACGCGAGAAGCGAGTCTCCGGTGTCTGGTTTCCACGCAGGAATTTCGCCGTGGCCTCTGCGGTCGCGTGTGTCGTATGGCGAGCATCTCTGTGCACTCTCCTTCTCTCTTTATACGATTTTTATCAGCGCATTTTTGCAGTGCAGACTCTTCGACACTTTATTTATTTTATTTTATTTTATTATTTTTTTTAAGGCGTATGACAATATTTTCTTTTCTTATCTCAATCGAATTATTGGCACTAAAGAAAACCCAAAAGAAATGATAAAAAAAATACATCACCAGAAAAAAATTAACGTTCGACCCGAATTTTTTTTCTCAAACGAATTATTGGTACACGAGAATATCTGAAAGAATTGATAAAAAAATAAATACGTCGGCAGAAAAAAAATTAACGTTCGATCCGAAAATAATGGAATCAGGTCAAAACCGCGAGGACGACGACAACGAAAAATCGGCCGGATTCTCGGTGACGCTCGAGCGCGCGGACCGAGAGTCCTTGCCGGCTCTCTCGGTCGCGGGTATGAACACACCCACGAGTAACGCAACGACCGACGACGACGACGACTTTCACGGGTCTCGGACCGATTGCGCGGGTGGTGCGCGCGAGGCTCGCGAACGCGGGGGCGTAACTTTTGCTCTCGGGTCTGTGGCTCTCGTTGTAAGTCAGAGAGGTTCGGTGGCGAGTGACGCGAGAGGATCTGAGGTCGCTCTGTAATCGCCGGAGGACACACGAGATGCACTCGAATTTTATTCTCTCCCCTCTCAGACCCCTTCCACCACCTTTTTTTTTTTTTAAGAAGAAGAAGGTACAGTTGGACTTGAGAAAAAAGTCTTTTTCTACCATACAGCATTTTTTTTGCGCAGAAGAAGGCAGAGTTGGACTTGAGAAAAAAAATCTCGTTCTACCATACAGCATCTTTTTTTTTTTTTTTTTTTTTTTTTTTTTTTTTTTTTTTTTTTTTTTTTTTCTTAGTACGAAAATGCTCGAGTGACACGTTACATACATTACACACGACTGTTACACGCATTCGTTTAAATCGAGCGACTTTGCCCATGTACAGCCTCACGAATTACAAAACGTTCGCTCTATCTCGTCGCGTGCATCTCTCTCTCTTTCTCCGGAGACGGAGATCTCGATATTTCAGATTCGACGTGTAGATCCCAAAGATACCCAAGCAGCCGGTATACCTCAGTTGCCCAACGCGTTGATTAGATTATGTATGCATATGTTTTTTTTTTTGCCCTCGCACACATCACGAAATTATAACCGAGCTGCGGAATTGAATCTGACAGTCGCGACAGATGACGACAGGACCAAAAAATTCGTTTCCCATTATCCAATAAATAAAAAAAAATTAGTCGATTAATTACATAGATTATAATCAGGAACATTGTCAGAATTAGAAGTTTCAACAAATTGTCCGGGAGAAAAAAAATGTGATAAAATGTGATAAATAAAATGTGATAAAAAAAATCGCGCCAGGCGCCTCTTGCCTTCTGCGCATGCGCGCGCGCGACTGTTTCGCACTGCGCAAGCGCGAAAGCTCCCGCGCGGTTTCACTTTCGAGGAACTTGGCCTCTGCCCGAGCGACGCTGCATTCCACGCGAAGCCTCATCCTCGTCTCGTCGTCTTTCGTCGCAGTCGCGGAGTTTGAGCGGGAAGAAATAAAAACGTAATGCGCGGCGAGCGCGACGCGCGAAGGCCGCCGCGGCTGCGCGGAAGAGCAAGAGCGGCGCCCCCGCGCAGGCGCAAGAGTTCCCAGGGGCCCGGGGGGGAGGGGGGCCGGCGCACTCGCCTCCGAGGCGCCGGACCAGAATGCACGATTTCGACACCCCCCTCCCCCCTCCCCCTCCCCTTTCCTCGTCGCAGTCGTCGTACTTTTCATCGTCGCCACGGTTACGCGATAATTCTCTTTTTTTTATTACGTTCTGCCTTTTTTTTACTCGCTCACGCAACGGACGAAATTTCCGCGCTACTCGATTCTTCCTGCGATGGATAAAAATAACTGAAAAATAAAAATACGGTTTTGTATTATTATTATTATTATTCGATTCATTCTGCGATGAATAAAAATAACTTAAAAATAAAAATACTGTTTTGTGTTATTATTATTATTTTATTATTCGATTCTTCCTGCGATGAATAAAAATAATTTTAAAAATTTAAGTACGGTTTTGTAATACATTTTTTTTTTTAAAAAGGATCATTTTTTTTATAAATATTAGTTATTTGTTTTATTTTTTTTAATAAGATGTTCGGCCTTCGAATAATTTTCGAGACGATCGAGACTCGCGAACGGAACGAATGGAAAATTGAATAAAATGCATATTGAGTGGAGCGAGATTGCTGCTCGTATTACGTGATAATTATTTAATTAAGAAGGGAAGGTGAATTAAATAATCGCGATGCAAAAATGGAAAGCCGGAGGTTTCCGCGATAATTGCGGATAATCAGGGGGAAGCCGCTCGCGATAAATAACGATGGTCCGAGGACGTTAATGCGGCATGATTCGCTCGGTCGTAAAAGTACTTGCGAGTACTTTTTTTTTTTTTGCGCTTTTGCGGTGCCCTGTGGCGCCTCACGGTCGACGCGACGTGATTTTATTCGTCGCTGCGCGTTTATTTCGTGTCGCATGGATAAAATGAGGGAGGGAGAGGGGGGAGGGGGGAGGAGGGGAGGGATTCTCAGAGTAATCTGGCCGCGAGCGTCGACGTTATCGTGCTGAGACGTTAATTAATGCGCCGATTGGCCGATTTACGATTACCGCGACGATGCATCCTCGACACGCACCGAAAATTGCGCGATTAAGCGCGCGGATCACTCTAATGGGGCGGCCGATCGTGTTCATAACGCGACGCATTTTTTTTTTGTGGGGAAAAAAAAAATATGTGTAAAAATCTAGTTTACATGCAAATTTCTTTATTAAAAGGCTCGTCGCGTGTGAGTCACTCCGCTCAGCCTCATTTGCCTAACCAGATACGACGCTTTTATTTCGCCAAACGTGCGCGGATGATGAAGCGCCGTGTCTCTTAGTATGGGCCTCGATTTATCTTTAGTAAATTATTTCCGTAAAAAAAAAACGATTTTTTCGCAAAAATTGCGAGGGAATACATAATTTTTGGCGTTTTTGTCCTAGAATTTTTGAGTTTCCGGGCAAATTACCGTGATTTTTGGAATCGGCGGAAAATTTGCTATAGGATAGGGTTTTTTAAATTAGCGAAATCGAAGATTTTTTTTTTGCGATTTTTTCGCTAAAAACGCAAGGGGTACCCCTTCAAAAATTTTGCGATTTTTGAGGGTCGACTTTAAAATTCTGCGAAAAATCGAAAAATCGAGATATCGCGTTCCGCCTTGCGGCATTCTCTTCGTTGAACAGTTATCTTTCGAACGCAAAAAGAAAATCCAGATTCCATCAATACAAAAATAAATTACATCGATTTTAGTTAAGTGCTAAAATTCGAGAAAAATTGAAAATCGTTTTTCGCATTTTTCTCATCGAATTTTTTACTTTTCGGGCAAAAACCCGGGATTTTCGGAATCAGCGGAAAATTTCCCATCGGATAGGGTTTTAAAACTTCGTTAAATCGAAAATTTTTTTTTCGCCCAAAAAACCGGCAAGGGGTACCCCTTGCAAAAAATTTCGTTTCATGAGGGTCAACTTTAAAAATCTGCAAAAAATTCAAAAATCGAGATATCGCGTTCCGCCTTACGGCATTCTCTTCGTTAAAGAGTCTTCTTTTAAATTCAAAAAGAAAATCCCGATTATATTGATCCAAAGAAAAATTACATCGATTTTAGTGAAGTGCTAAAATTCGAGAAAAATTGAAAATCGTTTTTCGCATTTTTCTCATCGAATTGTTTACTTTTCGGGCAAAAACCGGTCATATTTGGAATCAGCGGAAAATTTCCCATCGGATAGGGCTTTAAAAATTCGTTAAATCGAAATTTTCTTTTTCGCCAAAAAACGGCAAAGGAAATCACTGGAAAATTCGCCTTCGGATATGGTTTTCTAATGAAATGTATCCTTAGTGATCAAAAACAATTATCAGAACCTTTCGCGACCTCGCACGAACCAATCGCGAAGTCACGTCGATCTCACCGAGAAATTTTCGAACTATCTCCAATCTTCAGAATTAAATAAATCAGCGTGGGACGATAAAGCCGAGACGGCCGGTGTGTCTCCGGGCTAAAAACGTCGGAATCTAAGGCGTGTACGCGAAGATTTACGGCGACCGTAAAATCGACTCGAAGATCGATGCGATTTATCCGCAGAGTGGGAAGGTCTCTCTCTCGATCTCGATATGTATGTTACACATAACGGAATCAAATCTGCGCCACACATAGATTTTACACCCACGAGTCCGGCGACTGTATAAAACGTCTCCGGGTATCCGAAACGGTAAAACCTGAACAGGGCAAAAAATTCTCGATCCTTTTTCGAATGGAAATTATTCCAAACGTCGAATTAATTTTTTTTATTGCCAAATAAAATCATTTTATTTCGCACGGCATGTTCAAGCTATTACAAAAGGAGTCTCCGACTGGTCAGACGTCTCCTTTTCGTTCCTTTTGTTATTTTTATTTTTTATTTTTTTTTATTCTTACAGCGATGCCGATCCGAGGTGGATATAGTTGGGTATCTGTATCACTGTAGAGGCGAAGCTATTTACCGCAGTGGCCACGATCGCACGGCAGTCGCGGACTCCGGTCGCGGCCTTGTGCAATTACGTCAAGAAAAGGAGAGCAGGCGTGGCGCGCGCCAGAAACCCGGAGGGCACGTAGCCGCCGTCGCGGCGGCGCACGCGCGTCTCGCGTCCGGCAATCGCGAGTGCGCAGGGCTCTCTGATAGCGCATATATATATAATAAAATAAATAAAATAAAACAAAATAAAATAAAATAAAATAAACGAGTTAGGCGAAGATGCCGATGACGTCTCTCGAATTCGCTCGCGATTCGCACGCAATTCGCTCGCGCGCAGGGCTCGCTGATAGCGCATACATATATAATAAAATAAATAAAATAAAATAAAACAAAATAAAATAAAATAAACGAGTTAAGCGACGACGACGACGATGCCAATGACGTCTCTCGAATTCGCTCGCGATTCGCTGGCGATTCGCTCGCGCGCAGATCCGGCAATTCTCCTGATAAGATACATAAAATAAAGAAAATAATAAAAAAGTTAGGCTACGATGACGACGATGACGTCGATGACGACGACAAGCGTCGTATGATCCGAATTCGCTCGCGATTCGCACGCGATTTGCTCGCGCGTAGATCCGGCAATTCTCCTGATAAGACGTATAAAATAAAGAAAATAATAAATAAGTGAGACAACGACGATAACGTCGATGTCGACAAGCGTCGTATGATCCGAATTCGCTCGCGATTCGCACGCGAATCGCTGTCACGCAGGTCTATCACTATCGCTTCCCCCTCCCCTTTCTGATAACGTGGATAAAATAAAGAAAATAAACAAAGCGACGTCAACGATGACGTCGTTGTCGAATATCGCTCGCGATTCGCACGCGATTCGCTCGCGAGAAAATCGCTCCCCGATATCGCGAATACAGTAAAGAAAATAATAAATATGTTAGGCGACGACGAGGAGCATGTTTCGATATCGTCGGACACTGTGTGAGACCCGTCGCCTCATCTCGTATGCATCGCACCGATCGCGCGCGCAAGCGCAGCGGAGGTTAAAATTCATCGTCCGCGCGCGCGCGACGGACCCTCCGGGCACTTATTTCACCCGCGATAGCGATCGCGATAGAATTGATACAGCGTCTCCGAGAGGCGATTTTAACGAGGCTCCCCGCCGGCTCGTTTGGAACACACTCCGCGAATATAATCGGCGCTCGCGTTATTCACACTCAAGCACCGAGAAATTAGAGGGGGATAAACGCTAATTGCGGCGATTCATACGGAATTTGTCAAGGTAAACGGAATAATAATGGCGACTTGTCCCAATATATCACATTTATTGAGATATTAATTTTATTTTGAATACCTGTTTTATTAATTTATTAATTATTTTTTATTTTCTTTATTGGCTGAAATAATAATAATAATTGTGATAAAAGTCGACTCGATTTTTTTATATTTCTTAAGTTATTAATACGACGAATTTAATTTAATTTTATGCTTGAAAAAATTGATTTTGATTTATTTTAGCCGATAAAAAAATGTCGCACGATTGTGAAATGTCTTGGAAGTCACATTGAAAGGGTCGTAGAGGGGGAAACGTGATTAGCGACACGATCACCGCGAGTCGTGGACTCGGTACCAACGTGATTAGTGACACGACTGCCGAGAACTCGCACCCGAACGAAAATTGAAGCCATAAGTGCAGTGAACCCTGATAGACGATGTCATTAGCCTGTGTCCCCTAATTTCGTCGATAGGACTGATAAGGAAAAGCTTTTAAAATTATTTCGGAAAAATCGAGTGCACCGCTGGTGACTCGTGGAATTTTCCTCATTAGCGATTTAAAATTGGATCATCGAAAAATTGGACTCAGCGACTGAAATTTGTAACCATGGAAAAAAAAAAAAAAGGAAAAAAGTACTCGCACTTGTCAACGTCGAAGTGATTATTACGTTCGACTTCGACCTTAAGAAACGATCGACGTGTCAAGAATTCATGTCCTTTCCCTTTTAAAAAACTCGCACCACGAATTGTAACACATTCCCGACTCATTTCCAATTTGTACACCGGACGCACCGGGGGTGACCGGGGTCACGTGGCACAGCCTCGATTTCACGAGTTTTGGCGTTTTGCTTTTCGTCAGTCGACATTGAAATTCGTATTATCGATTACCGATCACTAAATTCCTTCCATTTTTTTTTTTCAACTTTTTTTAAATCCTAACACCTGGCAAATTCCTGGACAGGTACGATCGACCCAAACGCAACGTTTCAAGGTCCAATCGCATTGCTACCGATTTGAGGGATATGGACATTGGGTACGAAATATGAAATATGAACCTCTCACCGACAAATGACGATCGACAGCCATTCGATCGATTGTACCCTAGTTAAAAAAAAATGGTTGTTATATATATAACATACACATAATCGAATCGATTATGCGTCTCATTGCTTCGATTCTCGCGGCTTCGGATCAACGGGAAGTCAGGTATTTCTTTCCACAGCTTTCGCGAGAGCTGTCGTTACGTCTCTCGGCACGTGAGACCCGCGTGCGCCGCGCGCGCTCGTCCCGAGTCCGAGTTGTCTTTTGTCGAGAGTCGATCGGAGAAGAAGGTCGCGGGTCTCACGCTGCGCCGACGCAGGCGTTATCGCGCATACCGCGCGAAAGCGCGAGAGACAACCGTAATATCGATTATAGCGCTGTTATTGCGTCGATCGGCGCGATCGGCGCGCGCCACGTGTGTCGGGTGTAGCAGGAAGTGTGTCGGATCAACTCGGCAATTGAAAAAAAAAAATTATAACATTTTTTCCAAATTAAAAAAAAAATGTAATGCAACAAAATAAAATAAAATCAAATAAAACGATTCTCTCATAGAATAAAATTTAATAATAATAATAATAACAATAATAATACGAATTATTGTTGGGTTTGTAATAATAAATAATAAAAAATTAATAATAATAAAGTGACAAAATTCTTTTTTTTACCCCGAGAAAAACCAATAAATCAAATGAAACAATTCTTTTATAGAATCTAATGTAATGATAATAATAATAATGCGAAATATTATTGGGATTGTAATAATAAATAATAAAAAAATTAATAATAATAAAATGATAAAATTCTTTTTTTTACACCGAGAAAAACCAATAAATCAAATAAAACAATTCTTTTATAGAATAAAATTTAATAATAATAACAACAACAATAATAATAATAATAATACGAAATATTGTTGGGTTTGTAATAATAAATGATAAAAAAATTAATAATAATAAAATGATAAAATTCTTTTTTTTGCACCGAGAAAGACCAATAAAATCCCAAAACGCCTAAAACCTGACCTATCCCAAAATCCAATGATTCCATTAATTCGGGAATAATAGATAGAGGGAGGGGGAGGGGAGAGAGGGAAGACGGACGTTGCGCAAAGCCGCCGACGATTTTCGAGGCATCCCACCTCGGTCACGTCTCCTCCGTGCAGCACCGCCGCCGCGCTGCGCACAGTTATTAGCCACCGCCGCACCGGCAGCGTCGGCGTGTCGCGCGCGCGCGGTGCCGCACGCAGAAACACAGAGAATAGACAGACAGTTGGGCACGTAATACAGATAGATAGTTATAGACACGGCAGCGCGCGCGGCAAAGGCTCTCTAGTCGAGTCTACTAGGGGGAAGGCGGAGAGACGGAGAGCGGCGCAGTCAGCGACTAAGCAGGCGGCCGGTGGCATTTACTCTCGCAGTTATGTGAAAGGCAATATCGGGCCGACCGTCCTGTAATATACAACTTGTGCACAACGCCGCTCGCGCGCGCGCGAGTTACAGGCCCTCGCGCTCGTGTCGCACCGACTGTACAGTCGAAGCTCTCTAACTCGAATCACGTTCGCCAACCCTCTCCCCCTCCAAAAAAAAAAAAAAAAATTAATAATTTAATTATTCATAGAATTATTATTTATAGAATTATTTCTAATTTGAAATAATTATAATTCTCCCCTCCCCCTCCTCCCCTTCCCCCCGACCACCTATTGTGGTTTATTAGAAGTGACTTCCAACAACCCTCTTCCCTCCAAAAAAAAAAAAAAAAAAAAAAAAAAAAAAAATCCAAAATCTAATTATTAATAGAATTATTATTTGTAGAATTATTTCTAATTAAGAGAGGATTAGATACAATTCTAATAAAAATTCTCCCCTCCCCCACCACCCATTATTCTCTTTAAAAATCGCAGAATTCTAAAAAAATGTTTCGAGCTCCTTGCGAATAAATTGTCGAAAGAAATTCTATACGATTAAAAAAATAAAAAAATGTCAATGTCAAGTTAGACAACGTTGACTGTACTCAGTGCTCGTGGCTCCTGTATATATAGGTATATATAGGCGCACATAGCCATAAGCCACGCACACCTCAGCATTTCCACGTAAAGCCAGCGTCTCCCGCGAGTCTGTGTATCTTATTTTCTCGATTTTTCTCGTTTCTTGTTCGTCTCCGCGGCGATGGGATCGCGATACAGTGTTTTGCCCCGCGGGACTCGCGCGAGACTCCCTCGCGACTCGTCGCATCTACCCTTCTGCTGCTGCTGCTGCCGCCTGGTGGGGCGTTCGAGGAGACAACGCGCCGCGCGCGTTTTGCCTCTGCGCACGAGCGAATCAGGCGAACGAGCGAGAAACTCGGTATACACCCGAGACTAATTAACCGGCAACGAACGAGACGCTTTACGCGCGCGAGCGCGATCGAGCGATCGAGCTGAGCGAGCACGAGCGGGCGAGCAGAAAAAAAATATACATATACGTATATACAGAGTATACAGGGTGATTCAGAATGTTTTTTTCACCCATGGATATTTGGTAGATAATCGTCTCCTGAGCAAAGTGACTTAAGGGATCCCCCGAAATGTGACCCTCCGAAAAATCAATGATTTTCGCGAATTTTTTTTTGTTAAGTTGTAATGAACTAATTGGTCTGTTTTTTTTTTTAATAAATAAGTACATTCTTGAAGAATACAAAATGATTTTTTTATGTGCATTTCTTTAATGTATAATAATGATATAAATTGTTTAAATAGCTCGTGTAAAAAAAGGTCCTGCATTATGTCCACGACTGCGGCCGCAATTTTTATCTGAACCGAAAATTTCAAAAAGATTATTAGTCTGTAAAAATCGATTTTTTTTTATTTCACACTGTGACGATCCCTTAATGCTTGTTTATAAATATATATTGCGAATTTCTAAAAACGCTGGAAAAAACATTCTGAATCAGCCTGTATATATGTGTATATAGTCTCACGACGCAAGGTTACCGGCTTCTCGGTCTAAAGTCACCGTACGTGTAATTATTTCGACTTGGATTTAGTGCTCTGCTCTTTCGAATAGGCTGGCGAGTCGCTTTTGCGGAGGGAAGTGCATAAACCATCGATGGACAAAAAAACCGCGCTTTTTCACTTCGAGCGGATGAAGAGAGAAAGAGAGAGAGTGAAAATGACCCGACAGGAGCTTCGAGATGACGTCGAGGCTATTTAACGAAAATGGTTTACCCGCAAAATACTTCGCAGCTGTTAGGAATTTTTTTTTGTAATTTTTTTGTCGGTATGATATTGGTCGGTGCAGGTGCACTGAGAGGCGAATGAGAGTCGGTCACCGAGAGAGATATTTCCCGGAGGCGATAACGATTTTAGTGCCGCGGTTTTGCCGAGGCGAGAATGGACAATTTTCAGCGACGAAATTGTGGCAACATTTGTACACAACCATTTTTCGGCCTCGAAACGTTCGAACCGTTCTTTTAGTCATGCAAAAAAAAATTCTTCAATATTGCTTTGCAACATTTTTTTCTATTATTTTTTTTCTGCAAATATTAATTTTTCTTCCCAAATTCATTGATCAAAAATACGAAAACACTCCTTTACGCCTTCAAAAAAAAATTCTTTAATATTCCTTTACCTTAAACATTTTTTATATTTTTTTTCTGCAAATATTTCCCTTAATTATTTTTCCCCAAATTCTCTAATAACAAATATAGATCATTCCACCCCAAATGAACCAATAAATCACTAAATTATTATCACCATCGCGAATATTAATTACCCGCGCGCCGGTCAAGCGAAACCCGTGCGAAAGCGGCGACGCGATTGGCGCGAAAGAGAGATGCGCGAGGGGGGACGAATACACGTCGACTGTGCGCAGGTATCGAGACTTCTACGAGCGTAGAAGTAATTGTGATTTAATGCCCGAAGCCACGGGTCAAGATCTCCCTACATTGTACGCTAGGAGCCGCTGCCGCCGTCGGCTGCGGGGCTGTGGTTGGCTCTCTTCTATCACGATCGCGCGCGCGCAGGTCAGCAGCGCGCGTGCGCAGCCGCGCGGCGCTTAGCCAGTGCGCCTGCGCGCGCGCCGCCAGGAATCCACCGCCGTCTCGTTCCTCTCGCGTGACGTCGCCCAGCTTTGTGTGTAAATCAGGCAACGTGGGAATCGCCGCGGATCTTCTCTCTTAAGTCACAGAGGTGACTTTGCGACTGCCGCCAATAACAAATACAGCGATGCACTTGTGTTGCACCAATATATATGCATCGCACCAATGTACTTGTATTATACATTTATTTTTTTTTGTTCATGAAAAATAATTTTTTTTTATAGAAAAAAATGTATAGACTATTCATAAGTGTAAATAGGTTGAGTGTTTTTTTTATGATATGGGATGTAATAAAGATTATATGGTAAGGGGAAGGGGAAATTGTAAAAGCCCGAAAGGGCTTAAAAATAAAAATAAAAAAATAGAAAACATAGAAATACATATATTATTTACTATAGCGACTATAAAAAAAAAAATGTAAAATACAAAAAAAATGTGTAACGCCTATAAAAAAAAGTGAAATAAAAAAATGCACTTATTCCCTAAATGTATGTAATACAGTCGCAAGTGCATTAATACAGAGAGTCGAAATTAAGTTCTATTCGGTATAAAAACTTTTTTTGTTTGCTTTTTTTTTCTCTCTCTCTTTCTTTCCTTCTTCATCGCCAACGTTTGCGAGAACAGAGAAGTCGTCCCGCCAAATACGGAGAGACCTGAGCGGGGCGCGAGAAAAATCTTATCTTTATCTCTGTCTCAACGACGATGGCAACAATGCCGAGCGATAAATTCCAATCTATAATGCAACCGTTTTCCGAATTCCTGTGACGCTTTTATAAGAGACATATTTGTTTCTTTATAAAAAGAGACGAGCGATTCGCGCATTTAGAGCTGATTAGAGTCGAGTCGAGCTCACGACGCTCGTCGCCCATCGCATGCATAGCTATGTATATATAGATATAGGGTATATGCGCAGAGTCGTTCGGCTTCTCCGAACGATATGATTGAGAGGCGCTCGGGTCGTAAATTCACGACGGCCCCGGCGCTCTCTCACGACGTTTACGGTCGAACTTCTCTCCGCGAACTTTAATCCTCGTCGGCCGCTCGATTATACCCGATTTATGGAATAAGCGCATTATTTTTTATTTTTTTTTGTTATGGCCGCTATAATTTTTTTTTTTCACGAAACAAAAATAAATAAATGCATAATAGTCATTTATTTGTGTATTAAGGGACCCGGCTCATCAGTGACAATATTTTTTGTTATAGTCGCTATACATTTTTTTTTCACGAACCAAAAAAAAAAAAAATAAATGCCCAATAAATAGTCGTTTATTTGTGTATTAAGGGACCCGGCTCATCAGTGACAAGATTTTGAGGTCTCAGCATGGAATTTGAGATGTTTTTTTTTTTTATTTTTTTTTTCTGCGCTCGTGTATCAAAGGAAAAAGCTGTTACAAAGTTGCGGAGACGACTCAGTCGCCACTAATCGGTGTCCGCTCGACGGGGGGTTCCCGGCCGAATTCATTTTTCGGCCGAGAAGGTGGAGAACCCGTTTAGCTCGTCGGGGTCATCGTGACGTCTCCCTTTCTGGGCACAAAGAGGGCTTCTGGCGCCGGTTCCGCGATATATTCGGACGTTCTTTAAATTCCTCGTAACTCATTCCGAATGTAAATACAACCCAAAGAGATTTGCGAAAAAAAAGAGAAAAAAAAATTAGCTTAAAAATTTAATTCTCAAAAAAAAGATAAATAAATTCATTTAAATTCCTCGTAACTCATTCCGAATGTAAATACAATCCAAAGAGATTGCAAAAAAAAGAGAAAAAAAAATTAGCTTAAAAATTCTAAAAAAATATATAAATAAATTCATTGATCTCGAGACTTGAGCTGAAATTCTCGTCGCTTTTGTAGAACCGAACGTCACGAGATTTCGGAACAGAGAAAAGTGGAATCGGAGCACAGAAGTTGGTTGCAGGGTCCTTGGAAGGCCGTTTCACTTAACCAGACCGAACGACAGAGACAGAAGGAGAGAAAACAAGAAACGAATTCCGTTACTATATATCGTTTCATGGTTATCAATCCGTGGAATCAGGTGTTCCACGCAAACGGCCTTTCCCTTTCTGTTTAATTCAGAAAAAATAAATATAAAAAATAAAAAATCGTATCGAAGGGAACGTTGTCGATTTTTATATCCGTCGCTTCAGTCGCAAATAAATAAATAAAAAATAAAAAATCGTATCGAAGGGAACGCAGTCGATTTTTATATCCGTCGCTTCAGTCGCAAAATAAATAAATAAAAAATACAAAATCGTATCGAAGGGAACGCAGTCGATTTTTATTTCCGTCACTTCAGTCGCAAAAAAAATAAATAAAAAATAAAAAAAACGTATCGAAGGGAACGCAGTCGATTTTTATTTCCGTCGCTTCAGTCGCAAGAGTCGATTGTCCGGCGACTCGGGGACAACGACTGAGCGAATGAGACGACAAAGAGGAGTCGAAGAACACACGCGCTGAGTGGACGAGAAAAGCGCGACGCGGTAGCCGCTATTAAATCAATCGTGGGACACAGCGACGATGAGCGGCGCTGTCGCTGCGCTCCACCCGTGCATTATATATCCGCTATTTATGGTTTATTACCTATTTTTAATTTTTTTTCTCCGGCCCCTCGAACCACCGGGACTTTCCGGGCTAAGTGCCACGTTGAACAAAGGGCGTGATTGCGTCGAATGAAATTTTCATCCACGCACCGTGTCATTAAATAAATTATCCACCTGGGCCGCTCGGACTCGCGACTGTGATTATCAATTCAAGTCAATTGATTAACGGCCCGCGGCGAGAAGTGGAACGCTCGGCCCGAATCGAAAAGGGCGGTCGGCGGTTTTGTTAATTGTTTCAGATGGCTCGACAATCGACAACGGATTACGTCGTCGCCTTAAAAAAAAAAGTGACGTCGCTTGTCGTCACTTTTTTAAAATAAAAAATAAAAAAAATGTGACGTCGCTTGTCGTCACTTTTTTAAATAAAAAATAAAAAATGCTGCAGTGCCCTCCGATGACCTTGAAGATAGATAGCACACCCGGAGTTCAAAAATCGCTTCGCCCTGGATGACCTTGCCGGAAGCGACCGTCGAGTCATCGAGAAGGTTAATTGCGCTCGGCTTTAACAATGGAAGTTGATGGAATCGTGGAAAAAACAAAGGAACCGCGGGAATCATATCAGCGTTCCGCGCGTCTGACTAAGAATAATTCGTTTTTCGGACTTCTCAGAGCGGAGCCGACTCAGCTCTACCGATTAGACGGACGACGAACCCGATTCCCGGGGTCTTTGATTTCACGTCCTTCTGCGTTTCCTCGCCAACGAATTCGTCACTGCTTGAAAAAATTTCGCATTTTTATTTTAAAAAATCGCAAAATTTGCCTAAAATGAAAAAACAAAAACGCTGAAAGGTAGTAGTAATTTTTATTATTTTATTTTTATATTTTACAATTTTTATATTTTATTATTATTATTACATTCCCTTATTATAACAGAAAAAAAAATACTCAACTTATTTACACTTATGTCTAGGAAAAAACGCTGAAAGGTATTCCCGGTCGATAAAACAGAGGTACAAAGGAGCCAACAAAGAAATGTCGAGGAAAGCCGATATCGTCCGGAGACGAAATTCCTGTCCGCTGTTTTGGTCGCGCGACACGAAAAGCAAAAAAAAAAAAACAAAAAAAAAAAAACAAGGGGATTCCATCGACGAAATGGTCGAGATGTGAGAGGAGAAAAAATGCAAAAAGAGAGGAGAAAGAAACGGAGGAAATAAAGGGAGGAACGCGTTACTCTGCAATTTTTTTTTTTTTAAGGTGCCGCAGTTAAAGTCGCAGGATGGGACGACGAGGATCTTGCCCCGTTGGGTCCGGCGTCGCTGGACTCGACGCGTCCGGGTTTCGGTCGGTCAACCTTACGTCCGATTTATTTTTCTCTTTTGCCGATCTTCCTCCTCCTCTTCTTCTTCTTCGTCTTCTTCTTCTTTCTTCTTGTCCTGTTGATTCGTCCTTGCCGAGGTCTCCCACCCACTGCGTCAACGACCACGCGAAATATATGACGCAAGCCGCGCGCGTGCCGTAAGATAAGCTCGGAGAGCGTAACGACCCGGTGTTATTTTTTTTTCGGGACGACGCCGATCGAGATTCGCTGGACTCGACCCTCGAAGGACGGGAAAAGGGCGCCGCAATGTCCCGGCGTCTCGTCGCCGTTATCATCGCGAAATTCAAAAGCGAAAAAAAAAATATTCTCGGACATTCCTCGCCCCCGCGAGTCCGAAAGGGTCATTGGGCCGAAGAGGATTGCGAGCAGAATTCCAATCTTACGTATTTATTTTTTTCATTCCTTCATGAAACTTTTTCCTTTACGTAAAAATAAAAAATCTAAATAATTTGGTTTTGAGATAATCGGTTCGATTTTACCTGTACGTAAAAAAAATTAAAAAATGGTTTCCAAATAATTTGGCTCGGTGAGATAATCGGTTCGATTTTACCTGTACATTAATAAAAAATTAAAAAATGGTTTCCAAATAATTTGGCTCGGTGAGATAATCGGTTCGATTTTACCTGTACATTAAAAAAAAATAAAAAATGGTTTCCAAATAATTTGGGTCGGTGAGATAATCGGTTCGATTTTACCTGTACATTAAAAAAAAATAAAAAATGGTTCCCAAATAATTTGGCTCGGTGAGATAATCGGTTCAATTTCACCAGTAAATAAAAAAAAAATTAAAAAAATGGTTTCCAAATAATTTGGCTCGGTGAGATAATCTCAATTTTAATGTGAGATAAATCAATTTTATCTTTACCTAAAAAAAAAAAAAAGAAAAAAAAAATAGTTTCGAGATACTCGGTAAGAAGGCTGAATTGTGTCTATAAATCATAAAAAAATACTGTTCATCATTCGGAATTATGGTGGATTTAATGAATATAGAAATCGAAGCGAGAAAATTGCCAAAATCATTCTCCTAACTTCGCTCAGAACGATAGTTCACCAATCGACCACAGAGGGCGCTTTCGTCGCTGGCGAGAAAATCGTAAGTGCAGCGACGAGCGCAGCATAAAAAGCTCCAAGAACTCGGCGATGGGCATCGACAAGGCAATAAATTTTCAGCGACTGCAGCAGCTGCAGTCGCTGTGAACGTTGCAAGAGATTTCGTCGCGCGATATTATCGCACCGCGAGGAAGAGTCGTCGCCGAGTAGCGGCCTCTGCGTTCGAACGCCGTAGACATCGGCCGCGACTCCCGCGACCTCTGTGATGCATCGCTCTTCGCTTCGCGCGCCAACAGCGCTGAAACTGGATCGAAATCTCGCGCGTTCAACTGTCACTGAGCATGCGCACGACACTCGGCGAAAGCCCGAAGCCTAAAGGAAGACACAAGAAGAAGAATAAGAAGGAACTGTCACTGGCTAAGTTGCCTCCAAACGTCCGACGACAAAGCGATTTGCTTCGCGATTCTTTTCCGTCTGGCGACGTTCATCGGGATAACGAATCTCGTGTTAATCGCTTCGAGGGTTGAAGCATCCTGATTCGATTCACTAAATACTTGTAACTTGTAACTTTAACATTTAAAACGCAGGTTTAGTGACCTGCGACTTTTTAATTAAAAAAAAAGGTGATGAAATCTTAAATAAAAATTTAGTTCAAATTTAAATGAAATAATTTCTTATTATTGTTATTGTTATTATTATTGTTATTATTGTTATTATTGTTATTATTGTTATTATTGTTATTATTATTATTATTATCGTTATTATTGTTATTATTACGCTGTCGCTGTTATTATTATTATTATTATTATTACGCATTGATGGTCCATACATTACTCGCACATTTTATTCCGTTGCACTTAAAAAAAAAAATTCGAGCTAAAAATAAAAAAGAGGCACCGTACGAAAATAAAGTATCCCGAGACGGGTTTGCGAAAGAGGCGCAATTGTGCGGGTGGAATTTTTCGCCCGAGCCTCTCTCGCGTCGCGCGTCGTACGACCTTCCCCCCTTCGTCCCGCTCCCCCTCCGCGGAGGCCGTTCGGCGGTGCGTGGTTAAGGGTCAACGAATTCGGCGCCAGCCGAGATTCGACAATCTCGCGCGACTCGACTTGGGCCGGCTGCGCGCGAGCGGCCGTTACCATACGCTTCTCACGCGATATATATTCGGGATGCCAGCGCGTCGCGCCCGATGCCCCCTGCTTACCATTCCGCAAAACCGGTACGAATCACCCCAGCGCGAGTGTATATCTATATGCACTTCGGCGCCCGATGCGTCGCTCGGCAGCTTCGTGTCCTGCAAGGAGGAGGAGGAGGAGGGGGAGGAAGAGGGGGAGGAGGGGAGGGGGAGAGGGAGAAGGGGAGGGGAAGGAATCACCCCGCACACTGTTTATATATATGTACATATATTGCTATATGCACTTTTCGATGCGTGCGCTGCAGCTTCGTGTCCTGCAAGGAGGAGGAGGAGGAGGAGGGGGATGAGGGGGAGAGGGAGAAGGAGAGGGGAAGGAATCACCCCGCACACTGTTTACATATATGTATATATGTATATCTATATGCACTTTTCGATGCGTGCTCTGCAGCTTCGTGTCCTGCAAACAGGAGAAGGGGAGGGGGGGAGGAGAAGGGGAGGAGAAGGGAGAGGAGAAGGGGAGGGGAAGGAATCACCCCCATACTGTTTATATATATGTATATATATCGCTATATACACTTTTCGATGCGTGCTTTGCAGAGGAGGAGGAGAGAGGGGAGAGGAGGAGGAGGAGAAGAGGAACGAGGAGAATGCGGAGAATGGTCACTTCACCAACACCTCACACCCACTGCGCACCTATATATAGCACCCGACGACTCCGAAGGGCCCGAACTTCTAAATATAGAAATTGCCCACCTTCTCCGGTTTCTTTTTATCGGTCCCTTTCACGCGAATCGGATCGACTCCCCCCCTCCCCCCCCCCCCCTACCCTCCACTCCCTTGTGCCACTTTGCCTGGGGCGACGACGTCATCAATGGCAATACTTTTAATAAGTTAAAACATTTTTTTCGCCGACCAGAAAATGGTGCAAGTAAAAAAAAATGTTAGCCAATCGAAAAATCGTGGATTTATAACATTTTCTTTAGCCGACCAAAGAATCGTGAATTTAAAGCATTTTTCTTAGCGACCAGAAAAAAACGTGTATTCAAAAAAATCTTTGCCAATCTGAAAATCGTGACTCTAAAACATTTATTTCACCGACCCTAAAATCGTGCATTAAAAAAAATATTTGCCGGTCAGGAAATCGTTAATTAAAACATTTATTTTTTTCCCCGACCAGAAAGTCATTATACGTCTCGCCAATAGCACTTGGCGCCCGGCAGTCGATATATATCGTCTGAATCGCGGGACGCGAGAGGAAAACTCGCCAGACGCCGAGGCAAAAAGCGCGCGAGACTCAAGAAGGACGAGGAAGCGCCTGCGCATTGCACTCGCGCATATCTGGAGCACATTGGTTGCGTGTGGGAAGAAAGGCCGATCGGAATTCGCGGCACGCTGGGAATTCCCGCGAGGAATCGGCTCGTAATTATCCACCCATGTTTTCCATCTCGACGTTCGCTCGGTCGGTAACACGGACCTCTAGCCCCTCCCCTCCCAAAGATACCGTCCCTTTTATTCCACCTTGCTGGAAATCGTCGCCGAGGAACAGTGCCGCAGCAGCAGCAGCAGCAGCGAAACGAACAAAGCGCGTGGGCTCTGAGAGCAGCGCGCGAGCCATAAAAGTGGTGGGAAAAAACGATAAGGAGCGGAGGTCCGTCCGTGGGTTCCGAGAGAAAGAAAGGAGACCTTCGACCACTACTCTGAGCCGTCGAGAGTCGAGAGTCTCGCGGCGCTCTCGGTGCGTCGGTGAGTTAAAGCGCAGTGTGAAACTCACTGCGAGGAGAGAGACGGACGGATGGAGAGAGGGAGAGAGAGAGGGGGATGGGGAGGGGGGGGGGGGGATAATCCGCTTAGCGATTCCTGTGTCCGGCTGCGGGGAACACTTGTGCATCGATTCAGAGCGAAGCAGTGCAAAAAAAAAAAATAAGAGAGAGAGAGAGAGAGAAAAAAAGGAGTGAAAAAGAGAGAGAGGGAAAAAATGCGAAGAAACTAATAACTGCCTTCGATTTACGACTCCGACGACTCAATTGATATTTTGTTTCATGAAGACCAATGAAGACGATTATTGTCGTTTTTTTTTTACGTCGTTTTTTTACGTCAGCGAATAAGCCCGGATGATGACGATGATTATATTGACGATGGCGATGATGCTGATTATCGTCATCATCGCACCAGCAGATTCTGGTCCAGAAGTAGGAAGTTCCTCATTGTCGCTACCGGATATATGGCTCCGGTCAATTTCACCGCGGGGACATCACGACGGGGATTTACCGGTGTAGTTTTCATTTAGGCTGAGAGGGGAAAAAATAATCCGGTCGGGGTGCGAGTAATTTATTGAACGGAGTAATTTAGAGACGACGTTTTGGATTGATTTATATTTTGTCTCCAAATAAATATTAATTCTTACAATTTTTTAAGTCGATTCACTTTTCGTTTAATTACGAAACATTTAATTTAATTTTCTTAATTTTTAAAATTTTTTTTTTATTCGATTCCCACGAAACTCGAACTCGAATTTTCGACGGTTAACGACGTCGTCAAAATAGTCGTCGATAGCCAAACGCGGAAATTCTGCATCGGCTGCCGACGAATACAGAAGAAATCGACTCGTCATTCACGACGCTCGGTGGTTTTGGCGACGTCAGAGCAGCGACGAAGCCTGCGGCCTGGGGTCGACCGCAGAGATACCGAGATTCCCTCGGCGATAATGCGAGCGCACTGCGAGAGACACGCGTAACCGGCACTTCCGCTTCTCTCGCTCGTCGCGCGCGATCGTTACATAGTCCGCATAGCGAGATACGTTACACCCCATACGTACTTTGTACAACTGTAGACGCCTACGCATCTCTTATTGTGCGGAAACGTAGAACGTATAATGCACCGAGTCGATAAGGATCTTTCCTTCTCTCTCCTTTTCGCTCTTCCTCTATTTATATAGCTATAGATATAGAAATATCTGTCTCTTACCTATTTATATATCTATGGAAATATAAAAAGAAATAGGAAATAAGTGTATATATCTAAATAAAAAAATTTAATTTAATTTTTATTTTTATTTTTTAATTTTATACGTGTTTATTTGTTTCCTATTTCTGTAAGTATTTATAAAAATCGAAATAGGAAATAGGATAGGAAAGACAGAGGGAAGGATATTTATATATCTACAGATATCTATAGATATATAAATAGGAGAAAGAGGAAAGAGCGAGAAATTAAATTTTTAATTAGTTAAGAAATGTAATTTAAATATATGAATTTATTTTCTATTTCTATTTTTATTTATAAAATTATATTTATAATATTTTTTATTTATAAAATTTATTTTTTTATTTATAAAAATAGAAATAGGAAATAGTATTTTTATTTATAAGAAGAATTTATAAGAAATTCTATTTTTATTTATAAAAATAGAAATAGGAAATAGAATAGGAAAGAGAGAGAAGGATATTTATACATCTTCTATAGATATATAAATAGAAACAGAAAGAGCGAGAAATATATTTCTCTCTGCATTTCAACGAACCTAGGAACCCGGCAATATAGTTAAAACGTGTTTTCAGACGCAGAGCGACAAGCTCGGTATCCGACGCATCTCGCTAAGGCCAAGGCGAATGCGTGTCGGTGGACTTGCCACAGGAAACCTCGCGAGCGGTACTGGAACGGAGATCGGGCGACGCTTGGAGCCCCAGATTTTTCTCTTCTCCTTCGCAGGTAGATACTCGACTCGTCGCACGCAACGACGACGCTAAGCGGGGTCGTAGGCGAGTCGCGGCAGCGCATGCGCTATGCGCACCCCCGCCCACGAGGCCGCGTGTTCCCGCTCGTCGCGCGAATGATTTACCGACCATGCGCGCGGGGCTACGGTGCCCAACGCGCATGCGCGGCGAGCACTTCCTCGCGCCCGGAGGATCTAGCGCGCATGCGCAGACGCTACAATAAATTACTTATCGTCACGTCGCCCGGATTTTTTTTTACTTCGTCGAATACTTTTTTTCGCTTTTTTTACTTCGTTGAATACTTTTTTTTTCACGATTTTGAAGTTTGCATCGTTGGAATGTCAACGAAAATTACAAAAAAAAATTATTCTGATAAACCCAAAAGATTGTATTCGATATAAAGAGTTATTATAACGATTAATCGTTATAATAATATTTTTTAGAACCGTTAGAATAATTTTAGCATCGTTAGAATAATTTTTTTTTTTTTTATTTTCAACATCATTTTTTTCGCTTTTTTTACTTCGTCGAATACTTTTTTTTTTCGCATCTTTTTCAGTGTTCGTTCGTTTTGAGACCGACTTTTTTTTCGTCAGAGAAAAAGCGACAAGCAGAAATGTGTTGGGGAAGGTCCGGGCACTCGGCCCGGCGGTCAGTGATCCCTCGACGGTAAAGGCGATTTTATTAGCGTCGAGCCGTGAGACACGTAACGCGGATAGAAGAAAATAAATACGAAGGCGGTGAAGGCAAATTGATTGAGGCGGGAGTGACGCGATCGCGGAATCGAGCGCGCAAGCGCGGAGCATCGCGCATACGTGCGCGAATTTGCGAGGTGAGAGGCCGCAAATGAAATCGGCGGCTCGACGGACTGCGGATTTTGTATGTATGTATATATTTGCCGGGGTCTGCGGTGTAGACGAGCGATGGGAAATATGATGCGCGCGCACCCACGCGAGGAATCTGAGGGATTCGCGTGTGCGGTCCGAGTTGGGGGGTATAATGGACCTGTTCCTAATTCGGACCATCGCGACGATTAATTTTTTTTTTGCGATTTTTTTTTTTGATTTAACGAAGTTTTAAAACCCTATCCGATGGGAAATTTTCTGCTGATTCCAAAAATGCCGGTTATTTGCCCGAAAAATCGAAAATTCGGTGCCCCCCTTGTCGTTATTTTTAGCGAAAAAATTTTTTTTCGATTTAACGAAGTTTTAAAACCCTATCCGATGGGAAATTTTCCGCTGATTCCAAAAATGCCGGTTATTTGTCCGGGAAATAAAAAATTCGAGGAGAAAAATGCGAAAAACGATTTTTCACTTTTTTCGAATTTTGGTACTTCACTAAAATCGATGTCATTTTATTTTGGATGGATGAAATCTGGATTTTCTTTTTGCATTCGAAAGATAATCCTTTAACGAAGAGAATGCCGCTAGGCGGATCGCGATATCTCGATTTTTCGATTTTTTGCAGATTTTTAAAGTTGACCCTCAAAAATCGCAAATTTTTAGAAGGGGTACCCCTTGCCGTCTTTTCGAAAAAAATCGAAAAAAAAATTTTTCGATTCAACGAAGTTTTAAAACCCTATCCGATGGGAAATTTTCCGCTGATTCCAAAAATCACCTTTGTTTTCCCAAAAAATAAAAAATTCTAGGAGAAAAATGCAAAAATCAATTTTTTTTCAACTTTTTTTATAGAGACTTTGATTCTGGGATTACAGCAGACTTTTTTTTAACCCCCTTAATGCCTGGTTAATGCGTCCAACGCCGATGATCCTAATAAATCATCCATCTCCGATTAGCATCAGTAATATTATGCGCGCCGCGCGGGTCGAACGAAATTCATCGCGCGTCTCTATAAAGAGCGCTCCGATATATTCTTATCCGAATATCGTATCGCGAGATCAAGGAAGTAACACTGGAGGCGAGCGACGTGCGAAGGACGAACGGTGCGACAAACGCGAGCGCGCGCGGGCGTGGCGATCGGATTTTGCTCGCCTGGCCGCATACGTAGAGAGATGTACCCGCGGCGGCCGCCTAAGCAATCGCACCTATGTGATGCCCATAAATTATCGAGACTAGTGTGTAACACATTCGAGCCTGCTGATTCGCTATAGGGAAAGCCGAGGCGTTGACATGACCAATATAGAACCAAAATTTCGAGACACAATGAAAATCGTTATTAAAAATACATCGAAAATCCAAGAAACAATAAAAAAATAAATAAAAAATAAAGACTTATTAAAAATAAGCGAAAAAAAGTTTTAATAACCCTTATAGACATTAATTGCCTGTCACACGAATTTGCTAATTTCGCGATGTCGTATTGATAATACACAATAAAAAAAATAAATAAAAATAGAAATTAAAATGATAATGATAATAATAATAAAATGATAAGCAGTAATTCTACGATTTCTACGCATTTCTACATAATGAAAAATAAAAATAAAAACAATAATAAAAATAATGATAATGGTAATGATAATGATAATAGTAATAAAACGATAAGCAGTAATTCTACGATTTCCTCACGACGTCTCACGCTGCGTTCGACTCGAGCGGCTTCGTAGGATCCGAGCGCGAAACCTGAATCTCGCGCAAGTGCAGGTGATTCAGGTTACTGCATTGCCATTAGCCGCGAGAGCATCTCATGCTCCGAGGATCCGCAGCACGGATCCACCAACCATAACTATCGTCCG
Organism: Itoplectis maculator; assembly: GCA_964034905.1. Lineage (NCBI taxonomy): Eukaryota > Metazoa > Arthropoda > Insecta > Hymenoptera > Ichneumonidae > Itoplectis > Itoplectis maculator. Next base: position 9,285,900 of record OZ035859.1, read on the forward strand.
TAACGCGCGTTACGGGACATAAATTTTCGTAAAAATGAATGACAAAAGTATGGCGCGCGCGCGCGCGCAGCGCGGACGACCTTGCGGCAGCAAAATCCGCGTTGCGCCCAAGGTCGACGAACGACCGAGGCGAGAATTCGCCCTCGCGCGTGCGCACGCGCGCATGCGCGCGCCTATCGAGCCTGGGTTACACGAAATCGTAAATATCCTGCGCGCGACTCGCGACGCGCGTGCGCAGAGGGATAAGAGGAGAACGACTGCGCAGCGTGTGGCGCGCATCTTTTTTTTTTTTTTACCCGGGAAATTATAAACCCGAGAGGAGGTCGTGAAAGGACTTTAAGGACTTTGAGGATCTAAAATCCCTGCGATGGGGAATTTTATTATTATCATTATTATTATTATTTTTATCTCCACGACGATAATTCAGCGGATCAAGATCGGTAAATTAGGAAGAATTACGAGCGGCAAGGTTGTTGTTTATATCAATCATTCTGCAGTCGGTTTGGGGGGAGGAGGGGGGAGGGGGAGGGGGGAGAAGGGCTTAGAGGACGATTCTCGAACCGCGACGAAGTCTCTCAGGGCTCTCGATCGTCTTAACGATTTTTTCGGAATGTCTCCCATTTTTTTTTTTTTTTTTCATTTTTTTTTCCAGTGGCGCCGCGCTTTAGCGACGACGCTCGTTATCACCGCGGGGCGCCGCGCGCATCGCTCGCAGCGTCGCTCGAGTCATTTCGGTGGCTCGTCCTCCCAGAATTAATAATCTCTCAATTAAGCCCGGGGATCGCGATAAGCTGCGTCGACTTCCTTGGCGTCGTTTGCATTATCGAATTGCGAGATGAAATTTTTACCGTCGAAACGGAGGCGCCACCGATCAGACCGGGGCGAAGTGGAACAGCGAATCATTTTTCGCCGCTTCGATTCGAGCTGCAAAAAAAATGGTTCGATCCAATTTTTATTCGGAGAATAAAAATAATTTTCTCGGTGAATAAGAATATTTTTTCCCCGAATAGAATCATTTTGCTCCGAATAAGAATAATTTTTCCCCGAATAAGAATAATTTTTCTCCGCTCATCTATTCGAGCTGCAAAAATCAATGCTTCGATCCAATTTTTATTCTCCGAATAAAAATAATTTTTTTCCGAATAAGAATAATTTTTCGCCGAATAAGAATATTTTTTCCCCGAATAAGAATAATTTTTCCCCGAATAAGAATAATTTTTCCCCGAATAAGAATATTTTTTCCCCAAATAAAAATAATTTTTCTCCAACCATCGATTCGAACCACCAAAAAAAAAGCTTCGATCCAATTTTTATTCCTGCGCAACTCAAGACTCGCGAAGGCGTTATATATACATTCACCGCGTGAGTCGGCGGCCCGGTCGAGATAACGCGCGATTATCCTTGACTCCTTGGACAGGGGGGAGTCGGCGCTGCGGCTGCGCCGACGTTTTGCACCAGTTGCGCGTGCGCAAACGTCGCGCGCGCGTTTATTACAAGATACGAGACGCAGTGCGTTCGGTTTTGTTACGTGGTCGGTGTCAACATATATGTGCACCACATATACACATATATGTTGATATATATATAGATACGCACAAACGTTGGGTGGGTCGCTCGACACGTTTTGTCGTCAGTGCGCGTGCGCGACACGCAGCGCGCAGTGATTTTACGTGAAAGCGCAATGCGAGGAGATAGCGCCGAGCGCAGTGGCGAAACGAGAACGCGCTGCACTGCTCCTTACGAGACGCTTGCCAAACAATGAAACCCCTTCGCCCCCTCCCCCCTCCCTCCCTCCCCCCTTTCCAATGATACGTGCGTTGTCTTTATAATCACGAAGTGTTATCGCACAATCTGACTCTGCTGGCAGTAAATCTGTAGCATTTTGTTGCACTCGGTCCGAGCCAGGGACTGACCAGGCCCGGGTAGGGTTTATGTGGCCCTGACCAGGGCCTGACTAGCGAGGATTTTTTTTTTACAAGGATCTGTGTCAGCTGGGAGAACATTTGTAGCATTTTGTTACATTCGGGCCAAGTCAGGCGCTGGTCGGGCCTGGGCAGGGATTATGTGGCCCTGACCAGGGCCTGACTAGCGCTGATGTTTTTTTTTACAAGGATCTGAGTCAGCTGGGAGAAAATTTGAGGCATTCTGTTATATTCGACCCAAGTCAGGCGCTGGTCAGGTCTGGGCAGGGACGATGTGGCCCTGACCAGGGCCTGACCAGCGCCGAGTCTAACGCTGATTTTTTTTTACTAGGACATGACTCTTCTGGGAGGAAATTTGTAGCATTTTGCTAAATTCGACCAAAGTCAGAAACTAAATCAGGCCCGAGCAGGGCCTGACTAGCGCCGCGCGAGTCTAACGATTATATTTTTATAATGCGAGGAGATTTAAGTAAGAAAAGAAGTTGATCGAAAATAATTTTAACGAATTAAAAAACGGAACAATACAATTATTGTTATTATTATTAATATTATTTGATAAAAACTCACCAGCAGAACGAGTATCGTGCTCGTAGCGGTTCTCCCGTAGGAAAAGCTGCACGCCATCTCTCCTGGGGGACACCGATGCCCTCCTGCTTCAGCACCAGAACATCCTTGTCGCAGGCGCCGCGCTCGACGCTGCAGTCTCGACACACCGAGTGTCTCCAACACCAACAGCTACGACGATGCCGACGGCAGCTGGACAATTTATCCCGCGCACCGTTTTCCTTTCGTCGCCCCGATTCCTTCACTTCACACGGACGAATAATAATAACAACAATAACAACGAAAAATCACGTAAATTCGCGTCGACGATTTCCCGAAGAAAATCCTCTTCTGCGATAATCCTGCGTCTATCGCGACAAGATTTCCTCGGTCGTGTCGATCGTCCTTCGTCGGTTGTCACGGAACTGTATTTTTCCGGATTTTCTTTCCGTCGAGCTTTCCCGCGTTCATTCCTATCACTGTTTCTCTCTTTCTCTCTCGGCGACTTCGCCGGACTAGATCGGAATCGGAGAATCGACGACGGCAATAGCAGCAGCTCGTCAATCGCTATATATTTTTTTTTCTTCAAATTCTCCTTTTTAACATATATAATAATTCCGAAAAAGCACGTCCTCGTGTATCGCGTCTTCTGCGCGTGCGTGTCACTCGTTACGACGATTACGGCTATAGGTATTATGCGACGGCGGCGGCGGGCGGAGGTGACGCGCGTGACCGTCCTAACCGTGGCGCAGGGCTCCGGCAACTGACAGCGGGCAACAGCCGTCGCGCTCGGCGCCACGCAGCTCACAGCTGTTTCGCGCGCGCGCCGCGCTTTGCTCTTACCCCCTCCCCTCCGACCTCCTCTCTGTAGCCGTGCGCTCTGCGCATGGCTACGGAGTTCAGCGTGCACGCTGCGCGCTCGCGATCAGGCTCTTACCTCCCCCCCTGCGCCTGCGCGGTCGGTGTATAAACCAGCGGCGCGATCCTGGCGGCCGGGACACTTCGCCTCCCCCTCTCAGCGCCTGCGCGCTCGATGTACTAGGGCCGCGATTCTGGTCTCCCCCGCGCATGCGCACTGGATGTGTGTACTAGCGGCGCGATTTTGGTGTCTCCTACGCGCATGCGCACTCGATATATGTACTAGCGGCGCGATTCTAGCGTCTCCCCCGCGCATGCGCACTCGATATATGTACTAGCGACGAGATTCTGGCGGCTGGGACACTTTGCCTCCCCCTCTCCTCCGCGTGCGCCTGCGCACTCGATACATGTACTAGGGGCGCGATTCTGGGCTCCCCCGCGCATGCGCACTCGATGTATGTACTAGCGGCGCGATTTTGGTGTCTTTTACGCGCGTGCGCACTCGATATATGTACTAGTGGCGCGATTCTGGCGGCCGGGACACTTCGCCTCCCCCTCCCCGCGCCTGCGCACTCGATATTCGCTCCGTGCAAACCCTTGGAGGGGATAACCGAATCGACGTAGGCGCGCTGGGTGGCGAAAATGAGAAATAAACTTGGAAACCTTCCGATGCATTAGCATCACGTTAGTTCATAAAATGGGACATTCCACTTGTTGTGTGGTGAATTGCAAAAACACTGGTGTAAATAGTCAGTGCAAATTCTACCAGTTTCCAACAGCGAAATATAAAGTGGAGCAGAGAAGAAAATGGATAGCATCTATAAGGAGAAAGAAGTAAGTTACATAACCTCACTTTGTCAGTTCCAACGCGAGAAATCCAACGCGGCATACATAATGCTTATTAAATCTGAATTTTAACTAAAGCAAAGCATAACATTGTTTTAAAGTCCGGATGGATCGCCATGGTGTCCAAAGCCGTGGGATTTAATATGCAGTGCGCATTTCGTTGGAAATAAAAAATCGGAGGAGCAGTCAAGTCCAAGCTACATACCAACAATCTTTCCTCCTACATACAAAGCAAAAGTGGTGAATGAAACTGCTGCAATGACAAGGTATAGAATATGATTTACTAATACAATATACAAATAACTTAAATATTCTCATTTGTTACATTTGGTTTAATTACAGACATGATCGTTTCATGAAGCGAAGAAGTCACAACCTCAAACAAATATCGACGAAACAGCAGCAACAGGTTGTAGAAGAATCTATGGAGCTGCACAAAGATAATGAGGACTCTGGAGAGATCCAGTGTAATGACGATAGAAGAACTTGCGATCAGGAGTGTCAAGCGGATATTTTTTACCTCAATGACATTCAACCAGAAAAGACATTTATCTGCAATAGATACATCAACAACGCGACTTCTTGTGGTGATGCTGAGATTCAAACAGAAATAACTATTCCAAGAATCATTACAGTGCCAAACAAAAAACAATTTAAAGATAAGCAATGCGGTACGCCACAAAAATTGTTCGAAGATCAGTCAGTTGGAACTAATATCGAGGATGTCGAACTTACAGCTACAAGAAGCTTCACTGGCATTACATCAATTAAAAATAATGAGCAGCTTGTAGATCTTGCTGGTGTGACATTTGAGCATTTTCAATTTTTATTAAAAAGAGTGAACGACGCTGCAGAAAATTGTGCGATTTCTAAAGAAAACAGACTTTTAATATTTTTTATGAAAATGAAAACGGGATTGACTTTTTCAGCAATCAGCGTTTTTTTTTCTGTGCACAGGACAACGATTTCCCGCATTTTCTATTCAATACTGCAGCAGTTATCTAGTGCTACTGCTGATTTAGTGTTTTGGCCAAGTAAAGACATAGTACAAGCGACAATGCCTAAATGTTTTCGTCCTGATTTCAGTAACACTCGTGTTATAATTGATTGTACCGAGTTCAGAATTGAAGTTCCTGCAAGTGTGGATAACCGTGTATATACTTATTCACATTACAAAAAAGGATTTACTGCAAAACTTCTCATCGGCATCACTCCGGCAGGGTTTATAAGTTTTAAATCAAAAGTAGCTGGTGGGAGAAAAAGTGATTCGCAAATGACAATTGAATCTGGTTTATTAGATTTATTAGAGGATGGAGACGTTGTTCTAGCTGACAAAGGCTTCCCAGAAATTCGGCGAACCATTGATAAAACTGGTAAAAACGTGGTACTTGTAATGCCACCATTTTTAGAAAAAAAATCAGAATTTACGAAAGAAGAAAGTGAAGATACGTACAACATAGCAAGGGTTCGCATTCATGTTGAGAGAATCATGCAACGATTAAGAACTTACCAGATTTTAAACAAGATTCCTGAACATTTATTTCATTGCATTGATGATGTAATAAATGTGTGTTGTGTCTTAGTGAATCTGCAGCCTCCGATAATATCAAATGAAAACTCAGATTAAAATGAATGACAATTATATTTTTTTTAAACGTGTATTTTATAATAAAATGTTACATACGTTTTTAACATTTGGTATTTCTTTGCTTTTTCCTACTATAACATAAGTATCAAAACTTCATGTAGTCCAATTCACTGTTGTTTTTAAATCACATAAAAACGTGAAGTGAATTATATTTGGTTACAAATATTTAAACCAGTAAATCGACGCCTTTGCTCGTTTTTGTCAATACTCAATACATTATTTTGAACATTTTTCAACATTTTCTTATGTAATTCGGGTAAAAAATGTTGAAAATAGAAATTCTCACATTTGGTGACAACACCGTTCAAGAACTTTTCATCGCGATGAACTGGAAAGCAAAAACTGCCATTCTTAACGGGCGAATAAATAAATAAATCACAAACGTTTAATCCAGATATATACATCTGAATTTGGCACTGTGTGTAGTATGGTGCGCTTTCTCTCAATTGAACTTTGCAGTCTCGAAATTGCAAGTAACTGACATTGCACTTTTTTGAGTCAAAGTCTACAATACATTGTTTCGCACAACTGCTTGGACATTTCAACTCGACGATTTTACTAACTCTACAGTTCTGAACAACTACACCATCGAGGCTCGCGCACAGCCATGGCTGTGTTTCACTAACAATCAACCCAACTTTCCTTACTTCACAATCATATAATTTTTGATACTCTATTACAGCATCTAACTCGTGATCCGTTCCGTATCGAGTAGAAGCTGTATCAACGTTTTTTGGGCACAGCATTTCCGCGACTAGAGATTCAACCGATTTTTTAACTCTACTTTTAATACTATGAACATTCTTACTCGAAGATATCCTTAAGCTTCTAGCTTCGAACCACTTTTTGCATTTGGATTGCTCTAACGTATCACAGCACAGTTTGAGGATTTCATTTTTCGTCAAGACAATGAACCTCGTATAAAACTCTTCTAATTCTTTACTTACTACTTGGGCACTCGTGTACACTGTGTTGCTTTCGCATAAAGCGAAGAAAGTGTTTAGACACGATTCACATTTTTCTTTTTCTAAAATAATGTCAACTTCGTTCAGCATTGATTGCATTAAATTCTCTATTGTGTGTTTATTCGTATCCTTGGCTGCTGCGAGCATTACTGTTCGCAAAGCAGACGGTTCAGTTAACTCATCAATGCTGAACGAATACGGATTGACTATTGCTTTTTCTTGAGGTGGGAACATTTCAAAAAAATAATTCCCTTTTGAGTACTTTTCTTTGGCAAATTGGCGGGCAGTTGGCTTCCCCCATTGTTGTTCGTAATCTGTTTTCGACAAACTCTCCTCGTTGTTCACGTAGTGAATCACAGCTGCGACGTGTTTACATTTCCCACTTTTATTGTAAACACAAGTACATGAAACACTTGTAACCTTGCGTGTATCATCAATCTGAAATAAAATCATCAATCTGAATAAAAAATCAGTTATCCATTTTTTTAACCCTTCGTGGATCACAAATATTTCAAATATCTCAGGTGGCCCGGGTGATCGTCAGGTGGATTCTACCCTGGGTGACCACGAAGGGTTAATTATCAGTAACAAGTGAAAAAAATGTTTGGAAACCTTACGTTTAATCTTGTGATATATGGCTGAGATGCTACGGAAGCTTGTCTTAATACTTGGGCTTGTATGACATAGCTCTGCCCATCTTTTCGATACTCTTCAACGCTGTAAACATGCTTCGCTTTGACTAGCTCTTTTCCCTTTGGCACTGTCACCGGTTGGAATGATATTTCATGCGTTATTTTTTCAAAGCCGGTCCTTATAACTATATCCATTTTAACTGCTGGAATTTTTTAATAAGAAAAATGCATATGCAATTATTTAATATTAAACTTCGGTACATAACTACATCATAACCTCAAAATGCATCGATCAATCATGCAAATATGCGTAATAATTATAATTTACTTACGTGTTTCTTTCTATTATATTAAAACAAAATATCATGTACACAATTACGTGAAGGCCATCCCGAAATAATTACTTTAATTACATTTTATTACGTTTTTTAACGCTTTCCCAGACAGTTTCCAGCAATTCTCTCCAAGTTTTTCGCATTTTCGAGCCGTCAGATGTCGCCACGACCGACTTGCACGGAGCGAATATGTACTAGGGGCGCGATTCTGGTGTTTCCCCCGCGCATGCGCACTCGATATATGTACTAGCAACGCGATTCCGGCGTCTCCTCCGCGCGTGCGCATTGGACGTATGTACTAGTTGGCATGTACGGCGCAAACGTCGTCAGGATGTATTATTACTATCAGGATTACTATTTTTGCCTATATTTACCAGACTGCGCCTACATTGCCATCGCCCAAGTGCCATTAGGCCACGACCCGCGACTCTTGGTGCATAAGCACACTCATTGTCGGTGGGAGACACCGATTTTCCGTTCCGCACCGAAGAAACGAAGCTGCGCTGCTTTGTTTACAATGGCGGACGGATGGAGGGATGTGGCTGCGCGCGCAGCGTCCCCTCGCGATTAATTAACGGGGAAGCTGCGACGGGAGAAGCGATTCGACCGGATATAGTCCTCACAGACTGCGTCAGTGCCTGCTTTATTTATTGCAATACGAATTAATGATAATCCCCCGATTTTCCGGTGAGTCGGCTGAGACAGCGAAAAAAAAAATGCAAGCGATTTGACTCACGGCAACCTCGACCTTCGGGACGTTCCCGCGACTCCCGCAGAGTCATCGCGATTTCCCATCGGATTTCCGAATTTCGCAGGAAACTTTCGCGTTCGCGGTGCGGGGGAGGGGAGGGGATTTCGTATCGCGAGAATTCGAAGACTCGATTGCGCGTGACCGCGAATGACGCAAGAGACCGCCGAGAGTCGTGGAAACGAGGCGAGATGAGACCCGTCGCACAGCTGTTTCATTGTCGTCGCTCGGAAATCGAGAGCGTCACGGTTGACGAGACTGCGCCTGCGCGGGCAATCGGAATTCGGAAGGCGATACGATTCTGATCCTGCCGTTGATATATTTCGCAAGCTTCTGAAAATACAGGACATGTATATATGTATACAAAAAAAAATGATGTTCTACATTCGTTGAAGAATTTTTTTTAATTCTTTCTGCACTGCTTTTATTTAATTGCAAATCGTCTATTTTTTTTGGGGGGGGGGGGGTCTTTTTTTTTTATCAGTGTCGAAATAAAATAAAAAAGCAGCTTGGCGCAATTCGTCTGCTCGATTGTTTCGAAAGTTCGCATTTCCAGCAGCAGCGCTGATTGTGGCCAATGTGGAAAGCTCATAGGTGTCGAGCGAGGATAACTGCATTACCGACCGATGGTGAAAAGGCGCGCGGTCGGTAATGCAGTGCATCAGTACCAACTTCGGAGAGGAAAAATTATATAGCGAGGAACCGTCGACTCGTCGCTGAGACGCAGCGACCAATCAGCGAGCTTCTCGCTGTCGCCACTTTCGGTGACTCATCGACACGCATATAGCTCTATTTTTCCGGTAAGAATCGCGTGAAGTCCCGATCAAACTGATTTTCCCCCACTTTGAGGGAAAATGCTAGAAGGTTCCGTGCGTTGCGTCAGCCGCACAGTAGACGTCGGATCTTCGATACGAAACAGTCGCGAACGAAACATTCCTGAAACATTCGAGGAATATAATTTTCAAGACCGTAGAATCGTCTCCGATACATCGAACATATTCTGCAAATAGTGTTCAGCATTTCGCAGTCAAAGAGTTACAAGAAAAATGGGAAAGAAAGGTAAGTGAGACGAACAACGCCTCCAATTGGTCCGATAATTGCGCAAACGAAATATCGATTAAATTCTGAAAGGAGACGAAACCGACTTTTCGGAATTGCGGTTTTCAATCGAATCGAAAAATCTGTTGAGTCGGAAAATCGTCGTTGTTTTATTTCGTCGCAGTGATGACGAAGATGCGAAAAGGAATAAAATGGAGGACGCGCAGAGGGGAAGCTTTGGCGATTTCGGTCACCGAACGCTGAAAGCGTTTCGAGTGAAATACAAAATACAATTACCCAAGTATCAAAAGGAAATCTGGAACCAAAAAGTTATCGAAATGGGTTATTAATGTCCGCCCGAATGATAAGATATCAAATGTCCGAAAAAATTTTTGACACCTGATACCTTATAATTATCATTCGGGCGGACATTAGTAACCCATTGCGATAACTTTTTGGTTCCAGATGTCTTTTTGTTACTTCGGTATACAATCTTTTATTCCGTAATACGAAATACTTACGAATGAAAAAAAAAAAGAAAAAAAAAAAAAAAATCCGAGTCTCGATCCAGTGGCGTCGCTTCTCGCTCGTCGCTTTCATGAAAATGCGCCCTTCGTGCACACTTTGTTCTCCGCGCATGCGCACTTCGATTCCAAAGTGACATCGGTGCGCGCAGAACGTGCGAAAGCGAAACGAAAATACACAAACACACACAAAAGACACATAGACGTCAGTCGGTCGAATTGCGCTGTATACCGAGCCGCGACCTTTTGGTAAACACGATTTTTTTTTCAACCCAACGACGGTTTATCGTTGATACGGCTCGACTAGAAATCCTTTGTCCCGATCTTCAAAACTTCAGAGCGATTCGAGAGCGACAATGGGAAAAAAAGGTGAGCCGACGGTGCGATTATCGTCGAATGTGTAAATCTCGTTAAGCCATCCGGCATAAACATTGGCTCGGTATCCGCAAGATGGATAATTGCCGCAAATGATTCTTCGGTAAAATCCTCGCCGCCCTCCAAATAGAACAAACCGCAATTTATATATTCTCCGATTTTAAAAAGTAGTCCACAAATGTGTTTTTTCTCGTGAAAAACCGAAAGTTTTTTGTTGGACAACATTTCTACATTCCGACGGTTTCGTTGGATTCATGATGTAACATTGCGGACGATTGAGTGTGAACAATTCTGGTGTTCCTTTCGTTGCGTTGAGGATGGTATTGGTTTTGTAGGTAAAAAGAAGGGGCCGAATGAGGCGCAAGGTGACAATGCTGCAGGGTCATCGCAGGGAGGTCCTCCGCCTCAACAGCAGCAGCAGCCGCAGCAGCAGCAGCAGCAGCCGCAGCCACAACAGCAACAGCAGCGGCAGCCGCAGCAGCAGCCGCAGCAGCAACAGCAGCCGCAGCAGCAGCAGCCGCAACAGCAGCAGCCGCAGCAAACAGCTTCGGCTGTTCCCGTTGCTCAAGCTGCAGCTGGTGTGCAACAGTTATCAGTAGGTGCGCAATCAGCACCTCCCGTTGGTGGTAATCAGCAACAGGGAGTATGGGGTGGCATGGGAAGAGGCAGAGGCGGAGGCAGAGGCGAAGGCAGAGGTGAAGGCAGAGGAGAAGGCAGAGGCGAAGGCAGAGGCAGAGGCGAAGGCAGAGGCAGAGGCGAAGGCAGAGGCGGAGGCAGAGGCGAAGGCAGAGGTGAAGGCAGAGGAGAAGGCAGAGGCGAAGGCAGAGGCAGAGGCAGAGGCAAAGGCAGAGGCGGAGGCAGAGGCGAAGGCAGAGGCGGAGGCAGAGGCGGAGGGCCAGCTCAGCAGCATATACCTGGCATGCCGCAACCTCGTCAGCAGCAACAGCAGCAGCAGCAGCCGCAGCAACCGCGTCAAGTGAGACCTTTTGCTTTACTTCATAGAATTCAATCGCATGTGGAATTTTTGTTTTTTTAATATTACACATTTTCGCCAAATTTCAATTGCAGGTCGAACCGTCTCCGGCTCGTTCAACAGCGTCTTCCGGTCGGGGCGACGCTGCATCCGTAGGTTCCGGAAGGGGCAGCGGCGGCGGCAGCAGCAGACCGAGTTCCCAGGTCAGCGATTTCCGCTATTACGCAAAGTCAATGCTATTGGTTCAATCTCGTCGTTTGTACTTTGCGATTGCGTCGCATTTAGAGATGTACTCTGACGGTCACAAATGGTCACGCACATCTATATAGTTGCACAGTGACGGCCAGAAACGGTCTCTGTACACTGAGAAAAATTAATAGTTGGGGTTACCAATCGTTGGTCAGAGCTACCAATATTTTATTAAGTGCAACCAATATTTTGGTAGATCAAACCAATGATTGGTTATGGCAATTACTGACTTTTCTCAGTGTATAGTTGCACAGTGACGGTCAGAAACGGTCACAAATGGTTACTGCACATCTCTAGTCGCATTTCATCGTGATTCTCGTACGTTTTTTCAGCAAACCGGCGGGTCGCCCGTGAAGGTGTCGCTTACGGCGGGTCAACAGTCGGCGTACCGCGCGCAGATACCGAAGCGGAAGAATCCGCTGAAAGGCGGCACTGCCGGGAGACCCATCACCGTCGAGACCAACATGGTTCCCGTCAAGTTCATGCAAAATTTCCCATCGTTGATCGCGCATTACGACGTGAAATTAGATCCCGACAGGCCCAAGTTTATGTATCGACCGGTTATGGAAAAAGTCAGACAGAAGTATTATCCGAACAAGTATCCGGCCTTCGACGGACGTTGCAACCTTTTCGCAGCCGGAGAATTGCCGTTCGGTCGAAGCGTACGTATAGAAAAAATCGATTTTTTCCTCTTTGGGATAATAAAAATATTAGGCAGAAGAACCCCAACGTTCAATCGTTGGTAATTCCTAAAAGTCCTAAAATTAAAAAAAAATAGTTAAACAATTTCTAATTTTTTTCTTTCCACGAAATTTTAGTTGCACGGGGAGGTTCAGGTGGAGAACCCTCAGCGTCAGGCGGAAATGACGTTCAAGGTCGATATTGTCAAGGCCCAGGATATTGACATGTCGTGGCTGAGAAACGTGAAGCCCGGACTCGAGGAAAACGATCGCGAGCTCATTTCGGTCCAAGCGCTGGATGTCGTCCTTCGATCCGCTCCTTTTCGACAGAAGTTGACACCGGTAATGTCGATTTTTTATTTTTATATATTTTTTTAACGACGCGTAATCAAATTCTACGTCTCTGTAATTTCTCTTCGTTGAAGAGTCTTCTTTCGAATTGCCGAAAATAGGTATTCTTCGCTAGAAGATTTTTAATTCCTAAATAATTGGAATTTTATTTTTATAATATTTTATTACATTATTATATTATTTAAGGGATCGTCAAAGTGTGAAATAAAAAAAAATCAATTTTTTTTTGTTTTTCATTATTGGATAGTATACACGGTTATAAACATTGTGTTAAATTTTTTTTATCGAAATTCGAATTATTTCGGTCGCCTTTCTTACAGCCTTTCTTAGAGAAAGGCTGTAAGTCACACTGTGACGATCCCTTAATTACATTATTTTGTTTATTACATTATTTTATTCAGGTCGGAAGGTCCTTCTTCAGTCAGCCCGCGGGAAGAGTGGTGGATTTGGGTAACGGAGTTGACCTGTGGGTCGGCACGTTCCAGGCAGCGGTGCTCGGCTGGAAGCCGTACCTCAATATCGATGGTAATTCAAATTTTCCGTATCACACGTATTGCGAAATTATTTCTTTCAAAGATTCTGGAGATTAAATTTTATTCTGTCTCTTCAGTCGCGCATAAGGGCTTCCCGCGTTCCCAGCCGGTGTTGGAACTGATGAAAGAGCTCTGCTGCGATCCGCGAGGCAACGGCGAACTTTCTCCGCGGGACATGACGGATTTCAATCGCCAGAAGCTGCGGGACTACCTTAGAGGTCTGAAGGTGACCTACCAAATCCCCGGAAAGCCGAGTTCCCGGCGAACGATGGGCATCAACGATCTCGGGCAAACGGCGAGCGCAGCGACGTTCGAGCTCCAAGACGGCTCCGTCACGAACGTGGTGAATTATTTCGCCCGCGAGAAGCAGTATCGCATCCGTTATCCCGACCTACCGACCCTTTGGGTGGGCCCACGGCAAAAAAACGTTCTCGTCCCAGCAGAGCTCTGCACAATCGAAGCCGGCCAAGTGACCAACAAAAAAATGGACGAGCGACAAACGTCGACGATGATCAAATACGCAGCGACGAATACCGAAACCCGCAAGCAAAAAATCATGGAGGGCTTCTCGAAGATGCGCTTCAACGAGGATCCGGCGATGAAGGAATTCGGCATTTCCGTGAGCGGCGAATTCGAGAAAGTCAAGGCTCGCGTCCTCGATCCGCCGCCGCTGTGCGATAAGCAACAGATAAGCGTGCGCAAAGGCGTCTGGCGAGCCAACAATTTTTACACAGCGATGGTACTGCCGCCGAAGAGTTGGACGATCCTGAATCTCAACGATCGGACGCAAGAGACGGCGATACGAAATATGGTATCAATGCTGCAGCGCGCGGGACGAAGCGTCGGAATGGACATCGGTGAGCCGCTTACGCCGTTCCGAAACCTGCGACCGCCGACTCGAGACGTTCGCGAGATCGTTAATTTCATGAACGAGAAGAAGAACGAGAAGCTCAAGCTCATAATCGTCATCGTTCCCGATCGGTTGAGCGCCGTTTACGGGAAAGTTAAGCAGGTCGCTGAATTGACCGTCGGAGTGCTGACGCAGTGCGTAAAAGCGATTACAGTGGAGAGGAAAATGAACGACGCGACCGCGGGAAATATTCTCCTGAAGATTAATTCGAAGCTGAACGGTACGAATCAGATAATCGGCAAGAATCCGCCGTGTCTGAATAGGCCGTGCATGATCGTCGGCGCCGATGTGACTCATCCGTCGCCGGATTCTGTGGGAATACCGTCGATAGCCGCGGTCGCCGCGAGCCACGGGCCAAAAGCCTTCAGGTACAACGTTCAGATACGTTTGCAGCCGCCGAGGACGGAGATTATTCTCAATCTCGAGGAAATAATGCGCGAGCAATTGCTCATTTTCTACAAGAGCACGAAATTCAAGCCCGAGCGTATTATCTTTTATCGCGACGGCGTCAGCGAGGGACAATTCCCGCAGGTGATGCATCACGAGCTTCAGGCGATTCGCACGGCGTGCAGGAAATTGCAGTCCGACGGCTCTTATCAGCCGAAGATCACGTTTTTGGTCGTTCAGAAGCGTCATCACATTCGACTGTTTCCTACGGATTCGCGCAACTCGGACGATCGCAATGGGAATGTTCAGGCTGGAACAGTCGTCGATACTGATATCACGCATCCCTCGCACATCGATTTCTATCTCGTGTCGCATGCGAGTATTCAAGGCACCGCCAGACCGACGAAATATCGGTGTCTGTGGGACGACAGCGATATGAACGAGGACGAGATCGAGCAGTTGACTTATTATCTCTGTCATATGTTCTCGCGTTGCACCAGATCCGTCAGCTATCCCGCGCCGACTTACTACGCTCATCTCGCCGCTTTCAGGGCGCGAGCGCTGACCAACGAGTAAGGAATTGTTTTTTTTTTTTAGTTTAAGGCGACGCTGGGGTGGGTTTTTTACCGACTAGGCTAATCACACGCGCTGGCACTGGCGCTGGGCCGAAAACCGCCCAAATCGGGGTCACGAATTTTATTTTTTCAAAATATCGACTTTTAACCTCTACCATCGTTCTCAAGTCGCATATTCTACCCCTGAAAACACTGGTTACAACCCTTTTTTAGTTGATTTTGAAAAAAAAATTTTTTGGCCGAACAATTTGTCAGAAATCGTAGATCTGGCTGCCGGGCCGAAAACCGCTCAAATTGGGGTCACGAAATTTATTTTTTCAAAATATCGACTTTTAACCTATACCATCGTTCTCAAGTCGTATATTCTACCCCTGGAAACACTGGTTACAACCCTTTTTTAGTTGATTTTGAAAAAAAAAATTTTTGGCCGAACAGTTTGTCAGAAATCGTAGATCTGGCCGCCGGGCTGAAAACCGCCCAAATCGGGGTCACGAAATTTATTTTTTCAAAATATCGACTTTTAACCTATACCATCGTTCTCAAGTCGCATATTCTACCCCTGAAAACACTGGTTACAACCCTTTTTTAGTTGATTTTGAAAAAAAAAATGTTGGCCGAACAGTTTGTCAGAAATCGTAGATCTGGCCGCCGGGCCGAAAACCGCCCAAATCGGGGTTACCGACCGGTCGGTAAAAAAATCTACTCCAGCATCTACTTAATGATTTTACAATTCACTGTAACGTTGATTGTAATTTTTTGCCATTTCCAGAGTCAACATCAGGTTGAACAACCTCGAAGAGGAGCAGCGCATGAGGATGACCATCAAATCCGAGATACTCAGCGAACATCCCATGTTCTTCGTTTAAACGACTTGGATTTGGACTCGAAGACTTCGAATAACGCGCGCGTGATACTATCTGTTTTTTTTCTCAGCCTTATATGTTTTTTTTTGGGTCGTTTAATGAAAACGCGATAATTCGCGAATATTGACTGATAAGCTTGAATTTGTTTGGAGTCTTCTATTCCATATCTGGCATTTTCGTACCTGTATAGAATCGAAGATCGAGCGACGATAAGGTTAAGACGTCGGTAGACTGTGTTCTTATTGTAATTCTAATGCAACCGACACTTCCATTACGTGGCAACGACACTGACCATTTTCACAGATATCACTATCATGTTTTTTTCATTTTTTGGTTGCAATGAATTTATAATAACGAAGCCTCGGTAATTCATTTACGGATTTGGAGGACTTCGGAGTATTATCAAAATGGGGACAACGGTTCAGCTTTTATTGGGATAACCAATTGTCATCTGCACATTAGCGTTGCGACGAGAATCGCCTCTCACGTAAATAGCTTTTAGAGGTGAACGAGTAAAAAAAATCCTGACTCCAATTGTGATTTCTCAGTTCATCCGATCTTTAATTGCTATTTTTTATATTGTATTTTAGTCGTTTATCATAAAATAGGACGACCATATATTTAACAGATGTCTACGAATATTAATAAAGTTGTTTCATTGCCAATTCCGTCGTTTTTCAAAATTATTTACGAACCGTCGACATTCGACGAATAACTTGGAACAAGTATAAAAAAAAATACAAAAAAATAAAAAATAAAATCAGAAACGATTATAATATTTTTTTCCGCGGCGTTATCTTCAGGTTGAGACCGTTTTTCGCTCTGATAACGAGCTCCGCTGTGATGCAAACGTCCTCGCGACGTTCGGCCGCTTCGATTTTGTATCTTCTCAGCACTCCGGATATTATCGCCATTTCCTCTAAAAGAGCGAACTTTTGACCTGCGAAATAGATTGAACAATTCACAGAAAATCTAAAATCAATCTTTTTAACGTGAAATAATTAAAAAAATCTCACCGATGCAATTTCTGGGCCCAGCACTGAAAGGAATATAGGCATAGGGATGCCGACCTGCAGAATTTTCCGACGTAAAACGCTCGGGGTCGAATTTGTCGGGACTCGGGAAAAATTCGGGGTCGCGGTGCAACATTGGCACGATTATCATGGCGGTCGTTCCTTCCGGAACTACATATTTTCCTAAACAAATTTTTTAAGAATAAATAATTACGCCTCGAAAAAAAAAAAAAAAAATTAAAATATAGGGGTCCTGCGATTAATTGCTGATAAAAAATCGACTACCTATCTGCACTTGTTCAGCGATTCGTCGAGCGAGAAGCGGAACACTTGGATACAATCGCAGCGCTTCTTTCACACATCTTTCGAGGTACTTCATGCGTTTTAAATCACGCAGCGTTGGTCGACGATCGCGATCGTCCTCAAAAATTTGATCCAATTCGTCTGTGACCATTTCCTTTTTAGAAAAAAAAAATAAAAAAAAAATAAAAAAATTGCTCAGTGGTGATAATTTTTCGAAATAAAAAATCTGTTTACCTGATATTCCGGATGGCAGCCAAGTAGATAAAGTGTCCAGCAAACTGCGGACGAAGTTGTGTCGTGACCCTGACGAGAATTAATATTCATTATTTTCCACTGAAAAAAAAAAAAAAAAAAAAAAAAAAATCGGTGAGTACCTCAAACATAAAAGTGTCGACTTCCTCCCGAATATCCTCGTTAGTCAAGAAAGATCCGTCGTTCGACGCCTCGATGAGAAGATCCAAAAAGGCCAATCTCTTCTTCCTCCCTTTGACGTCACCTGTGAGCTCTTCCAACGAGCAAACGTATCGCATTTAATCAGTCGCAGTCATCACGAAGGTGGAACATTTTGCACTTAATCGGATTATACGTACTCTCGTCGTCGGTTATGTTGACGTGATTCCTTTCGATTTCCTTGCGCCTCTCGGAAATGACCTTTGACAGAGTGACGATTAAACATTATTTTTTGAACTATAGATAATCACTACGATGATTATAATCGAATTACCTTGTTCGAAAAATTATGCAGAACACGAATGCAGTCTTGATGCTTTTTGTACAGAGACGAGAGACGAAATAGGAAATCAGGATGATACCAGATCGACGCCTGTCTGGTTTGGATGATGCTGCCGATACTGTAAATAGAAAAATAAAATAAAAATCGTTGAATTAATTGATCTATTTAAATTAAATGTCTATAAATTAATTCGCATTGTTTTGTGCAACTCACTCGTAAACAGCTCTAACGTATTCACTGTCGCTGTTGTCCTGCGCGAAAACCTGCCTTCCCATCGCCGTCTCTGCGCAAATTCTAATTTTTAGCAATTTTTAAAAAATTATCAATCAGAGCCTCCGGACGAGAATCTTACCGCAAATAATGTCGAGGGTACACAGCGTGACGTATGGAAATATATTGAAAGCTTCGCTGCCAATTTCCGAGGACAATTTGTTCACCAAAATGTCCGTCTGTTCGCCGAACACTTCGACAAAGTCTTCGAGGATGTTGAAGTGAAAGGTCGGCGTCAGAATTTTGCGTCTCTTGTACCATTTGTTTCCTGCATTTAAAGATTTTTTTTTTATTTTTTTTTATAGTTGAAAAATTGGCGGAGGTCAAGGTGAAGGTCATCTGACCGGAACCAGTGAGGAGTCCGGTGCCCAGCCAAGGTTGAAGAAATCGATAATCGGAACTCTTGTCGATGTGACGATTGCTGCCCAGGATTGATTCGACGGTGGTCGCTTTACTCACGAAAACGTAAGGATTGGATCCGAGCCAAGCTTTGTTTATTCCCTCGCGGCTGCCCCAAAGCATTCGCATGCCTATCAAACGCTGAAAGAGTTCTGGAAATACACGATTATACGATTATTAATATTTATTAATAAATATAACGAAAAGAAGAGAATATTAAAGAAAAGAATATTAATAAATTCACAGATCGAATTTAGACACTAGTGAATCAGAAGTAGAGCCGCGCGGGTATCTCATTTGTCACAATCGTTTCCGTGGTGTAGTGGTTATCACATCCGCCTAACACGCGGAAGGTCCCCGGTTCGATCCCGGGCGGAAACATATTTTTTTTTGTTTCCTATTTCAGTTTTTTAGTTTATTTTTTGAATAATGTATAATTGTTACGAACATTTGTTCACTTTTTTTCGTAATTATGTAAAGAGGAATTTTGTTCTGGTGATAAAAAATTACATTCCGTCGTGATCCACATTAAAAAAAATTAAATAAAAAAAGTGGTTATCACATCCACTTAGATTTTCCCTTAAAAGAGGAATTTCGTTTTGGTAGGAAAAAAAATTACATACCGTCGTGATCCACGTTCAGCTCTATAGTATTTCCGATCAGCGGCAGACCAGGTGGCCCCGGGATTTTTTCGAAAAACTTCCAGTAACGCGTTTTTACGCGCCAACAACGAACCAGCCACCACACTAAACACGTTAGAAAAACCGCGACGAGGGGATTTAATTTTTTCTGAAACGTCTCCCAGTCCCACGACGCCCATTTTTCCGGAAAGAATTTAAACATTTCTCGAAATGTAACTACAAAAAAAAATACGTTCGAGGCGAGTGTGTCCGTTCGTTCGGAGCGGCGTCAAAAACTCGGCAAGGATTGTCACACGAACGCTTAGCATTTTGCTTGGTCAGACGTGCTCCACTTTTTTTTTCCCTCCAGGAAAAAAAAATGTAAACACCGACCACAGAAACGATTTTCGATCGTAACGTCACCGTCTATTGCACCATACAAAAAATATTTGCTGCGGTGATAAAATGATGAACAAATAAAAAAAAAAGTGAAATTAGGATTACAGTTTTTGTTACCGACCGAGTTGATTGTCACCGCGGTGACAAAACGCGTATCCGACTCTGTTTTACCGACCGAGATGACACGGGGGTATTTGGGTGTCTCTGCGCTCTTTGTTACCGACTGTGTCTGTGATTCGCAAAGCGGACGCTGATTGGCTCTCACAGAGGGCGCCACCTGTCTTTTTGTATTTTTTGTTTGGCACTGAAACCAAACTGAAACCGGCAAACGCTGTTTTGTGTTGTGATTCAGTCGTGTGTAAAGTTTTTGAAAACATTGACGAAAACGTTGGAGAAAAAAATAAAGAGAATATCCAGGTTTTTAGGTTAAACCCGGCGACAATGTCGCAGCCGAAGGTAAAATCAAATTTACTCCAATTTATATATGTGACTATATTTTGTATGAATTGAATATCAATTTCAGAAAAACGGATGGGCAGATTTGTCTCTGGCGTTTGATCAGCCGGAGCCCAAAATCCGTCGAGTGAGACAGAAGAAACCGTCGCCGACGGAGGAGATTTTCGCAAAGCCCATTTTAGGGGTTCGTTGTAAGGCGGAAAGCAATATCAAGAGTCTGTCGGCACTTATCGAAGAGTGCGAACCCAGAAAGGCCAGCGACCTTTCGGTCAGCAAGCAGAAGCAGAAGGAAATCGACGACTGGTTCGCCACGAAAGTTTGCCCCGGAAAGCCGCAGATTTTGGTCATCACCGGACCCTCCGGATGCGGCAAAACGGTGGCGCTGAAAGTTTTGGCGAGGGAAAACGGCTACGAGATCATAGAATGGACTACGCCGATGGATTCGGTGGCTTACGAGAGCTGTGAGCATTTTCAAATCTCCGTAGACGCAGTAATTCTGTAGAATTCACTCATATGTATTTTTTTCCGTCGCATCAGACACTCCGATAAGGCAAAGCGACAAGTTCTTGGATTTTCTGATAAGAGCCACTCGATACAATTCCCTCATTCAAACCGACTCTCAGCGGCTTCTCCTCGTCAAGGACATCCCAAACGTTTTTTTTATGAAGCCCGATAACTTTGTCACAATATTAGAGTGAGTAGCGAAGCAAAAGAATTGCTAAAAAAAATGCAAGCAAAATGCTACCGAGTAAAATAAATGTGTTTTGCGCCAGAAATTACTATCAATACGGCAAGAAGCCTCTGGTGTTCATTTGCACCGACGGAGGAAGTTCCAGAGCTCTGAAAACTCTGTTCCCATCAGAAGTCAAAGAGCACTTTGGTATCGACGTAATTAAGTGGGTTCTCGTTCCACAATTTTTTAAAATGCACGGATCGATCTCCTTGCAAGTGTATTATTAATCTGAGGGCAATGTATGAAACAGTGTTAACGCAGCGACGCAAACGGCGATGAAAAATATGCTAAAACGCGTCGCTGGGATATTAAACTCGCGGGGAAGCCACATGATCGATGTAGCTCAGCACAATATCGACGAAGTATTATCCAACAGCATCGGCGACGTTAGAAGCGCTGTTTTAAATTTAATCTTCAATTCTCTAAAAGGTGCGTGAACGAATTTTCCTCATCGCTTTGAGGAAAAAATTCGATTTATTTTATTAATGCGACTTTTGCTGCACCTCAGTTCCCGAATCGAAGTTGAAAAGCGATTGCAGCGGACGAGAAGAAAGTTTAGGCCTCTTGCACGGGATTGGTCGTGTAATTAATCCCAAAAGTAAGAAACAAATATTTAGTAATCAGTTTCTCGACCGAAATTAATTTTTTAACATTTTGCCAGGAGTTCAAGAAGGAGACACTTGGAAATTCGTTCACAATCCTGACGAGACGGCGTCGTTTTTTCAGTCCCAGGCGACGACCTTTCTGCACTTTCTTCACGAAAATTATGTGAACACGATGAGGAGCATCGAGGAGATCGACGAATGCGCTGATTTAATGAGTCTCTCGGACACTTTTACGTACGAATGGACGGTGAGTCTCATTTAAATTCCTCGTTGATTTTTTTTATGTAAAAAAATGTAATTCGTCCGCAGGATCCGAGTCTGACGAGATTGAATTTATCATTTTGCATAAGAGGCGTCATGGTCACGAATAAAAATCCCGTGAGTGGTTGGAATCCTGTAAGAAAACCGCGCACCGAGGAATCGAAAGTGTGAGTTACAAAAATGAAACTGCTAATTGTGTATAAAAACATATTTAATTTTCTGTTGGATTTTTCCAGCCAAAGGGATCTCGGAGCTGCTGAGGATCGTTGGTACAAATCGATAATTTGTCCCAAACTCACGAAAAACGTATCGAATCTGGACAACACTGTGATCGACGAAAACAGCGATTGATTCGCTGCAACATTTCCATTAAATAATTATTCGTAATAACGACAACTGTAAATGAACTATTTTTTAATAAAACGAATCAACAACATTTTCGAAGAAGTCAGATATTTTTATTCTTTTAATTCCATTAAATTATACAAAGCCGAACAATTTGACAATTCGTTTTGCTTTTAGTCAGCGGTGTTCACGATTAAAACGACGAGATCCATAAAAATTGGTTTTCGCTCATTAAATACGTAATTTGTTCTGGGTCGATTTTTTTTTTCTTTTTTGATCTTGTAGCTTTGCGCCGCAGAACAATAACCGCGGCGACTTGGAACTTAATTAACTTAATAATTAAGCATATAAACTTAACCCAATATGGGTCCCGAGATTAACGTCGACTATAATTATTATTTATTTTTGATTCCATCTCTGCCGTCTCGTTCACTTTATCGTTAGCTATTTACACGTCTCCCCCAATTCTTATCACTTTCTTTCACATATATATTTATTCTTGTATGGATGTATCGTTAATAATATAATTATAATACTGCATTCGAAATACAACCGCACATAGTGCCATATCGGAATACTTGTTTATTTTCTTCCTAAAATGTATCGAGAAGATTTATTGAATTTTTTTGATACTATTTCTCCACCCAAGTACAGCTGAATTAGACGTAATGAATTTATCGTTATTACACATCAACCAATCACGCGTTTCGAATTTTATTAGAATACAATTTATCCCCTGGTTTATACAGTAAACATTTTTTTTTAATTCCCTATGATCACTATAATGAAATACGATTACACGAGTTAGAAACAATCGGACGTTGATGCGGAGAAAAAATATTGACGAGCGTGGATTATTATTTTTTTTTTTTGTGTGCGCTTTGTATTATTTTTTTTCCTCCGTTCGAAATATTTGTTGGCCCTTAGAAAGCTAATAAATTCTTTTATTGACGACGGCGAGTTTATCGCTCAAGGAACGATTTTCAATGAAATCCTTTTTTTTTTTAAATCTGATTCCTCGCAATTTTTTTCGGCAACAGAATCGATTTTATTATTTTTTATTTGTTCGTCGATTACTTGACTGTATATATTTGTTTTTAATTTTATTTTAAATTTAACGTGGTGTTTTGTGGTCCTCGTTGTGAAGGAAGGCCAACCGAATTAGCGACCGCTTTTCGTGCGAAATAGATTGTACATTTAATATTCGTTTTATTTATTTTATTTTTTTTTTGTTTACGATAGGATGCAGGAGTTTCTTTTGCCCTCGGAACGCTCGCGGATCTGTTGGAGATGCTGCAATTGCGCCGGCGACGGCACGTGAGCGCTGCTGCTTCGCGAATTGAGATGCGGCGGCGGTGGCAACGACTGCCGACGTCTTCGTCGCAGCGCCGGACTCAGATTGTACTTCACGTTCGCCTGGACCAAAAGCTCCTTGAATATCTGACTTATGTTGACGTTCTTCTTGGCCGACACCTCCACGAAGCCATTTTCCCATTGGTTCACCACCAGATCCCTCGTTTTTGCTGTGTTTACCTGAAACTGGTACAAAAAGTGTTACGCGATCAATTTTTATTTGTAGCAAAACTTTAATTATAGATATTTAATGAATTGCAGATAAAAAGGTGACTCGGATAATCTAGCAAAGAAAAATGTTCCACGCTTACTGAATTTTTTTTATCGGAGTAAAACTTTGATTATTGGTATTTAATGAATTGCAGATAAAAAGGTCTCTCGGATAATCCAGCAATAAAATGTTCCACGACGCTCAATGAATTTTTTTTATCGGAGTAAAACTTTGATTATTGATATTTAATGAATTGCAAATGAAAAGGTCTCTCGAATAATCCAGCAAAAAAAAATGTTCCACGACGCTTACTGAATTTTTTTTATCGGAGCAAAACTTCAATCATTAATATTTAATGAATCACAAATAAAAAGGTCACTCGGATAATCCAGCAAAAAAATGTTCCACGACGCTCAATGAATTTTTTTTTATCGGAGCAAAACTAATTATTTATATTCAATGAATCACAAATAAAAAGGTCACTCGGATAATCCAGCAAAAAAAAATGTTCCACGACGCTTAATGCATTTTTTTTTTATCGCAGCAAAACTCTAATTATTGATATTTAATGACCGCAGATGAAAAGGTCACTCGGATAATCCACCAAAAAAAAAAAGGATCACCTCTCCGTCGAGTTCCTCGTCGTTTTCCAGGACAAGGTCGACCTTATTACCGACGACGACGATCGGCACGGCTCCTTTGGTGTTAACGATCTGCGTCCGGAGCACCTCGACTTCCTCGAACGTCGTCGCGTCGTTGACATCGTAGACGAGAACGAAAGCGTCGGCGGACCTTATGGACAAGTCCCTCATCGCGGGAAAGTCGTACGAGCCGGAAGTGTCGAGGATGTCGAGGGTCAGCTGCGTTCCCGAGACGTTGAAGTCGCCGTGATGCATCTCTTCGACGGTTCGCTTATATTTCGGCGAAAAAGTGTTGTACAGGAATTGATTGATTATCGCCGATTTTCCGACCTTTGCGGCGCCCATCATAACAATCTTGTGACGAGCCGGACTGTCCGCTGCTTTTCCGCCGCTGTCCGACTCCGAAAGTCTTTCATTCCTGAAAAAGAAAAAAAAAAAAAAGAAAAAAAAAATGAACAAGAAGGTAAATTGCAGGTGAAGAAGTCTTAAAGCTTGAATGCTGCAATTAATATTATCTGAAAATGTCAACGACTTGGATTCATTATTCATATTCATGTTTCATATTCTGGGTCAATGGAAGGATTGAAGGCCGAAGACTGTTCCCTGAGCCTCCGAAGGAATTAACAGCGACAGTCGAATGGATAACGAGTCGCGCGGATGCGAATTGTCTTCGCGAAGACAGTATCGTCGTTTCGTAGACGCTCAATCAGCTTCAATTAAATAATTAAGGAGCGAGAGAAGGTAACATCTCGGCTGGATGCCTCTTTCGACGCTTTTGGTGCGACCAATTTTGGATTGCACACACTTGGGGGTTCGCAATTAAGAGTCCTCTCCTATTTTCATCCCCCATTTACCTTCCCTTCTCCTTTTCACTGTTCTCTGGAGCATTTCTCTCTCTCTCTCCATTTTCATTTAATTTTCCCTCTGCATTTACATATGAATTATTTTCCCGGCTCCTTTTGTTAAAATTAAGAAGAAAATATATTTGTATTATTTTTATCAATTGCTAATTTCTTTCAAAAATTCTCGAAATAATTTTTTACGATTTTTTTCCTTGCAGAAAAATGCAAGGAAAATAATCGTAAAAAATATATTTGTGTTATTTTTATCAATTGCTAATTTCTTTAAAAAATTCTCGAAATAATTTTTTCCGATTATTTTCCTCGCAGAAAAATGGGAGGAAAAAATAGATTTCACTGCTCCGCAGTTTGTTGGCATTTCACCGCTATTCTTCCCTCAACCTACCCTCCGCTTATTATCGGGGCAAGGGGAGGAAGAAGGTAGGGTGTGTACACGGCGCTTATTACCACGGAGAGTCCGACAAAGGAAAAAAATCCCCGGCGTAAGATCGCTCGCGGGATTAAAGACCAGCCGGGGAAAAGCCGGCGGTGAGCAAAAGGCGCGGAGGACTGCGAGTAAATTACAAGGAGCGGCCGAGCGGTACACGGGAAGTCGGCTGATACCGACGAAGGCTTCGGTGCACCTTTTATTTTCACCCTTCAGTCACTTTGCTCCCAATGCCTTCGTTCCTATAGATTTTTCAAAATCTATCTATAATTAATACACATTTTCATGTAATTTCTAGAATAATGAAAAATGCCTCAGGCTTTATGGAAGAATACAGGAAAAAAAATCAATGCGTTAAAAAAAAGATTTGAAATTGAAATCGTCAATAAATTAATGCATTTTTTTTAAAGCTCCTAAGAATGAAAAGTGCCTCAGGATTTGTGGAAGAAGACAGGAAAAAAAAATCAATGCACTAAGAAATAGATTTGAAATTGAAATTATCAATAAATTAATGCATTTTTATTTAAAGCTCCTAAGAATGAAAAGTGCCTCAGGATTTGTAAAAGGAGACAGGAAAAAAAAATCAATGCACTAAAAAATAGATTTGAAATTGATATCGTCAATAAATTAATGCATTTTTTTTAAAGCTCCTAAGAATAAAAAGTCCCTCAGGATTTGTGGAAGAAGACAGGAAAAAAAATCAATGCACTAAAAAATTGATGTGACATTGAAATGGTCAATAAATTAATAAAATTTTATTTTTTGCGATATAGAATCGAATGGGACCTTCGCTCGTATCTACCGAAAGCTCCTAAGCCTCTGCTACTCCGGGTGGATTTAATTCAACAGATGGATGTAATTTGCGACGATAGTCGGAGTCGAAGGATGAGCTGCAAAGGGAAGAAGGCACGAAAAGACAGACACGGGTAGGGACCTTCCCCGTCCTCGAGGATTATAACGAAGCCGCTTCAGCCGGGTCTTCCCCCCCTTTTGAAACCTTCCAAGCTTTTCACTCCCTCGCGCGAGCGACTGTCGCTACTCCCGATGGCTCCCGGCGAGGAAAGGGACACGCGCGACAGAAGTAATGACGGTAATCGAGTCTCGTTTCGTCGGCGGTATTACCCGGCGGACTTTTCAGCCCCGACTTCCGGTTCAGTCTGAGCAAAACGTCTACAGCTGCGCAAAACGAATACAACGCGACTTTGATGTGTGTCACGTTCATCCTAAGCTCGATGACAAAATATCAGCTCCAAAAAAAAAAAATGTTTGCATAAAAATTCCAATTTGTAATTTTTACACAGCAGTAATGATCAACATCAAAAAGCTTTTTTATTATATTAACAAGACGAGTTATTTTTATTTAAGGAGAGATAAGTACACATCGCACGCGTATTTCATTTCCCCAAAATATCGCGCATTTTATTAAAATTTCTTCATTATTGATGAATTATTTCTCGAAATACTTCATCAATAATGTTAACATAATATCAGGTCCACAAAAAAAAAATGTTTGCATAAAAATTCCAATTTGTAATTTCTACAGAGCAGTTTAATGGTCAACATCAAAGAGCTTTTTTATTAATTCTCAGGGAATGAAAAAAAAAGCTTCTCTTTCACAGAAATTATATTAACAAGACGAGTTATTTTTATTTAAGGAGAGATAAGTACACATCGCATGCGTATTTCATATCCCCAAAGTATCGCGCATTTTATTACAATTTCTTCTTTTTTAATATAGGAAAGAGCCGAGATGACAAAGCGCTTGTGTCGAGTTTAAAGGATATACGGTACTCACCTAACGTTCTTCGCAGGACTCTCCTCCTGGCCTTCCTTCAGCGAGGACGGCTGCAGGCTGAAGCGCCTGCGAAACGGATGGCGACTCTTCATCATCTGTGATTACGTCGGGCCTGCGGGCAGAGAGAAATGGGGGGAATGAAAAAAACGGTGAGCCTTTTGTCTTTATTTCTGTGCACAGCGAGATGATAAATATGTACCAATATATACGCGTGGGTTTTTGTGTACAGTTGGCGAATGCGACAATCGATGAGAGGAAATAGTATCACATTTCTTTCATAATTTTTTCGTCGACAGGTTATTTGCAGCATTCGGAAGACAGATACTCGTCGTCGGTCCGAAGCGAGAAGTGAAAGGGGATGACTGAACGAGGGGCGAAAAAAAAGAAGGCGAGAGCCCAAAGGCGAAGCGCCGAGCGTTGCTAATGAAAGTTCGATAAAGTTACGGAGAACACATGAAGAAAATAGAAGAAAAGAGGGATAAAGAGGCGCGGTAAATATATATGAAGAGAGAGAAGTGAGGCAAACTGACTCTGAGGAAGCCAAAGACGCGAGGAAAAAAAGTATGAAAATAATTCCAAGGGAGAAAGTTAAGGATCTGGGAGTTCGACGCCTAAAGAAGGGCAAAAGTAACGAAAGAAAGGGACCAAAATAGGCGTGAGGAAAAATAAAGAGGCTGAGAAAACGTGCGTGAAGGGGATTCCATCGAAGGGTCGCTTCTCATAACTTTTTTCCGAGTCCCGTTCATTTTTCGCTGGGAATAAAAAAAAAAGCCAAACGCCTAAGGAAACTGAGAATGCGAGAAACATTTGGAAAAATAATTCGAACGGAGACGAAGAAGCGAATCGACAGCAGAGAAGATAATGGCGAAGCGAGAGAGGGAAACTAATGGTAAGAAATGCAGGAAAAAGTGGAAGGGATGGAAAAAAAAACGTACGTGACGAGGATACGATCGCAGGACGAAGAAAGAGGGCGGAGGGTAACATCAGGACAGAAACAAAACGACAGCCCGGCGACATTTCTCTCGTTTTTTTTTCCGCTCCATCGCTCTCGCACTTCCGGCGATACAGCACTGATTGGGAAAGCAATTACGCTTACCGCAGGCGCCGAGCTCAGCGAAGATTCCCGGGGCTTTCGCTGCGAAGAAAAAAAGGAAGAGGCGACGGAGATACAAAGCTTTACAAGTGCGCATTCGTCTTCCGCCATCCCATCGTCTTTCCAGCCGCCATTTTGTTCGCTGTTTACGGCGCGGAAACTTTTCCGAGCGCGAGACTCGTCGCGGATTAGAACAATACACTCTGCTTGCCACTTCCGTCGCGAGGAAGGGATGAAAAACTTTGCTACACCTTCGACGGCGATTTTTTTTTCGTCTGAGACGAAGGTTGCTTTTAGCGTCGTATAACGATCGAGATAATATTCGAGAAAGTAATTACGCCTGCTTATGTGGTAGACGAGGATCAAAGGGAAGTTTGTGGCAAAGGAAATTTAGTGAAAGGTTCGTTACTCGCTTATTTACGTAATATCGACGCTTGTATCGATCATCGATCGCAGCATCAAAGAGGCTCGCGTTAAACTTTCCATCAATTTCTATGGACAACGTTCAATAAAAAAAAAAGAAAAAACTGGGGTTTTAATTAAGTAATAGCTTTATTTATGTAATATGTAATAGCTTTATGACCCGCTATTATTTTCACGAAGCGAGTTTACCGTTTAATAATTGTTTCACTTTTATGAAATTTACGGTGTCTGAGATAAAATTGTTCAAACGTCCGGAATTTCTGGGTTAATTTGTATGGCGCCACTGAAAGGATGTACCAAGTTTCGCGTGGGTGTGGGAATTTGATTGAATATCGCGGAGGGTGGGGTTGGGTTAAGGGATTCCAGTGAAAGGCAGCTTTAACAAGGCCTTTCCCTCGTCATAAGCGGATGACGAGCTCCGCGCTGCCGAGGCGTGGGAATCACGGAACAAATAAAGCGATCCAATGCCAACCGTCTATTGGTTTTTCTCCGTTTTTTTCTTTCTTTTTTTTTATTTCAAGTTTAAATAGTACGGAGCGCGGATTCGTCGGCACGGAAAAATGAAAAATAAAATCGTGTAACGGATAAGCCGATCCGAAGTTTCACTCGGGGCTGAATTGCGCGCCTGGACGTGACAAGAAAGCGACCCGCGAAATGGGAGAACGCAGGGAGATTGATTGAATGGAATTTTTATTGCATCGGAGCTGCGATTTTCAAGGTCGATCGAGATTATCACACGAACCTTCCGGTGCCTTCAGGCTTATCAATATTCTCGCTCGAATAGCTTAAGAATAAATGATAACAATTTTATTATTATTGTTTTTAATCTTTTTTTCTTTGCCTTCTGTTATTTCTGAGATGTTTCTATTTTCCAGCCAGAAGAGGAGATATTGATAAGGGACCAGAAATGAACCAGAAAGGACGGACTCATCGACGAGTTTAAATATATTTTGAATATTTAAACTCAGATAAATATTTTTTAAATATTTATAAATATTTTTTAAATATTTATCAGATTTTTTTTAATTTTTTTTTTCAGCGGGCAGAGGAGACACTGATAAGAGGAAATGGACCAGAAAAGACGGGCTCATCGACGATATTATGGACTGGCGAAGAACAAATGAAAAGTATTATTATTATTATTATTGTTTTTAATTATTTATTTTGCTTTATCTGATTTCTAAAATATTTTTCTATTTTTATTTTCATAGGCGACACTGATAAGGGGAAATGGACCAGAAAAACGGATTCATCGACGATATTCTGGACTGGCGAAGAACAAATGAAAAGTATTATTATTATTATTGTTTTAAATTTTTTATTTTGCTTTATCTGATTTCTAAAATATTTTTTTATTTTTATTTTCATAGGCGACACTGATAAGGGGAAATGGACCAGAAAGGACGGCCCCATCGACGGGATTCTGGACTGGCGACGCCGGCGATTAAAGCGCAACCGGACGTGAGCGTCGCCCTGGCGAAGCGCGAGAATTGGCGACAAATGAGGCGAGGAAAAGAGCGTGCGACGCGTATGAAGAGATCGACCGTAGCGCCGGTTGTTTGTCCCCTGTTTGTCCAAACAGGCGGAAAGGTGACGCTGCTAAAAAACACTCAGCTCGCAGATATAGATGTGCAATGTTCCCTGCGAGCTTTGCGAGGCTGTCTTCGAGCCCTCAGCCTCCCCTCACGTGACACTGCGTCCCGGTGGATGTTCCAGGACCCGACAACCCAATTTGCATTTTAATTGCACCACCCGCATCCACTCGTCGCACCCTACAGCTATTTTCTCCGGCTATTTTCGGTTTAAACGCTTTGCTTGTTTCCCTCGATTCGTAATATCTAAATTGTGGGGATGGAATATTCGTCGATCAAACTCTGGAATATCGATTGACGGTTGTAATTGGGGTTCCAGTAATTTCTGGAGTCGAGTTGCATTGAATTGTGAGGCTTCCGAATGCGTTGGACGATTCGGAGAATTAAATTTTTATTGAAAAGTTGGAATAGGAAACAAAATACGTTCGAAGTTTTAGAACTAAGGGTATGCAATTTATATATAGAGAGAAATTTGTAGACGTCTCCTCTGTCTCTGTTAATTAGGATTCAGCTGAAGTCACGTACTCTATAATTAGTTTCGCGACACGAGTCTCGAAATTATTCAAGAGTCAACTCTCCAAACAATCAGACACATATCCCACCTGTAATTACGCTCTCGCTCCGTTTGGCATTTCGCCTGATCACAGAAACCTAATCAAACCTATACCTGTCTGCCTAATCAGACAAATTCATCCTGTTCATCCACTTTTCGTTTTATCCATCAATTAACCACTCAATTCATAAACCCTTAAAAAACAAAAAGAAAAATTAAAGTTAATTTTTAAAAAATATAATTTCGACTGTCTGTCTAATCAAACAAATTCATCCTGTTTATCCACTTTTCGTTTTATCCAAGACCATCAATTAACCACCCAATTCACAAACCCTTACAAAAAAAAAAGACAAATTGAAGTAAACTAAAAAAAAGTAATAATTTCGACAAACGTTGGAAAACGAAAGTGCGAAATTAAATTTCGAGAAATAACATTAAAAATCTCTTTTACCGACGACTATGGTCGCAATGTTACTAAGTTAATTTGTAACTTTTTCAGGCGAACTCCGAGGCGGCGACGGTATAACGAAATCATAACCCGGGACCTTTGGCTCTTCGGGAAAATAATTGAATGAAGGATGAAATAACCCTGAGGCGACTGTCAGAAGTGCCGTCGACTTTTCTCAGCCGACGACGACGACGGAACAAAATTGCGCGTGTAACAATGCTGAGGAGTAGGAATTCAGTCGATTTCCTCGAGGTCGTCCTGTTCGCTCGTCTCGAGGGACACTTTTCGCCCTAACAAAATTATCGGAAACTTTTTCGCCGGTGTCGACGACTCCGCCGCAGGAATAAAACCACCGAGCGCCTCGAAAAAAAAAAAAATGTTTTCTCGACGTTTTTCGGTGCGAATTTCCAGTCCATCGGCCTTTGTTGCTCGAATAAACACGAAGAGAATGGGCCAAAGTCTTCGGGTTCGTTCCGCCGTGAAGCAACAGGTGACGTTGATTGTCAGGCGACGAAAAGGGCAAAAGAAGGTCGTCCATTGGGTTGAGGACGTTGAGGATAAGGGACGCCGATGTGTATTCGATAAACAGTCAATTATCGGCCGATTATTCTTCGCCTCAACAATTTAAAGCGATAGATGTTTAATTACTTTCATTAAATTTAATTACCAGGCAACGAATTATACCAATTTTTATTATTTTATCATTTTTTTCTATATTCGCTGGTTGATTTTTAGATCTAATTCATTTACACAGTTTAATTTTTTCTTTTTTTTTTCAGGATTTGAAGCGATACGACAACTGAACTTTTTGCCCGCATGTGACTATCGTCGACGAGGAATAATCGATCGGTCGCTAATCACCCGCTTCCAATGTAACCGAAACCAATCGCGTTTACTCGACTCTGTCGCTCAGTCAAATTGACGCTCTGATCTTTGATCCCAATTTCGTCAAACGCTCTGCTGGAAATTTCAATAATTCCAATGGATTCGAGTGGATGGATTTCAACGGTGAAAATTAATTGGTGCATATTTTCAAATTCAATAGCTGTCGATTATAATTTTTCCCTGATCACAATTTTGCCTCACTTTAATCACTCGTTCGATAATTCAATTATCGTTTCACAGGGTCGTCAAATAATTTCGCGGTGGCTGTAAAAACGCTGTAAATGGGAAATCCGCCACCGAATGACCCTCAGAGTAAACCTGGGAATAGTCACGTTAAACTGGCGAATATCCACTGTTACTGTCATCGGTTATTACACCGATATTTTGCAATATCAGTGGCGTCGATTTTCGCGATCGGCTTCGAGATGTCGCAAAAAAAGAAAAAAAAACGTAAAGGTCGAGTGGAGGACCCTCTGATATCGAGACCCATCGCTCTTTGACGTCGCAATAAAGTGGCGAGTCGGGTCTGATGAAAGGGCGAAGAGGATCCGAGGGTTCGATGCCGAGAGAGTGGAGAGTGGAATGCATTGTGGGTTTATACGAGAAATCGTTAAACCGCGAGAGTTCAATTGCCGAGGTTTCCCGCAGTGAGATAAAAGGGGTATCGCTCGTTTTTATTTTTTTTTCCCCGGCTAGCAGAGTCCTTCTCGACCCTAGACCGGAGATTGATTTTTTCTTTTTTTCTTCCCGTCGTCTCCTGCGGTTTGGAACCCTCGGGCGACTCGCAATTTGATGCAGTGTCGAAGGATTTAAGGGTTGGGGGTTGAAATCGCGGTTCGTCGATGTAACTGTGACGATCTTTTTTACTGAGCCTTTTGTGACGAATGAAATTTCATGAATATTTTTTGAAAGAAATTAATATGAGGTATTTAAAATAAAATAAAATTGATATGTCGGATAGGACATTAAATATTTTTTTTTTACTGAGGCTTTTAGGACGAATGAGCTTTCATGAAGATTTTTTTAAAGTAATTAATATGAGGTGATGGTAGTAAATATAAAATAAAAGAGTAGGATACTTGGGAATGTTTCCTCGTTTCTGCAGCAGTTTCTACCCTCGGCAACGACTAAGTAACTCAATTCCTCGCTTCGCTCACTTCACATGTTTCCCGGTGACAAGTGACGACGATAGTTTTTCCAAACTTTGGCTCCGAGCAGTTTGGCTCATTGTTCCTCGTCCAGTTGGCGACGAGCGACAAGTTTGCAGATAACGCGACCTCGTTTAACAACTTCGTGGCTCGTAGCGATAAGCGTTGCTTTATTTTCTCGTTAAATTGTGTCGCCAATCAGTCGACGAGCAGCGTCAATTAAGACTCGTATCTTTTTTTTTAAATCTAAAAAATTTAAAAAGGCCTCTTTGACTCAGAGGGCAAAACCCTTTGACTTGTCCAAAGGTCGAAATCCCTTCAGTGTCTTTCGTGATCCGTAAATAGCTCATTCTAGATGTTTTCCTTCGTTTATTTTCCGCACTCGTCGTTCGATTCTCGACCTCCTCGGACGTTGCACGCGAAGCTGCGAACTCCCAATGTACCGCGGGTTGTACTCGCGGCAAAGTGGAACAACGACCGGGAAGTCGGTCCAAGTTGGCTCCAGTCCGTCGGGAGTTTTCCCCACAAGCGGAGCTTCCGCCAAGCCCGGAGTTTAGAAACTCGAGTGGCGAGCGAAGGAGAAGAAGGGAGATTGAGCAAAGATTAAGGGATGATTGATCGACCTGTCCACCGATTTATTAACACATCGTCCTGCTTTCAAAATTATGTGTCGAGATTTTTCTCCAATTAAATTTTCCACACTAAATCTTATTTATGTGTTGATTTTTCTCCTCAAGTCTTCAACACTAAATTATTATTTTTTTTTCACAGGACATAAAAAAATTAGTTTAAATTGTGGAATAAGCGAAAAAAACGCCACAGCATCTTCCTGTTTTTTTTTTAATCCTACACTTTCATTTTACTGACCTTATTTTATTGACCTGTCCACCGATTTATTAACTCATCGTCCTGCTTTCAAAATTATGTGTTGAGATTTTTCTCCAATTAAATTCTCAACACTAAATCTTTTTTTTTGTGTTGATTTTTCTCCAATCAAGTCTTCAACACTAAATTATTATTATTTTTTCACAGGACATAAAAAAAATTAGTTTAAATTGTGGAATAAGCGAACATCCACAGCATCTTTTTTTATTTATTTTTTATATTCTACGCTTTCATTTTATTTGTGTCGTTAATCCCATCGAAGCGTCTCAGGTTGAATAATGGACTCACTAAAACGTATCAATCTTCTTACAGGATAAAAACGCTGCAGCGGATGCGGCAGCAGACAACGCAACGTCGACCAGAGGACGGTGACCCCTGGAGACCCCAGCCAATTTTTGTTGACCCGCTTTCTGCGACGCGACCTATATTTTTTTTGGGGGTTTGGAGCAGCGTACGCATCGAGTAAGTATAGTATGGACCATGTTTGTGCGAACCATTGTCTGTGTGAACAGCAACCGAATGGCGAACAGGTCCGATGGTTTCTCCCATCTCCGTTCGGTAGTCGAACCAGGCCAGGCGGACGTTATCGCTCCAGCTTCGCGCCAGGAAGACGATATTCCCGACCCCCCTCGGTGCGAAAAGCACAAAAGAATATTTTTCCTTTTTTTTTCCTTCTCTCTCGCATTTTTCCTCCCCTGCATTATTCCAGCGTCCTGCGCGTCGAGCGTTTCGTTCCCATCCGGTCGTTGAATAAAATATAGCGAGATGGAAAAATGTCTTTCCCGTTTCTTCGTCGCTTCTTCCGACTCTCGCGATTTTCATTGATTCGGAATTTTCATCCAAAACTCAGGAGTTCCGAATTTTTTTCCCGAGATTTGTCAGACTTGCAATATATTTTTTTATTTGTAGCAATTGAATGAAATATTTATTACACATTTTTTTTATTTTTGCAGGCGATGGAAATATTTTCTTGGTTTTTGAAGATCAATTTCTGAATCATTCCGGATTATTTTTTTGGACGTTGGATGAACCAACGAATCGAATGGAGTATTTTTCGTTCCTGTTTTCTTCCTCTCGAGGAAGATTCTCCAATTTTGTGGAACAAGTTTACGATTCTCGATTCCGACCGAACGTTGCTTCGTGACTTCGGTCGTGAAAACTACGTTGACCCAGGTCGCGGCTTTGTTCGACGATGCTGCATGTATATAATAATATGGACACGCTCGTTTCTCGTCGACTCTTGGCTGGGATATCGTTCCGTTTGCTCGCGTCGTTGGCCCAATTTGAGGGTAGCGAGTACAACGATCCTCGACTCCGGTGTCCAACGACTTCGAAGTCTCATTCGGTATCGGACATTGGATTGGATTTTCGATTTTGCAACGAGGAGTAAAAATCCCTGACGACTCTTCAGTCAAATCTTCAAAACTTTGTGAGCCTTTTTTTATTTTTTTTCCCATTGTTATATATTTTTTTTAGAAATTTTCATAATTCAATTCGACTGCTTTCGATATAATAACTGAACTAAAAATGACAACGCCAGAAAACTACAATGAAAACATTGTAAATCGTTCGCCACGTTGTTTTTTTTTCATAATTTAATTCGACTGCTTTCGATATAATAACTGAACTAAAAATGACAACGCCAAAAAACTACAATGAAAACATTGTGAATTGTTCGCCGTTTTCATTATCATTCTCATTGCGCAGCTGTTACCATTCTTCCCTCGTTTCATCTGACGACGTGTATTTTTTTTTAATATGTTTTTTCGTTGTTGTATTAATTCCGCTGCTGTTTCTTTCGCAGTGTCTTCATCCGCAGTGGCTCTTGACGCTCCGCGCAGTTCCCTCCAGTTCGTTAGTCTCATTAATTAAAAGCGCGAAGCCCGCGGCCAGCGGCGTCGGGTCCGGGGCGGTAGTCAAAGAATATTAATTCAACCGGAGCCCGACGCGTTCGCCCCAAAACCACTGCGACCGACGCGGCGAACGTTTGGAAAATAGTTTGAAAAGCTTTGTCGGAAATTAATATTCGTTTCTCCTCCAAATATCCACAGTCGTTCCAAGTTCATAAATTATTGCCACAAAACAACATTCATTCCTAAAAAGCAGTCGAATTAAAAAACCATTTTACAGTAACTAAAAAAAAAAAAAAAGTGCTCCCAAAAATGTCGCAAAAATTCGAGTCTCGTTTGGATCGCCCACAAAAAAATTTGCTGTGTGCTCTAATCCACTTTGAATGGACCAAATGGATATTGTTTAAATTTCCAAAAGGCGCAAATATCAGAAATTCGTGGTTTTCATATTCGTTCCGACAAAAAGTCCTCCCAAAAATTTCGCGAAAATTCGAGTCTCGTTTGTATCGCCCACAAAAAATATTTGCTGTGTCTCTGATCCACTTTGAATGGACCAAAGTGACATTGATTAAATTTCCAAAAGGCGCAAATATCAGAAATTCGTGGTTTTCATATGCGTTCCGACAAAAAGTCCTCCCAAAAATTTCGCGAAAATTCGAGTCTCGTTTGTATCGCCCACAAAAAAATTTGCTGTGTCTCTAATCCACTTTAAATGGACCAAAGTGATATTGTTTAAATTTCCAAAAGGCACAAATATCAAAAATTCGTGGTTTTCATGTTCGATTCGACTAACGTTGACTTTTTTTTATTTCATTTGCAGTTTCAAGTGGCAGCAGCTTCGTCGACGTAAAATTCGTCGTCGGAGCAAACTCGGTTCACGAGCTACAAAATGTTTGAGCCGTTGAAACACGTGTAGAATTAGCCGGACGAGGGTTCCTCGGTTCGTCTCTCGTCGTTCGGGTCTTCAACGTGGTCGCCGAGGTCAGGGGAGGGTTAACCGCATCCGGCTGACACGGCTGAGAGTGACTCCAGCATCCCCGACCTTCGACCCCAGTGCACACAAATTCTCTCCTTTCTCACCCTGAAAGGGGGGACGAGAGTCCCCTTCTCGTCATTTCCCTCCCGGTTTGGTATTCTCACCCAACGACGACGACGACGACGACGACGACTCTGAATTCGTATTCAAACCTCGGTCGCTCGGTTGTTGCCGACGCTGCTTCTCTGCTCCAATTCGATTACACACTCCGAATTGATAACCCACTTGGCGGGTGTTTGACCAACGCCTCGTTCGTCACACTGACAATCGCGTTAACCGACCGAATCAGCTCGGACAGCTGGAAAGTTTTTGTTACTCAACGCTGCGACGGAATAAAATTGATTACTTAAATAAAATTAAATCAAATTGATTACTTAAATAAAAATAAATAAAATTGATTGCTTAGAAAAAAATAAATTAAATTCATTGCTTAAAAAAGAAATGGAGTAAAATTGATTAAAAAATGAGATACATATTAAATTGTAAAATATTTACACCCTTTGGCGCATTTATTCGGCGAAGCTTCTTAACTAAAATTATTACTTATATAAAATTATTACTTAAATAAAATTAAATAAAATTGATTAAAAAATGAGATACATATTAAATTGTAAAATATTTTGACACTTTTTGGCGCTTTGCATTTAATTTCTCGCGCGTCAATTTTTTGCCGCAGCAATTTTGCATCCCAGACCAACGTTCTTTTTTTATTTTGTTACACGGCGTCGCCGACCTTCGACGCTGGCAGCTGCAGCTGTCGATCAACGTCGAGCGAGGTGTTATTTTGCTGTAAACCTAAATCCAGTTTTGCGTTGTCAATTAGTCAGCGCCTGTTGGTAACTTTCGCGACCCCTCCGCTCACTGCTCATCCGCGTGCAATCAATCGATACTCCATTGTTTAATCCACTGAAAAATCAGTTTTTCAAACACAACGATTAATTGAATGCGCCAATTGTTTGTCCCTTGTTCGAGGTACAATCGCATCGTCAGTGTAACTTTTTCGCACCAATGAGGGTCATAATTCCAGACTCCTCGATTGGACGTCAATCAACCGGCTTCGGTATTATATTTCAGTTTCACTCTGATCTAATTGTTTCGTCTCGCCTGGTCCCTTGGGCCAATCTTTTCTGGCGACAATTAATCAGCCACGTGTGTTTGACAAAGAAAGCAAGTGACATATATTTTTTATGATCCACAGCGACAGTAGCTTAAATATGAAAAATTATAGCAATTATATATAAAAGACTTAGCGAAGTATTTTTTTAAATAAAATTGCGTCCTGCCTAATCTCAGTAATAATTGCATACAAATAAAACCTCTTCTTATTCTGCTTTACAGTAGCTTAAATATAAAAAATGATTATACCTATTATATATAAAAGAACGAAGTATTTTTTTTAATTAAAATTGCCTTCTGTCTAATTGCAGCAATAATTGCAATAAAAATAAAACCTCTTCTTATTCTGCTTTCAGTGTTCTCAATCCGGATTCCAATCGACCCGCAACCGTCGAGGGAAATTGGCAGCTCAGACTCAGGCTTCCATCTGGCAATTCGCACGATGTACGTCGAAATATACAGTTAATTGTGCGTACAGATATATCGAATATTGGGTACGTGAGAATCGAGGGAGTGTGGCTGCCGACGCGTCGATCGGTCGATTGCGGGTGGTGTAAACGGGTCTCTCGGACGGAAACACAGAGGGCTAAAAGGGGTCACGGCGAGTGGGGCTAAGGGATGGCGGAGCCGGCGGTACCGGCTGATTTCCGTGTCGCGCCGACGAGACCGCAGTCGCTACACCGGCGAATGGGGATTGTTAGAAGCTTGAAAGGCCCTTGACAGCTGAACTGAGGCGAACCGCTGCACCTGCGGAGGAGCTAGGATTGCGTGCTCAACCGACACTTCGCAATCAGCGCGAACCACCAAAACTAACTCAGGCTTCAATCTCATTGGAAAGAAATTTAATAAAAAGGCACATTCATTTCCAATACGCTGATACGTTCGACTCGACAAATTTCTGTAAGCTCAATTTTTAATATTTGTAATGATTTTTTTTTTTTTTTTTTTTTTTTTTTTTTTTTTTCATTTACGTATAATTAAATAATTTCGCGCCAACTTTAAGCGAGATAAAACATTGACATTTATTTTTAACTAATTATTAGATTAATGCATTGAATTAGAAATTGGAGGAGAAAGATTGGAGTAATCAAAAATTTTTTTAACGAGACGGATTTTTTTTTTAATGAAGATTAGTGCACTTGACAATTTTTTATTACCTCGGGACGGCAATTCCCGGGTAATTAGGGGCGAAATGGAAAGTGGGAGACGGAATAAGAAATGGAAAAATGAGTAACCTATGACCGCGACGATAACGAGGGTAAAAGCGGTGGGGAAAAGCGATAAGACGCTGGCTCGTGGCTGGCGAGGAAATTTCAGTTTTCGAGATATAATCACCAGGCAGGGGGCAACGGGATCCGAGGTCCGGTCGATCTGGGCCGAGCTTCGCCCTGGTCGCTAATTCAACAGGCGTCTCGACCTCGACATTCCCCTCCCCCTCCCCAATTCCATTTCCATGCCTATTTCCTAATTGCTGCCACAGATAAGAGAGTCAATTTTATTTTGTTATTATTTGTAAAATATTTTTGGGAAAACGAAGCCAATTGGCGCGAGAAAAATAAATTCAGAAATAACAGAGAAATTAATCCAGACGTGACACTCTTTCAATTTTTTTTTTTTTTTTTTTTTTTTTTTTTTTTTCAACACTTGTGGAATATTTGTCAGAATGAAAAACGAAATGAATTTAATTTCTTAAAATAAAAATTACAAATCGTATCCGATCCGATTTCGAGAGGTTCTCGCGAAAACGGAGATAACGATAGCGATGAGAGAAGCGGAGGGTGGGAGAAGGGTTGCTTTTTCGTTCGTTAAACATCGCTGGTCTCGTTATCAGCGGGCAGCCGTGATCCCTCGTCGCGTTATCGGCTCAGTCCTCGCCGCAATATTCTCTTATCTTTCCCCTCTCGTCGCCATTGCAACGTGATAAGGGACGACCGTTTTTCGAAGCCAAAAGATTTCGTCCCTTTTTTGTTTACCCTCGTCGAAGTTTTCACGTTTCGCGAATTAATAAGAAAATAATAGTCCTACCTAAAATATGTCATAAAAAAATCATTCTATTTAATTTAAATTCAATTCCTTTTTAATTTTAATTTTTCTATTTTATTTTAAATTGCCGACGATGCCCCAAAAAATATTTTCTTTTTTGAAAAACTTTCTCAAAAAAAGTTTTCCACCCTAGTGCGTAAATATCCCATTTCTCGGTTCTATTGATAAGAGCCACCATTACAGTTGTCGATATAGACGATTCTTTTGGTATAATCACAGTCAGCGTATTTTTCCCTCGAAGCTTTTACTGTTCACTGTTTTCCTGTTTCTCCCTCATACCCCTCCCTTCTCCCTCTGTGAGTCCAAAGTAGGTACAGGAGTCCCTGGGGAACGCAGTAACGACGCCAGTCGATTACGTGAATAACCCCCGTCGTCGACTCGACTCGGCTCGATGCTTCTCGCACTTGTTCGCTGTTGTCGAGACTCCGACGTCTTTCTATACCGGAGTTCTGTCCCACTCAACCGGCCACTTTTCCCAGTCCCACCCCCACAACGACCCCGACGGGAGACGCGAGAGGAAGTGTCGACGACGATCCTCGATTACAAGAACCAGCCTTCCACTTCCCCCTTTGGCCTCGACGCTATATACACCGCACTTCCCGCACCGACTTCATGACCCTAGAATAGCTTTTTTTACCCTCAGGACCCACATTTTTTTTTTAGTGTTAAATTTTTCTAGAGCGCAATTTTGGATCAGAATTTAGTTCCTCAATTATTTTTATCTGACGTATAATTTAATTAATTAAAAATTGGAATCGTTCCACTTTTTTTTACCCTCAGAACAAACTTTTTTTTTAGTGTAAGATTTTTCTGGAGCACTATTTTGGATCAGAATTTAGTTCCTCAATTATTTTTATCTGACGTTTGATGTATAATTTAATTAATTAAAAATTGAAATCGTTCCACATTTTTTTACCCTCAGAACTCACATTTTTTTTAGTGTACAATTTTTCTGGAGCGCAATTTTGGATCAGAATTTACATCCCCAATTATTTTTATCTGACGTTTGACGTATAAATTATTAAAAATTAAAATCGTTCCACTTTTAGTCACATTGACGAAGAAAAAAAAATGATCTGTGAAATAATTGAAAATGAATTCAATTAATCGCAGAAAATTAACCAATGAGAAGGCCCGTCGATGATGACCAATAATTAATTTACCACAAGCTCCCGGACATTGTTGTTGAAATTTAATGTAAACAAAATAATGGTTGGTTAAATATTGAACGGAATACCGGTTTGTTTCAGCCACGTCACCCGATGGACTCGACGCTCTCCAAAGCCGCTTCGCTTGTCCAACACGATCTACCGCAACCAGCGTGAACCACTTCGACCCACTTTTTCGCACCGCCGGGATAATCCAGCCTGGCTCTCCGTTTCGTGCTACGCTCGGTCTTCGCGAAACAAGTCTCATTTCGTGGGTAGCGGTGCAGCTTACCGAGTTACTATCATCCGTTACTAAGCCCGGACACTCGAGAGTCTTTCGTGGAAATAATCTCCCTGGACTTGGCAACGAGATAATTTTTTTTTTTTTTTTGGTAAGTGAAAATCTTTATTTTTGATATAAAAATGAGTGTCGAAAAAACAGTCAATGAATTTATCCTACAAATTAAATAGCCCCACAAATTTATTGATTTTCAATTGATTTTCGATTGATTTTAATTTCTCGTTTTTTTTTTGTAAGTGAAAATCTTTATTTTTGGTAGAAAAATGAGTGTCGACAAAACTGTCAATGAATTTATCCTACAAATTAAATTGTCCCACAAATTTATTAATTTTTAATTGATTTTCGATTGATTTTATTTATTTTTTTTTTTTTGTGATTGAAGATCTTTATTTTTTGTGGCATAATTAGAGTCGAAAAAATTGTCAGGAATTCATTGAATTTATTTTACAGATTAAATTGTCCCAACAATTGAAAAGTTTGATTTTAGTTTGCCAACCAGTTCGGATTTGTTGGGTGGAACAATAAAATTCTGCCGTCAGGCGACGATAATTCGACTTCTCGACGTTCTTGCGTTTCACTTCGGTGAACCGAGAAGAAGCGAGAGTTGTAAATAGACGAAGGGGAGTTTCCACGTGTAGCTCGGCTGGTGGCAATGCAGCCGGAGAGCTACCGAAACTATAACAGAATTATTTCACAAGCTCCCAGGTGCTCCACGGTATTTAATAACGAGCGACTTACTGCCACTGGAATCTTCAGCAAACACCGCACAGTTTGCTCGGCACGTACGAAATTACTCGTAACAACCCCGCGAGCCCGGAACTTCCGGTCTAAGAATCCGCGTCAACGCGTCGCGGAATTCCAAAGAGATATCAACGCGACAGCTGAATTTGGATAAATAATTACCTGACAACACACAATTTTAATTGCCACGACAAAAGCTCAGAAAAATTTAAAAATATATATTTTAATTCCGTTCCTATATTTTATACTGGTTTTTTATTTTTATTTTCGCAGGTGGGACAATTAAAAATACAATTAAAAAAGGAGGTGTAAAGGTGGGACGAATAAAAAATAAAAATAAAAATTCTCACTGTTTCGACTGATCTTCTGATAATTTTTTTCTTTTTCAGATTTGCAATCGGAGGCAACAGGAACCATTTATGAATAGTTAGGATTTCATATTCCAACTATATGAA
Source organism: Itoplectis maculator (assembly GCA_964034905.1). Lineage (NCBI taxonomy): Eukaryota > Metazoa > Arthropoda > Insecta > Hymenoptera > Ichneumonidae > Itoplectis > Itoplectis maculator. The sequence goes on from OZ035859.1 coordinate 9,328,996, forward strand.
ATATTATATATTTTTTAATCCTGTTTTTATATTTGTACTCATTTTTTATTTTTATTTTCACAGGTGGGACGATTAAAAATAAAAATAAAAAAGGAGAGTGTATTTAAGGTGAGACGAATAAAAAATAACAAATAAAAATTCTCACTATTTCGACTGATCTCCTATTTTTTTCTTTTTCAGATTTGCAAACGAAGGCAACAGGAACCAGTTTCGTCTAGTTGGGATTTCATATTCCGTGTATCCTTCGAGTTACCGAAACTCCGACGAATGCAACGTCGGTGCGCACACATGTCCCACATTTCTCGGCGCGAACGGAGTTTTCGTACGTAACCGAAACTCGGTTTAAGTTTGAAATCGAGTTCGAGCCGAAGATCCGGGCTCGTTGCTGTTTCCCCGTTGCTTCCGGAACGACAGATGTTCCCGCGTCGTTGGGACGATAGGACGCGTGGCCTCGGGTACCCCGAGGGATATCAGCGTTGTCCCCGCTTTGTTTTGCCCTGTTTTCCGCGCACCTGCTTATTCGTGCGGTTCGCTATTTCTGAACCAAAAGCGACGGGCAAATTGCGACACATTTAGGAAAGTTCTCCTTCGAATTCGCTCGTCTTAAAATTCGTCGTTAAAGTCGTCCTTTGAGGATGACTTTTAAATCGAACGACGGTAAATATATTTTTGTTGATAAACAACGTTCAATTCTAACCCTAATCGTATTAATTAAAATTCGAATTAATGAACGGTTCGCTTTGCAGGAAAAAAAAATCAATAAAAATCGCTGGAATTTTGAATCACGGCCGACTCACCTTTTTGCGTTCGGACACAGGTCGATCGAGCCGGGCGAAGAGTGCGAGGCGACGAAGTCGACGACAGGAGACGACTGTGAAGAATTTCCGAAGATCCACGCGAACAATCTTAGACCCAACACTGACCGACGAATTTTTTTTGACCCGAAGTGTCTCAAATTAATCCGGAAATCAACTCAAAATTAATTCAACTCGCATTGAGATCTTCCTCAATTTTTATTACTTCTCTTATTTATTTATTTATTTATTTATTTATTTTTCTCGTCCTTACTTAAAAGATAAAAATTCAAATCGCACACAATTTCCGCGCGAATTTATTTAACTTAAAAATCTGTGTTTATTTTTATTTTCAATATTCTTGAATTTTTATCGAAATATTTTTATTTTATCGATGCTGCTGCTGCTGTTGTTAATTTCTTTTGATGAGTCGGGACTGATTTAGATTCGTGGGTCGTTTTGTTTTTTTTAAAATTTTTTTTTTATTTTATTGTTGCTGCTTTATTATTTTGTTATAAGTTGAGGATCGTTGCGACGCGTCGGTCGCGCGTTTATCCGTACGAACGTCCCGTGGATGCCTCGATAACGGACGAGCCAGCTCTGTCCGGTACTCCGGAGTGGCGCCGGGTGCTATCCTCGACGTTACCGCTCGGCGACTGCGCTCTTCCGCCTTGGCCGACCTACGTCGCGCCGCCTGTTCCGCCCGGTCGCCCCCCTGATGTCCTGGTCGCAGGTTCCGCGACACAGCGAAATCTTCTTCGCCTGTTTGCACTCGCCCTTCTCGTGTGTGTCGTCACTTCCGGTTCGTCATCGCCAATTAGCAATCTCTAAATCTCGAAATTATTCGTACCAATAACTTAGCACGTGACAAAAAATATTAAAAAAAATAATAGCTACAGGAAAATGTACACTAATTTTGGATAAATTGTAATAATTATTTTCTTCTAATTTTGAACTATTTTAAATATCCGGTTTGATCGGTCAAACCGGAAGCGAGGGATGAATATTTTTTTAGGTAACAAACAATTCTTAGTGTGGATTATAAAATCAATTTTGGATAAATTGGAATTATTTTTTGTCTCAATTTTAATCAATTTTTAGTATCCGGTTTAATCAATCAAAGCGACGGATAACTATTTCTTTAAATAAATAATTCTTAGTGTGCATTAAAAAATCAATTTTGGATAAATTGTAATAATTTGTTTTTCCTCAATTTTAATCAATTTTTAGTATCCGGTTTAATCAATCAAAGCGACGAATGAATATTTTCTTAAACAAATAATTCTTACTGTGGATTAAAAAATCAATTTTTGATAAATTGTAATAATTTATTTTCCCTCAATTTTAATCAATTTTGAGTGTCCGGTTTAATCAATCAAGGCGACGGATGAATATTTTTTTAAATAACAAAAAATTCGTAGAGTGGATTAAAAATATTGTGTCATTTGAACGGAATGGATTTTTCGAGAGTTCCCTGATTCCGATTCGCCCGTTCGTGCGCGATTCGCGTGCATATTTCCTGCTGCGCTAACCGACCTCGTTTCTCACTCACGTTGGGTATTTCCGGTCGCGCGTTTCAGTAGCGTCTGATCGGGGCGAACGTTCGACGACGACGACGCAGTCGCCGCGAAGTCGGCGAGTGTACAGCGAAACCCCCGAGCGCTCGGTCATAGGTACGAGTCGAGTGTCGGGGAGTGTCGAGTGGTTTACTCCAAACACCCCGCAGCCGGTTCGCCGCTCGGTCCTCTCGACCCCGACTCTCCCGCCGCCTCTCTCACCCCCCACACCCACCCTATACCCACCCCCCTGCCGACTTCGCTTTCCTCCGCATTTATTATTTCGCTCGTTCGACACTCTGGCTGATTAATTGCGCGCGACGATTTAAACGAGATTTTTATTTATTTTTTTAAGGGGATTTATAAACCGTTTTTTTGGCGATTTTTTTTTTTTTTTTATTTAACGAAGTTTTAAAAGCCTATCCGATGGAAAATTTTCCGCTGATTCCAAAAATGATAGATGTTTGCCCGAAAAGTTGAAAATTCGAGGAGAAAAATGCGAAAAATGGTTTTTTAATTTTGTCGAATTTTAACAGCTCACGGAAATCGATGTAATTATTTTTTGGGTGGATGAAATCTGGATTTTCTTTTTGCGTTTGAAAGAAGACTCTTCAACGAAGAGAATGTCGCTAAGCGGAACGCGATATCTCGATTTTTCGATTTTTTGCAGAATTTCAAAGTTGACCCTCGAAAATCGCAAATTTTTAGAAGGGGTACCCCTTCAAATTTTTCGAAAAAAAATCGAAAATTTTTTTTTTTCGATTTAACGAAGTTTTAAAACCCTATCCGATGGGAAATTTTCCGCTGATTCCAAAAACGACAGGTATTTGCCCGAAAAATAAAAAATTCGACAAGAAAATCACAAAAAATCGATTTTTTCCCCTGAAAAACTGCCAAATTTCTTGGTATTAAAAATCGAAACTGCCAATCGACCAATCGGAGGCCCGATAAATTAGCAACAATGATTACTGACGAACTTTTAATACAGAAAAAAAAAAAATGTCCTCGTCTTCAAAAACGCGAAAAACGATTTTTTTTTTTTCTGAAAAAATGCTAAATTTCACGATATTAAACATCGAAACTGCCAATCGACCAATCGGAGGCCCGATAAATTAGCAACAATGATTACTGACGAACTTTTAATACAGAGAAAAAAAAAATGTTCTCGTCTCGAACACAGTCGTAAAAGTTGACTCACACGAGCGCTCCAGATACTCCGATCGGTGGGACGACAACCCCCGGGGGTGGTTTTACGAGGGTAATGCAGGCGACGCTGAAGCTTCCACCAGGGTGGAAGCTTCAGCGGTGGTCCACGCTGCTGCTGCAGCATCCGCAGAGCGCCGGGATTACGAGGACTCGGAGTAATGTCCCCACTGGATGGAACGGTGGATTCGGCTCAGTCGTCTTCGCCCTCTCCCCCCGCGCCTCGTATCTTTCCCTCATCGTCGTGCCAAGAATTCTCGGTGAAATATCGCTCCCACCGTCCCGTATACATATACATAGGACTTTTGGTTATCTGTTATCTACACGACACGTCTGCCCGCATAACTAGCCATTTCGCTTCTCCTTCCATCCATTTTCGTACCTATCAAAACCCGACAATAAACCACTGGTTCTATTTTCCAAACGCCAAACGTATTATTGATTTGTATTCCGCACCGATTTTTACAGTATTTTTACAAATTTTTATAATATTTTAGCGTCAAATTTGGGGAAAAAGTAGAGCGTTTTCGCGCGAATTTTTTTGAGAATTTTTGCGTCAAATTCGTAGACTATTTTCGCGCCAATTTTTTTTTTAGGATTTTCGCGCAAAATTCGTAGACTATTTTCCCACCAAATTCTTTAAGTACATTCACGCGCCAAAATTTCGCAGTATTTTCGCGCCAAATGCCACCGTCCGTACGCAAAGTTCGCGACGCTGAGGAAAATCGATACCACGAGAAGCGAAGGAATCCAGTGTACACAAGCGAATCGCGCGGCAATAAAGTCAACGGTTCGGTAGTAAAAGTAAACGGAATTAAAGTGCTCGGAGTCGTCGGTCGTGGCTGTATATTATCGCAGTTTCTTCTCAGCCTCCTCAGCCTTCTGTATCAGCTAGCTCGGTAAATTAGTTACATTGTCAAAAGCTCCATTGGCCTCAGCACATAAAATTCCACATTTATAATTAACCCGAATTAATTCTAGGCAGTCTTACATTAAATTCTACATTTTTTATTAATTCATCCGAACTAATTTTAGGCAGCCTTACATTAAATTCTATATTTTTAATTAATTCACCCGCACTAATTTTAGGTAGCCTTACATTAAATTCTATATTTTTAATTAATTCACCCAAACTAATTTTAGGCAGCCTTACATTAAATTCTATATTTTTAATTAATTCACCCAAACTAATTTTAGGCAGCCTTACATTAAATTCCATAATTTTAATTCACCCAAACTAATTTTAGACAGCCTTACATTAAATCCTACATTTTTAATTCACCCGAACTAATTTCACAAATAAATTTCGTTACAAAAATTAATTTCCACGAGTTATTTATTTACGAGTTATTTACAAAGAGATACCGCAGCGACAATAACGCGACCCGAGGTCTCGAGATGCGCGACTTAAGGGCTACGACGAACAATAAGGCGAACCGTAACTACAGTCGTCCCAGTATCGAGATAAAATCACGGCGTTATCACCGCGGCTCCGATGCAACTTCGACTTCGTTTCCCCGACTGTGAGCCCCGAACGCAGCGCACGGAACGCAAACCGATAGTAACGCTGTGGAGTCTATTGTCAAACGAGACTTTAGGGATTGCAACCCGGGCACGAAACCTCCGGGACGTAACTTCCGCCTAGGCGAACGTCGATAGCGCGACAGTAGTCGCCGCTGTCCCGTTCAGCCTCGGGAACGACGCTCTTCCCTCGGGACTCGTTACTTTTCTACGTGAGAATACGCGTCTCGATCCCTGCGACCCTACTACGATTATAGCCACTCGCTTCCATTATCCTAAGACATTTTTTTTACGATTCGAGTCTTTACGTAAAGTGTCCTGCTTCTCGTTTACAATATACAATTTTTGTAAGTGCGATTTTGTCACACTTTTTAGGCTTCTTCGTCATCAGACTTTTTTTTTACGATTGAAGTTTTTACCCAAATTGTCTTGATTCTCGTTTACAATATACAATTTTTTAAGTGCGATTTTGTCACACTTTTTCAGGCTTCTTCGTCATCAGACTTTTTTTTTACGATTGAAGTCTTTTACCCAAATTATCCTGATTCTCGTTTATAATAGACAATTTTTTTAAGCGCGATTTTGTCACACTTTTTCAGGCTTCTTCGTCATCGGGCATTTTTTTTACGATTGAAGTCTTTACCGAAAGTGTCCTGCTTCTCGTTTACAATAGACCATTTTTTTTTAACGCCATTCTGTCACACATTCTCATTGCTTTTTGTCCCTCGGATTTTTGTGCAATTGATGATCACGCAATGATTTTTTCAGGCTTCTTCGTCGTCACTTTCTTAGCCTTTGGCGACTTTTTCTTGGCTTCAGGGCTGACGATGCTTCCGGTTGCAGCTGCAGTCGGGACGCTGATGACTTCCGTCAGTTGCATCGCTGATGCGAGTCTCTGAGCCTGGAAAAAAAAATTGTTCATGAATAAATTATATTTATATTGTACAATTTTAAAAATGCTCCAAATCCTCCGGATTATTAAATCTGAAATTAAATGTATTACAACATTTTTTTTAATTCCTGCAAATAAAAATAAAAATGCTGCAGATTTTTGTGAGGGTTTAGGAAGACTGTCTGCTTGTCTGCGAGTCGCCAGTCTGTCAAGCTACAATATCCACGACACATCTGACACTCGGAGGACGTTCTACACGACAATTTATCGAAATGCTCGTCAACGAGTCGTCGGTGTCATCCTCCATCGAGAACTCGCGTTGTCCTCGCTGTTATTCATTAATGCGAAGCTCGAAACGATCCGCTCGCACTCCGAACGATAATTCGATACCGCTGATGAAATTTCCCCGCGAGTTGCTCGTGAATTTCGATGGCAAACTGCTCCCGATTATTCAGTAATTTCATCTCTCGCGACGGATCCAATTTAATCAAATTAGTCTAAAATCCAAAAATAATTACGAGACTGTAATTAAATTACAGAATTTGCAAACATTACAACGAAAAAAAAAATCGTTGGATAAAAATATTATTTTCAACTCAATTTTTTTGTGGAAATTTTCGAAGCGAATGGAAGAAACGAAGCGAACGATATTTCTACGTCGAGCGAAACGTAAAACTTTTCACGGCAGTTCGATCGTTGCCCCGTAAACTCGACGTAAAAATGGAAACAAACACGATATAAAAATAGAAACAAGAGCGAAAACGGATCCGTAAAAAAAGAACGCAACATGCGAGGAACGAAAATGGAAAAATAAAAAAAAATATCTGAGCGCGAAAGAGCTCCGGAATAAAAAATAACTTGATTGGATTGGGCGACACGTGTAAAAAATAAATAAACGCGCGGAGCGTCGAATCGCGAACGGAATTTCGATATAAAAATCTGTGAAAAGCGAAAAATGCTTCTATCGAACGGTCGTCCGCCCGCCACTTCCGGTTCCATTGGCTTTGACGGGCAGAAAAGTGCGGAATACAATTTTCGGGGGGGCGCTATGATATAATAGGAACGAATCGGATGAGTAATTCCGCGTCTAAATTTATATTCTAAATATTCGCGCGGCCGGCGTCGATCGACTCGCCGCGAATAATCGCATTCCAGCCGCAGCCGAAAATCCCCGGCGGATTTGTTGGGAATTTGGTTTGGAATCCTCGACGAGTCGATGGGTAATTAAAGATCCTGCTTCGTCTCGTCGAACGTTCCGCAAAATATTCCTCGACTTGGCAATCCATTTTTTTTTGGTTTCAAGCTTCAATATTTTTATCCATCAACATGAATTTGGTTTGAAATCCTCGACGAGTCGCTGGGTGATTAAAAATCCTGCTTCGTCTCGTCGAACGTTCCGCAAAATATTCCTCGACTTGGCAATCCATTTTTTTTTGGTTTCAAGCTTCAATATTTTTGTCCATCAACATAAATTTGGTTTGGAATGATCGACGAATCGCTGGGAAATTTAAAATCCTGCTTCGTCTCGTCGAACGTTCCGCAAAATATTCCTCGACTTGGCAATCCATTTTTTTTTGGTTTCAAGCTTCAATATTTTTTTCCATCAATATGAATTTGGTTTGGAATGATCGACGAATCGCTGGGAAATTAAAAATCCTGCTTCGTCTCGTCGAACGTTCCGCAAAATATTCCTCGACTTGGCAATCCATTTTTTTTTTTTGGTTTCAAGCTTCAATATTTTTTTCCATCAACATGAATTTGTTTTGGAATGATCGACGAGTCGCTGGGAAATTAAAAATCCTGCTTCGTCTCGTCGAACGTTCCGCAAAATATTCCTCGACTTGGCAATCCATTTTTTTTTTTTTTTGGTTTCATGCTACAATTTTTTTTTCCATCGATATGAATGGACCAAAAAAAAAGGGTTGCCAAACGATGCAACGATGATGGGCAGCGATGACCGCGAGGCGAATGAGAGCAGCGACTCCTCGTCTCGTCGTCTTTCGGTCTAATTTCCCTCGGGAAATCTTTCGAATGGTCGCGAGAATCGCGAGGCTGCTGCTGCTGCGGCGACGACGAATGCGACGATAAATCGGGAGACGTATCCGTGGATCGACGCGGAAGACGCGATGCGCGTCCTGAAAAAGCTGCGAAGAAAGGCTTCGTCCCAGAAAGCGATACCTGCGAGAATGGGAATGAGTATTTTTCTTTTTTAATGACTAAAAATTGTGAAATGATTCAGTACCTTTCGTCGATCGCGCCGAGCCGAGTAGAGGACCCAGAGCACATAACTCGCCATTATTATAGCTGGTATGCAGATCCCGGCGACGGTCGGAGCTCCGCGAAGAAGGACGTGATGAATCGCCAGCAGAATGACCGCCAATGCGGTGCCACCGGCCACGTAACGTCCGGTTCGTCGACGATCCTCCTATCAAATAAAAAAAAATGTAATAGAGATCAAGAAAAGTCTTATAAACTAATATTAAAATCTTGTTACTTTAAATTTAATAAAAAAAAAAAATTTTGGACAGCGAAAACGACTAATGAAAAATTATTGATTGTCCGGTTCGTCGGCGATCCTTCTATCAAATAAAAAAAAAATGTTAACAGAGATCAAGGAAAATCTTATAAACTAATATTGAAATCTTGCTACTTTTAATTCAATAAAAAAAAATGTCGTCCGCTTCGACGATCTTCCTATCAAATAAAAATAATGTAGCAGAGATCTCAAAATATCTTAGAAATTGATTATCAAAATCTTGTTATTAAAAATTTTATAAAATAAATGTATTGACTGAATAAAAAAAAATAGAAAAAAAATAATCGAATGCTATAAGGAATTTCATTGATTTTTTTTTCTGCAGAGCAAAATTCCGGGTTGCAAAAATGTTAACGAAGGCTGAATCATCGGTCGAACTGTCTCGAATAAAAAATAAAAACAAGAAACGACAGCGAGGAAAAACTATTGTTCGTCAGTCACACGTTCGACGGACCCGAATCGAATTATCGATTTAATCGCGATACCCGAACGCCAGTTTGCGGGTCGTCGATGTATTGACGGCCGAGTGGGTTCGCATAAATTTGATTCCGGGGACGGACGTTCACTCGGCTCGAATCCTCTTAACGCAGACGCTGCGTACCGGCCGAGTCTATCGAGCTGTATACACGTATACACCGAGATATATATATCGCGTATGCATATAAGTCTGTACATGGGACAATGTTGTATGTACAGCGTTGTATCTGCCGTTCGCGCTGTCCCGTGGCGGCGCTTGCATAAATTTTCTTCCGGCCGTCATTAACATATTCAAATGGAAACGCGTCCGTCGCCGTCGGGAGGCGAACCCTGCACTATATTTATTTCTTCCGGTCGACCGGAACTCGCGTCACCTCGACGACAAAAATTACCCTCGATTCGCTCGCCCAATAAAAATAATTCCGCGACGAGAATACAAAAAAAAACAGGAAAAAAAATTGAATCATAGATTCGTAAATATTTGTCGTTATTCTTCTCTTTGATTTAACGTAAAAAAAAAAACCCGGTCAATGAGACCAGGAAATTATTTGCTATTAATAAAAATTCAATTTGTAATCGCTTCCAAAGGCTGCCCAAATTTTCAAATATTCAATTATTGCCTGGAAATATTTTTCGTTATTTTTCTCTTTGATTTAATGTCAAATAAAAACCCTTTATTAAAAACGTTAAAAAAACGTTAATGAGACCAGCGAATATGTTTTATAGTAATGAAGATTATTTGATCGAGGCTCTGTTTGCAATTAGAAGCGACCGTAACGAACCGACGATTCAGCTTATAATCGCCACGAAAATTGGCTGCCCAAATTGCGGGCTATTGAAAATCCCGGAAGCCGCTGGGGACATTGGCTGGCGGTTCCGATAAATACTGGCGAATCGTTGGGCGCGAGTTATTCGCCGGAAAAGCTCCTCGGGGGACTAACCGTCGCCGTGAGCGGACGCAGAGTGTCCCTCGACGAGACCTCCGACAGTAGGGACATAACGACGAGTGCGTTTTGTCGACGCGCCTGATGATCCTCGCTTGAGCCGAAGGCGCATCGAGCGGCGGCTCCTGATCCACACGTGAAACGCTCCTGATCAACGACAAACCCTTTCAGACAAATTTCTTCCTTGAATTTTCCAGCAATTTTTCACTCCAATTCGAGCTTCGAAATTTTTCTTGCAAATTTTCTTCATGCAAAGTAGAATCAGCCAAGGATCAGTTTAGCACTTTTTTCTCTTCTGTCTTCACAACTTTTCTTCGGTATCTTCTGATGCATCTTGTTGCCCCAATTTTTTGTTTTCTTCTTAGATCGTAGAGTGAATTATTCCATCGTTATTCGGAAGCTGGAACTTTTTATGCTTTCTTCTTCCTCGCGTTTTAAATTTCGTGCGAATAGTGGAATTCACTGAAACAAAGATTTTTGTCACTGATTTTTTTTTTTTTATAAAGTGGTCGAATAGCGGAAATTAGAGCTTAAAAAAAATTAAAGAGACTTAGAATACAAGTTTTAAAAAAATGTTTAAGTGTGCAGAGAGCAGAGAAAAACAACGCGACGGACCAGAGGCAAAAACGTTAGTGAGTAAAAGTAACGAAGATTCGGAGCTCGGAGCCGGCGACGTAACATCCGCGAATTTAACGCGATATAAACCTCGCGGACGGCCAGACCGCGGAATCGAGCCGCGCGGCCCGCAGCAATAATAAACGGAAAAATCTACATAGCCGTATAGATATATTTGCGAGCGCGTGAAGACCGCGTGTTCCAATCCGTCGATCGAGCTTCGGCCTTTCACCGTTCGAATTTATATTTTCCCCCCCTTCGCGGTCGTAAATGTGGCTTTTGTAATTTTTATTTTCATTCCCTACTCCGGCGGAATTCGAATGCGGCTCGATTATTCGAAAAAAAAAACCAACGAATCAATTAAACCTTCCTCCAACATTGAAAAATTAATATCGAGGCATAAAAACAAATTGGTTCGACTTTTTAAATATTCAATAATATCGGAATATTAAACATACAATTTAAATTCAATTGCGTGTTTAATTTAAAAAATTAAATATGCAATTTTTTAATTCGGTATTGAATTTCATTTTATTTTTATTCTTATTTTTCTGATGTAAAAATATTCAGCGTGGATTTGATGATATTCTAGTGTTTTGCACCATTAACATTCAATTTAAACAATTTTTATTTATTAAACATACAATTTAAATTAAATTCCGCGTTTAATTTAAAGAATTAAATATGCCATTTTTTTTATTCGGTATTGAATTTTTTTTTTATTTATTTTAAATGTTTAAAAAGTATTCAGTGTGGATTTGATGATATTCTGGTGTTTTGCCATAGGACTAAAAATGGTCAAGAGCCTTGTTCGCGACCTTGTTCACCGCGCGAAAGCCGTAGGAGTAAATATTCCGTAATTATATCGAGCGTTCCGGGGGCAGACGTTTCGTGTCGATCGGTAGCTCGTAAAGTTTCCGTCGGCTCCTCGACGGTCAGCCCGTTGCGTCGGGAATTTTCCCCGTAGAGCGGAAGTCCACGCATCGTCGGACACGCGTGGATACAATGGCCCTGAAGACGATGCAAATGCGCCGCGACTGCACATTTTCCTTCGCCACCTTTTCGTGTTTTCTCAAAACCTTTCGGCTTCAAATTGCAATATTTTTTTCCACGCGTCCCTCGCAATATTCTTTATTGAATACTGAACATTCCGAAGTCGAACTACAATCGCAAAAATGTGCGTAAAATTCATCACAACAGCGCCGATTAAAAATCCAATTAAAAAAAAAAGGTATATTACTACCGATGAAAAATCTTCTATTCCTGTACGGCGCACATTTCGTCGAACGGACATTCCAATTCGGTGTCCGGATATTTGTTCTTCATCGTCGACAATGGACAAGGAGCGTTCGCCGGGCAACCGGGAAGTTGAACGACGCGTTCCTGATGCATCGCCAGAATGCTGGGCTCATTTTTGCAGCTGAAACGATCCTCGAATTAATTTCTTTTTTTAAGGTTTTATTTAATGCTGCGAATTAATTTTGCTTTGGAATTTTTTTCTGAATTTCCAAAGAGCCGAAGAAATATTTCGGACTCACTCGTAATAAACGAAAGCGATGTTCGACGCGAAAGCGTCGATGAGACTCGTCCTCCAGGCGCGTTTTCCATCAGACGAAAACGAATCGTGTCGCAGCGGAGCTTCGTCCTTAGCAATTCCCAAAAGAGCCAACAATTTCAGAATGGTCCCTGAATGAGTGAAATACGCCGTCGTCTTCGTTCCATCCTCGGATCTGTAGAGCCAATTTTTTATTTAGTCGCCAAATACGTTAATTATTGTAGGATTAATTGATCTTAACTCGTAATTGACCTAACGAAAGAATTAATCTTACTCGAAAAAATCAAACATGTCTCGCAGAGCAGTGCAAGCCTGTTGGTAAGTCAGCGAATGACCGTAACCGTCGATCCAGTAATACTGCAAATCGTTGGCAAACTCGAGAACCTGTTGAATAAATTCATGCAATTATTTATCATAATTTACATTAAATTGAATCGGTTCGATAGACAATGAACTCTACTTTGCAATCATCCACGGATAATAAATTGCACCAGGGCGAATCTTTTTCATTCCAGGCAGTTTCGAATGCGCACATCTTGTTAATGAGATTAACACTGTCTGCAATTAAAAAATGAATTATCTGTATTGTATTTTCCTTTGGAAAAAAATGCGTAAACTCCTTTGAAGTCATTTACCGTAATCCAAAGTGAACCCAACGCGCTTCGAAACTTCGCTCAGCATTTTTTTAACAATCGGACTCGCCAGAAATTTTTCGCTTTCCTTCAGAGTTTCGGGATTCTTATCGATCTCCTTTCGCCAGCGTTTGCAACGCTTGTAAAACTGGTGGCATGAAAATTATTACCAGTTAATTTTACAGATTTCAGGCTCAATTTTTTTTATAAAAAAAAAATTACTCTCAAGATCGGATCTCGGTATTCTGGATTGGGAAACCAGATGTTCAGTGACTGCTTTCGGCCAAAGAGGCCGAGAGCAAAGTGCTTGGCACTCTCCTCCGCTCGCTGAGTCGCTGTGTACTGAAACTGGAGCAGCAATGTTCGAAAATCAATTTTCGAAGAGAATTCTTTCGAACAGAATTAATTCGCTATTGTGCGATAATAAACTTCGCACCCTATACGTCTCATTGCTATAAATTTCGGGCATCAGGGACGGGAATCTCGACTGAAATCTCTCGGCGATACCGACGAGCTCGCGTTCACCCTCAGCCGCGAGTTTCATAACGTCTTCCTGCGAGAAAGCTGGCTGCCAATTTTCCAACGATTCGACACTCCTCTCGTCAAGCGTTCCCAATCCCTGGCGACGACTCTTTACGATAAGATTCCTGATCGCAGGCAAATCGTTTCTCATTCTCGCCGTCCACTTTTTGCCAGGATATCTGGTTCCGTGTCTGAGCAGTACCCATATTTTTTGTGGCGAGCAATCTGAAAGAAAAATTGAGACAAATTATAGCAAAGATCAAAATCATTACAGAGTTTAAAATATAAGACTGAGGAACTTACCGGGATATTTTAATTCCGAGTCATCCTCGTTAGCTACGAATCTGTAAGGCGTTGCCGTAGACATATAACATTTGTGACTCGCGTCGGACGCAAGACATTTGAGAGAATCATGTGCGTCGCTGACGCTGACGCTGACCAGGATCATAAACGAAATCCATATTTTGTGCCGAGACATTGTCATTAATTTCCTAAATTAATAAATAAATAATTGAGAATGAGTTAAGGTGGTTAGGAGTCGATGGGAATAACTCGCTGGACCTTTTTTTCATAGTTTGAACATTCTGTGCTAAAAAATGTATTTAAGGGATTTATTTAAGGGATAAACGATGATACTTAAGGGGTTGTCAGTCTCACGTGGCCCGGCTCATATTTATTGTTGTTATTCCGTCACTGCTGTGAAATGAGCTTCAAATCGCAGTCATCTCCTCAGCCAATCAGAAGCCTCCGGCACTTCGCAAATACCAACATCAAACCTCTAAAATTAAATCTCCTCGCGAGTCAGCCCTGATTTCAGTGATAAGCGATCTGCGCCGTTGCGAATGATAATAAAAACGGCCGGCGAAAAATATGAATCGCAAATAGTGAAAACATCAAATGTTCGAGTGTAAAATACTTCGAAGAGGATAAATAATAGTCAAAAATGTCATCTTCAACGGACGCTGTTACGGTAACGATTTTTTGGAGCCATTTTTTAACCTAACAACATTTTGTCGACCTAACCTCAAATTTTTGTTTTCGCGCGAAAAAGTCGAAAATAACGCGAAAAGTCGTTCGTTTTCGTTGAGGAAACGTAACAGTTTGGGTCTTGAGGCTTATTCGCTTGAATTTTTTTTTTTTTTGGCTCAGGTGCGAATGCAGAGTTACCTTAACCTGCCGCTCGTTCCGAGATGCAGGGAACTGGCGATACTGATAGACGAGTGCAGCACGACGGAGCTGCAGCACGTTTTTCCAATGCTCATAGACTCGCTGTTCGGATTGTCCAATCGGATTGGTTGGGGACTCCACAGCATAAGTCACAAAAATAATCCCCAGGAATTCGAGACGCTTTGCTACTTCCTCAGTCCGCAGGGGCCGATTTTTTCCCTCTGCTACAAACTCCTTCCGGACTGTTACTTGAAGTACGATTTCCCCGTTTCGTACCTTCCGGTGAGCCATCTTCAAAGTCTACGAAAGAATTTCCATGCAAATCGTCTCAACGTCTGAATTAACAATTATTTTCCACAGGCAAAGATACGTTCGATGCTGGAAGACGGAATCATTCCTCCGTTCTATTCGGACAAAATAAAAGACGATCAGAGCAGTAGAATATCTTCCGCTTTGTCAATGAGTATCCTTTTTTTCGTTTTACTCGCAGCTTCGACGTTGAGATATTTCACTGCAAATTTTCCTTAAGTCGATTCGTAGATCCCTTCGAATATTACATATTTCATTTTGCGTATCATCTGACGAATCCGTGGCTGCAGATGCAACAGGCTGAAAATGTTTGGATGAACTGGGAAACCGCTTACGTTCAGTTGGCTCACTGTTACCTGTATCATTTTTTGCCGCGCGACGATTCCCAGGTTTTGCCGATGATTGGTCCGTACGTGAAGAAGACTCCGCCCCGGAAATTAATGCAATCGCCGGAGTCGAAAAGGTAACCGGAAATGATCGATAATTCTTAATTAGAATTCGAAGGAATTTTAATTTTTAATTAAAAATTTAATTTACATTTTTTTATTTTTATTTTTTTTTCGCTTGATGTTCGCAGATTACAAACGCCGAGACTGCTGAGGACGTCGATATTGTCGCCTGTGTCGACGACTCCTCAGGGAGTTCCGCAGCAACAGTGTCTGCCTCAGGTTTGGCGAAGCGAAACGGTCGTTCAAGTATTTTTGGACTTTTGGCTGGAATATACGGAGGACGATCAATTATCAATGCTAAATCCTTCGGTATCCGGATCATTACCGCGGCGGGTAAAAGTCCATTTATTTTGAGCTCCTTTTTTAATTTTTTTGTTATCCAAAATTGATAAAAAAAAATTATTAGCAGAGTATTCATTCCGGCGAACACATTCGCCTGGTCCGCGCCTTCATAAAAACCCTCCACGAGTTCGCAAACAGCGCGCGAGGTGACAAAAGCGCCATGGACGAATTGAAAAGGTGACTAATCGAAACTAATTAAAAAAGATGTAGTATCGATGAGAATTGTCTACGCGAAATTGACCGATAAATTCGCAGGGTCATTCTCCCGTCGGTCCAGGGCAAGATTTACGTCTTCCTGCGCAAGGCGATCCATCACTGGCCCCTCGACAGTTCGTTTCGACTAATCCTCGAGGCTTGGCTCAGTTTCATTCAGCCCTGGCGATACGTGCCGGAAGTCGGATACAGGACCAATGAGGGGTGCGTCTTTTTCATCCCAATTGGTGGGATTTCACAAAAAAAAATTAGCTAATGAAAAAATTAGCTCACAAAAAAAATCACCTAACGAAAAGGATGTCACAAAAAAATGAGCTAACGAAATTATTTGCCAAAATATAGAAAACCCGAAGAGGAGGAGAGAGGAAAGATCCACGACGAAGGACGTTGGATGTATTTCGTGGCGAACAATCTTCTGGCTTACACGGCGATTTTTCAGCAACTTCTGCCGCGTTTTATGCGCACGGATCTGGTTGCGCCGAAAAATGCACTGATGCTGTTTCGCGTTACGAAAGTCTTCGCGCAGCCGCATCTCGCGCAGATGCTTTCCGAGGCCGAATCCTGTATGGATGAGACTAATCTGAGTCGAGGAAAAATCTCGACGAATCAGTGGTCGGCGATCGTCAGGCAACAAATACTGGAACTCGAGGGACCGACTTATCAGTACGTTCCGATGTTTTCTACGGCTACTTTGTCGCAGGTAAAATAAAGCTGAATTAAAACCAATGTGAATTTGAATTTGAACCATTGCCAATTACTTTATCGGTATTATTACGTATTAAATATTGAAATGTTCGATCTTTTTAGATCGTCTGGTTCCTCAGCACGATTAAACAGTCGCACCTGACCGCGACGAGCATCGTCGAAGCCCTGGAAAAAAGACGATCCGAGAGACGATTCTTACTTTCGGTCTGGGAATTTTTCAACGGCGAGGATTACACTTCCGACGAAGTCGGTCTCACCGAGAGACGCAGAGTTCCAGGATTTTTGGCGAGCGCGCAGCAGCAGCTGATCGACATTTTTCAAGTAAATATCGAATTTACTCGAAACCATTTTTTATTAATCTGAATTTATAAATAAAAACAATTCAATTTAAAGATAAGGTTGGAGGATATTCCGCAAGTGGCGATAGCACCGGATCAGGAGTATCACGACAGTATTTTATCGACCTCCTTCTGCCACCAATCCCACGTGAGTTTTTTTTTTTTTTTTTTTGGGAAAAAGGCAAACAGATTTCCGCATAATTTCCTCTGATTTCCTCTTCAACAGGATTCGAGTCTGGACGCCAGCAGACAAGGAGTTTGCGTTCCTAGGCTGCAATTCCGAAAAAGTCCGGACTCGTCCGAGGACGGAAATTTTTCCGAACTCCACTGCAGTCGCAGACACGAAAATCGCCAGAATTGTCATTACATAAAATACAAAGGTGACCCAGAACTGCAGCCGGTGAGGACCAATGAGTTCGCGTTTCTCGTCAGAAAATTGTACAGCGTCTGCGAATACATAAACAATAAGGTAAATTATTAATTTTACCGACAGCGATATTTTTTTAGTTTTTTTTTTTATGGTGAAAATAATCAATTTCCGGGGTTTTTGTTTTCGAAGTACGGAAGAGAAATTTCTTCGGCTTACTACAGACGAGATTTTCTCGGCCGAGTGGCCCGAAGAATTCTCACGCCGCCTACAACAGTCGAACAGCTGCCGAAAAGGACGCCCAACGGTTTTACGCGACCCGAGAGCCGAGAAATTCCGCCGCGACTGTCTCTGCGGCCTCTGGCGAGTCACAATTTCGCAGTAGCGATGATCATCGGTGCCTTCATCTTCTGGGCCGTCGGGTAAAGCGATATTCCGATGCATTAGCTTTCGCTTAGAACGTCGAACTTCTAATAAAAATCGATGTTCCCTTTCAGCTACGGAACTTCCGGATTCCTGGCGATGGCCTTCGTCGTCTGGCTGCTCTACGTGTTGATACGAGCCGCCTGCGATCCGTGGTTCCCCGGAACCGACGTAACTATATTACGACCAAACACGTCCGCTTTCTCGATAAACTGACACGAAACTGTTAAAAACTGAAAAAAAAAAAAAAAAAATCCTCCAACGAGACTCGCGATCTCAGTGTTTGAGATCATTAAAATCATTGTATAATTTTGTAAACGTACGAAAAGAAAAAAAGATAACGATTTACTTACGAATTTTATTCATTCGCATTTTTTTTATTTCAGTTTATTTTTGCTTTCAGTGGAAATTCAGATGAAATATTAATAACGACTCCGACGGGTTCAGTGAACCGTTATTCGAATCAAATGAGGTTTCTCGACCAGAAATAATAGTAATGATAATAGTAATAATAGAATGGAACCCTAAAAAGCAGGGTGAATGAAATTCCGTAAATTGGCAGCGTGAGAATAATATACAGTGAGCATTACGTACGCTCTGTGCGAAGTCAGAGCGGTCGTCATTCAATCAATATACAAATAGCAACTCGCAACGTGGTTATTATCGCTGTTTCTTTCTGTGTCGATCTCTCGGCTGCTGCTGCTGCTGCTGCCGTCGCCGCCGCTTCTGCCCACCTCGCAGCACGCAAGTACACACATTACAAGCTGTCCGGTTCGTTAAAGCGCTGATTGTACGACCCGCTCGCCGCTCGCCGCACCGCTCGATCTGCATGCGACGGACGACGGTTCGAATTGAATAAAATGAAATTCGACGCGAGAAATAATCAGCACTTTCGAGACCTTTGAGAGGTGTAAATCAAAATTACAAAAAAAAAAAAAGGGGGTTTGGCAATATTCTTCTCTAACTTTTTAACGAAGTATTAATTTCTTTCTAATTAAAAAAATTGAAATAAAAAAATATAAAAAATTGCGACGCGAGATATAAGCACTTTGGAGACCTTTGGGCTTAAATCAGAGTTATAATAAATAGTTAGCAATATTCTTTTCTAACTTTATAACGAAGTATTAATTTCTTTCTAATTAAAAAAATTTGAATAAAAATATGTAAAAAATTGCGACGCGAGAAATAAGCACTTTTGAGACCTTTGAGCTTAAATCAGAGTTAGAAAAAATAGTTGGCAATATTCTTTTCTGACTTTATAACGAAATATAAATTTTTTTTTTATTGAAATAAAATATTTAAAAATTGTGGAAGGGTTGCGAGAAAAAAAAAACCTGAAACCAAGAAGCAAGACGAGTAAGACGATAAAACTGGGAGACTAACATGACGGGCGCTCATATTTATCTCAACCTTTTAATTGGCCCCCGCTGCAACCGGGACGTGTCACCAGAGCCTCCCCGACGCCTTTATATACGCGTTTCGCTCCTGAGGACGACGATACTACTCACCACTGACACTACCAGCGCTTGGTACTAATACTAACCCTGGCGACGTACGACGGGCTTAGCAGGGCGCTGATGGTGATCCAACTCGTAGCAGGGGTCGCTGGCTTGGATTTACGACGTCAGGGACAGGTGGGACAAGCGACCTTCGCCCTCAAAGTCTTCGTTTTCCGAGCACGAACGCCCAACTTCCGGACTCCATATGAGATCCGGTTAACTATCTATATAAAAAGTTGGGTACGGAAAAAAAAACTTTTTAAATTATTTTTTATTTGTTTAGTTAAGTTTTATTTTTTCACTGATTTATTAGGGTATTCATTTCTTTTTTTACTGATTTATTAATGTATTTATTTATTTTTTTACTTATCTATTTATTTTTATTTTTTTAGGTGTACCTTGATTAATATATTCACTGCGGCGGCAAATGTGAATATTTCTCAGATAAATGCAACGCAAACTTCGGACAAATCGACGGATCGACAAGACCGGTGCAACGTGTTGCACACTCAGGTCGCGCGCGGCGAACGCGATTAAGAACACGATGCGATTCACGTGATGCGACGGGTTATTCATGCCCAGATATATCGCAATTAGAGCCTTTATATGCAATGACAAATGCTTCGTTATTTTCCAGTTAGGTACAATAGGAAGTAGCCCCGGAATGAATTATCTCGATGAAACTTGTTCATACCTCGTTAACCAACCGCGGACACCCGACGTGTCTTCCGGACACTTCGGCGCGCGCGTCGGTAATGCAGCTTTTGTTTATTTGTCCGAGCGATCGCGAACAGTCGATCGACTGTGACTCCTAATAAAACGCATCCAGTCTATAAAAAATATAGTAAAATGAATATCAGAGCCGCTCAATAAATTCGACCTCCAAAAAAAAAGGGTGGCTCACACTGCTATATAAAAGCAGTGATATATTTTCTATCTATAGTAAATGCGGTATATAAATGTGCGGTATGTAATGGAGCCTTCTTTGTTGCGTTAGGTACCGCTTTCTGCACCTCAGAAGGATGTCATTCCCAGTGCCGCTCGTGCCGGGCTTAAATGTATGTACCGCTATACTTATATACGTTCTCATAAAAATCTCATTATAGGAAATCGTTCAGGACTTCGTCGGCGTCGCGGCTGCGGCATATATCTATTTTTTTTCAAGTCCTCTTCATCCTATACTTGTTATGGAGATAGCAATATCATCAACTATTATTCTGCCATATTGCTTAATTAATTAAATAATAATAATTACTACTTTATTCTTATTATTCTAATAATCAATTTATTTTGTAATTTTCTTATTCTAATTTATTGTGAAAATAAGTCCATACAATAAGAATAACAACAATAATAATAATAATTATTATTGCCACAATAATAATAATAATTATTATTATTATTGTTATTGTTGTTATTCTTATTGTATGGACTTATTTACACAATAAATTGTATAGATAACTTTTTTTATGGTTTTTTTTTTAGAACGAACTGAGAAACTGAGAAGAAGTGTAATCCTCGGAAATTGAAGAGAAATTAATCAGCGATGGATCGACCGAAGTAGAAGTAAAGGGTGGATGTTGGCGAGCGGAGGGAGAGAGCCAATAGGGAGCCAATATAAGGAGAGCCAATGTCCTCGCGGGACGAGGGACAGAATGGGACGGAGCACACGAGCGCGATGCGGATAATGAGTGGAGGACTCGCGGCGCGCGGCCTCCGCTCGACGAGCACGCACCACCTTCGCCGCAGCAGCAGCCAGCGGCGCGCGCGCGTCCCCCGCGTGTGTCAGTGGTAACAGTCAGTTTAGCGGCGCGGGGTTAAAGAGTCAGACGCGTCGGACGTCCTCGACTCGCAACAGTCGCCGACAGTAACGCGTTTAATTCTCTCTCTCTCTCTCGCTCCTTCCACTTTGACCTTGCAACGTGGTACAACGATTTTGGTACTATAATCGCATTTCCGCTGTATTTACCTTCCGGTATTTATTTTATTTTTTTTATTTATTGTTCATTATTTTTGGGGATCGATGGGTGAAGTCGAATATTTTATTTCAGTGACACTGGATTATAGTGAATTAATTTAATTATTAAAAATTGGGTGTTGAGGATTTTTTGTTTAATTTTTAATCTTTTTTTTTTTTTTAGGCTTGACGTAAATTATTTGTGAAAATTGTGGGTGAAATATTTTTTAACGCGACTGAATGAATCGAGTGAGCGAAAAGGAGGATGTTGAAAGTGAAATTCTGGTTTGGCCACTTTTCGGGTCGGGATTTCGAGTGGCCGACGGATGGTCCGGAACCGCGAGAGGTTTTCAAGTGCGATACGGCGACTTTCGAGGGGGGGATCAGGGTTCATCGTGGTTCAGCGAGCCGGAACCTCGCGTCGCTCTTCTATTAAAGCTCTTATCGCTCGCGACACCAGAGATTCGGAGTTTCGGCGCCGTAGGAAAGTCGTGATTAACGGCTGCGTCACGAAAATCTCGGTCAAACTATTTTTGGAGCACAGAAAAAAAGAATTTTTATTTTTCTCCAATTCAATTTCTCCAATTCAAAATTTTTTCAATTAATATTAAACCTGATTTTTTTCGACCACCAAAGAGTACAATTTTCTTTCCATAAATATAAGACCGGAAAAACTATTTTTGGAGCTCAGAAAAAAATATTTTTTTATTTATTTTTCTCCAATTCAAAATTTTTTCAATTAATATTAAACCTGATTTTTTTTCGACCGCCAATGAGTACAATTTTCTTTTCATAAATATAAGACCGGAAAAAAATATGTCGAAGTCTCAATTTTTTTTTACTGGAGTCCAAAGATCAAAATTTCAATGGGACTTGAATCGAGGCGTTTGAACGCTTCTCAATATTCGCCCGGGAGCGAAACTTTCAGAACCCGGAATTTCGGAATTCTTCGACTGGTTCCACGACTCTTAAACTGTTTAGCAACACCGGAAACTTTCACGACTCTTGGCGAGCGCTGACATAATATTATAAAAAGGTCCGAAGGTCCCAAGGGCGACGCTTCGCTGTTTAAGAGGATTGCCCAACTGTATGTATAAAAAATTTATGTCGAGTCTCGAGTCGAATCATTTGAACCGCAAACACAGTCGACGTCTCTTCCTCTGCGATGAAGCACATTGATAATTTTTAGTTTGCTCAGAGTGGAAGAAAAAAAATAATAAAAAACGAGAAGATAACGTGTGAGGTATTTTTTTTCACTGCCTTAACAAATTATTTACTAAAAAAAAATTGACTACAAAAATTGACTAAAAAAATTATTAAAACTCGTATAGATTAAAAAAAAATGGAGACTTGCAAAATAACGCAACTTTTATTCATTTAAGAAGCATTTTCACGATTGAAAAATTACATTTCACTCATTTGTCATCCGAGAAAAAAAAATAAAAAAAGAGAAGATAACGTGTGAGATATTTTTTTTCAGTGCCTTAACAAATTGTTTACTAAAAAAAAATTGACTACAAAAATGGACTAAAAAAAATTATTAAAACTCGTATAGATTAAAAAAAAAATAGAAACTTGCAGAATAACGCGACTTTTATTCATTTAAGAACCATTTTCACGATTGAAAAATTACATTTCACTCATTTGTCATCCGAGTTCGAGTCTCCCACGTGGCGCGCGGCAAACTTTTCCGCCTCCCGACGGTCTTGCGACGTTAGACGAAGTCGTTATTGCACCGTCTACCGCGCTGTGCACTCAGACTTGTTGTTTTGTTCCCAGGGAACAACGGAGCGTCGCCGCGATGCTTTATTCTCGAGTTACAAACTTCGATATTGGATCGTGGAAGGCATTAAAAAAAAAAAAGAATGATAAGCCGGAAGCCAAGCCGAAGCTGAGTGTTGGTTACGCGCAAAACAAAGCAAAACAACGCGACTGCTCCTTCTAAAAATAGCTAATAAAAAAAAAATACCGGAAGTAAATAAAATCCCAAACTTCCGGTTTCACTCAATTCGTCCAAATTGACTAAACGTTTTTTTTCTCTTTTCCAGAAAAAAATTCTTCGCTGAAACCGGAAGTGGAATTGGAACGGAAGATACGATTGATGCGACTCCGGAAAAATAGAAGAAGCTGAAGCGCCGAGAGGAAAAAAATCGAAAGCGATGGAAATCGAGTCGAAATCGATGGACGTCGCGAAGCGTCGAAGATTCGATATCAACGACCGACCTTGAAACAAAGTGACGTGATAATCGTCGATTGTAATAGTGATTCGCCGATTGTAACCGTGGACGACGAACTCGTTTGACGCGACGCTAATTACCCTCGAAAAAGTTCGATTTTCGATGTTACGCGTGAGGATTTTATAGATAAATTGTGATAAGGATTCGCTGTTTCGAGTGAAGCGCGAATTTTGCAGCTGCTCATCCAAAAACTATTTCACCTCAGAGATTTTTTTCAAACTTCACACAATTATTATTTTTATTTTTTTTTTATTTATCCACATTTAAAAAATTGAATTATTGATAATTTTCCTTTCTTTATTTTTATACTTTCACTTAAAATTTTTTTTCTATCAGAACTTTGGTTAAAAAAAAATCGAGATGTGTGAAATAATTAAATTCGCGTTTCCGGCGTTTCGAGTGAATAAAAAGCGCGCGACGAACTATCACCTGACCTGAGTCAATCGATTCGCCGGATGGAAATGTTTTCGCGGCGGGAAACCGGCGGATTTTGGAAAAATAATACGGATTCGGATCCGGGATTCGCCTCGGGGCAGGATTGGCCCCGTGGATTCCCGGTGGGTCGAGGCGAGTCGCGAGACCGACGAGACGAGCGACAAAAGCGTCGGCGAAGCACCGCAAAAGCCGGGAAAACAGGAGACACGAGACACGTGGGGACAATGTCGCCGTCGTCGCGATGGACGCGGCCTCGCCCACCGACGAATTTCATCGGGCTCCGCGATGCGCGGGAATCGCGTGACCGGGCCATTAAATAATAATCAAATAATAATATAATTGCCGAGCGCTTTTGTCCTCTTCCGGCGCGACGCAATCTTTGCAAAGAGCAAACGTTCTTTTTTTTTCGTGTAAATAAAACAAGAAAAAAAAATACCAAAGTGAATCACGCGGGACACAAAAGACACGTGAAAGCACAAAAGGAAATTTTTTATTTCAATTAAACTATTATTATAATTAAATTAAAAAGATAAAAAAAAAATTCGACACGTGAAAACATAAAAAGACATTTTTTTATTTCAATTAAACTATTATTATAAGTAAATTTAAAAAAATTCTTAAAAAAAAATTCGACACGTGAAAGCATAGAAGGACATTTTTTTATTTCAATTAAACTATTATAATAAATAAAGAACAAAAATTCTTCAAAAAAATTCGTGCATCGAGGCGACGTTTTTTTTGTGTAAATAAAAAATACAAAGTGCACAGGACACAAAGAGACGCAGAGTCAAAGGGCAAAAGCTCCTAATTCTTTCGGCAAACGAAGAATTTGTGCTTCAAGTCTGGCAAATAGAAATTGGAAGGAAAAGAGGAGGGAAAAAACAGGGAGAAAATCTCGGGAGGATGCTCGTCGATCGATTTCGCGATGGAATTGTCGAGTCGCGACTACACCGATTACGAGAATTACACGGTCGCCTCTTCGCTGGACTCGCCGAGCGGCAATTCGTCATCGTCGTCGTCGTCGTCGGCCTCGGCTTACGGACCGGCGGAGTTGAACCTCCCTTACGCCGTTTGCGAGGTTCTCGTCGCGGTCTGCGCGGTCCTCGGGAACGGCCTCGTCATCATCGTCTTCAGCAAAGATCGAAAGCTCAGACGCAGGACAAACTACTATATTATATCGCTCGCAACTGCGGATCTTCTCGTCGGTCTCTTCGCCATTCCGTTTGCGATACTCGCGAGCATCGGTCTGCCGACAAATCTCTACGCCTGCCTCTTCACAGTCTCGGTGCTCGTTGTTCTGTGTACCATCAGCATATTTTGCCTCGTCGCCGTGTCCGTCGATCGCTACTGGGCTATATTGCATCCTATGGGATACTCGCGAAATGTTCGCACGAAAACTGCTATAGGTGAGATATTTCATTGTTATCGGTGTACATACATTTATTTTTATTTTTTATTTTTTTTTTAATAAATGTATGTATTGTATGAATGTATGTATTGTATGTGTGTAATATGTGTTCTAATTTTTTATTAATTTTTTATTTTTTTAATTGCATCCCCCTCCCTCCCCCCCCCCCTGCAAGCATCATTTATGTAATTGGTATCAATTATGTGGTATCATTTATTTAATTGCATATCATTATTTTATTTAGAAAATCATACGGATGCATTGTTTCCAAAGTTTCGAAAAAAAAAAAAATTTATTTCGCCATGAACGAGATTAGAACCCAGAACCTTTCGTACACTAAGTTTTTTTTTTTTAATTAAATGTTTTATTTCACACAGAAAATTCTCACTGCGCCAATGTCACTTATAATTCTAGATTTATGTTTCTTATTTAATATCTTGTGTATATATTTTTTTTCCTTTGAAACTACGTTTATTGGTGCATATTTTTATTCACCGTTCCCCAAGCTGACATTTTTCGCTCCACTTTTTTAAAATGTACATTTTTCTGTTTTACATCCCGATGAAGATTCCCAATGTTTTTTTTTTTTTTTTTTTGGGCGGTGACAGGGGGCGGGATGGGGGGGGGGGGAGAAGAGACCAAGTTAGGGATGGGGATGATTCAGGATGTTGGCGTTTCCGTCGCTGCCATTCTTTTCCCCTATCGCGAACAGCCATCACGCGGCCGGTGGCACTATACATACGTACACATTGGCTACACACACACACGTAGTAAATTATACCTGTAGTACCTGCCGACTCCTCGCTCTCGGCTCTTATCGTATCCTCGTCACGTTTCCACGTGCGGGACGCGAAATGTCAACGAACAGGTAGTTTATTTGTCGAGCGGAAAAGTCTTATGGAAAAGACATGATTTTTTTTTATGTTCAAATAGCATTTTCCAAAATTCATTCTCACTATAATAAAATTTAAAAAAATATATATATTTTCAAACTAATTTTGCGATGACTAAAAAATATCTGATTCATTTATATATTTTTATAGTAATATATTTTTTACATTAACAGCAGTTGTTTTATTTGAGAAAAGAAAAAAAAATCTGAAATACTTTTTTATTTGCAAAGAAATTGTAGACTATTGTAGTTTATTGAATTGTAGTTTATTTGTCGAGCGGAAAAGTCTTATGGAAAAGACATGATTTTCTTTTTGTTCAAATAGCATTTTCCAAAATTCATTATTTTCTCACTAAAATAAAATTTAAAAAAAATAATATTTTCAAGCTAATTGTGAGATGACTAAAAAATATCTGATTCATTTTCATATTTGTATGATAATATATTTTTTATATTAACAGCAGTGGATTTATTTGAGAAAAGAAAAAAAAATCTGAAATACTTTTTTATTTGCAAAGAAATTGTAGACAGCGTACGTTACAGGTATAATAACCACTAATTGTTTTTATGCTGGTGCCGTTTCCCGTCGCCGTATAACGATCCTCGTTTACTATAGCCCACCCCCACCCTCCCCCCCCCCCCTTCTCCGGTCTACTCATCACGCGGCAAAATACGGCGGCACTGTAAAAAAAAAAGAACGGAGAGAAAAAAAGGCGGTTCCTGCCGCTGGACACGTTAGGCGTCATTAATTAATTCACGTTCGCACGCTCCGCTATTTATCGATCCGTTTGTCCCGTCGACTTCTCGCTCTCGCTTCGGTCTATTCGTTTTCTCGAATATTTTTATATCCAACGAAACATAAAAATGCCCTTTGGAAATAAAAATATTTAATTCACGTTAGTATTTATGTTCGCAGCACTTTTATAATTTGTTTTTTATTTACTAGAATTGAGACATTTAATGCATTATTATTTTTTTATTTCGTCGGAGCAGACGTTAATTATGAGAATTTATTTTTGTGGCTCAATGATTTACGATGCTGATATCAATAAAATTATTCGTGAGACTAATTTTATTCGTATCAGCAATATGAATAATTCTCATAAAATAATTCGTGAGAATAATTTTATTCGTATCAGCAATATGAATAATTCTCATAAAATAATTCGTGAGAATAATTTAATTCGTATCAACGAAAATGGAGCTGTAAACGTCGATTAACATTATTTATTACGGTAGTAATAGTAAATGAGGCGAAAAAATCGAGATTCGAGTGATAAGCGAATGTGTTTGATGTCAACGTTATCAACCTTCGTAATTTCCCCGGAGATAGCGGCGTGAATGGAACGCGGAAGAAGGGCGGCCGAAGACGAGAATGACCGAGTGTGAACGTATCTCAAATTTCCGCGCTCGCCTGGATCTCGTCCTCGCCGTCGAATCCCTTATCGCTTACGCGAGGCGCGTATCTTCGTTAGCGAGGCAAAACCTCCACGTGAAATTGTATACCATATCCACCCGTGCACACGTATATACAGACCCGCTTGCACATTTAGACACCTGCTCACTGATCGATAGACCCGATCTATTAGCCGCGAGGAGAAAACCCTTCTGCGGTGGGGATCACGTTTTCCGGAAAATGCGAGACGGAAGATACGTGACCTGTGATAACGAATTTGAACTGGGAACGATTGGTTGCTAACGAAAAACGCGAAAAATGATTTTATAGTTTTTTTTTTATGTGATCACTTCACTAAAATTGATGTAATTTTTAGTAGAGTCGATTTTTTTTTAAATCGATTTTTTTTCCAAAAGACGTGTCCGAGTTATCACTGATAAGGAATTTGAACTAGGAACGATTGGATCCTAACTAAAAACGCGAAAAATGATTTATTAGTTTTTTTTTTTATTTTGTCACTTCATTAAAATCGATGTAATTTTTAGCAAAATTTCAAAGTTGACAAAAAAAAATCATAATTTTTTCCAAGAGACATTTTTTTCATGTCCCAGGCACCTGCGGTTACCGGAAAAAAAAATTAGGCTACTGGCCCGGTACCCAAGGTGACCTTGAGACTTTGGCGAACGCGACAGTCCTTTCCGGGAAATCGGACTGTCCGGCGCGATACACCCAGTCAGGATTACTGCATCGGACATTTTAATTAAAGCGACGCGCATCAACGGGAATCACGATAGCGAGCGACCGAGACAGAGAAAGAGACAGAGAGAAAAAAAGAGATACGAGGATGTTAAAGAGTCGGGAGGGAACGACACAGTAGCACAGTTATATTGACTTTTCCATGCTCATGTACTTCCACTGTTCTCGCGAGCTGCAAGACGTATTTCCACCTACGTTTCACTGGTTATTGCTTCGGGCCAGCCACGCGCATTGCCGTATACCTATAGCGACATCGTTATATACATATCGTGCATGCACGCATCCTGTCCCGTTTTCCATCGGGACCATCGCTGACTGTCGTTTTTACGTCACTCGTCCACCAACGAATGGACAGACACAAATGTCACGTGACAAAAGTGACGAGCATGTATCGATCTTTTTTTTTAATTCGTGCATTACAAATTATTTTAATTAAACAAAAATTAAAGACTCTCAAAGATAACGAATTACTTGTCTGATTTTTTTTTGTATTTTTTGTGTCAGGATTAATATTCCTGCTGGATTTTTTTTAATTCCTGATTTTATAGCGATTAAAAATTATTTGAATAAAAAATAAGGATATGTGTCAAAGGTAAAGATGGATTAATTGACTGATATATTTTTTGGTATTTTTTTTCTCAGGAATAATATGCGTCTGTTGGATCGCCGGAACTCTGGTGGGATTTCTGCCCCTGCTGGGCTGGAACGCCGGCAAGAAGTCGGACGAGAAGTGCATATTCGTCGAAGTGATGGACTACGATTACCTGGTCTTCCTGTACTTCGCCACTATTATCTTCCCCGCGCTCTTGATAGCCGCATTCTACGCTCACATATACCGAGTCGTCGTTAAGCAGGTCAGCACTGTGTCCCGACTCTGTCCGGCGATGTTTCTCATAGGCGCTGCGAGTGCATCGCATGCTGCACGCGCATCTCGACCTTATTGATGCACAGGACGTTCCACGCTTGAAAAATCATTTTTTTGTATGTTAATTTTTTAGGATTTTATTTTATTAAAAAATTAAACTTTAGTTTTAGATATTGTAGTAAAGTTAATTCGGTAAAGTCGTCAAAATTAATTTCCAATATTTGTATTATTTTTGTAATAAGGAAATGGTAGTGGATAGTGTGATAGCATTATTTATATAAAATTTTACTGTCGATCCACTCGAGCATTTTCCAACGAGTCCATTCGACACGAGTAAATCGCGGAAACGACGTCTGACAATCGTCGCCGCCGATACGATCCGTGAAACGCTTCTCGCCGATGTCATCCGCGATAAAACGTTATTACATCGCTTGTTGCATCGCCCGACGCGTTCTCGCGGCGTCACGGACACTTGTGGCGCGCTTTCCGGTCGTCGCAGAGAGCGACACTCGACGTTCGGCGCTCCGCTTCCTCCTAAAGGACGAAACGATTGATTTTCCACCTACTCCAGTTTCAAATATATATATTATTTCCTGAATCAAATTCTACAATTCAAATTGCAATTTTTTGTACTTCTAATTCTAACATCTAACTATATCTATATCCTTACACGACGTGTCCACAAATTAATATCAATTTTTAAGTGATAAAAAATTATAAGGATCCAAATTACAATTTTTTGTATTTCAAATTCTAACATCTAATTTCATCTATATCCTTACACAAAGTTTCCACAAATTAATATCAATTTTTAAGTGATAAAAAATTATAAGGAATCAAACTGCAATTTTTTGTATTTTTAATTCTAATATCTAATTTCATCTAATCCTTACACAACGTGTCTACAAATTAATATCAATTTTTAAGTGATAAAAAATTATAAGGATCCAAATTACAATTTTTTGTATTTCAAATTCTAACATCTAATTTCATCTATATCCTTACACAAAGTTTCCACAAATTAATATCAATTTTTAAGTGATAAAAAATTGTAAGGAACCAAATTGCAATTTTTTGTATTTATAATTCTAATATCTAATTTCACCTATATCCTTACACAACTTTTCCACAAATCAATATCAATTTTAAGTGATAAAAAATAATAAGAAATTAAAAAAATCGTTTTTCAGTTGCGGCAGATAGTGACGATGAATCCAGGCCGAAGAACCGACAACCAGACGACAGGAACGATGCTGCGTCTCCTCGGAGCTGCCCAAAAACGCGACGTGAAGGCGACGCAGAATCTCTCCCGGATCGTCGCTTTCTTCATCGTCTGCTGGTTCCCACTCTACACGATCAACTGCGTGAAAGCCTTCTGCCCGGACTGCGAGGTGAATCAAGTGTTGCTCAACTCCAGTATAATTCTCTCGCACCTGAACTCGGTCGGTAATCCGCTGCTCTACGCCTATCACCTGAAGGACTTCCGGGCAGCTTTAAAGAGCTTCATATACCGCCTTTTATTCCCGAGCGCGCCTGCGCCAAAGTCAAAAAAGGCGCCGAGCGTGATATCCGAGCACCGCGCATCCCTGCGCACGGCGCATGCGCGCGCGAATCCGACTGCGCAGGCGCGAACGCCGCGCACGAGTCTCCTGCGCCGCGCGACCGACAACGCCGCTGCGCATGCGCCGTCGCCGATCATTGGTGCGCGCGCAGCAGCGATCGGCGACTCGCCGCTCGATTCGCGCGCCGCGAGCCCGGAAATCGGCGGCTACGAACCGGAAGTCGCGTCGAGCAGCCGGACGTCGACTCCTGCGACGTCGAGCGAGCGCCGCGAGTGCGACGCCTTCGTCAGTCGCAACGTCAGCCCAACCAGCAGCGATCTCCGAGCAAACGACAGCCCTACGATGATCGGTAATCGCGAGATCTGCGTTATCGACGCAGCGGCAGCGCCGATCGTTCGGCTGTCGGCGATCGAGCTGCGGACTTACCGGACGTACGTCCGATTCGCCGAGCCCGAGGACTTTGGAGAGGAGACGAGCGGATCGATGTTCGTCATTGAAGCCGATGTGAATCGGATCTCGTCGATCGAGAGGCTCACCGCCGAAGTCGATCTGACGATCGACGGCGGAGAGATCAACGAACGCGCCGATGGCTAGTCAATACTTAAACTTAATCCCCCCCACCCCACTCTCCCCCCCCCCCCCCCCTCCAAAGTGTTTTACCCGTTGATTCGCGTAATTTTAATCGTGATGTAATTGTCAATAAAGTGTATATGTTTCGATGCGACATTATTTTTAGTCATAATTCGCACCCGGGAAAAAAAATTACATCTAATTAATTTAATTCCGGAAATTCGCGTTATCAGAGCAATGTGGAAGTGAGCGAAAGCTTTATAGTCGAAATACTCCAGAGGTTTGCGCTGAATTCCGCCCCTTAATCTAAAAGGCTGAATCAAATGCTCGTCGGACCGCGAAGATCGGATATCGCGTGTCGGAGGGAAGTAAGTAAATTCGTTAGTTAAGTGCGTTTGAACATCGCTTCCGGTTGGAACGGCATGGAAATGAGGCAGCGGCGAACGCTTCGGCAAATTATATTAAAGTAGGACCGAAGACCGAAGTAGGTAGCGAATAATAATAATCAACTGACTCAACAAAAAAATCAGCTCATTTTTGCCACTGTTTTTTGGGATCATTTTATAGTTGTGGTCGTTTTTGCGATTACAAATCGTTAAAGACTCCAGGTTGCACGATTTCGATGTCAGCGCCGCCGAGTTCAACGACGGTGTCCTTCGAAATTTCCAAACCGTAAAGTGCGCCGTTCTCCAGCCTCTGTATCCGGTTTCCGTCCAGCGCCAAATATCGGAAACTTCGACCTGGATTATTCGCAACGCTCCGAAAGGTCGAATTTGTCGGCGAATTGCTGCTCAGGAAACCGAACGTTCCCCTCTCGATCCTCGCGATTTTGTTGTACGACAGCGACAGCGACGACGTCGGCAGTCGGGCGAAGCTTCCGGTTTCGATCGTCTCGATGCTGTTGAAGCTCAGGTCGACGTGTTGCAACATATCGCCGGGAAGATCGTCGAATAAGTCCCGCGCGATACTCGTCAGCCGATTGCCGCTCAGATTGATCCGCAGTAGCCACGAAAGCCCGGCGAAAACTTCCTTACCGACCGTCGCTAAGCTGTTGCAGCAGAGATCCAGCCGATTGAGCCGATCGACGTGACGCAAAGCGCCGATCTCGATGCGCCTCAATCCATTTTCATGCAACACCAGCATTATCAAACCTTTCACTCGACTCAACGATTCATTTCGCAATTCCGCGATCCTATTTCCGCCGAGATCGAGATAACGGATCTTATTATCCGACCGAAAGGATCGAGGATCAATAGCTTCGATCTCGTTTCGATCGACTCGCAGATTGGCCACGCTGCGCGGCAGAGTCGCCGCGAAATTCAAATCCGCCAACCGATTTCCGGTGAGAATGAGTACCTCGACTTCGGTCGCGTCCAGGGCGCCATCTTGGATCACGTCGATAAGATTGTACGACAGATCGAGCCACTTTATCCACCGATTTACCGTCACGTTTGCCTCGAGCCGATCGATCCGATTTCTCGAGAGACTCACGTTGACTACGTAGCTCGGGAAATCGTTGAGCGTTCCCTTTGACACGCGATCGATATCGTTGCGCCCGAGATCTATAGATCGCGCCGTCGCGCTGCGAACGAGGTACCAGGATCTCGCGAAATCGCGAATCCGCCGATCGCTGAGATCGAAATGGCCGAACGGGTGGACGACTCTGTCGCAGCTGTCCAAATCGGCGCGCTGGTGCGCACGCGCGATCTCGAGCGCGCGCACGACGCCATCTTGGATGCAGAGTCGGTACTCGGAGGGATCCGGAAAGGTCGTCACGTACAGATGCGGCCTGCGCATCGTTTCCGGCGGTCTCGGCACCGTTTCCGGCGGATATCGTACTATTACGATTTCCGGCGCGAACGAGCGAAACGCGCCGGGACTCAACTTCCGGGGAAACGTACCGCGAGACCGGATGTCGCAGGTGGCGCTCAGTCCCACGAACATTGGTGAATTCCAAGATGGCCGCAGCGGATTGTTGGTTATGTCGAGAAAACGGAGACTCCGGAGGCCGTGGAACGCATGCGCGAGATCCGTGATTCTGTTGTCGGCGAGAGTGAGATTTTCCAGGCTCCAGGTGCGCAAATCGTGGAATGCAAATGGCGGGAGAGACGTGAGGTCGTTGTTGGCGAGGTTAAGCGTCCGCAGGTTCGTCAGATTGGTGAACGCCGCGCCCTCTACGTGGCGAATGCGCAGGCGCGATAGATCCAAGTCGGGGCGGGAGCAATCGGTCGTTCGAACGGTTTTTAGAGTGTCGTCCTCGATCGTCACGTGGTAACCGTTGATTTTGAGGTCGCGGACGACTCCGAGGACTGAGGGAATAAGCAGCACAAACGATATCGGCGACATCGTCGGTCGGACGAAGGAGAAGAACAGAAACGTGCGACACCTTCACCTTAACTCACTTTGAATATAAATTCGAATTTTCGAAGCTTTTCCGAGAGACGCGAAAGCCACGATTTTGTCGGTGAAACGACTTCACCCGCGAAGCAATTGATTCACCATGAGACGAGGGTCTTTGAAAGCAGCGCAGACGTGTCACAGATATTCTTATCTCGACGAACTCGACTTATAACCCGAGGAATTTCCGCGAAAACACTAAAGCGGAGTCTCGGCGAGATTATTGAGCGACGGTAATGAAGGAAACTGCTTTTTTCTTAAAATACAACGAAACGCGACGTTTTCGTTACTTTATTTTATAAACATTTTTTCGATAAGTGAAAAAAGAAGAACTAGTTTTGCCAAAGTTTGAGGACTTTGTCCTTTCCGCCGGAAGCGACTCTGAGACCGTCGGGCGACCAGTCGACGGCGTAAACCTCGTCCGCGTGGCCCGGCAAATCTTGGCCTAATTTTTTCGTCTTCATGCTCCAAACCTTGAGGGTCGAATCGGCGCTTCCGCTGACGAGTAATCGCGAATCCGCGCTCCACGCGACAGAGTAGACGGCCTGAACATGGCCTCGCAGAGATGTTATGTATCTTCCGGTCGTGGCTTCCCAGAGTTTGATGGATTTGTCGAAAGACGCCGAGGCTATGATTCGTCCGTCGGGCGAAAATTTCACGTCGTTTATTAGCTGCTGATGACCGGTCATTCTCGCTGCAATAATCATCGGCGATTAAAAAAAAAAAAAATACTCCGATGTACTTTCGTTTTTAATTTTTGGGTGATAAATTTACCTATAGATTTCTTTTCTTTCTCGGGTCTCCATAGAAAAAGAGTAAAGTCGTCTGAACCGGAGACGAGTCTTTCCTCGCCAACAGCTTCGTAGCGTTTTTTCGCTCTCTCGACGAGATCCGTCGTCGGATCGTTGGAATTTTCGCCGAGCTGAAACGGTCCGGTTCTCAGCACGTAGTCGACATTAAGGGCCAAAGTGTTCACCCAATGCGCGTGGCCCTCCAATATCCTGCAGAGAACACCCTGAAAAAAAAAATGCGGTCACTCGGAAAGGTAAAAATAATACCGAAGGCAATTAAAAAAATTATATCCTGCAGAGAACACCCTGAAAAAAAATGCGTTCACTCGCAAAGGTAAAAATAATACCGAAGGCAATTAAAAAAATTATATCCTGCAGAGAACACCCTGAAAAAAAATGCGTTCACTCGCAAAGGTAGAAATAATACCGAAGGCAATTAAAAAAATTATATCCTGTCGAGAACACCCTGAAAAAAAATGTGTTCACTCGCAAAGGTAAAAATAATACCGAAGATAATTTAAAAAATTATATCCTGTCGAGAACACCCAGAAAAAAAAATGCGTTCACTCGCATAGGTAAAAATAATACCGAAGGCAAAAAAAATGATAATTACGTCTTCGGCTCTCCAGACTCGGATGGATCGGTCCTGAGATCCGGAATAGATGAGCCCGCTGCCGCCCCATCGCACGCAGGTCACGCTCTTCGTGTGACCCGCGAGTACGCGCGTCGTTTGCGCGAGTTTCGTGTCCCATATCCTCAGATCGCAGTCCTTCGACGCGCTCACGAGATATCGACACTCGGAATTTCGATGATACGGCTCCCAGGACAAAGCGGTCACCCACATCTTGTGGCCGACCATCGGTTTGCCGATCTGTTTGCCCGTCGTAGGATCCCAGAGTAAAATAGTGCCATTTTTGCACGCGGAGACGATTTTCGTGCCACAAGGCGACCAGGATATACAAAGGACCCAATGTTTGTGTCCCTCGCAAGTAAAATGCGGCGTCTGCGTGTGAATGTCCCAAAATCTCACTGTCGTGTCGCCCGAACCGCTGGCCAAGTGTCTGCCGTCCGGGGAAAAGGCTACGGATATAACAGCCTCTTTATGGCCTGAAAACGAAAAGGAAAAATGTTATCGATACAATTTCCGTTGTTTATTCTGTCTCAAAAAAAATAGTATCGACTTCATAGATCAAAACGTGACCTTCCATGGATCCGGTGCATCTGGTAACGGCTCTGACTTTGAAAACCGCCTGCGGCTGGTAAACGATATCGACGACATCCTCTCCGATACTGAAATTCTTGTCCAAATTCTTCTCCAGCGTCTCCGTAACTTCGACGTCATTGACGAAGAAAGCGAGAGGCAGCGGATCCTCTTCTTGCAGCAGAGCGTTGCAGATCAGTTGGAGCTTCTCGACGGTGATGTCGACGGGAAGGTCGAGCAGACCTCCCGGCAAGACTTGTCCGGTATCTGACTTGAATCGCGACAACACGCGTTTCGTCTCGTTTTCCGAGGCCTCCGCCTCCGCTTCACCATTATGCTTTCGTTTATTATTCATTTTTTTGCGAAAAATATCAAAGAGAGGTTAGGTATCAATTAATCGAATTCAAAGGCGTTTCAATCCTTTCTTCCACTTCCTTCGCTACTGCGAATGGCAACTTGATGATAACAGTACTCGTTATCAATAAATCAAGGATTTTTTATGTAAATATCAAGAACTGTCAAAAATACACAAAACCACGTGGCGAACATTCTCCGATGATCGGAGAGGCTAAACAAAATATAATCAGAGCCGGATTTTTACGATGAAAAGGAGATAAGCAGCGAAATCTACTTTACCGACGGCGGATATTGCAGTCATTCGAACCCGCGGCAATCGTTATCCTGCATTTCCGGGTTCGTCCTGTTCGGTGCACAGCGGCGATGCAAATTGCATCTGACGCAGTTGCATCCAGTTGACTCGTCCGCGCGGATTACACGTTTTTAATCGATGACAAACGCGTTGACATAACAAAATTAACAAGTGGTTCTCGTCGAGCGAATATTTCGACCTGCGAGTCTTAAAAAAAAAAACAGGACTGTTTTTCGCGGATCAGCTGACGATGACGCAGCTCGGATTTTAGCATAAAACGACAAAATACCTGCGACCCAGCGACTTGCAGGTTTATTCAGATGTGTCGGCGGAACATTGTCAAACGTCTCCGAGACGCCGAAGTCGTCTGCTCGCGAAATTGAAGAATGACTCATAACCTCGCAGACAGTCACACTGGAGTCACATCACATGACGAGTGAGTTGTTTTTTTCCTTTTTTTGCGGCACCTTCAGCCGCATCGCACTTCGCTGCCGCAGTTGTTTTTGGAGCCTCTGAGTTGTTTGTGCCATTGGATTTAATTTTCTGTGGACTCGTCGATTGCTTTCAGGTATCCTGCGAATCGGAGCGAACGATGAATAAAACAATGTCGACAGAAGCGACGGTCGATCATTTCATCATGGGAGGTGACACTCCGACGGATAATCTGTACCTGGCGCTGATTCAGTGCTTTGCCATTATTTTGTGTGGGTCCGTATCACAATTTATTCACAATGTCCATTTCGTTGGAATCTGCCGATTTCTTTTTTTAGCTCATTTTTGTCGAGAAGAAATGAAAATAAGTGTTTTTTTTTTGTAAACAGATACGCAGCTGGCAGACTCGATGTTATTACAAGATCCGAGGCAAATGGTTTAAACACATTTGTAGGAACCTTTGCGTTGCCGTCGCTCATATTCTTGTCGCTGGCTAAATTGGACTTTTCCCTGGTCAACTGGCGATTTCTCCTCGCCGTCTTTCTCGCCAAGAGCTCCGTCTTCTTCGTCGTCCTCGGTGTGTCCATGATAACGAGCAGAGCGGCAAATCCCGGACGCGCGGCTCTCTTCGCGATTTTCTCGACGCAGAGCAACGACTTCGCCATCGGCTATCCCATGAGTAAGTCCTTAACTAATTTAAATTGATTTACCTTGTCTCGATTGTCTCATTTCTAGACAAAAAATCATTTTCTTCGCAGTCGACGCTCTCTACAGCGACACTCATCCCGAATATTCCGCGTATCTCTATCTGATGGCGCCGATTTCGCTGGCGATACTCAATCCGGTCGGCTTCGTCCTCCTGGAAATCGGAAAGCGTCGGGCGAGCGACCAAACGGGCGGAAGATGGTCCCTGGTTTGGTCGGTCGTCAAGGGAATCGCCCTAAATCCGATTCTCTTCATGACCGTCCTCGGGATCGTCGGGAATCTCGCGTTCAGCCACGAGATCCCGAAATTTCTCTCGGCGATCCTAAAAGTCCTCGGCGATGCTTTTTCGGCGAGCGCTCTCTTTCTGCTCGGTCTCATGATGGTCGGAAAGGTGCACACGTTGAAGGGCGCGGCTCTCGTTATCCCCGGAATACTGATATGCGTGAAGCTGTTGGTATTACCATTGGTGATCCGAGAATCGGTGATTCTACTCGACGCCGGAGTCAACGAGACGGACACGAGAGACCTGAGTACTTACGGCTTTCTCTACGGCACTATACCCACGGCTCCGGCGCTTTTTATCTTCACCCTTCGCTACGCTCTCGACATCGATCTGATAGCGTCGTCGATGGTCGCCTGCACTTTCCTATCCGCGCCTCTGATGTTCGTCTCGGCGAAACTCGTCACCGCGATCAACGACGGCGTCAGTCCGGCGAATTATGGTCGACATCTCAACGCCTTTTCGCTGGACACCAGCGCAGCTTCGACAGCCGCCTGCATTTGGCTGCTGATATGCTTTATCGGATTGGAGGGCAAAAAATATAAAAGAGTCACTCATCGATGCACTCTTTGCATTATTGTTGCTCAGCTTGCCGTCTCGATTGGAGTTATTATTTGGACGAAGCTCGACGCAAGCCACACTGGTTCCGTTCTATGGTAACGTCGATTTTATTTCTTATTAAATATCATTAGAAAAATTGGTAATTTACTTTTCTTTGCCAGGTACATCCAATTTGTTTTAATTACCGGAGGAGTTTACGCGAGTCGAATATGGACTGCTGCATTGGCAGCGTCTCTTCTATTCCTCAGCTCTCGATCATTATCTTTCGTACAGAACCTACAGAAATGGTTTTTTCCCATTGCATGGGGGTAAGTATTATGAATTTTTTATTATGGATTTTTTTTTATTGGCATCTGTGATTGAATTATAACGATTTTTCGTTTTCTAATTGCATTGATATAGAAATGTTTTGTATATTTACAGCGTGCCACTTCTGATAGTGACAATAATATGCGTGACAGTGACTCCGAAGCCACCGGCCGATCTGGATCTCAGAAATCCAAATTTCCAATTGGGCAGAATTGAGGCTGCGATGTCGATACTCGTTTTACTGTTTTGTTTTATAGTTACGTTGGGCTGCTTGATATTGAATCAAAGATATCAGAGGAGACACAGCGCAGCGGCTTACGCGGGTTTGTTATCGCAGCCGGAAACTAATGAGCCATTGGCTGTCGAAAGTCGCAACGTCGTCGACGTCGAGGATCTCATTTCGCCGACTCCGAGTCTCACCAATAAGTACGCTTCTTTTGCGAATCAAAAACGACTCGTTGAGAATTCTAATCTGAACTTCAGTGTTATTCATTATTGAAGCAACGTTTCGTTACCTTTCAGCGGCAATTGCGGATTGGACGGCGCTTGCGGCTTTCCGCGCGGATTGTGCGCCGCATCTAACAGTATTTTGGAATCCGAGCAGAGTCTTCTTCCCGACGCAGATGCAGATAGCAGCGAACCGGACGATCCCCAAATTCTCCGTCATCTCGTATTTTTAATCTTACTTTTATGCTCGATGTTCATCGTGAGTATAAATATGATTTATTTCGTAAAGTTTGGATGCATGGACAAAAAATCGAACAATTTATGATGACCAGGGCTTGTCCTTATCTATTGGAACCTTGATAATGGAACAATTAACCGGAGTCTACGCTGAGCTCGCGTTTTTGGACGTCGCGCTGAATTTCGGCCAATCTCTGATCGCCTTTGCGATTTTTGGGCTGGATCCTGGATTGGGACGCATCGGGGAGTCGATGAAGAAGATTTGTCGAAAGTGGAGAGAAGGTAAAGCCGAGTTTTCTGCAATTGAGGAAAATTGTTGCTGATTTTATTTTATTTTCAGCGCGGGAGCTTAAGCTTCCGGACGAAGATTCGCTGAGCACCGAGGCGAGATTTATTCGCGATCAATTCAGGCAATGCCATTTGACGGAATGTCGAAGTCGTATTGCGATGTGTCGCAGACGAATGCTGAAATCCTATCAGGGCGCTTTTTCGGGAAGCGATCTCGTCGACTGGCTGATCGAGGCTGGAGTCGCTCAGAGTCGCGAGGAAGCTGTGCGCTACGGTCGCTGTCTCCTGGAGAGCCGAGTGCTCAATCATATCGACGGAACTCAACACTTTCAGGATCGCAATCTCCTTTACACCTTCAGAGCTTAAAAACTCATTGCGGTTTACAACCGAATTTTTTTTATCGTTTAATTCCCACTCAGGTTGTGGAAAAATCGGATGCACGAGATCATTGCAATTTTTTTTTTAATCGACTGAGTTGCCGATTTTTTTACATCGGAAACTGAGACCTCATCCACGGTTCTTCCGAGTCTCAGCTAATCGTGTGATTAATTTTATTTTATCGATTAGACAGCGATTTAAACGAAGTCACCGCATATGAAATATTTTATATGCTGACTCTTGGCTCGAAAAAATCGCTTCATTCCTCGTTCGTTAAATGCAGCAGATTTTAATTGAACAGCGAACAAATAATCCGTACTCTGTGTTTATATAATGCAGAGTGAATCACGCACGATGCGATGGTTGGCAACGTTGACAAGTTCATATCCCTGTAAATGACCCTCGACTATTGCGATGGCTGTGCCGACGATGTCTGTTTTAGTGTATAAAGGTGAATATCTGTTTTGCAGCTGGCTGAGAATACGTAAGTAACTCGTTCGGTGGTTTGAGAAAAAGGTTTATTCGCACTTATTTATTTATATTTACTAAAATATCTCGAAATCCTAGAATAAACCCCCTTTCAAACCATCTGACTGAGTTAAGAAGCACACGAGGTATATTCTTTTACCTACTTTCTTCTAATCCAGTTAGATTCGTTCCTTCGAGAAATTTTTTTAATAGTTTATCAAACGCAAACAATAGTATTCATAGATTATATCTTTGTGATAGACGAATGGTTCGACGGTGCTGTGAATAATGACGCGGTAAAAAAATTACACGAATGGCTAGGAAATAGTGACGATACAATAAATGTTAATCGTTGTACAAATTGTATTACTTTTGAGACATAATAATTTTCGAGCTTAGGGCGAAGTAATACAATAAGTTACATTTCCGTAGCTTTCGTGGACCGATAATGAAGAAGAGAGACATAATAATTGTGAAACAAATATTTTCTGTAACACTTGAGCTTGAGATTTCTCACATTGTGTATTTGCCAAAGAGTTTGAACAATAAATACGCGACAGTAAAAATGATTTTTAATTTTCTTTTTTATTTTCTTTTTTTTCTTTTTTATTTTATTAATCACAATCAGAAGGGAAGATCGTCGTCCGGATCTTCCTCGTCCAGGTCGTCGATGCTATCGGGTTCATAAAGTATCTGCGACTCGTTCGGCGTGGCTGCTACGTTTTGGCTGTACGGAAGCGGAGTATTTTTTCTCTGCTCCTGTTCGCGAGCGTTCATTTCTATTCTAAAGCTCGCTTGAGGTTTTTCAGGCGCGTGAGAGGCAGCGACACTGACTTCAGAACTGCTTGCGGCAAGTGGCTGTCTCTCTCTGACAATTTCGTAGGTGTTCGTAGCGTATTCTTGAAAAATCAGAGCTCTGTGAATGAGAATACCGCCGCCCTGTTTGCGATGATTCAAAGCTACTTCGTACTGAATGTAATCTCTGTCCAATTCGTAAGCCGCAGGTCTTTCCAACCGAACGTAGGTCGTTCCGAGGGTCTCGATTCTTGGGATTTTGTGCTGACCAAAGTCTCGTCTGTAGATGCAAATTAATTGGGCGGTTCGGCAGCTCAATTTTTCAACGAATTGCAGGGCTCTCGCCAAGCCGACATTCAGAACCATAGAACTGAGGCAGTCGATTATCACAACCGAATTAGCCTGCAGCACATTGCCATTGACTATTCGCTCTAATTTTGCTACATCGTCCTTATCGTCGTCATCCACGAATACTGTATAATAATCGTGTAACTTCAGATCTATATTTTTGAACTGTTCGACGTGTCTTTCGTAGACTAATTTTGGGCCAGAAAATAATAAAAATTCCACAGCATTGCCGAGTCCCTTTTCGTTCCACATATGCAACCAACCGGCGATGAGAGTTTCCGCTCTCGTTATTTCAGTTCCTGCAAAAATAAAATAAATATAATAATCATTTTTTAATTCGAATATTAATAGCATTAGGACTATTATTAGGATTAGGATTATTATTTTCTTTATTTATCTCGACAGTCGAACACATGCGAAATAAAAACGAACATAACCTACCATCATCGACGACAATAAATTTTGCTCCCGGCAATAATGGCAATGTTTCGATTTGCGCCATTGTCGATGAACTTCAGGCTCTTTGCGAATGTAAAATAAACTTTACAATTCTCGCGATTTCCTAATATCAACGAAACGTCATTGCAATAATCACGAACTTGTTTTCTGAAGTAAACACTCAGAGTCACGTGCGTAAAAGTCACTTTTCGCGGTTGTCACTATCCGTCTGTGTCATCTCGGTCGGTAAAATAGGCGACTTCTGCTGTACCGACTGAGGTCGGTTTGCGAAGATTGCTATTCTGTCAGCAAAAAGACGAGTTGTCGGTAAGGAAGGTAGCGACGTTTCAATGCTAAAAAAAAAAGAGAAGAAATGTAAATAGAAGCCGGGATTTGTTGTCACTGATGTAATCACTGATTGACACTAATGTTAATGTAAAGAGTCGTTGACTTGGAGTTCATCTTGACCAGGACGTTGACCGGAAACACGAAAATGGGAGACGATGGAAGCGGAAAGAACCATTGGATGACCTGTAAAGAGAAGAAATGGGTGAGTCGTTTTAGGCTATGTTTATTGTTTACTTTGCGCTCGCGAATTTCTTGAAAATTAATTTCTTGTCATTTTCTCTCAAGTATCGATAATAATAATAATAATGAAAAAATACATTGCGTCTTATTGTTTTATTTTTTATCAGGGAAGCTATGCAGGAAGATGACGAAGGAATGCTCGATGCCTCCGTTGAGGACATCGTAGGTGAAGTTAAGCGAAAACGCCAGCTGAATCAGATTGGGAATGACGAGACACGATTATGCAGTCGTCGATGCGGCTGCGGTTGAATCAAGATCTCACGCCCACCAGGCTCGTCTGTAACCATCCGAGTATAGCGTCTCTGGCAGCGATTAGCCAGCTGGGAATAATGCTAACCGGAATCAAGAGAGCCGAGGAGATAAGCGAGTCGTCTGACAATTCAAAGAAATGCATAAAGGTATCCAGACAGATATATTTCAGTCATAAAACTTTGCTCCATTTGTCCTCCGCTCGATAAGTATATTCAATTGAAGGCTTCTCTCTCAAAAAAAAAAAAAAAAAAAATACTCCACTGCTGGATTAACTTTCAATTCAGAAATGCATAAAGGTATCCAGACAGATATATTTCAGTCATAAAACTTTGCTCCATTTGTCCTCCGCTCGATAAGTATATTCAATTGAAGGCTTTTCTCAAAAAAAAAAAAAAAAAAAAAAAATACTCCGCTGCTGGATTAACTCTCAACTCGCGCGACAAATCTCGTTTGCGTCGCCAGAACGTCAGACTGATAAGACAAATGCACGAGCACGTTTCGTCCACATTGTAAAATATTCATTCACGCGCACGTGGAAGCTGCGCCAGCAGCGCTTTCTGAAATCCGGAGGCGTCCGCAATTTTATAAAAACATTGCCAATGCCTCACATGCGGCGATGACGCAAAGACGTGTATTAAAAAAAAAAAACAATCATTAGAATTGCGAGATCGTCAATCTGTAGTGAATGAATTTAATCGACGTGTTTATTGCGTCCAGCAGGCCGACGATTATCCGCGTGTGACGAGAGGAAACGCCGCAACACCCGCAGCGGGGAGAGCGAACGGGTTGACATTCTCCGACGATCGCCGGCAACGAGATCGCCGGGTAACGAGAGACTCGAGTCGTGACCGAAAAAAAAAATCGAGAAGAAAAAACCGAGAGTGGGAGGTGAACTACAATCAGAGGCTCGTGGAGCGACTAGGACAGGTGGGTAACTCGCGTCTCGGTGTCCGCGCGCTTTGCTAGTCGACGGGCAATCGTCGTTACGATCGGTTCCTCGTCTCTTCTTTCCTCCTTCGCTCTATATTTATTTTTTTTTTCTTGGAATTTATCGTTTTATTTATTGTTTTTCCTTCGCGGGTGTCTTTCGGATTCTCGCCTTGTGATTTACGATTTCTCTGCCTCCGTGAAATTCGTGACTAAAGGATCGCTTAAAATTATCTTTCAGGTAAGTCACGAGCAGCGAGGAAAAAAAAAATGAGACGTCAGATGCGCTTTGGATGAAATTTACAAGCGGAGGGCAAATCACCTGAAAATTTCGTTACAAGGACACTGGCTGATAAATGTTGTCCCGCATAAATGAGGCTGCATATTTTGCATGGCGCTGGAAATATATTTCCAGACCTTACGCAGCTCGAATAATTGTCAGACTAGTCTATGGAATACTTATAATAATCTCAGCAGCGATCGGCGGACCTCGCCGCTCGACTGTCGAGCGTAACGCGGTCCAAGGACTTGAAAAAGAAAAATACAATAGAATAGAATAGCTCAGGAGTTTAGGAATCACCGACGTTATCAACAGTCTACGTTCACGTTAAATCATTTCGGCGCGTGAATATCGTCGACGCGGCTTTACGACGTTCGTTAAAGTGTAGTTAAAGCTGAGTTGCGATAATGCAACAAGGAATGCCCGCGGCGAGGAAAATCTATTCAGTTCCACTCGGACACCGCGTGTTTTGTTATCGCTTCTTCTGAGA
Organism: Itoplectis maculator; assembly: GCA_964034905.1. Classification (NCBI taxonomy): domain Eukaryota; kingdom Metazoa; phylum Arthropoda; class Insecta; order Hymenoptera; family Ichneumonidae; genus Itoplectis; species Itoplectis maculator. Next base: position 9,373,394 of record OZ035859.1, read on the forward strand.
ATTTCCGCCCAAACGAAATCGACAAAAAAAAATTGATAAAACGATGTCTGATTTTTTGTTGAATTTAATTCGTTTATCTTTTTCATCGATCATCGTCGAAGCCCTAATAGGAAAAAGAAAGTCGAGACGTTCGCAGGCCAATCACGTAGCAGGAAAATAGGCCAAAGTAAAAAGCATTTACGTCCAATTATTGCAGTAAAATCCGAAGATGCAATCTCATTTTTATTATTCCATCGTTTGATTTGATTCCATCGGATTCAGGATTATCTGGCGGTGATAACGAACTGTCCTCCAGGCCATCCGACGCGTGTGACCCACGAAGTCGCAGCAGACTTTGCGATCTTATCGCGAGACGATGATGAGGCCGATGGATATCCAGATCGATCCAGCGACGAGAAAAGGCCTTCATCGAGATTTGTTTTCGACGATTCTACGGGAAAATAATTGAAATTGACCGGCCGGTTGGATCTCGATCTCGTCGCTTTTCATCTGTGACGATTGATTGAAAAGAGGAAAGCAAAGTGATGGACATTGCCGGCCTATTTGCTCGGAGAGCCAATGAGTCACGCAGCGACTGACAATCAGATTCAACGACGAACGTGCGAGGTCGAAGACTCGACGATAAAATAATGAACCGAGATCGAAACGCAGCGATACCTTTGAGGGCTGATAAAGAGACGATCCACACGTATCAAATGAAATCGGTTCTACGATCCGAAGCATTCGTGGAAAAATATGATCGCTGCAGTGGAAATAATCATTTCGATTTTCCTAATCGTTATCGCAATTTCATCGTTGAAATTAAATTGATTTCAATGAGAGAAAATTTGTTCCGGTTAAGCTCAATGTTTGCAAGTTCGAGTCGGACCAATTCGGTTTAGTGAAAAAAAAAAAAAAAAAACAAGCTGTTTTTGTAAACAACTGGATTAATGAAGTGAAGAAGAAGGGATGACGACTGCGACGTTGCAAGGATCAATCAATCACGATTTTTATCAGGATATTTAACTACTCTTTGTTATTAATTGTTAGGATCTCTTTGTCATTGCGATACCGAAGAAGGAGGATTGGAGGGAACAAAAACGAGTCGTCGGTGTTAAGCGACGCGTCAAGACGTCAGCCGCGTAGAACGTAATTGCATGCAATGTGGACGTAACCAATTACGTCCGCATTGTCTGGCTTGCTTATCTCACTCCTCGACGCAACGCTATTTGCCTTTCTCGCGGTTCGCGTCTCGTGTGCGTTTTATTCTTTGCGGATAGTTTGTTTCACTACTTCGACTTTGCTATTTGGATCAGCGTAGGAAGTCTCCTTTTGCCGCTTTTTTGGCGAAAAATTTTTTTGTCGGTTTAACGAAGTTTTAAAAGCCTATTCGATGGGAAATTTTCCGCTGATTCCAAAAATCACGCTTATTTGCCCGAAGAATCGAAAATTTGAGGAGAAAAATGTGAAAAATGATTTTTTAATTTTTTCGAATTTTGACCCTTCACTAAAATCGATGTAATTTTTTTTTGGATGTATGAAATCTGAATTTTCTTTTTGCGTTCGAAAGAAGACTCTTCAAGGAAGAGAATGCAACCTGGCGGAACGCAATATCTCGATTTTTCGATTTTTTGCAGAATTTCAAAGTTGACCCTCAAAAATCGCAAATTTATAGAAGGTCAAGTACTTCAATTTTTTCCGAAAAAAAAAATTTCGATTTAACGAATTTTTAAAACCCTATCCGATGGGAAATTTCCCGCTGATTCAAAAAATCACAGTTATTTGCCCGAAAAATGAAAAATTCGAGGAGCAAAATGCAAAAATCGATTTTTTTTTCTGACAATTCATTGATAATAAATTGTCAAACCATCTCATTGTCGTCGAACATTCGCAGCCGGACGTTCCGATACGTGGATATTCTTCTTACCGTTATAGACGAGTCCTTGAGCTCCAATACGGTCCTTGAACGGTCACCGGTCGAGGCTACACTGTATTGTGTATTGCACTCTGTCCACGAGCAACCCAAAAACGCTCCCTGAGGTCGCACGTACTGTGAACCTTGGACCACAGGCTAAATTATTCCACAACAGACATTTTTCAATGCCAATGGTAGCAACTGTAGCAGCGATTGGCAAGAGGCAATCCTCTGAGAATCGATATTCTGTCCTTAGATTGACAATTAAGGTCACAACGATTAAACGAATTTGCATCGCAGTTTTCGCCATTTGATTTATCTCAGAAATAATTTTTATCGTGTTATTTTAGGTGAACCGGTCCCACTGAGAAAAATGAGGAGCTCTATATCCGAAGTCCTTGCGATGACGAATCGAAGGGAAGGTGGGAGTCGAATGAGGACGAATATCGACGGCCAATTATGGCAACTGACTTTCGGTCAATAGCGACATATCTCTCATTAATGGGAACGATTATGGACCATCGGCCTTGCCATTATTAAGCTCTCCATACACGAGCTATTAAAATACCTGCGAAGTCTCGTAAAATTCCGTCGTTATCCACTCGAGATCCTCGCCGACGTAATCGTTACGAGAGCCGCTAATAGCGATGAAAAGTTCACTCTCAGCTGAGGCGAATTGCGAAAATTTCGAGCGTCCGGCTGCGTCGTGACGCAGAATCCTCAAACGGGAGGCCCGACACTCGCTCGGCTTGTGCGATAAGCTCTGGACTGGTAATTCAACTTTCACCTGAAACGAGAATACAGTTGACCCAGTCAGTGGCGACTAGATCATTCATTTAATGTAATTTCAATCATAATGTCTTCGATCTTGAGTCTTACTCGCAGCAATAACTTTTCCCAAAAATTGTGCTCAGCAGTGACTCACCGAACATAAGTTCAAGGAGATCTTAAAATCTTGTAATGAGGCCGTTGTTTTTTTTTAAAACAATTTTTCTTCGTTCACTGATAATATTTGTTATCATTTCAATCATAATGTCTTCGATCTTGAGTCTACTCGCAGCAATAATTTTTCCCAAAAATTGTGCTCAGCAGTGACTCACCGAACATAAGTTCAAGGAGATCTTAAAATCTTGTAACGAGTCCGTTGTTTTTTTAAAAAACAATTTTTCTTCGTCCACTGATAATATTTGTTATCATTTCAATCATAATGTCTTCGATCTTGAGTCTTACTCGCAGCAATAACTTTTCCCAAAAAATTGTGCTCAGCAGTGACTCACCGAACATAAGTTCAAGGAGATCTTAAAATCTTGTAACGAGTCCGTTGCTTTTTTAAAAAACGATTTTTCTTCGTCCACTGATAATATTTGTTATCATTTCAATCATAATGTCTTCGATCTTGAGTCTTACTCGCAGCAATAACTTTTCCCAAAAATTGTGCTCAGCAGTGACTCACCGAACATAAGTTCAAGGAGATCTTAAAATCTTGTAACGAGTCGGTTGTTTTTTTTAAAAACTATTTTTCTTCGTCCACTGATAATATTTGTTATCATTTCAATCATAATGTCTTCGATCTTGAGTCTTACTCGCAGCAATAACTTTTCCCAAAAAATTGTGCTCAGCAGTGACTCACCGAACATAAGTTCAAGGAGATCTTAAAATCTTGTAACGAGGCCGTTGTTTTTTTAAAAAGCAATTTTTCTTCGTCCACTGATAATATTCGTTATCACTGCGAGAAAAGTGTGCTATATGAGGCGTTTGACCCACTGAAAAAAAGACAGAAGAGGCATAAAGTGACGTAGCTGACACCTGAGACACTCGTGACGAGATTCCGAGGGATCTTACTACGAAGCCTTATCAGCGGCACTCGACTCGAGACGCGCGTACTCGAATTAAAATGAAAACAGGACAAACAAAAAAATATCGCCACTACATTCTTTATCTCGTCGAAGTGTGAAACTATCAACGCGACAGTTCAGACCTCTTTAAAATATTGTACGTCTCGTCGGTTAATCCTGATAAGACGGTCAAAGCTCCTCTCCACAATGTAGACAAATTACTTAAATTAGATCCTCACCGAGCAAACGTTTCTCTTAACTTCTGTGTACTCAGATCATTCGTCTGACATCCTCCGATTGGATTGTATTTTTGTACATTGTTAGCGCCTCTCAGACACAGACTGCAATTTATATTTGTCAATATTTGCCGGGACGATGCGTACATACAATAATAATAACAATGTCGAGTAATCATTAATCTCCGAGGATATAAATTAGATTAGAATTCGTAGCGATTTAAACGAGCCGACTTGTATCATTTATTTTTTTACCGACGCGTTTGCAATTAATCCGAAAGTTAATATAAGAGGCTGGCGAATAATCAGACAGTGAGATAAACCGTCGAAGCTGAAAGGCCGTCGCGACGGTGAAGCCAATACTCGCGGGCGAATAATGATCAATGACTTTCTAAAATTGCTAAGAAGCAAATTGCTCGGCGAGGCGTCGAGTAAAGCGATATTTCTTCGTGGCCTTCCGACGATCCTTTTGCCAATGTCTCTGTGCAAACTCATCCGTTCTTTTTGCGTCGACGGGGAAAAAAATTGCGTATGAAAATTGCAGTGACGAAATTGCCAATATTTCAATTATAACGAATGATGTATTTTTTTTTTATTTTCAGCGAATACGCAACCGTTTTTTTATTTGCAGCTAATACGCAACCTTCTTTTTTTTAATTTCCAGCGAAGAGTGGCTTTGAGCAATTACAATGTAACTTTTTGTATTTTATAGGAACCTAAGAAATTATGGGGGTGGCGACGAAGCTGTGGAACGCATTCTCCAGGAAACGCGTCGACGTCGCCGGCGACGATGCCGGCGAACTGTCCAGGTGTCTCGGAGTGTTCGACCTGACGGCACTGGGAGTCGGCTCGACCCTCGGTCTCGGGGTCTACGTCCTCGCCGGCAGAGTCGCCAAGGAAACGGCTGGTCCAGCAGTCTGCATCTCCTTTCTCATAGCCGCCATCGCCTCCACCTTTGCGGGTAAATGATTTATTAATTTTTATATTATAATTTTATATATATATTTTTTGTAAGGTTTTATTTAATGTCGCATTAACTTCAAGGTTTTTAGCGACCACTATAGGAGCTTACAAAAAGATACAATTATATTTTGTCGTACATGTTCGTTTGTTTAAGAAATTCGAATGATTTGATATTTTTTATAATTAGTTGTTTGCATTGAAAAATGTCCGTTTTAATTGTCTACTTCAAGGCATGTGCTATGCCGAATTTGCGTCCAGGGTACCGAAGGCAGGTTCCGCTTACGTTTACAGCTACGTGACCGTCGGCGAGTTCATAGCTTTCGTCATAGGCTGGAATCTCATACTGGAGTACGTGATCGGTGAGCCGTAAACGAAATTTCTATGGTCTTGACGCGTTGAACTCGATTTGCCAATGACGATTTAACATTTCACAGGCACCGCCAGCATGGCTCGAGGTCTCAGCGATTACCTGGACGCTCTCATTGGCAATGTGATGCGCGACTATCTGCAATCCGTGATGCCGATAAACATATCGTTTCTCTCCGAGTATCCGGATTTCTTCGCCTTCGGAATGGTGATCCTTCTTATCGCTCTGCTCTGCGTCGGTGTCAAGGAGTCGTCGTACCTGAATATGGGATTCACGGTTGTGAATCTGCTGACCATCGTCATCATCATCGTCGCCGGGTCCATAAAGGGTAAGAAGGACTTTTCTGGACAGATTTATGTATCGTTTCCCATACAAAAATTTGTATCGTTTTATGTATCGGTTCCCATAAAAAAAATTCTGTGTCGTTTTATGTATCGTTTCCCATAAAAAAAATTCTGTATCGTTTTATGTATCGTTTCCCATTTTTTTTTTTAATCTGTATTTGTTTTCACTTCAGCGGACCCCAAAAATTGGACCCTTTCATTGGACGAAATTCCGGAAAGCGCTGAAAATCCTGGAACCGGTGGATTTATGCCCTTCGGCTTCAGCGGAGTGATGGTCGGAGCCGCCAAATGCTTCTTCGGTTTCGTTGGATTCGACGCCGTCGCCTCGACCGGCGAAGAAGCTAAAAATCCGCAGCGCACGATTCCCATCGCCATTGTCATATCGCTGTCCATTATTTTCGCTGCTTATTTCTCTATCTCTACGGTGCTGACTATGATGTGGCCTTATTATGATCAGGTAAGTGTCGAAAACAATTAAAAAAATAATGGGAATTAATATAAATTAATTTAAAAAAAAATGTCTCAACACAGAATCCTCAAGCACCATTTCCGTACGTCTTCGATCAAATCGGTTGGCCAGCAATTAAGTGGATAGTGAATATCGGAGCCATATTCGCCCTCTGCACGAGTCTTTTAGGCGCAATGTTTCCTCTTCCTCGCGTTCTCTATGCGATGGCTAGCGACGGAGTCATCTTCAAATTTCTCGCCAAAATTCATCCTAAGACTCAGACTCCGGTGATTGGAACCGTAGTTTCCGGATTGCTCACAGGTAAAGGCTTGAAATAATTTTCCGGAATAATTTGAAAGGCGTTGCCTTTCAAATTTTTCCAATACATTAATTTTCCGGAATGTTAATTAATACCTCGGCAATCGTTTTTCCTTCCAGCCGCAATGACTCTCATTTTCAACTTGAAACAACTGATCGACATGATGTCGATCGGCACGCTGCTCGCCTACAGTATTGTCGCAATATCCGTATTAATACTCAGGTACTACGTTCTCCCTGAAATAACAATTATTCTCGCTTTCACTTGGCAACAAATTACGAGAAAGGAAACAGTCGACTCATGTTCGGCATTTATTGTCTCAGGTACCAAAAACAGGAATACGGAACTAAAGTCGCGCCGTCTGCGATGCTGAGTAATAATTCCACGCCGATGGATTATATGAAGCAGATTTTTAATCTGCATAATCTGAAGGAACCCACGGATTTTTCTAGCGCTGTTGCCGGTTGGGGAGTCCTCGCTTACAGTAAGGAATTTATTTTATTGCTTTCTGAGTGTTTTAGTGAGTCTGAATAATCATTTTAATTTTTTTTTTATCGTAGCAATTGTGGTTCTCATATTCGGTTTTATTCTCAACAACATGGGAACCGATTTAATCGGCGAGAATGTCGCGACTTATGTGGTCCTCACGATTCTCGGTCTGATTATGCTGTGGCTCGTGATCGCGATCGGCAGGCAACCGGTTCAATCGGCGCAGCTGGCTTTTAGGGTTCCCCTCGTGCCGCTAATTCCATGTCTCAGTATTCTTATCAATCTCTACCTGATGCTCCAACTCGACTCGTTCACCTGGATGAGGTTCGCCGTTTGGATGGTAATCGGTAAGCAAATTCGTTGACCAACGGAGCCAATTTTTTTTTTTTTCCCCAATTAACGTCTCGTTTTTTCCGCAGGTTTCGCTATCTACTTTTTCTATGGAATTGCGCACAGCGAACAGGGTCAGAGGAACGAAATACAAGTCGACACGTTAACGAAAAAGTATTCCGAACCAGCGAAAGTGGTGACGAAATTTTAGATTGGATCCAATGATCCGAAAAAAAATTCCCTGGCTGGGAAAATTCGTTCATCCATCATCAATGCAATAAATATCGCCGAATTCGTCAGACACAAATGCCATTCATCTCCTCATCGCGCTCATGACAGTCATCGAATCGTTAGTCCTTAGTTATCGCCTACAATGTACATAATTTATCCGCACAACGAATTATTTTGTATACTTTGTGTAAAACCTTTATTGTACAGATATAAATGATGACGGTGGTGTATTTTTCTAAACAATGTTGCTAATTTATCGCACACTCGCGGGGGAATGTAGAAAAATAGCAAGAATCATTGTCGCAAGTCGTAGACAATTATTATCTCAATATTTTCCGGAAATGGCACCGAAAAAAAAAAATGGAATGCGACCACTAGAATTCATAAAAGTAACAAAACATAAAAAATAACAACTAAAACAGTACAATAATTGAAGATCTGCTTCTCCGATTGGATAAAAATTATAAGCCTCGCGGTTTCAACATTATTTACATATATCACTCATTTTTTTGGTACGGTCGGGGATTTTACTAGCCTGGATGTATAATTCATTCTTAAAAATATCTTCTTACTCTAAACGAAATTATTATATAGATGACTCGGTGAGTGTGTCGACGAACGTCTTGGCGTTCCGATTACTCGAAAATACTGTGTGCAGTTTCGTGTTTTACGCGAGCGCAGAGGGAGACAGAGGAGACACACAAGGTGAGCCCGTTAAATATTCAACACCGATCGGACTTGCGAGTGGCGATTCGAAGCGGAAGCTTTTCTCGTGGTTTGCGTCTCGCGCAGCGAAGCGTCCGTATTACTTGGAACCGTTGACGAGGCCTCCCACGTTTATGTGTTGCCAATTAGCCTGAATCAAATTAATCAGTCGTTAAAAAAGGAACAATCATTAATATATCTATGCCTGAATCAAATTAATCAGTCGTTAAGAAAGGAACAATCATTATATCATTATAATACATATATCTATGCCTGGATCAAATTAATCAGTCGTTAAAAAAGGAACAATCATTAATATATCAATGCCTGGATCAAATTAATCAGTCGTTAAAAAAGGAACAATCATTAATATATCTACGCCTGGATCAAATTAATCAGTCGTTAAAAAAGAAATAATCGCAATTCTCAGTATAATCGAGACATTGGAGAACCTACGCCGATTCCAGTGACCCATCCCGTTCCAGCGGGATTGTCGGGTGTTATGCCGATTCTCCGACAAACAATTCCCGCCCCGGAAATAGCCCAGACCTGTCCAGTCTCGCGTCCGACGGAAACGTGCCGAAATCCCTGCTTCGCTGTGACCACCGATTGATCTGCCAACGATACCGCAAATTAATGACTATAATTTAAAAAAAAAAATAAAAATCGAAACCTGTAAATAGGTCTGTGTACCCATGTGAATCGGATCGTTCGGCATAGCAGGCAGCGTCTGCCAGTACGTCCCTTCCGGAAAAACCTTCGGCTGAATTTCGCGTCGAACGGACAATCTTCCCGCAGTGTCCAACGCCCAAACGACATTCGCACCGACCGATATTTCCTTCAGATGCGCTCCAGCCGGTGGCTCGACGTTCGTCCATATTTCTCCTAAAACGTAACCCAATTTATATGCTTCTACAAAGAAATTTTAATTTTCAGGACATTTGAATTTAAGACCCACCTATTGGCTTCGCAGCAGTTATACCAAATCGCCAATACGACGATCCGTTCTTCCCGACAGCCCAGACTTGATTATCCGGTCCGCAGGAAATCCCGACCAGCGCCTGATCGCTCGGTATGTGTTCCCAGGAAACTCCCTGTCAATTAATATACTTTTGTAGACTCAATAAAAATATAGAGAAAAATGAAAGGAAATGAAAAGCAAGTAGATTTCATTTCGAAATGAATAAAAATGAAAAGCAAGTAGATTTAATCATAATTAAATTCATTTGCATTTCATTTTTTATTTAATATTCTTACCATAGGACAAGATTCGGAGACTCCTCGCCTGAATAGAGCTTCGCCGTTTGCCGCAACAGCCCAAACGTCGACCGGCGAATCGCTTCCCGGCTTTCCGGCGACGTATAAGGAAACATCGACGAGCTTCGTGTTGCCAAGTTCCTGCCAAGGACCGCTGCTCGTCAGCAGACAACGTCTGAACCATCGCCGTCGCCTCACATAATCCGTGAAATACTTTTTCCCGTGATACTGAGACGGAAAATCGGTCGCGTATTGCCAACCGTCGCGATCGACGCCTCCCGGCGTGTGAAAGTCGATTATCCAGTCGGAAACCCATCGCCAGTGCATCGATAACAACTTTGTGTGTTCCCTCGTTCGTTTGTGTTTTCCGGTGACGTCGCTCCACATATAACGATCGGTTGGAAGTCCGTGAGACGTGTAACCGGTTACGGGATTCCAGCGTTGATTCTCGTACACGAAATAATTGTGCGTATCGGTCATTGGATTGATTCCTGTGTTGCTGGCGCCGAGTCCTGAAACATTAAAGCAGAAGGTTTATGTCGAATGATAAGATAACAATTATTTTGTTAAAGAAATCGAAGGAAAAAATTGAGCAATCACCTTTGAGAAAAGATCCTCCCCAGCCGCCGGTGTAAACCCAGGCTGTGTTATCGTAACCGATGCCCCACGTGATTCCGGAACTGCAGGTCTCGACTTTTTTCAAATGGCCGCCAATTTGCCGCCAGAACATGCTCATTGGCTCGATAATCACCTGACGATCAATCGCTCATTAAAAAGATTGTTTTCTCATTTTTATAATGTTTAGAATTGATATCAATACCATCTTAGATTTGTACAGCACACTGTGCAGCGTCATTTGTCCCTTGATTCTCAAATGTGTGATACTTTCAGGCGGTATTCGGTGACTGAAGAAAGTGTAATCAGCGTCGTTTATAAAAATCCTGTAGCCGGATTTTTCGCACTCGATTCTGAGGGTAAAATCGGAGCCGGCTTTCAAAGGGCTGCCGCCTGATCGCTCCTCGTCGCCCCATTGGCCGTTCTGATAAGTGTTTCTCACGATGATATTGTCTTGAAATCGGGGATTGAAGTGAAGAGCAACGTCGTGCGTATCGGTGGCTCCTTTCTGTCGCAGCACCGTCGTCATGTGGCAGACCAAATTAAATGAGAGCCTTGAACGACAGGAAAAATAATTTTAAAACGTAAAAATAATATGAGCTTTAAAATTCGAGGATTTATCGGATAAAAACCTGTCCGCGTCATCGTGAACGCAAACCGAGATGACCAAAGCGCTTCCAGGCGGAAATCCATTTTGCAAAATGCTTTCAAAAGGCAGATCCTTCCCCGCTGTGTCCAATTCTTGGGTGTAGGCTCCCTTGAAATATTGATTCGCCTGAAAGTCAGTAATACGCTGGTTATTAATGATTCTCAGTGTCCCAGAAGGAAATGTTACGGCTTTTTTTAAATACCTCAGCTATTATAGGATCGTAGACGAAAACGTCTCCCAGCGCAGTCGTCGCCCAGATGGAATTCGGTCCAGGTCTTCCATAGACGTTATTCATCTTACAGGACACTGTAAAAATTAATAATTAGTGCACAATAGAAAATTGGGTAGAAAAATAGCGAAAATGCCGAATCTAAGTTCTACCGGATGTTATGTGGCCCATCCAATCCTCCATTTCCGTGTCGCTGGCGAATTGCAACCTCAGAACTTTGGATCTCGGCAAACGCGGCGTGTGAATCGCGAGCCTCGGGCTTCCCGGTTCGCTGCAGCAGACGACGCACACGATTTCCGATATCGGGAATTGCATCTGGTGTAAAAAAAAAAAATTAATACTCGCATTGTATTTTTTAATAATTTTTTTTTTTAGGATTTTGGAGTTTACTATTGTGGTAGCGCCGTCCGCGTTGAGAATGGTCAGGGTTCCGGAGTCGAGGGTGCCGCTGTCGCTGCTGATCCACTCGAGCTCGATGACGCAGTCCTCGTAGACGTTGCTGCTCTTGAGTTTGCACCTCGCGTCGCCGTTCTTCACCCACGACGATCGCTCGATCGCCTTTTCGCACCTCGAGACATCGAAGTCGCCGAAGTTCATGCGATTTTTGAGTTCCTCGAGAATGTGGATTCTCCAGGGTTCGACGACTTGGCCGAGGGCGGTGCCGTGTTGACTGTCGGCGAGCCTTTTGACACAGCAAAAAAAAATGAATACTCATTTAATTAACGTAAAAAAAATAATCTTATCTATTTTTATATTTATCGTTACCATTTAGGCGGAGCCGAAGGATCGACGAAACAGGCGCCAGCCTCAACCTTCGACCAGGAAACGTCGCATTCTGCCCAATAAACGCCAGCGATACTCTCATCTTCGCCGTAGACTCCGGAATCGCCGGTCAAGTCCGGGTCAAAGACACTGCCGTCGGTTTCCGGATGAGCCTCGACTCCCACCATCGATCCGACGGAATGAACCGGACTCCAAGCAGCAGGATTCACCTGAAATACAATTTATCATCTCATTCATCAGCTTCGTTCAAAAAAAATATATAATTCATAGAGGAGGTCAAGGCCATCGAAATACTCACCTTCACAGTGCTGCCCATTCCTTTGCCCGACACTACTATGGACTCTCCGCTCTGCGACAGCGACTCGTTCGATATCGTTATATTAGCGACGCTCGCCTCCGTCAAATCGCCCATTTCCGTCGAATTCGCAGAACTCCTAAATCACAGATGCATTGTATTACGTAAATTTATTCTTATTTATGTAACAAACAGACTCACCGATTTTTCTCCTCGATATTATAAATCTCCTGGAACGAAGTCTGCTGAGCGTTGGCAGGTGGAGTGCCGTCGTTCGTTTTCTGCCAGAGTTTCAAGGATGTCGGAGTAGGAGCTGATCTGGATTGTTCTTCCCAGTCTCTGATAAGAGCTGTACCCTCGCTGGTGCTGTGCGGCCGATTCTGCATCCCAAAAAAAATTAATTCGCGGTCCGAGTTAAGTCAAACAATTTTTTTTTTTTTTTTTTTACCAAGGAACTCCAGCTCTGATGTCGCTGCTGCTGCGGAGTTCCGCACATGCTGTGTCTGTTGCTGGACGAGAGGCTGGCGTTGCTGCTCGCTCGGCTCAGCTGTAGTGGAACGTTGATGAGTCGCCACTTCTTTCCCGTTAATTCGGATCTAGTGATGCCGTTTCTGTAATAAAGGCACCTGTCCTCGTAGCCGATCGCCCAGACCTGGAAAAAAATGCAGCTTTTAAGATCCTTAAATAAAATAAAATAAAAAAAAAGAAATTAATTCACTGGATCATAAAACAATACATAAAAAAAAAAAGAAATTAATTCACTTGATCATTGGGAGCAACGGAGACTAATGCCATCTTGCTCAGCATTTCCACCCATCCGGTTCCGGTGGACAATTGCTCGCAAACGCCGCTCATCTCGCCCTTTATTCCCTTGCGGAACCAGACGCTGCCTTCGTGGGTCACGGCCCAAACGGCGTCGTTGCCGACGCTGACTTGAATGAGCCGAAGATCCGGCTGAGGCGGAGGTACCTCCGACCAATCGTCTCCTGCAATATCGATAGACACGTATTATTTTTTTTTAATTCCTCGTTTATAAAGATAGCCGAGCGTTGTCTCACCCATCGGATTTTCTCTGGTAACGCCGATGCGAACGACGGCTTTGCCATTCGTCAGAATGGCCCAAACGAGTCCGGAAACCCCGACGCTTATTTGAGACACCTCGAAGCCTGTGGGCAACTTTATCGCACTCCATCGTTGACCCTCCGGTGACGTTGAACTGACTCCGACGCGGAACATGACTCTTCCGTGAGCAGTTACGGCCCAGACGACGAGACTGCCAAGACTTCCGCCTGGTATTTGATTCCCGCCGATAGCCACGTCGATAAATGGTTCCTGGAGTTCGAGAAATCATCGCTTAATCTCCATTCGGATTTTTATGAGACTCACTTTCGTAAAAAAAAATAATTACCTTCGTTGGATCTTTGTGAAGAGGAGCAATCGCGCACCAGGAGTTCATCGCACTGTATCGACGATATCGAACCCATTTGCGTCTCCTCACGCACGATTTCCACTGCTTCTTCGTCGAGTAAGTCGCCGGAAAGTCGACTGCATAAGTCCAGCCCTGTGAAAAAAAATTCCCAGTGAGCGAAAAAAATAAAAATGCACAGATGGCGATTAAAGAATCGAACTGCAACTAACATCGTGATCCAACGGTTGACCGTCCAGAGTCGTTTCGATGTGCCAATCGCCTTCCCATTGCCAGGCCATGGAAGGCAATTTAACTTTGTCCCGGGAACGATCGACGGTGCCGTCTTGATTGGAAAAATTGTATCTGTCCGTCGGCAACAATCGCCCGCTGAAGCCTTCGAGCGGCAACCATCGCTGCGAAAGCCACAGACAATTTTAAGCAGTTCCAATGTCCCGATAGCTTCTTAACTCGATTTAAAAAATACATAAGACATTTTTAATCCTCGGAAATATGAAGTAAAGGCTTACTTCGTTCTCGTAAGTTTCCTCTTTGATTCGGATGGGAATATCCAATCCGTGAACGTGAACATAGACCTGGCGATCGCCTCCGATGGCCCACATGAAGTGCGGCACTGCGGAGAGTTGCTTGAACTCCAGTCCCAGGTACATGAACTCCCTCCACATGCTGCCGGAGGTCGATAAGCCAAACACTCGGCCCTCGTTGTTAATGGCGTAGAGATAAGAGCTCGGCATTGTCGATATAATTAGTCTGAGCTGAAAGCGCAATCGGAAGACGATGAATCATCAGCCGCTGCGTACAGATTGTTTCTGTCGCATGTTACGCATACATTTAAGTTACATTAGGAGCAATTTTTTTTTTTTTTTAAGATGCAAAACGTACCTTGGATCGAAATGGAAAATGGTTTCTGAGGCGATTCCTCGAATTGATTGTCTACAACTACGATTTTTATGTCTTTCCAAAAATTGTCCGACGCGGGTGAAAAATTTCAGAACGACGTCAGCTGCGTCTCGCGACCCAGTCGCATCGTGTCCGCGTCGTGGGGGGGCTGACGGCACGTGCGATTGAAAGCACGGGACAACAGTGTCGGCGGTGCGACGAATTGACAGCCCGTATTGATGATTCTGAGGCCGTGGAGTTGTCGCTTCGGATTTTGAATGTGTCTTTCTGACGTCTCGGAGATTGCGACCGGGCAATTGACACGGAACGCCCTCTAGGCATATACCAGGCGAACTGTGAGGAGAAACCGCGACTACCGTCGATCGATGACGATGTAACTCTGTCTCTCTCTATGATTTTCAACGCGAGAATCCGAACAAATTCGGATGAGTAGCAATAAAAGTTCGCAATTTCGCTGTAATTTTATTTATTTATTAATATCTTTAAATTATAGAATAAGCAAACTTCTTAGCTTGAGGGGTATTAGATTTCTAACAGAATTGAAAATTAGGAGCAGTTGTAGCAATAAAAGTTCGCAATTTCGCTGTTTTGTTATTTATTTATTAAAATCTTTAGATTACAGAATAAGCAAACTTCTCAGTTTGGGAGACTTAGGTTCCTAACAGGATACACTTAACGTAAGATTTTTGTCAACAGGATCATTTTGTTTTTCCTTTGTAAACAAGTAGCTCATCGAAGGATTACATTCTAAGAACATTGGTAATCGAATCGACATCGGAATTCTATGTGAAAAAAATACAAGAACGGAATTTTACTTTCCGGAGGTGAACTTGGAAAGAGCCTCCAGTAAGCTTATGTAAGCTGTGTGCTCGTAACTCGTGCTGAGCTCGACCAGCTTCTCGGCAAATTCATTCGAGATGCCCTTCTCCTCGAGATAGTTCATCAGCAAATCGTACAGATACTGGAAAAGCGCGAAATAAATATTATTAGTCCATTGAGTTGCGAAAAATTAGTTTCCATTTATTCGAGTTGATCGTCGACTTACCCCATCGATCACTTCTCCGGCGACTGCGTAGACTTTGTCGTTGTGTTCGCCTTCGTACAGAGTTATCTCGTCGATGCCAAATATATCATCTGTAAAACAATTTTTTAATGAATTTTTTCCAAGTAAAAAATTGGTGGAATGCAAATAATCGATGCATTGATCGAATGATCAATGTTGCATCACCATAGAGATGATTTATTTGAGGATAAATCATCAGCTGATTACAGTGATACTTTAATATCCCGGAGTTTAATTAACAGAATGATTTCGATGCATCATTCTGCACTCAATACTTCGGTACTCAATTGAATAATGCGTTGCTAATGTTTTTTAAATTTCTTACTGTATCCTTCGTCAGCTCCTGACGCTCCTGGCTCATTGTTGAAGGAGCACGTGAATCCTAATGTCTGGCTGCCTCTTTTGATGTCGATAGAGAAGTTGGGCTTACTCTTCATTTCTCCCAAATCCGGTTTGTCGTCCCGTGGATCTATTTCCGGCTCTGAATCCGTGTCCACGGTGTGATTTACATTAAAGGCAACAGTGATGCTGCAGAAACACAAATAAATAAATAAATGAATGTCAGATTCAAAATTGCAGAAATTAAAATTTCATTTGTGCCGCCTGTGCTTTCTCAGCGCCAAACATTGCAAAAGTACAACATCAATGCACCGAAAAATCAGATTTCATATCCCAAAGGTTTATTATCACAGCGGCCAGGAAAAGCCGCTCTGTACTCAACTCTCTGGTGCTATGCTAAAAAAAAAAAGAACATAAACTCCGTCTTACGTTTCGTTATCCTGATTCTTAACGAGGGTGACGTTGGCGCCGTCCAGCGAAACCTTGAATCCACTGACGTCGGTGGGAATAGTCTTCAGCTTCTGCGCCTTCTTCTCCGCAACGATTTCCTCGGCGAGGAACTCGACCAACTCCTTCTCGGCTGGGAAAAAAAAAAAATAAATTATTAATTTGTGACAACGCTGCGAAATGGTTGCGAGGCGAGAGAGGGAAAGTTACCTTTGGTGTGGGCGGCCCTGCCGCATCCGCATCCGCACATATTCGTCGGATTGTAGATCTTAAGTGTGGTTAGGGGTGCGGCGGCTTCGTTGCCGGTGCGGCGGCACATGTTCCACACCGATCGGTGAAATTGGTTTTGCGCCCCGGTCGCCGCTCTCGGCGACGACACCAGATTCTTCATCGCCGCTGTGCGCAACGCATTCCTCACGATTCCGCTCATATTGTCGAATCACGCGAATTATTCCTCAAACGAATATCGAACGCGCTTTATATATATAAATCAGGTTATATATATCGCCGATATCTGCCGAGTCCTGAGACGACGACCACGCGAACTGCAGCTTCGGCTCGTGAGTGGAACTGTTACGTCACGATAACTCGGCTAGTCAGCCGCTGGCCTGGAGATAACCGGATTCTCGGAGGTTCCAGGGACGGCGCTGATCAAATCGGCGGTTTTTGAAATTACAGCTGTTAACAATTGCAACGAAAGGTTCGATTTCAGATTACGAATTGCGACTTTTTTGCAAATTACGTTCGCGAGATACGACACCGGAAGTTGGCGGAAAGGGAAAAATAGAATAATAGATCCTGGGTCGTTTGATCATTTTAAATGTCGAAGGGATACAGCAAATACGTTTCTCTCTCTTTCTCTCTCAGAGGTGAAACCAGCTCAGTCGGTAATGAAACCTGTAAACGATAATTTCCCAAAAACTAGACACATCTCAGGAAAAATAATAGCATTACATCAATCCGTATTCAAAGAGGAATGACGTAAAACTTTTATTTTTCCTGAAATGTGTCTAAGTGATACAGCAAAAAACGTTTCTCTCTCTCTGAGGTGAAACCAGCTCGGTCGGTAATAAAACCTGTAAACGAATAATTCCCAAAAATTAGACACATTTCAGAAAATCTAATAATTTTACATCAATCCATATTTAAAGAGGAATAAAACTTATATTTTTCCTGAAAGGTATCTAGTTTCCACAAATCACTGTCTCGAAAATCGCTGTCTCACTCGCACTCATATTTCCCTTCGCCATTTTGTAAATAGTTGCAAATTCCCTCCACAGCCAATCGCCGTCGCCACCAGTTACGCTCATTATTCGCGCGCGTTATCTCAGCTCACCGATTGGCCGTCGCGCCGCGGCAGCTTCAGCCAATCAGCGTCGCCGCATCTCAACGAACCTGCGGATTGTAGGTAGCGAAATATGTGTCCCGTAGAAAATGGCCAAGTGCGGGTTGTTGTACGCCGAGTAGTTATTTACTCCGCGCGACGAATAATGAGAGGCTGAGGGCCGCGCGCGCGTTTCACGAAAATACGCTCGAGACCCGCGTTGAGCCGCCGGCCGAGCGTGCCGACGTTGTCGTCGACACCGCGAGCGACACGGCCGACAAATCGAGAGAGAGACGAGACGACAGAAAGACACACACACGAGGAGGCGGACGATATTAACACGCCGCGCTTGAAATCCGCGACGACGACGAAGTCGCCGTTGTCCCCGGGCGAAGCGGATTCCGCGTGAAATCGCCGTGACGCGGATTCACCGCGCACAGATCCGTAAGTATTGCGACATCGGCGTTTCGTGGAGCCGACGACGATCCTGTCAACCGTCTCGACGACGACGACGACGACGACGACTTCGGCGCGTCCGGGCGTTCCGGGTGTCGTAACCGGGACTCGCGACTCCCGCGACACTCCGGCGCTCGTCGTCGTCGTCGTCGTCGAGGGGATCCTGGATACCCTGGAGGAATGTCCAGGTCGTCGGGGATCGGCGCCGATCGACCTGGGAAAAAGTTGGTTTTTGAGGTTATGTCGCCTTGGGAGGCAGGAAATACTTTGTTGCGGGAGCACCGGTGCGTCCGGGTTGGAGCGTCGGGGATGAGGTTGATGATTGGAGGGGTTGAGGAAGGGTTAGGATGCACCCGGATGCCGATTACACCTGTTCCGGGAGTTCCCGGGTTTTGGGGAGTTTGATGGGTTTGGGGGAACCTTGGGTTCCGCGCGACGACGCGCGACTTCATCGAGAGGCAACAGCCACGGGGATTTTTGTAGGTTATGGCGCGAGGATATCCGCGAGCTGCGAGGACATCATCGCCGCGCACGTGGTCGGAGGTGTGACGAAATTTTTCGTCGTGTTTTCGTAAGCGTCTCCGGAGGTTCGAGTAGCGAGAGCGATGATATTGGGTTCCGTTGTTTTTGAGGATTGTGAGGATATCGGAAGTACGGAGGGAGGATGCAGAACTATCGATAATGGTAGTGCGATGATGTTGACGTTGCTGACTTTGTTATGGGTTGGCACTAGGATTTGTCGATAAGCTGCTGCGTAATGCGTCACTTTTGCTTGAGCCTTCTGGCGTGAAAATTTTGAGAGATATCTTAATTATGGATAGACGTATTTTTGCAAAAATCCTGTTGCGTGTACCTGATAACTATTCTTAGATGAAAGAGGAGATGTATGGCTCATGAGATAATTCGATCATTAAGACCATGAGCAGCAGAAATCTCTCGGAAAATTCGCATGTTTCCTTAATGCGATCATTTGATCACATTAAAAATAATATTCTTGGCAAAATACCTATCAAAAGACCCGAAAACAGGTACAAAAACAGTGCTGAAATCGTCAAATCAACAGGTGGAACAGACGCTATAATTGCCCTTCAAGAATTCATTGATTAACAAATTTTTATTTGAGTCGAATTTATTTCTCTCAGGTGAATCTACGGAAAATACAGCAGAAATGATTGCTGTGAAATCTCTTAGACAAGAATATTAACACAGAAGAAGAAGACTGTAAGAAGTCCCACAAACGTCGTTGCGACGTGGGATACAAAACGGGGAAACTTTGTCAGCGACCCGAATGATAATATGGCCCATTACTATGTGGCCGGTTCCAGTGTTCCTATTATGGTCGAGGACGTTCAGCAGATTTGCGACGGACAAAGCATTCAGCTGGTCGTCGAGGACATAAACAATTGTGCAAACGGAACGCCGCAGTTTGTGACTTACGCAGCGGCGCCGCAGCATCCAGAGTCCGGATTGTTTCATCAGCCGACGATTATCGGCAATCAACTGACCGGAGTGCCGCTCGATCAACGGTAAACAAAATTCATCTGCATGAGAATACTTAAGACACCTGCAAATACTTAAGAACGTAGCTTCGTAAAATTGTCTACTTTTTATCTGACGAGTCGATTGAAAATTTAAAAAAAATTGTCATTTTTGTAATCTCGCGTCCGGACTATTTTGTCCTCGTCACGAGATAATAAAGTAAATAAAATTGGGAAAAAAAAAAACAACATCAACACCAACGAGTAATTTTTTTTAACGAGTAACGAGAGATTTTTTTTTTTAATTGCCTTCTCCTTAAATTTCCTCGCCGTTTATACGATTAAAAAAAGGGGTCAGATTTGTTTCATATTGAAAATTCGTCTGTTTTCAGGCAAAACGTTTACATAATCAAGACAACGAACGATTTACCTGTGCAGCAAAACGCCCTGAAGGCCGATGTGATACACACGACAATCCCGAACGACGGTCTCGTCAACATCGTCGATCAGAGGGGTGAGCAGTGATTTCCAAGTTTCCCCTTCGCTAAATAAAACGACGCAATTGAATACTAGAAGCCACGATAATCGCAACTGCAGGGTTTCAATACGTGCTCACAGGTTCGAAGTTGCTTGCTAACAACATTCATGAAGTGCAGCAGCAACAGCCTCAGCAACAGCCTCAACAGCAACAACAGCAGCAGCAAATACAGTGGCTTATGCCGGAAAACAATATTAATTACGAGGCATCGATGAAGCCTGCGCAAAAAATGACCCCAACGGTAAAAGCTCCGCAACAGAGGACGACGCAATCCGTAAGATTACTTCTCCACTACTATCTTATCCGTTGGCTTATCGCTTTATCTAAAAGACTCAACAGATCCAGAATCCATTTCATCCATTTCATAGTATATTTTCTATCTTGTTGATATCCTAATCCCGCAGCTCCTCCCAATCCCATCGACCGTAAACCACTGAAGTCCCGAAAGCAAAAAGCACCGAAAACAACCGCCGAACCACTGAAAAACCGAAAAAAAAAAAAAAAAAAAAAAACCAAAGCGAAGAGAGACAAATACAAATTTGTTCACTTTATCTAAAAGACTCAACAGATCCAGAATCCATAGTATATTTTCCATCTTGTCGACATCCAATCCCATCGACTGTAAACCACTGAAGTCCCGAAACCAAAAAGCACCGAAAACAACCACCGAATCACTGAAACCACCGAAGTCCCGAAAAAAAAAAATCAAAGCGAAGAGAGTCAAATTTGTTCACTTTGCTCGCAGCTAACGACGCAAACGCCCGTTCAGTGCGCGTCGCCATTGGTCGCCTCCGCGCAGTACAATTCGCCCGGACCGTCGGACAAGAAGCCCGCCGCGAGATTCTACAAAAAGCCTCGCGGAGCGGTTACGGGCGGCGGACCCGGCCGCGTTTCCCTCGGCGCCACCGGCGAAGGCAGTTTCCTACCAGCCGCGAAAAAAGCGCCGAGTCGAGGAGGCCGAAAAATATCCCCAAAGCCGCAGCAGCCTTTGCCACAATCGCCAGGAGGCGCCTCTCCGAATCCAATTCGTCCGGCGAATTCCAATCTGACGAACAACAGCGCGACGCCCAACAACACACCGAACAATCAGACTTATCGACCAAAATCCGTCGGCACGCCAATTGCGATGCCGCAAAATTCGTCGCGACAGCAATTCACGCCGACGACGGTTTCGCGTCCGGCGATACTGAAAACGCCGGAAGCTTCGTCGAGAAACTCGACGCCGGCCGCGCAGACGATGAAGAGTGTCCCGGCGCTTCATTATCCGGCGATGAACGCCCTCAGCGAGAGGATAAAGCAAGATCAGATGAAAAAAGTCATGGGAATCGTCGGCACGGCTCTGATGAACGCCGCCGGCGTTTCCTCGCCATCGCCCCGAGCAGCTCCGGTTTATGGGGTTCAATCTCGGCAGACGTCGCAGATTCAACGCTCGAATCCGCAGATCGCTCAGCGTACGACAAATATGGCGAATAACGATAAAGGCGCGCAGAAATCGGCACCGGCGGCGATTCAGCCTCGACAAACGGCGACGCCGACGCAGCAGCAGTTCAATCCGCAGGATCGTCAGGAAGTCACGAAGAAGACACCGACGACGTCGAACCAACAGAGACACAACCAAAGAGAGACGCCGTCGGATACAGAGGAGCGGATGGACGTCGACAGCGGTAATTCCGAGTGCGGAATGGACGTCGCTGATATGAACAACGTTAATCAGGACGCGCAGAGCGACGATTCAGCCACCGCCAGTTTCGCCTATCTTCAAAAAACCATTGATAATCCACAGTCGGCGATTGTGCAAGAGCAGATTATCGGGAACACGGTGAAGATGCTCGTCGTGCTGCCGAACGGAGAGCAGAGGCTCATCACCTTCGATATTCCCAACGAGCCGTGCACTGTCCTAGACCTCCTTGAGCAGGTGAGAGATCATCCCGACTCCTTAGAGGTAATGTTTATTACGATATTCGCTCACGGTGAGCCTGAAGCTGCGATAAATGACCCTTCGATATCCGCAGACGGACGAGGAAACAGTGAAATAATGGAAAGGAGATTAATTGTCGAGAGCAAAATAACGAATGACCGAAATAGCGAATGGCTAAAATAGCGAATTTAAAACTAACGAATGTGTAAATCTAGAATGATCAGAATCAGTATTACGGAATTCGTTATTTTGATCATTCGGTATTTTGACCCAACATTTTATTAAAATGCAGTTAAAATAGTGAATGACTAAAATAGCAAATTTCGTAATGATGGTTATTCTAGATTCAGACGTCCAACATTTTTTAATTCGTTATTTGGGGCATTCGCTTTTTGGTCATTCGTTATTTTGATCACCACCCTAATTGTCTTTTTCCTCGTCTGACTCGGGTATCGAAATTGGCACTCATTGCAGTTTTAGTTTCATCAGGTGTGCGTTGTCTGGCATACGACTTTTTTTTCTGCCACTTTTTTAAAAATTAATAATCGTATTAATTTGATATATTTGTCGGAATTCAGGCCAACATTTCCTTCTGCGAGAAAACCAACGTTTCCCTTGTGTCGGATCCGACTCTTGGGATTAATTACATCGTCGAGAGCGGCACGAAATTTTTGATTGCCCAGGATTATCCGAGTGAGGCGAGCGAAAATTATCAGACCGCGGATTCGATACCCGACAGCACTTCGTCGAATTTTGGGTAAGTTTTGACGAATCTGAAATGATGGACGTTTTTTTAAGGACACTTTTTGATGATTGTGATTTTTTTTTTCAGGGCTTCGGACGAGAACAGCAATTCTTCTGTGACGCAAAACGAGGTTGGTTCAAAATGCAGTTGATATTTGGCGGTGATTGGTTGAATATTTTTTGTATCAATGCTGATCGTTTCGCAGGAGCCGAAATATATCGATGGCAAAGTCGCCGTCTGTCCTAATTGCGGGATCAGCTCGCCGGACTTCAATCGGTGCTCGCGTTGTAAAAAGCGACTGCCCGAGAACGTGAAAGCCATACCCATGGTGCCGGACTCGCAGGCTAAGGAAACTATGATTTCCATAGACGTAAGATAATTTTTTGCATATAAATAAAACAAAAATTCTCGACGGAAATTCTCACGTGGAAATATTTCGCAGAGTTTTTACAAAAAATCGAATGAGCTCAATTCTTCGCCGAAGGTGGACCCATCGATCGGTAATAAACGTCTTAATAGAGGAGGCCGACGGCCAGCAGCGAAAAAGAGACCCATCAAAGAGCCAGGTACGCCCATCGATCATTTTCTTCACCGCAAAGCGACGATTAAAAAAAAACATAATTGATAAATGTGATGATTTCCTTGCAGAGTGTTTAATTATTTCGTCGGACGAGGAGGACGACGGCAGTGGGAAGCGAAGAAAATCGGATTCCACGGCGAGTCACACATCGTCGATGACCGGATGTTTGCCGAACCTGGCGAGCGACGAGCCGGACACGATTCACGAGAAGGAGCCCGTTATCACGAATAGTTCGTCCTCCGCGTCGACGGAACAATCCGCGGAATACGAGGGTGGCGGGATCAAAGGTTAAAAAATAAAATCAATTATCCCACGAGTCCTGTTAACATTGGAGCATTTATTGAATCAGCTGTTTTACTTTTCAGGCGGAGGCAGAGAAGAACAGTGTATGGACGATGGTTCGATCGCAAAGCGTCAAACGACACTTCAATGTCGCACCGTTAGGATAGGATCGTACAAATATGTTCCACGCGAGCCGATACTTATATCGCAGGGCGGCGTTAGGTTCGCCGTTCCATTGTTAGAAGACGGTGAGTTCGGCTTTCGATCCGCCAAATAATTATTCGCGAAAAATTAATTTATTTCCGTCAAATAATACGTAATAAATAATAAAAATGCGCATTTATTATAATACAAATGCGCATTTATTGTAATAAAAATGCGCCTTTATTACGTATTAATAATTGCGTAATAATAATAAATGCGTAATAAATAATCGCGTTTCAGAAAAAAGTTTCGTCACCCTCGAAGTTAAGTTTAACGATATCGTCCGAGTGCTCGCCCACTTCGGAAAATCGATGCCGGTGCTGTTCGTCTACACGAAGACGACGACGGGTGCGATGATACGGGAACTTCTCGGGATGCAAGACACCAAAGGGCCTTACTACGATCCAGCGGGAAAAGATCACACTCACAAGCGCATCACGTTACTGCCGGAAAAATTGAGCGACGAGTCGAAAAAAATAATACAGAATCTCTTCTTGCCGTACGAGGTGCTCGTCGAGCTCACTCCCAAAGAGGCCAACGCGATCCTCGTTCGCGCGTCGCCCAAAGACGTAAGTGCCAATCAATCTTCCTTCCATTACTCAAAAAAAAAATGTTGCAGATCTTTACTTATATCAAATTATATTTACAGAATTCCCAACCGCACGGTGGGCCGGGCAGAAGACCGGGGCTACCTGGCGCTGTTAACAGCAACGTCAACGGCGAAATACAGGTGTAAGTGTTCCGCGGTTCTGCTGCTATTTATTTTTTTGTTTATTTTTTTATTCAGTGACAAAAGTAATATAATGGCCCTTCACAAAAATAATATAATAATTCGTCAGAAAAAAAAAGATTTTTGCATTTTGCGGGAGCCGTTGTTTCTAGTATCCTTATTTATTTATTCAGTGATAAAAATAATACAATGGCCCTTGACGAAAATAATATAATTTGTCAGAAAAAAAAATAGATTTTTGCATTTGGCGGGCGTCGTTGTTTCTGATATCCTTATAAAAATTGTTTTTTTTTTTTCTTTTTATAAACAGAATGACGGTCTACCCGCCGCCGCCGGCGAAGGGCGGAATAGCCATAAACACCGAGGACTACGTGTGCCTCGGTGTGGATCAGTTCTTGAACGACGCGATAATAGACTTTTACCTGAAGTACCTGACGCTGGAGGTGCTCTCGGAAAGCGATCACAATCGTACCCACGTATTCAGCTCGTACTTCTACAAACGTTTGACAAGTCCTCACGCTCAAGCGGGCGAGACGCCCGCGACATTGACGCCGGCCGCGCGACGTCACGCCCGAGTCCAGAAGTGGACGAAAAATGTGAATATTTTCGAGAAGGACTTTATTATAATACCGATAAACGAGCAGTGAGTATATTTTTATTTTTTATCTTGCAATTCATCCAATTTTCCGTGGAAACAATTTTTTAAAATGATCTTTGTTTTCAGCGCTCATTGGTTTCTGGCGATAATCTGCTATCCCGGCCTCGTCGGCAAAGTAATGTCGCCGCCCGCGCCGACGAAAGACAACAGCGTGGCGAAAACCGTGCAGAACAGTAAAAAGCTTAAGGAAATAAAGCTGCAAGCTGTGACGATCGGTAGCACGACGATAACGCCGGTGGCGACGACGATAACGATAGATCAGGTGGACGAGGGCTCGGAGAGGGACGAGGCCGAGGGCGACGACGAGGAGATGGAAATGGACAGCGACGATGACGTAAGTTTTTCATAGTTCAAACAAATTCCTGAAAAAATTGCTCGAAACTACATTTTTTTTTTTTATACAGGAAGAAGCGGTAGAGCTGAGTCCAGCGTTCAGTCCACTGACGCCAGATATGGAGGAGAGTTCGATGACAAAAATGTGAGTGCCCGAATAAAAAAATAAAAATAAACTGAATTAATATTGATTAAAAATTCCAAAAAATATATATTTATTTATTTTTTTCAGACCCTGTATTCTCATATTCGACTCCTTAGCCGGCGCGAGTAGGTCACGAGTGGTCGCGACTCTCCGCGATTACCTGGCCTGCGAGCACCTGGCGAAGGTCGGCACGGAAAAGACATTTTCGAAAGACACAATCAAAGGTTCGTCGCCGAAGGTGCCGCAGCAGTCGAACTTCACCGATTGCGGCCTCTACCTTCTCCAATACGTCGAGAGTTTCTTCAAGGTCAGCCAAATCCACTGCACTCAATTTATATCACCCACCGTATCACAATATAACAATTAACATTTTTTTTTTATTATTTCAGGATCCAATAAGGAACTACACATTGCCGATAAAGACTCTGAAGAATTGGTTCGAGGAGATAGTCGTGACGCGAAAGCGCGAAGAGCTCGCGAAGCTGTTGGTGAAGCTGATGAATCAAACGAAAGGCGACAAGACGATAGTATTACCGATCGTTCAGTTTCCTACGGCGGCCGGCAAACTGAAACCGAAACCGGAATCGTCGGCGGAATTAAAGACGCCGAAGATTGAAGCCGAGGCGAAGAAAAACCTGATGCAGCAGCAGCAGCAGCATCAGCAGCAGCAATCGCCGCAAACTCCGAGTTCCGTCGACGACAAAACGCGGCTCGTGGCTCTCGGAACGAGCAGCGTCGTCACCACGACCGAAAATTCCAACGAGAAGGAAATCGCCACGCGGACGACTTATCAGATCGTTCTGCCGAGTTCCATATCGTCGCCGGAGACGCCAGAGTCGATATTCGACGCCAAGCCGAGGTTGTTGCAACGATAATTCGTACGACAGCTAAATGATTTAATTTCATCACCCTGAAGGCTATCTGCGTTTCAGAAATAAAATATTCGGCACGCCGTAAATCCCACAATTTTCGTCGTACGAACTTCCGCGGGGGTCCATTTTGTTCGTCTTCAAATTCTCTAGAATCGAATATTTTTAGATTTTTTCTATCGATCTTTGTTCCGACGCAAAATGCAGCCCCGCGGTTCCTCGTACGACGAAAATTAAGGTGCCAAATGTTTGTCATTATTATTTTGTACGCAGCGTCGGAAAGTTCGATAAAAAAAATCTAAAAATAGTCGCCTCTAGAGAATTTTAAGACGAACAAAATGGACCCCCGCGGAAGTTCGTATGACGAAAATTGATCGAGTTACGGCGTGTCGAACATTTTATTCCTGAAATGCAGATATCAATCACTTTAATTTTCGTAGTTATTTTTTTAATCGGACAAAAATAATTTAAAAAAAAATTGGTTCACGTCGACAGATCGTCGTCGAGTGACACGCTCTCGTATCTGCGAAGCAAGCGAATTCCGAGGCTAATGCGGGAACACGAAGGTCAGGAGTCTCCGGCGAGCGCCTCGACCGTCGCCGCAGCCGCGGCGAGGAAACCGAAGGGAGACGGCGAAAGCGTAATGAGGAGCTCGAGCAGCAACAGCATCGGCAGCGGCAGCAACAGCAGCGGCTCGAACCTCGCTACCCTCGCGAAATCCCCGACGGCGACCAACTATGATTCCTGTAAATAATGAATTCCTTCATTTATCTTTTCCGCCGTTTTCCCCGTTCATCCCCCTTTTCCTCGATACCAACTCCTCCCATCCATCCATCCATTCCACCGATCCCCTCTACGCCGCAAGACGTCCGCGACAACCACCCTTCTTTTTTATAATGCTAAAAAGATATACGAGAAAAAAAAATAATGAAGCTGCGAGGACATCCAAACGCCCAGTTTACCTATGTAACAAAGTATGTAGTTAGTATACTTCGTAAGGTAAATAAAAGTGAATGAAAGAACGGAAGCTGTGGCGAATTTTGTGAATCTTAGACTTTGTAATACGAATTTATTTTTTTTTAATCATGTTTTTTATTCGTTTTTATTAATCATCCGGGAAAAAAATTATTCGCGTGATTACCGGAGCCACGTTTTTTTTTTATAAGCGAATATTCGGACGATTTATTAATCGTCCGGGAAAAAAATTATTCTTCTGATTGTCGGGGCCACGTTTTTTTTTAATAAGCGAATATTCGGACGATTTATTAATCATCTGGGATAAAAATTATTCGTCTGATTATCGGAGCCACTTTTTTTTTTATAAGCAAACGAAACACACTTTTTCATCGAGCGATGCTTGAGACAAAATCAGCTCGACGCTCGCCTTCGCTGAGCCGATTTCTCGGTCAAGCGCACTCCGCTTGACTCAATATTAACTCCGAGCCCTTTATATTCATCAGCGAAAATGACGCCCGTCCGCCGCGTCTATTTAAAACCTCAGACCGTTCTAGCGAGTCGACAAAACCGAAGTGCGGTCGTTTGGCTGGGACCGAGAGATGACTGCGTGCGAAATGTTGCCAAGCTCGTGGCCCCGAAAGCGAGAAACTGGTGCAGCGACAGTCAAGTGTAAAGTCAACGTGAAAACGAACGTGAAGCTTCGTAAAAAAAAAATACAAAAAAAAAATATTAAACCGCGAGAAGTGGAAGCAAAGGCGAAATATCTGTACGAGACATGTAAAGAGACGCGTCGGACTGGTTTTACAGCGAGTCGACCGACAGCTCGTCGCGGACTAACGGAATAACGGGAAACGAGGTAGTTTTCAGCAGTCGAACGCGTAAGTGGCTGAGCAATGAAACGCGTTCGTCCTGAATTAAAATAGTGACTATTTTTACCGTATTTAAAAAATTGCGTTACACTCATAATTTTTTTTTAATCTATTATAACAATTTTATATTATTTTTTTTTTATCTATGTTAATTGCACTTATTAATCATGCGTTTTTTTATGTTATATTAATTGGTTGTCTGATTATTCAATTGATTATAACTTGTTATTATTGTTTATTTTTTAATTCTCAAATCGCTAGATTAATAAATAAAGTTTACATAAAAATATTTATTATTTAGCGACACATAGAATATTGAGTAGGGAGGGCAGAAAGAGAGAAGAAGGGCATCGCGATGGTCGGAAATCTGTTTGCCTTGGCCGTCTCGACGCTTTACATCGTTCTGACGAGCTTGATCGCCTATTGGTCGCGAAAGTACGTGGATTATTATGTTCGTCAGCCGTTTCTTCGGGCTCTCTTCCTCGAGGGTATCGCCACGGCCGAACTATGCGGCGCTTGCTTCGAACTTATCATAAGTACGTATCAAATTATACGTTTCAGCCCCTTTTCAATTTTTATTCATTCCAATAATATTACAAAATCATCAGATACAATAAATCTCGATATTTAATTTTTATATTTATTTGTATTATTTTATTTGTTTTCATGGTCGTTCCAATTTTTATTTATTTCAATAATATTACAATATTCAGCCCTTATTAATTTTTATTAATTCCAATAATATTACAAAATCATCAGATACAATAAATCTCGATATTTAATTTTTATATTAATTTGTATTATTTTATTTGTTTTCATGATCGTTCCAATTTTTATTTATTTCAATAATATTACAAAATCATCAGATACAATAAATCCCGATATTTAATTTTTATATTAATTTGTATTTTTTTTTATTTGTTCAGTTGCCGATAATTGGGGCGTGTCGATGTACGCGATTTACCTGTTCGTCCTGACGATCTGGTGGTCGATGAATTGGGGCGACGCGACCGCCTGTCCCTACACTCACATCGAGGACCTCGTCGAGGGCAAGAAATCCCTCAGGGACGCTTTTCTCCTGATATGGGCCGAGCTCGTCGGTGGTCTCGCGATTTTTCGATACGTCCAACTGCTCTGGGCCATCGAGATCGTTTCCACGCACAAGAATCGAGCCTTCGAGGACTGCACCACCGATTTGCAGGTATAGACATTTATTTTTCAAACTCATTTTTCAATAATATTTTTCACAGATTTTTAAAATCACACATTTATTTATTTAATCATTCTTTTTTGCAGGTGCCTGTCATTTTCGGTGCATTCGTCGAGTGCATCGCGACCTGCATCTGCAGAGTCGTTTCCCGGGGACTCAGTGAACTCAATCCCAGATTTGCGACAGCAATCGACGCTTTCGTCGGGACGACTCTCGTCGTTGCAGGTGAGTTGACTACAAAATTCAAATATCAGAAAAAAAAAAAAATGTAAGAAATTTATTTAATTTTTATTCGCAGCTTTCAATTATTCCGGCGGATACTTCAATCCGGCTCTGGCGACTTCCCTCAAGTACGGCTGCCTCGGCACCACGTTTATGGAACACGTGATCGTTTATTGGATCGGCGCCTGCACCGGATCCGTCCTGTCAATCCGCGCGTACCAGTTGCCCGTCGTGCAAAACTTTGTCAAGCGACAGAAGGAAAAGTCGCACTGAGGGTCGCAGAAAAAAATCTCACAGATGCACAATGTAAAAAGCAATAAGCTTGGACAACTCGAAGCGCGACAATAAATTATACAAATAAGTAATTATTACTGTAAATAATCTAAAACATAGACATAACGCGACATGACAAATAAGGTATATTTTTTTTAGCGTTGAATATTGTACATAGAAAATTAAGCAATTCTAATAATTTTAACGAGAAGAGGAAAAAATGTGCAGATGAATAAAAAGTAAAAGTAGGCGAGAAAGCGATTGGGTGGCTTTATTGAATATTCGCGCCGCGTCGATACTCGCAACGTGCCCGATAATCCCTCAAAGTGGATTGTACTAATTAAATTATTGATTCCCCGGAGGGAAACGGATGATGTGCCACTTCGATGTTGTTCAGTGAACATCGTTTCGCGAAGCAGGTCACTGGGGACCTGGAGAACAAAATTTCACTGTGTGTCGATTTTTAAAAAATTGATTGCGAAATAAATACTTGAGTCAAAATGACGAAGAAATTCGAATTCAATTGGCGCATCGAGACGCCGGAAATTTTTCGCACCGGCGCGACCTTTGACCGGTGGTTCGAGGACAAGGAGAACACCGAGTACGAACCGAACTGTCTCTTCAAGGTCGACGAGTACGGATTTTTCATGTACTGGAAAAGCGAGGGAAAGGTAGGAAAAAAAATCATTAATTTATTATTTCTTTAAATAAAATAGAGATATCCTCAGATTTATTTTTTTTTAGGACGGTGATGTAATAGAACTTGCGCAAGTGAGTGACATACGTTACGGTGGAACACCGAAGGTAAGAAATAAAATTTGAAATGTAATTAGTAACGCGACGAACCAGACTAATGATTTTTTTTTAGGATCCAAAGTTGTGCAATAAATTAAGCAAACATGGGACGATGGAGCAATTGGACGAAAAGAGTCTGACCGTTTGTTCGGGGACGGATTACACGAATATTAATTATCAGCACATTGTTCTGACGAGCGCTCAGGAGGCTAAGGTAATAAAAAAAAAATCGGGATCACAAAATCGGGATAAAAATATTATTAAAAATTATATATCATAAAAATAAAATAATATAAAAATTCTTCATAGGACTGGCAAGCTGGCTTACGAAAAATAACGCACAACACGAAGGCCAGCAACGTCTGTCCGACCACCCAACTGATGAAGCAGTGAGTGTCTTGAAGCAGTTACAGAGCCCAGAAAATTCCAACAGTCCCAACAATTTTTTTCATTTCAGTTGGATGAGGCTGTGCTTTTCAGTGGATTCTAAAGGCAAAGTTCCCGTCAAGGTGATATCGAAAACTTTCGCTTCTGGAAAAACGGAGAAGCTCGTGTACCAGGCGCTCGCAGATCTGGGATTGCCAAATGGAAAAGTGGGTGAAATTTTTCAATTCCCAGCCTAATTGACTGAATAATAATTTTTAAAAAATTACAGAGTGACAAAATCGAGCCGGACGCCTTCACC
Source organism: Itoplectis maculator (assembly GCA_964034905.1). Taxonomy (NCBI): domain Eukaryota; kingdom Metazoa; phylum Arthropoda; class Insecta; order Hymenoptera; family Ichneumonidae; genus Itoplectis; species Itoplectis maculator. Next base: position 9,404,829 of record OZ035859.1, read on the forward strand.
CTGGACAAGTTCACCTACATGTACTTCAAATTATGTCCCAGAAACGATATAGAGGAACTTTTCCAGTCCATGTAAATTTTTTCAAAAATTTCCAAATAAATTGGTAAATTAATGAGACATCAATCAGAGCGAAGGAATGATTTTTATTTATTTTTTGCAGCACTAAGGGAAAAGCTGAAGCGATAACTCTGGAGCAGTTGGTGTGTTTTATGAACGAGAAGCAGCGAGATCCTCGCCTCAACGAGATCATGTATCCCATGTACGACGATAAGAGGTGCATGGAAATAATAAACGACTACGAACACGACGAGAAGGCTCGAGGCGAAAGTAAGCAATAATTTCAATGACCCCCCAAAATGCCTAAAAAAATGGATGAATTAATTGACATATTATTTTTCGAATAGAAAAAATGACCAAGGAGGGTTTCATTCGTTATCTGATGTCGGACGAGAATGCTCCAGTATTTCTGGACCGACTGGACGAGTACATGGACATGGATCAGCCTCTCTGTCATTATTACATCAATTCCAGTCACAATACATATCTCAGTGGTCGGCAAATCGGTGGTAAAAGCACCGTGGAAATGTATCGTCAGACTTTGCTCGCCGGTTGCAGGTGAATAAAAAATTCTTAAAAAAAAAATTACAGCAATGAAATTAAATGTTTATGATTTTTACAAAATTATATAATTGCAGATGCGTGGAATTGGATTGCTGGGACGGAAAGACGCCGGATGACGACCCCATAATAACTCACGGAAAGGCCATGTGTACCGACATCCTGCTCAAGGACGTGATAGTGGCGATAAGGGATTGCGCCTTCGTGACGTCCGATTTTCCGGTGATTCTCAGTATCGAGAATCACCTGTGCTTGAAAAATCAGTACAAGCTGGCGAAATACTTTGACGAGATATTTGGCGATTTATTGGGAAGAGAACCGCTTAAGGATTATCCTGTAAGTAAAAAAAAGTCGCCTACGAAGGCTCATTGCTAATTGATAAAAAAAAAAAATCGCCTACGAAGGCTCATTGCTAATTGATAAAAAAAAATCGCCTGCGAAGGATCATTGCTAATTGATAAAAAAAAATCGCCTACGAAGGCTCATTGCTAATTGATAAAAAAAAATCGCCTGCGAAGGATCATTGCTAATTGATAAAAAAAAGTCGCCTACGAAGGCTCATTGCTAATTGATAAAAAAAAGTTGCCTACGAAGGCTCATTGCTAATTGATAAAAAAAGTCGCCTACGAAGGCTCATTGCTAATTGATAAAAAAAAATCGCCTACGAAGGCTCATTGCTAATTGATAAAAAAAAATTAGGTCTATGAACCTGGGGTTCCCCTTCCGCCGCCGAGTCTCCTGAAGCGGAAGATCCTGATAAAGAACAAACGTCTGAAACCGGAAGTGGAGAAGGTCGAGCTGGAGCTCTTCATGTCCGGTCAGTTCGAGGCGAAGGACGAGGTCGTCGAGGACGCGAGCGGACCGCCGCCTGAGCCGAAGGTAAGATAAAAAAAATATTAAAAATAAATAAAATAAATCTGTGTAATTATTTTTATTAAAAAAAAAATGTCTTTCAGCCGGAAGAAGCGCCACCCGAGGCGGCTGGTCCGCCTGGCGAAGGCGGCGAGGGTGGTCCGGACGCAGCTGCGATGCCTCAGCACACAGGCTCAACAATGGCTTGTCACCCTTGGCTCTCCTCAATGATCAACTACGCCCAGCCAATCAAGTTCCAAGGCTTCGAGACCGCAGAAAGTACGTCGAACAACCCACAAATAAATCTGTCCATTTTTTTATATATATATATTTTTTTTTTCAACTTGCAGAAAAAAATATCACCCACAATATGTCGTCATTTTCCGAAACGGCGGCGCTGAATTATCTGAAGACGTCGGGAGTGGAGTTCGTGAATTACAATAAGCGACAGATGAGCCGAATTTATCCGAAGGGAACGAGAGCCGATTCGTCGAATTACATGCCACAGGTTTGGAGACAGTCGCCTGATGTTGCGCAACGTTTTTTTAAATTAACAAGAATCATTCATGAAGAGTTAAAATTAAAATTAAAAAATTAAATTGAGTCAGTTATTGAGTTAGATTTTTTTTTTTAAATTCAATCGCAGGTCTTCTGGAACGCCGGCTGTCAGATGGTCGCCCTTAATTTCCAAACGCCTGATTTGCCGATGCAGCTCAATCAGGGAAAGTTCGAATTCAATGGGACTTCGGGTTATTTATTGAAGCCGGAATTCATGAGACGATCGGACAAGACCTTCGACCCCTTCGCTGAGGGCGTCGACGGTGTCATCACGGCTCAATGTTCTGTCCAAGTGCGTATCAATTAATTCAACTCAATCGTATTTAATTTTTATTATATATTTTTTTTTAATAAAAAAACGGGCTGTACCCATTTACAGATCGATGGGACATCCCATCGATCATTAAGATTTATTACAGTGCCCTGATCAGACATATGATTAAAAATGTATTGAATTAGATTTATAAAATTTATTGAATTTATTGATAGAGAAAAATACAAAAATGGTTTATTGAAACGGATTAAAAAATTGCTTCAGGTCATCGCGGGTCAATTTCTGTCGGACAAGAAGGTCGGCACTTACGTCGAGGTCGACATGTACGGTCTGCCGGCCGACACGATAAAAAAGGAATTTCGCACGCGAATGGTACCCGGAAATGGCCTCAATCCCGTCTACAACGAGGAGCCATTTTTATTCCGTAAAGTGGTGCTTCCTGATCTCGCAGTCCTCCGATTAGGTACGTTTCGTCCAAAAAATTATGATCATTGGAACTTACACTAATACATTTTTTCATTTTTTTTTAAATGCAAAAAAAAAATACGAAGGTGTCTACGAAGAGAGCGGAAAATTGTTGGGGCAGAGAATTCTTCCCTTGGACGGTTTGCAAGCTGGATATCGTCACATTTCCTTGAAGACCGAGGCTAATTTTCCCATGGCACTTCCCATGCTCTTCTGCAACATCGAACTAAAGATCTACGTTCCGGATGGCTTCGAAGGTCAGATTTCAAGGCCGCAGGATTTAATTTCGATTTTTTTTAAATTTATTTGATGATACCATTTTTGTTTTATTTGGCAGATTTTATGGCCATGTTGTCCGATCCCGGAGCGTTCAGCAAAGGCGCCGAGAAGCAGGCGGAAACGATGAAGGGAATGGGAATTGAGCAGACGGATGCCAAAGCGGAAGCCAAGAAGAAGGAGGAAGAGCAGAAGAAGAAAGGTGCAATTAAAAAAATTAATTCTCAAATCAATCGACTTGGAATTCCGCTAATTTTTAATTTATGACCAGATGAGTGGAAATTGGAGCCTATAACTATCGACGTCCTGAGACGCGACAAAGCGTACAAAGCTGGAAAGAAGTTGATGAAGGAGCTCGACACGATGAAGAAAAAGCATCAGAAGGAACGTCAGACGATGCAGAAGAATCACATCACTGCTATCGAAAAATTGACCAAGGGAAAGGAGTAAGTCTTTAATAATGATTTATTTTATTTTTTTCAAGACGAAGGGTTTTTATATTTAATTTGTATCTTCAGCAAAGCAGCGTTGAAGGGCGACGCGAACCTGAAGAAAATCATCGGCGAGCAGATTGCGCAGTGGTCGGCGATGGTGGAGAAGCACCGAAAGGAGGAATGGGAACTGAACAAGACTCAGATCGCAGCCGGAAGAGAGGACTTCAAGAAGGTCATCGAGGTCGTGCAGGTCAACCAGACGAAGCAGCTGCAGATAAAACAGGACAAGTCAGTAAATTCGATGCATTTTATTTTTTTTTCTATAAATGTGACATTCATTTTATTTCAATCGACAGAGACATTAATTTTATTTAAATCGACAGAGACATCAAGGAGATGAATTCGAATCAAGTGAAAGCGTCGGCGGAAACAGCGAAAGAAGTGATGAACGACAAAGCCCTGAAGACGAAGGGCGACAAGGAGCGTCGTCTGCGAGAGAAGAAGCAGAACAATATTAAAAAATTCATGGACGAAAGGAAAAACGTGCAGATAAAACAGGGACGAGAAAAGGAGAAGCTCAAAGTTGCGCACGAGAAGCAGGTCGCCGATCTCGACAAAAATGTCGACCTGGCAAGTTGCCTTTTATTATAAAAATTAAAACACAACTGTTTTCTCAGTGTGAATCTCATTTTTATTTCTTTTGCAGGCGATTCAACTCCTGACGAACGAAGTCGTCGAGCAGGAAGTCCAAAAGAAGAAGGAGATCTACGTATAAAAAAAAAACAAAAACCTGTATCATCGTTTATCTTTTTTATAAATAATTATTATAAATAGTTCTAAGTATTTATACGCAATTTATAATTGTCGACATATTTTTTTATAATAATTCGACGAAGTTGACTGTCTCTTTGAGGAGTCTCAATAATACAAATTGCGAGCGACTCGTTGTGCAATTAATTCCCAGAGTTCCTAAAAAAATGATAATTAACGCAAATACCTTGTAAATTAATTCAAGTCTTGTTTACAATTCGCGGAACTTGTCTCGCTTCACGATTTTGTTAATGCTGATGACTCACTGCGCATAACCACTCGGGAATCTCTTTGGGTTTGCTTCGGCGGAGCAGCAAACTCCGAACACACCTAAACGGTTCCGACTGTGCATCGGACGCACATGTGTTTTACTCTCTCGACTCGTATCGCTCGTGGAGGGGAAATTCTTTCGTTCTTTCAGTAGTCCACGATTCACGATCCCGCGCGGACGTCGTTCACGGATCGAGCGTTCGATACAACACGTGTTTTGTCTCTCGACTGACGGCTGAGATCCGAGGCCTCTGAAATCAAATTATGTCATAAAAACCCGAACATTTTTATATAAAATCAAATTCCACGAAGACTATAAATCATATCTTCCTTATCAGTTCAGTGGCTCTTAATCAATGCAAACAAGGAAGATCATTGAAAAAAAAAATAAAAAATCGAGAAGTGGAACAAGTCGCTGCTGATCAGACTTTGCAGCACATTCAGTGGAAATTATTGTGTCAACCCAAATTTCGTTTCCAAAATTAGAAGCTGAGGAAAAAAATGAAATTGGATCAACGGTTTTTAAAATTAGAGGAAGATACAAAAAGCCAGAGGAATGTTTTAAGGAATTTGGGGAAATAATTGAAGAAGTGGAAGTGGAGTAGGCGATTCTGGATCAGACTCTGTGTACGAGCTAAGAGGTGTTAATTGAGACAATTAACGCGCGACGGGAACCCCCACGTTTAAATCGCTCGGCGCGGACGAATTGCGAGTTGACCGAGTGACAAGCGTTCGAGCGTCCCGGCGTTTTCTGCCGCCGCCACCGTTTTCTGTTCCCCCAATGTCAACACACACAGCGCGAAACTGATGTTTAGCTGCTCGAGGCGAAGAGAAGCAGACGGAGCGAAAAATTGGCTGCGCTAAAAAAAATGCCTCGTCTATAAAAATCCTGAATAAAAAAATAATAAAAATTAAGCACGTTCACCAGGCGATACAATTAATTGAAAAATAAATCCCAGCGAGCTGCAACAAAATTGAGCATGCACTAAAAAAAATTCCTCGTCAATAAAAATCCTGAATAAAAAAATAAAAAAATTAAGCACGTTCACCAGGCGAGACAATTAATTGAAAAATAAATCCCAGCGAGCTGCAACAAAGTTGAGCATACACTAAAAAAAATTCCTCGACGATAAAAATCCAGAATAAAAAAATAAAAAAATTAAACACGTTCACCGGGCGACACAATTAATCGAAAAATAAATCCTAGCGAGCTGCAACAAAGTTTCGCATGCAAAACACGTTCAGCCAATGACACACTTCGTAGCCGAGTCGAGACACGTGGATAACGATCGGTCGACGCCGAGACTAACTAATACCGAACTACTCTTCAGGGTCTAAGTTTCCGCGTTGTGTCACGGCTCGCGATTAAATACCCCCAAAGCCTTTGGCCTCCTCGTCGCATTTCCTCGGATTCCGTAGAAAGTGTCCGAGACTCTCGGACGTCGCAACAGCTCCCGTTTTTTTTTATTTTTTTTTAGTTAAAAAATGATTGAACCGAGTAGAAAAAAAAATGGTGGGTGGAAAAAATGTGCTGAAAATATGGAAAATAAATAGATAAGTGAATTTAAAAAATCGTGATTATGGGTCTGTGCGAGGAGACGGATTTTCTGAGGCTTCTGCCGACTTCCGGCTGGCGCCTCGTCTGGACGTGGGAAACCGGAAATGGCACGACCGTCGAGATGACGGGCAGCGCGTCGTCGAGGTCGGATTGCTTCGTCGAGCTGGTGAACCTGGCCGTCGTTATGCTCGCCTTCCTCGTGACGATTGTACTGATCGTCAGGTATCGATGCAGCGACGTCATTGAGAGGCAAGACACTATTATTATTATTATTATTATAGCGACGTCATCGAGAGGCAAGATCCTATTATTATTATTATTTTTGACATTATGTTTATCCTCTATAGGAATGATTTTTGTTACGTTTGTTTTATTTAATTAAATTATTATAGCGACGTCATTCAGAGGCAAGACACTATTATTATTATTATTTTTGATATTATGTTTATCCTCTATAGGAATGATTTTTGTTACTTTTGTTTTATTTAATTAAAAAAATTGAAAGAAATGGAAATCACAGCAGCAGCTTCCGATAATTCGAATTACGCGATCGATCGATTTAGAACACTTCGACCTCCGCCGGATAACATTGATTTACGAATCTGTACCGGGAAGTCAGAGCTCACCGAGCGCCAAACACTCGGTTTATTTTAAATCGAGTCAAAAATAGCTCGGGTTCTGTTTGAACATTTTTTTGGGCGATCGTGGAACGAATTTTCCGAACCGATTTTCCACGAAGGCCACAATAAGATCGTCACTTTTGGTTTAAATATTAATTGCCTGAGTCATGAATAAATAAATGTAATTATTACAAATAAATTATACGAAAACGAATTTTCCGAACCGATTTTCCGCGAAGGCCACTATAATAACATTAATTTTGGATTAAATATTAATTGCCACAATTATGAATGAATAAATGTAATTATTACAAATAAATTGTAGAAAAAAATTGTGGTCGGAATAATAAGGGAAAAAAAATAAGGGACGATGCCGATTTCGCAGACTGCGAGTCGCGTGCGGAGATCGTGACTGGCGATCTTGTTTCGCGATTCCCGGAACGCGCGGCGAGGGCGAATTCCTGTCGAGCGACGCATGAATGAACCGAAAGTAGGGGAATCCCGAGCGTCTGCTCAGCCGATTCATCGGAGATCGGTTGAAACGTTGTTGGAATAAATTAACTCGCGCCATCTGCTTCTTCGACACTCTATCCACTTTTTCCTCCTTTCTTCCGCGTACGACGTTCGTATCGAATGATCGATATTGACCGGTGTCAATAATCCGACGACGAGTTCCCGGAAGTCGTCACGGGAGAAATCGTTTGCATTTCCAGCGTCGCATTACGTATCGGTTCTCGCCACCCGCGCGACCGGTATTATGCATTGCGCTCGCGCGGAATGACGTGTAACCCATAATATTTTTTTTTTTCGAGCGTTCGGTCGAATCGGTGACTAAGAGCGGCTCGGAGTTCGGATAAACCCGGGGCCAATCACAATTGCGCGACGCGAATCGTCAATTGGAAGTAATTACGACGCTCATTAAAATTCTGCGCACTGTTTTTTATTTGATACCATTTTTATTGCATTTTTTATTCAATACAAATTTATTGCATTTTCTATTGAATAGAATTTTTATTGCATTTTATATTGAATACAACTGGTATTGGATTTTTTATTGAATAACATTTTCATTGCATTTTTTATTGATTATTTATTAATCGATAAATCAATCGATTTTTTGCAGATTTTCGTCCTTGCTGCCGCTGCACACGACTCGAAAAAAATAAAAAAAACTCTTTACTGCATTTTTTTATTGAATAGAATTTTTTATTGATTATTTACCAATCGATAAATCAATCGATTTTTCGCAGATTTTCGTCTTTGCTGCCGCTGCACACGACTCGAAAAAAAATATAAAAAATCTTTATTCCATTTTTTATTAAATAGAATTTTTTATTGATTATTTACCAATCGATAAATCAATCGATTTTTCGCAGATTTTCGTCTTTGCTGCCGCTGCACACGACTCGAAAAAAATAAAAAAAAATCTATATTGCATTTTTTATTGAATAGAATTTTTGATTGATTATTTACCAATCGATAAATCAATCGATTTTTCGCAGATTTTCGTCTTTGCTGCCGCTGCACACGACTCGAAGCGTCTGCTGCATCGCGCTGCTGCTGTTTCTACTGCTCGAGCTGACGGAGTCGCTGATAGCAGTTGGACCTTTGTCGCAGATCGTCTCGCTGCTCGCGGTCGTCGCCTGTTGGTGTCTACATCGCGAGGCGGAGATTCGCGACGGTCTCGGACTCGCGGCGACCGGCGGAGCGTTCGCCACTATCGCCGTGGCTCGAGCCTGGCGACTCGTCCGACTGCAACGGTGAATTTTTTGCAAAATTTAATTTTATTCATTTTTTTTATTTTATTTTAATTGTTTATTTTTTTTTTTTACAGATACGGACTGACTTGGATTCATATTCGCACTGTTAGTACCGCTGGAACCGCTGCAATATGCGGTCTACTCGCCGTCATCGATTCCTACGTTCTCTATCTAATTGTAAGTATTAATTTTTTTTTTTTTTTTTACTGATTTATTTTACTTTGGATCTTCATCCCACGCGAAACGAGGCCAAACACTGAGGCCAAACTCCCAGCTTCCTTGTTTATGTTTCCAAGAAGATGTTTTTACGATCCAAGCGATACGTCAGGCCTTCTGCTCTGTGCGTTCTAAATCACTTGGAAAAATAAACGTCTGAGATTTAGAATTCTTTGTTTCCCTTCGAACCAAAAAAATGCATTAATTTAATAATTGAAAAATTAATAGAATATAATAAAAAATAGGGCGGATTTTTAGGAGTCAATGACCCGTCTGAGATTTATAATTCTTTGTTTCCCTTCAATCCAAAAAAAAATGCATTAATTTAATAATTGAAAATTGATGTAATATAGTAAAAAAAAATAAGGCGAATTTTTAGGGGTCATTTAGAATTCTTTGTTTCTTTTCAATCCAAAAAAAATGCATTAATTTAATAATTGAAAATTGATGTAATATAGTAAAAAAAAAAATAAGGCGAGTTTTTGGAGGTCAATGACCCGACCGAAATCTCGAGTGCATTTCTCCTCAAATAATTCATCTCCACGAGTGCGCCTCGTATAAATTTCACGTGGCACTTGTGACGCAGATGCAGAAGAGCAAACGCTACGAGATTCGAGGGACCAGATATTCCCGAGTGTCTTACAAGCACGAAGGCTCGCCTTTCGTGAGCCGACTGACGTTTCACTGGGTCGTCGATCTTCTGGTCCGCGGATACAGGAACCCGTTGGACCTCAACGACCTCGGCGACCTGCCGGAGGCTGAATCCACTGTCGTTCAGTTTCAGAAATTTCGTCGGATATACGAACGTCAGGTGCGTACAATAAAAGTTAAAAAAAATTAAAAAAGTCACAATTTTTATTTAAAAAAGAAAATTTTTTCAGAATAAAAATGTCGTCGATGGACGAGTGAGACTCTGGCCCTGTTATTGGAAACGGGTCTGGCCTTGTTTCGCCGCAGGAGGAATTTTAAAGCTGCTGGGGGATGCAACGACCCTCGTTGGTCCAATGGCCATTTCTCGCATCGTTGACTACGTCTCAGATCGTCAGAACTCGACCTCGAGTCACGGGAGCCTCGAATTCGAGGTGGGTTAAAATTATTAATTATTATTAGAATTAATTTATAATTTTTTTATATATTTTTTTTTTCAGGGATTCGTGACTTTTCCTCGTCTGATGGAAAATGGCTACTTCGTGGGTCTTGTCATGTTTCTCGCTGCAATTTTTCAGAGCACTTTGAGTCAGGCGTCGACGCATCTGCTGAACGTCGAAGGAATTCGACTGCGAACTGCCCTTCAGGTTTTTATTTTTTAACTTTTTGTAAAGAGAACCAAAATTAATTCTCTCAAAAAAAAAAAAAAAAAAAAAAAAATTGAAACGAGAGATATATTTTTTAGGCGCTGATCTACGACAAGTCCCTTCGTCTTTACTCCTGGACGATCACAGAGGATGAAATTTCGACCAATGACAGCGAAAGGGAACCGAAAAAAAATTCGTCGAAGGTGGCTGATATCGGTGCCCTGACGAATCTGATGGCTGAGGACGTCTACAACGTTATGAGCTTCTTCTGGATCGGTCACTATACGTGGGCGATTCCTCTTAAGGTGCAACATTTTTATAAAACAAAAATAAATAAATAAATAATTGATTTAATTTTTTTTTTCAGATCGCTGCTATCATTTTTCTGCTCTACCTGAAACTGGGAATAAGTGCAATTGTGGGTGCAATTTGTTGCATCGTCATCGTGACGCCGATGCAACTTTATCTGGGCAAAAAAATGTCGGAGAACCTAAAAGTCGTAGCGGTAAAAAAATTGTAATTTACAGTGAATTGACAAAAATGAGTAAACGACTGATTACAAAAAATGTATTGTAGGAAAAGAGTGACGCACGTCTGAGACTCGTCAACGAAATTCTGCAGGGAATGCGACTGGTGAAGCTTCGCGCCTGGGAAAAATTGTTCGAGGGTCGAGTGAGAAGCACCAGAAATCAGGAGTTATCGCTATTGGATAAGGATTCGATTTATTGGGCGCTGATAAGTTAGTGACAATATTCTGATTAATAATTAATCTTAAAAATTGATTGATATCGATTAATTGATTGATTGATTGATTGATTTGTTTTTTTTTTTCGCAGCGTTTTTGACGCACGCGTCGTCGGTCCTTACGACTCTCTTCACATTCGGGGTTTATTTTTACCTGGAAGAGCGACATCTCGACGCCGGAAGTGTTTTCGCGAGTCTCGCACTTTTTTCCCAGCTGACGGTGCCGCTGTTCATATTTCCGGTCGTCGTACCGATAATTATTAACGCGACGGTACGACATTTTTATTTTCAATTTTTATTTCAATGTTTAATTTTTTATTTCCAATTTTTATTTCAATTTTTAATTTTTTAATTTTTAATTTTTATTTTCAATTTTTATTTTAATGTTTAATTTTTTATTTTCAATTTTTATTTCAATGTTTAATTTTTTCGATTTTTATTTTTAATGCCAGATATCGACAAAGAGACTCGAGGATTTTCTGGCGCTTCCGGAAATCGCCGACGTCCTTCCGGAAGTCCGAAATTCCGGCGATCCGTCCTCAGAAGACGAGCGACCGATTTCGAATTCTTCCACAACTGATGCGACGTCGTCGACGGATCCGAGGAACCTGCAGAGCGTCTCGACGTTCGGGACTCTGGGGAACATCGACGAGGACGAAGAAAATTACGATCTCCTGGTCACTCGCGACTCGGGAATAACGATCTCGTCGACCGATTCGGTTTTCGAGGCTGAACCGGAAGCCCAAAGCCCGGAAGCTCCGTTGATGAAAATTCGTGGGACTTTTTCCCGGGACGGAGGGGAAAATCCTTTAATTGTAAGCGGCCTGGAAATTCCACGAGGTGAGTCTGCCAATTAAATTCAATTTTTATTCATTGCCGGTCGAATTAAATTGTTTTTTTTTAGAACCTGCTAATTAAATTCAATTTTTATTCATTGCCGATCGAATCAAATTGTTTTTGTTTTAGAACCTGCTAATTAAATTCAATTTTTATTTATTGTCGGTTGAATCAAATTGTTTTTTTTTTAAGTCTGCTAAATAAATTCAATTTTTATTTATTTCCGGTCGAATCAATTTTTTTTTTTTTTTTAGGGAAACTGACACTCGTCGTCGGTCGAACCGGAAGTGGAAAGACGTCTCTGATGTCGGCGATTCTCGGAGAGTCTCAGTGCATCGCTGGACGAGTCGAATGGACCGGGTAAATAATTTTTTAATAAATAAAAAATAAATAGAAAATTGAAAAAAAAAATTTCAATTATATTTTTTAATTTTTAAGGGGAGGAGGAGTGGCTTACGTGTCCCAAAAGCCTTGGCTTTTGAATTTTTGAATAAATAAAAAGTAAATTAAAAATTGAAAAAAATTTTAAATTATATTTTTTAATTTTTTAGGGAAGGAGGAGTGGCTTACGTGTCCCAAAAGCCTTGGCTGCTGAACGCCACCTTAAGGGACAATATTCTCTTCGGTTCGCGTTACCGACCACGCAGATATCGTAGCGTTCTCCGCGCCTGCGCGCTCCAGCCCGACGTCGACATACTTCCCGGTCGGGATCTGACCAGGATCGGCGAGAGGGGGATTAATCTCAGCGGCGGACAGAAGCAGCGAATCGCCATCGCTCGAGCTATTTACAGCGACGCTGATACAGTTTTTCTGGTTCGTTGGATATTTTTTAAAAAATAATTAACCGTTAATAAAATAATTAAAAAAAAATTGTTGGGTGTTCAGGATGATCCACTGTCGGCGCTGGATCAACAGGTCGGCCATCAGATATTCGAGCACGGAATTCAGAGGCTTCTCCTGCGAAGAGGAAGGACAGTGGTGATGATAACTCACAGACTGGAATATCTTATCGCTGCCGATTACGTAAGCTCTTAAAAAATCGGTGCATATCAAATAAAAAAAACTAAAGGTGATTTTAGATTAATTGCATTTTTTTTTTTTTTTTTTTTTTTTTTTTTTTTTTTTTTTTTTTTTTTTTTTTCATAGATCATAGCGATGGACGACTGCAAGGTCCGAGCAGCCGGATCGAAAGCATCGATAGAAGATACCGATCCGATTCTAGCCAATGAGTGGCGAGACGCAGCGCGCAGGCGCAACGTCGTCGATCCAGGAGTCCGAAAAACGGCGAAGGATCGATGGTCCCTCGTGAGACTCGTTTCGAGAATCGGTATTTCGGTCAGGCATCGAAACGCGATCGATGGATCGTGGACGACCGATCGAGACGCTCACGTTGTGAGTATTTTTTTTTATTCGCATTTTCGAATTAATATTAAATTAAGTCGTAAATTAAATACTTTTATTTGGAGTCGTGAATTAAATTAATATTAAATTGAGCCGTGAATTGAATTAATATTAAATTGAGTCGTAAGTTAAATTCATATTAAATTAAGTCGTAAATTAAATTAATATTAAATTAAAGAAGTTAATATTAATTTTAATATTAAAGAGCGGTTAAATTAATTTGAAAAAATTGCTGCACAGATTCCGCCGAGTTTCGTACCACTTCGGCTCCGAAGATCGACGTTATCAGGATCGAGATATCTCGCCCACGATCTGACGGACCTTCCGGTACCGGCTGAGGAGTGGGGAGCCCTCCGAAGACGATCGAGGAAACATCCGGTGGCGACCAGAGCCACAAGTCTTCAGCCTCCGAAGCATCCGCCTCCGGTTTTGAGACAGAGCAGCACTCCCACCATTTTGGAGTGTCGTTACACTGTCCCAAGAAAGCGTCAGAGTATCATTGAAAATGGACAGCCCAGCATGTTGAAGCAATTATTTTCCGGAAGAATAATCAACATGACTTCGGAAGAAGCGAACATCAGTCGCGAAAGAAGTGTCCTGCGTAGATTGATGTCCGCTTCATCGTCGGCCAGCAAAATGAATCAGACGACACCTGAGTGGGACCACCGTCCACTGAAACGTTTGATATCAGCGGAATCGACTGGGACAGAAGATATCGACGAGGAAAAGGAACAAATAAACGCGGACGGTGGAGTAAATTCAACAATGGATCTCGACGAAGAAGGCGGCGGACTGGTGACTAAAACCGTCTGGTTGGATTATCTGAAGGCTGGCGGATTGGTCCCTGGACTGGGTTACCTGGGCGCAGCTCTGGGCTGTCAGGCTCTGAGAATTTATACCGATCTGTGGCTGAGTCGATGGACGGATCTGGGAGTTCGATCCACGGATCCGGCGAACGTTCGCCAAGAGGTGAATAAATAAATGAAATTTATTTTATTTTTTTTGGTGAACTTTTAATCAAACTGATTCTGTTGCTTTTTTATTCCAGACAGTTTTTTATTTTGAGATGTACGTCCTGCTGTCCATTGGTTCAATAATCCTCGCAGCTTTGAACAGCGGAGCCGGCCAATGGGCGGGCGCCAAGGCTCGAGAGGCGCTTCACGAAGGAGCGATTTCCGGTTTGCTCGGTGCTCCTCTGTCGTTTTTCGAGCGGACGCCGATTGGTCGAATTCTCAACAGGTTCAGTGCTGATATGGGAGTCATTGATAAGGTAACATTTTTTAAATTTTATTTTCAATGTCATCAGAAATGATTTTTTTTATTTTTTATTTATTTTTTTATTTTTTTATTTTTTTTAGAAACTATCAACAGCTCTGCAGCGATTAACTTCCTTCGTTCTCCTCTGCGCTTCGGCGATTCTCGTCAACGTAGCAATTTCTCCCTGGTTTTTGGCTGCAGCATTACCGACTTGCGCCGTTTATTGGGTTCTCCAGAGATTTTATAGGAGGAGCGCCAGGGAATTGCAGCGATTGGAGGGCAGGTGAGAATAATCCCTGGTCCCTCGATTATTATTATAGTTATAGAATTTTAAGTGTCACGTGATTCGGCAGCACTCGAGGCCCGGTTGCAGCACATTTTTCCGAGACTCTTTCGGGTCTCCCAATCGTCAGGGTTTCGCGGCAGCAGCCGAGATTCATGCGCGAGATGGTCGAGCACCTGGACGCCAATGCTAATGCTTTCCTCGCGCTGAACACGAGTAGCCGGTGGCTGGGAATCGCACTGGTACGTATTCTGCATTTTTTTTTTATAAAAAAAAATTATTTTATTAAAAAAAATATTTCATAGTGAAAAAAAAATCCATTTGATTTACAGGACTATCTGGGCGCTACTGTCGTCGTAGCTGCGACCTTCGCAGCTCTTCTGACCGCCGAATCCTGTCCCGATCGAGTGACCCCCGCCCTGGTCGGTCTAGCGGTCAATTATACCCTCCTCGTGCCGATCTACCTCAACTGGGTCGTGAAATTCGTCTCGGAGATCGAAATGTATATGGGCAGCGTCGCCAGGCTCGCGTCCTATGCGACGACTGCTCGGGAAGATTATAGAGAAAACGGTGCTTATCTCTTATCAATAAAAAAAAAAAAAAAAAAATAAAGAATAAAAATAAAATAAAATAAAATAAAAATTGTTTGCTTTTTTTGCAGGATTCGTCGTCCCAAAAAATTGGCCCGAGCGAGGAGAAATAATTTTCGAAAACGTTTCGCTGCGTTACGATCCTCAGGCTGAGCCTGTGGTTCACAATCTCAACCTGAGAATTCCTGCAGGACAGAAGGTACAATTTTTTATTTTTTTTATATATATTTTTTAGACGCCTTTATTAAAAAAAAAAAAATTCTCGAAGCTGGGAATTTGTGGAAGAACCGGCAGTGGAAAATCGTCGACGGCAATGGCGCTTTTCCAGTTGCTGGAAGTGTCGCAGGGTCGCATTATTATCGATGGAGTCGACCTGCGCAGAGTGTCGCTGATAGAGCTGCGCTCGAGGCTCTCGGCGATACCGCAGGACGTGATAATGTTCGGTGGAACCGTGAGGCAAGATTTTTTATTTTTTTTAACGATTAAAAAAAAAACGATCGACCAGGCAAGATTTTTAATTTTTTTAAGCAATTACAAAAAAAACGATTGACCAGGCAAGATTTTTAATTTTTTTAATCAATTAAAAAAAAACGATTGACCAGGCAAGATTTTTTATTTTTTTAAACAATTAAAAAAAAACGATCGACCAGGCAATATTTTCAATTTTTTTTATTTTATTTTTAATCGCACCTTTGCAATAATTGAATTTTTTTTTGACAGAGAGAATCTCGATCCGTTGGCCGAGCACAGCGACGAGGAGCTTTGGAGCGCTTTGGAGGTCGCACAGATGAAAAGTGTCATAGCTTCGCATCCGGAGGGTCTCGGTCAGTCTCCATCTGCCTATAATTAAATAATAATGATTTACTTTAGGGGATCTATCATTATTTTTATTAACAAAAAAATTAATTTCAACAGGTCTGGAGGTCCGCGAGGGAGGCGAAAATTTTTCAGCAGGTCAGCTGCAGCTGCTGAGCATGGCGAGAGCTGCCCTTCGACGCTCGTCGATCGTTGTCCTCGACGAGGCGACGAGTGCACTCGACTCGTCCACCGAAAAGGAGCTTCTCACTGCTGTGACGAACGCTTTCAAGGATCGAACAGTCGTCACCATCGCTGTACGTATTTTATTTTATTTTTTTCGAAATAATGAATTAAAAAAAATAATAATAATTAATTATAATGAATTATTAAAAAAAATAAAATTAAATACCTAAATACCCAAATAAAATTAAAACACACATCAATCCTAAAATAATAATTAAAATTATTAATAAATAAAAATTATGTCGCAGCATCGAGTCGCATCGCTAATGGAATGCGACAAAATCGTCGTCTTCGACGAGGGAAGAGTCGTCGAGGAAGGTTCGCCCTCCGAACTCGTCCGAAGACCAATGGGATTTTTCACAGCGATGCTCCGAGCCGGCGACTCCGGAAACGAGAAGACGTGACGGTTTTCAAGGTCACCTGTAAATGTACCATATTTTTTAACCGATTTTTGTACGCACCTATTTATGTCGAATAATTATAAAAAAAAAAAATTACGATCGAAATTTCTTTCGCGTGGAAAAAAAAATCGTGGCGTGACGAACGCTTCGCGATAGCCGCGACCAGGCCTGGTTGACTTTGTAATCCAGCGGCGAACCTGTCTCAAGGTCAAAACGGTCATCGCCGCTGCCTGCACTTTTTTTTTATCACCTTTACGTAATCACGCGACGAGCGACATTTTTAACCACTTAATTATCGTCAAGATACGAAGGGGAAAAAAAAGTTGTGACGAATTAAAAAAGCGCGACTAAATTCGACCTTCACGATTTCGTCAGGGTCAACGATTCTTCAATCCTCAAAAAAAAAGGGTCCAGTTTTTATTATTCACTTTCGAGAATTAATTGACGATGAGTAACCTCGTTTTTATTATTTTTCTCGAGGCCTCAAAGTGCGCCAATAAAATCGGTTAAACGGTCTCACCGCGATCGTTATTTACGGTGAACCATAAATAATGATAATGATCGTGGTCAAGTCTGAGATAAAACGCTTTCCGCGGTTTTGCAATAACCGCGAGACGCTTTTACGACTTTTTTCCTGCTCGAGCGGAAACGAATGATATTTAACATTTGGTGTCATCACAAAAAAAAATTAATATTTTTTTTTTACCCGACTGAAAAAATCTGCTCAATTTTTTTATCTGCTCCAATTTTTTTTCAAAAACCATGAAATCGTCGATTAAAAATTTATTAATTACTTGAGCACAACAGAAATATTTTTATTAATGAGAAATATTAATAAAAATGGAGCAGGACTGATGACGTCGATTTTCGTCACCCGTTAGGTGGTCCCCATTCCCGGGGCTCGGATAAGGTGAGAAACGATAATAATTACCAATAGAGTCAGGTGCGTCGGCGAGTGGAGGGAGGAACACACAGCGACGACGACGAAGTCGCGTATCGCTCGACGGTAGCTCAATGTATGTGAATCACACGCACAGTAAACACATAGAAAAAGCTAAAACACACAAGCGAAACGCTCGTATCAAGCGGCTCACGTTTTTCCAGCGTCGGAAGCGGCCGCGCCGGTAGACCAGTAGCGCCAGAGCCGGCCGAGCGATAACATGGAATTTTTGCCGATTTTTCACAATCGCTTCCGACGAAAGTTCGCGCGAACCGAGTGACGAAAAAAAAAATTAAGGGCGATTAAAAAAAAAAGTGACGTGAATTAATTTAGAAAAAAAAATAGAGACTCGACGGAGCTCTAATAAATTTTGTGACACGTGACAATTGTCAGCGAATTCAAAGGACAATTTTTTTGGAGAACCGATTTTTTTTATTTGTGTAAAATAAAATAAATAAAATAAAAATCTAAGACTTGACTAAAAAAATTTGTGGATCGTCGAGTGAAGAAAAAAATCGGAGAAAAAAAAACTTTTCGGTGGCAGATTGGATAATGTGGTGAGTTAATAGTACAGGAATTTGATTGGCAACGATAAGCTCCGAAAATATATCCACTCGCCGTTATCGTTATTGTTATATCGATCAATTGGTGCGTAGAGCAGAAAAAAAATCGCGTTCGCCGGAATAGAGAGATAAAAGCGTTTTCAGGGTTAATACGCGTTCAGGTATTACGAGCTCGGTCTTTGCATCGTTGCACTCTCGAGTGCATCGCAAACGACGCGACGAAGCGTGAAAATAATTTGCACGGCGTTTTTAAAAGACTCGCGCGATGATTTTCGCCTCAAGGCTTTCGCCTCGAATTATCTCGATTATCAAATGCGTGGAACTTTGATGTCATTCTTAATTTTTTTTTCCTCAATTTCAGAGATATCAAAATAAAAAAATATACGCTTATTTCTATCAATATTAATGTTGTTCAATATTGAAATATTAATTTTTATTAATACGAATTTAAGACAATAATAACAATACCAGTGATAAGAATAATAATAGAAATAAAAATAATTATTTTGAGAATTTGAGGATTAATATTAATGTTGTTCAATATTGAAATATTAATTTTTATTAATACGAATTTAAGACAATAATAACGATACCAATGATAAGAATAATAATAAAAATAAAAATAATTGTCGTTTTAATTTGAGGACAATTTTTTTTTTTTTTAAGTTTCGGTGGTCCCGTTGAAACAGGTGCAAAAAACGAACGCGGAATCGTTGCCCCAAGTCGCATAAATAATTATTTTCCCGTGCCCGCTTATCGTCCAGGTGCGAATCGACGGTCGACACGAGGATCGCCGAGTGACCTCGACCTCTCTCGATCTCTTTGATCGCGTTGAACCGGCGATTGACACAGGTGTCTCGTATTTTTATTTATTTTTCCTCACAGCGACAAATTCGTAAAAAAAACGATAATTCAACGCTCGGCAAACCAGGTTTTGAATTATCGTTTTATTATTATTTTTTTCTGGGGCGAATTGAAGGTTCGATTTTGCAAAGGAGACGAAACGAGCGTCCTTCGCGATTAGATTCTCGACTGCTCGACGCTGCGCAACCGGAGCAGCAGACGCGTTATCGTTCGCCCGATAAGATTTCACTCTCATTGGCGCGAGAGATGAGATTTTCGCGGAATCGCCGAGACGCGAACGCGAAATCTTCGGAATCGCGAGCGGAAAAAAAAACAATGTGAATAGGCGAACCGAGTCGAGGCGATGAGTCGATTGACGTCACCGTTCAGCGTTTATATTCCGAGCACATCGCCGAACCGTCAGGTACACAAAAGTTCGCTTTCGCTTTCGCTTCGTCACCGAACGATTTGTATCGACTTAAAAAAAAAAACAGGAAGCATACCGATGCGATCGAAAATAAATAAATCGGAGGAGATCTCAGAAATAAAATATCATTGAAAGATCGAAATTGAAATTTCGATCCGCTCGTGGAAATCTAACGTCGATCGTTATCGATGCGATGCGATCGAGAGTTGCATTTTAAAAAAATATAAAAAAAATGTCAGATAACGAGAATGATAAAAGTGGAAAAATAAAATAAAAATGTGTCGACAACAAAGTCTCGCGATAAATCGGTAAATAATTTTTTTTCCTTCCTACGCTCCTTTGTGATCGAATCTCACAAATTTTAATTGACGATCGATCGGCGGATTCGTGAGATCGACTCCGAAACTTTCCCACGTTCGATTTCACACTACAGCGATTTTTTCCATTCGTTCCGACGCGATCGTCGCTATCGCTGAAGATCGGAAACGACTGTCGCGATTATCTTGCCGGTTTTTTTTAATTGCATCCCACTTATCGTTGGGATTAACTCGACGCGTTGATTTCCCGGAACGGAAACGTCAGAGACACGAAACCGACGTCGAATCGTCGTCGATTTATCGGCGCCTCGAAAATCGGTAAAAAAATCGGTGAAAAATCGGTAAAAAATCGGCGTGAAAAAATCTCTATTTTGAATCCTACAACAATTCATAATAATAAAAAACCGATATTGTGCTTTTTCGATGAGACACGACCGATTTTTTTTGTTCGGCTGAAAAAAAAACCAACTCGCGTGACTCACCTATGAAAATTGGAGTCACGCGGCTCGACTCGTCTCGCGGTCGTTTTTTTTTTTTATTGCCGCGTGGGATTTAAGAGCGCGCGACAAATCCGAGAAAAAAAAAGAAACGCTTCGAGCCGAGCAAACGGAGCGACGACATCGTCGAGGGCTCGAGCTAATTATTATTTGTTTAATCAATTTCTGGGTCGTCGTCGTCGTCGTCGGTGATAAGAAAAGAGAAGTAAGTCAAGAATAAACGGTCTGTAAATTAAATTGTAAATTATTACCGATCGTTGAATGTCGGAAAATATTTCTCCAGGAGAAATAAATGCTCGAAGGACTTGCATTATTTCTGCAGTCTGCATTCCACAAAGTGCAGAATGCAGCACATCGACATTGTTACGTCAGAGAGTATCGTTGTTTTTTTTTTATTCGATGTTGACTGGACGCTCGTTTGACAGCAGGTGAACGGCTCTTATCACTTCGACGACTGCGTCGATAGTTTCGGTTACGACAGCCCGAAAACGTTATCGGTCGACGTGCGATCCGACACGATACAAACTTTTTTTCGTGCAGGAAGACTCAGCAGCGTGCAACAAAATCTAGAAAAAAAAAATGGCTGAGGTAAAAATGCCCCGAAAAAAAAAATGAAAAAATGTCCGTTGAAAATAATGAATGGGGGGAAAAAAAGGCCGAGGAAAAAATAGTCGCATTTAAATTGCATCTCTGATTAAACGATCCAATTATAAAACCAATAAAATGGACAAAAATCCGATTGAATCCTATAGTCGATTATTTTTTAATCGGAATTTTGTCCATTTAGTCGGTTTCTGTATTTTTTTTATCGGAATTTTTCTATATGTATAAATCGGAATTTTTCAATTTGTTTTAATTGGAATTTTTCTATATGTTTAAATCGCAATTTTTCTATACGTTTTAATCGAACCTTTTTTTCTCGGCCATTTTTTCCCCAGCTATTTTTTTATCGGCCATTTTTTTTCTGATACCCGTTCAACGACAGCACCATTAACAGTCGCCCAGTGTTTGCGAACAATATCGTTTATCGCCGGTGTCTGACGTCACTTGGCGTCGCTGCTACCGTCGTCGGTAGACGATAGACACACAGGGCTCGAGTTGTAACGGCGAGGATCTTTTTGTAACGCACCTTTGGGACGCGTTTTGAGAATTCTTGATAATTGCCACGCTGACTGTACCGCAGGTTCGGCGCAAACAGAGGTAATCCGCGCCGCGTGACGCAAGACAACCGAGACGACGACGGCGGCGGAGAAGAAGGAACGAAGGAGAGAGAGAAGAAAAAAAAAAAAAGAATTTATACGCATCAAACAACGTGTTAACGTAGAGTAGAACATGTGACCAGGAGCCGCGAGGTGTTTGCTTAACGGTTGAGCAATCTCCCCGAGTCTCGTGGTCGCCTTTATTTTTTTTGTGAACCAAGCGGAGGAGTTGATAAAAGGCTTTGGTTTTTTTTTTGACCAGTTGGAAAACTGGTCCACATGATTCTGTTCAAAATCCAAATCATGGAAATTTTATATAATTATTTTATTTTTTTTTTTATGTGGCAAAGATCGAGTCTCGTCGTCTCCTTTTTTTTTTTTGAACCAAGCGGAGGAGTTGATAAAAGGCTTTGTTTTTTTTTTGACCAGTTGGAAAACTGGTCCACATGATTCTCTTCAAAATCTAAGTCATGGAAATTTTATATAATTATTATTTTTTTTTGTGTGGCAAAGACGACGACGATAATTGAGAAAGAGATGACGAAGTGGTCGCCTTTTTTTGTGAACCAAAATCCAAGCTCTTCAAAACCCAAGTCATGGAAATTTTATATAATTATTTTTTATTATTTTTTTTTTATGTGGCAAAGACGACGACGATAATTGAGGAAGAGACGATGCCAGGACCTGCGAAACGGTGACGAAGCGCGAGAGCACGATGAGATTCTCGTGTTTCCCGCGGGCGAGTATCCTGGGACAGCGGGGCAGCATTAATCTCACCCCCGTCCCGGGACACGAGGAGACACCTAGCGTCACCGGACTTCGAATTATCAGCGTGAGTGTCCCTACATTATTTTTTCGGGAATTTTCATATTTTATCTAAATTTTTATTTAATTTAATTTCAATTTCAATCGAAAATAAATAAAGTCCCTGCAAAGTTAATTTATTCAATTTAAAAAAATGCAGAATGGAGGAACGAGGGAACCGGTGGCGATGAGCTATAAGCGAGCCAGCGAGTATGGAAGCGTAGTGAGTAAAATATTCATCAATAAAAAAAAATGTTTGTGAATTTTTTTTTAAATTATTTAATCCATTCGTAGATCAGAGAAAATCCAAGATCCAACGGCACTGGACCGCCGACGTATTTCACGGCTCGCGAATCCGTCGTCCCGACGGACAAAAGTAACGAGAATGGAACTCTGGTTCGTTCAGAGACAGCGGAGTCGAGTCTCTCGCAGGAGGCGCCGAAGATTCCGCGAGGCGGAGTCATCGGCCGGACGCCGACGCCACCGTCGGCGCCTACTCCGATCTACGACAAAGACGCAAAGTAAAAAAAAATAATAAAAAAAAAATTACGAATTGATTTGAAAAAATTAATTGAATTGATAATTTAATTAATTTTTTTTCCAGTTCAAGAGAACAGATAAAAAGAGCGATAGACGAAAACGAGTTCCTCGGGAATCTCGAGGAGGCTCAGGTCGAGGCTCTGGTATCAGCGATGTACCCGAAGCAGATACCACCTTCGACCCTGGTGATCCAGGAAGGTGACATCGGTTCGCATCTCTACGTCTCCGCCGAAGGCGAATTCGACATCTACGAGGGCAGCAAATTCCAGCGAAGCTTCGGCCCCGGAGTCGCCTTCGGGGAGCTCGCACTTTTGTACAACACGAAACGACTTCGATCAATCAGTGGTTAATAAATTTCTTCTCTTTTTTCGATACCATTATTTATAATAAAAACACCCACGAATAAATTTGGCATTTTTTTTTTTATTTGCAGTGAAAAAAGGCGGCAAAGTTTGGGTGTTGGATCGCTCCGTATTTCTCACTGTGATGATGCGAAGTGCGCAGGACCGATTAGAAGGCAACGTCCGTTTCCTGCGACAAGTTTCAGTACTGAAAAAATTGCCAGAGCCGAAGGAGCACGTTTTAGCGAAAATTTCGGATCTCATACGAGTCGTGAGTGAATTTTCACTTCGTTTTTTCAAAAATCGCTCAGCCTTGTATAATAATAATAATTTTTTAAGGAATTCTTCCCGGCGGGAGCGAGAATAGTTCGACAGGGCGAGAGGGGCGACAAGTTTTACATAATAAGCGGCGGAAACGTGAGGATAACCAAGGATACAGAGTACGGAGGAGAGGAGGAGCTCGTAGTGCTTGGGAAAGGTCAGTACTTCGGTGAAAAAGCGCTTTACGACGAGGAGGATAGCCGACGACAGGCCAACGCCGTCGCCCTGGCACCAGGAGTCGAATGTCTGACTCTCGACGGCACGTGAGTATTTTTTTTAATTTTTTTTATTGTAAAAAAAAAACTTTAGTTTGTCTAACTAACTGGACCTTTTTTTAATTATCTGGGTGGCCTGGATTTTTTTTTTTATAAATTGGGCAGCCTGTATTTTTTTTAATCACCGAAAATTTTGGCAGAACATTTTTGAACTGTTGCCTGCATTTTTTTTTATTAATTGGGTAGCCTGGATTTTTTTTTTAATCACCGAAAATGTTGGCAGAATATTTTTGAACGAAGTGGCCTGAACTTTTTTTTTTATTAATTGGGTAGCCTGGAATTTTTTTTTAATCACCGAAAATTTTGGCAGAACATTTTTGAACTGTTGCCTGCATTTTTTTTTTTTTTATTAATTGGGTAGCCTGGAATTTTTTTTTAATCACCGAAAATGTTGGCAGAACATTTTTGAACTGTTGCCTGAATTTTTTTTTTATTGATTGGGTAGCCTGGAATTTTTTTTAATCACCGAAAACTTTGGCAGAACATTTTTGAATTACCTGGGCGGCCTGGACGAGATAAGAAACAAGGACTGGCTCGAGGAGTACGAGAAGCAGAAGAGGTCATTGACCCCGAAGCTGTGGACCAACGAGTACTCGGAGCTGACGTTATTCGACCTGGAGACGCGAGGCACCCTCGGAGTGGGGGGCTTCGGGAGGGTGGAATTAGTGACTCTGAGGGCAGATCCGGAGAAGAGCTTCGCGCTGAAGAAGCTGAAGAAGAAGACGATGGTGGATCAGCAGCAGCAGGAGCACGTGCTCAATGAGAAGTGCATCATGCAGGCTTGCGACTCGCCATTCATCTGCAAGTCAGTGTTAAAAAAAATTAATTCCAATTTTTTTAATATCTATTTTAATAAAAATAAAAATGTATTTAAAAAAAAAGCCCAAAGTACTAAATTTTATTGGACTGTTTTTTTTAGACTCTATCAAACCTACAAAGACAGCAAATACGTCTACTTCCTGATGGAAGTCTGTCTGGGCGGCGACGTGTGGACGACGCTCCAGCGTCGACGATACTTCGACGATCACACAGCTCGATTCATGGTTGGCTGCGTCGTCGAGGCGCTCGATCATCTCCACTCGTTGAATATTGTTTATCGGGACCTAAAGCCGGAAAATCTGATGCTGGACACTCGGGGATACCTGAAATTGGTAATTCAACTTCCGCCTAATATTCGAAAAATAAAAAAATACAAAAATAATTAAATAGGGTATTAAAGAATTTTTTATATATATATATTTTTTTTTTATTTAGGTGGACTTTGGATTCAGCAAGAAAATCGGTCCAGCCAAGACGTGGACATTCGCTGGAACGCCCGAATACGTCGCACCGGAAATTATACTCAATAAGGGTCACGACAGGTCAGTCCAATTTAAAAAATTTTTTTTATTATCGTAGATAAAAATTTTTATTAATTTTTTTTTTTTCATGTTATTGTAGAGCGGTCGATTACTGGGCCCTTGGAATACTGACTCACGAGTTGTTGGTGGGAAAGCCTCCGTTTCGCGGCGCCGATCACATGACGACTTACAACAAGATACTCAAGGGCGTCGAGATGGTCGGGATTCCCGGGATAATAAACAAAAACGCGAACAATCTGATAAAAAAGCTACTGCGGCTGAGTCCGTCCGAGCGTTTGGGTTATCAGCGAGGCGGAATTCAGGATATAAGAAATCACAAGTGAGACAAATTTTTCAAAAATAATTATTAAAAATCCTTAACATTTTGGTAAAAATTTTTAAAAAATTTGAAATTATTTCAGATGGTTCTCCGGTTTCAATTGGGAAGCTCTGCAGCGACTCGCGCTTCCTGCGCCGATTGTACCGACGGTCGGTAACGATCTATACTAAAAATAAATAAAAAAAAAAACCCACGTAAAAAATTGTATAATTTTTAAAAATTTTTTCTATTTGCAGGTTCGCAGCCAAACAGACACCAGAAATTTCGAGCGTTACCCACCCGACCGGACGATCCCACCCGACGAATTTTCCGGCTGGGATATGGAATTCTGATACCCCAAAAAAAAAAAAAAAAATCCCCGCCAAAACCTCCCAAAAAAATTGTTATTTTTTTTAAACACGAGAACGAATAACCAAAAGTCCCGCATTATTTTTTCTATTTTTTTTCCGTAAGCCCAAACCGATGCACACTTATTATTATTATTATTATTATTTCGAATAATTATGTTTACGCTGACGATAAATCCGAAACATTTTTGTAAATATTTTCACAGCGGATTAATCCGCGCCGTTGGCCTTGAAAACTCTGCTGTTGGCCTAGAAATAAATCACAACTCTGCGTCGAGTGCAAATAAAGAATAAAAAAAAGAGAGAGACGTGAAAAAAAAATGTTGCTACATCGAGCTTTCCGATGTTTTCTGAGCGTCTGATACGGACGAGGAATTCCCGAGGCGTAGTGATACCTGAAACATCGTTGAACTGATAACAGATTTTTTTTTTCCGGTTCTTCCTGTACATTGTTATCTCTGTCGCTTTATCACGACGCTTTTTTTTTTCGTTAAGGACATTTGTCGGTGTCGCTTTGATCCTTACATTATTTTCACTACTCCGACTTAGTCATCTAAAAAAATATATATATTTCCGCAATAGATAACAATTTTTATTTTTATTTTTCGTTTTTTTATGCGAACGTGTGGATTAAAATGAAAATAAAAAAAATTTTCCAAATTGCTTTGGGGAACTGATAAAAGGGTTTATGGATGGGATACGGTTTGACTGCCGGATTCGTTTGGCTCTGAGCGTGGCCGTACCTTTTGTTATCCGACTGATAAGCGGTACACGCGTCTAATCACCTTGAGTCGCGGCCGCGAGGTATAGTAACCGCACGAGATCGTCGCGATGGTCAGTCGTCCGATTGATTGCGTCGTTTTCACACATTCGGAACCGTCGTCCAAATAATATCCCATCTAAAAAAAAAAAAAAAAAAAATCCAATAAATAAAAAATATTAAAAAAATCGTGGTAAATAAAATTTACAAAAAGGATGAAAGTACTGTGAGTGTCGATATGGTCGACGATTTAGTATCTCGATCCAGAAAAAAAAAATAGCAATGAAGTTTCTGTGCATTCAGTGTTTTCACCGAACGATCAGCGCGAATTTCGCGAATCGCTCGATCGACCAGCGAACGGCCAAAAGCGAGCAGCAAATTTACAGGAAACTCTCGAATCGACGAAAGGATGGAATCATCGGAGTCGGCGATGACGCGCCGGAGTCGACGGACGAGACTTTGCCCACGTTTGAGAAAAACATAGCGTTAGTTTTTTTTTTATTAATTTAATTATGTTTTTTTATCACAAAAAAGAGGTATAGCATTTTTTTTACAGAACGAGAAAACGTATTAAACAGGCGATAAGGAAAAACGAGTTTTTGGCAAATTTGGAGATTTCTCAGCTGGAAGCGATGACCTCGTTTATGTATCCTCAGAGCATCGAACCGAAGACTCGACTGATTCACGAAGGAGACACAGGTAGACGAATTTTTAATTTAAAAAAATGATCTTCCCTGTTTTACCGACGGATCATTTTTTTTTAATAATTTATCAACAGGTCATCATATGTACGTTTCTGAGGAAGGTCAGTTCGAGATCTACGAGGGTTCAAATTGCATCGGCAGCTTCGGACCCGGAGTCGCTTTTGGTGAACTCGCTTTGATGTACAATTTCACTCGATTGTGTTCCATCGACGGTGAGACACGAAAAATAAAAAAAATAAAAATAAAAATTCAAACAAAAAATGAAATTAAATAAATAAATAAAATTCGTACAGTGAAGGATGGCGGCAAGGTTTGGGTCCTGGATCGTCGATCCTTTCTCGCGGCGATGAAAAAAACCTCACAAGACGCGACTGAGAACAACGTTCGTCTTCTCCGAGACATTTCCCTGCTGGACAGTCTGCCTAATCACGTGCTCGTTAAAATTTCTGACCTAATTTACATCGTAAGTACCTTATGATAAAAAAACAAAAAAAAATTAACAGTAATTAATAAATGACAAAATTTCAGGAATCTTTCCCAGGCAACACTTATATCATACGTCAGGGCGACGTGGGCGAAAAGTTCTATATAATAAACTGCGGCAAGGTGAGAATAACGAAGACGCTGGCGAACGGAGAGGAAATTGAAACAGCGGTGCTGAAGAAGGGCGATTATTTTGGGGAGAAGGCTCTTTACGACGAAGCGAATCATCTGCGACAGCGAAATGCTATAGCTTTGCCCCAGGCCTGCGAATGTTTGGTCATCGACAGAACGTGAGCATATTTTTTTAATTAAAAAAAAAATTAGAACGATCAAATTTAATGATCTTTTTAAATGCAATTTGATCCAATATTTTATCTTCAAATCTTCAACATAAAATAAAAAAAAATGTGTTCGTAGATCATTTTTAAATTACCTCGGAGACATCGAGTCGATAAAAAACAAGGACTGGGTCACCGAGTACGAAATCCGTAAACGATCGTTGAAGGTCCAATGGACGAGCGACTATCCAGGCTTGAGACTCGAGGACCTCGAAGTGATAACGACTATCGGAAAAGGCAGCTACGGTCGAGTCGAATTGGTCTCTACGTCGAAATATCCTGGAAGGAGTTTCGCCCTGAAGAAGATTAAAAAATCCATGATAACAGCTATCAACTACAAGCGATATATATACAGTGAAAAAAATATAATGCAGGCTTGCTACAAATGCGATTTTATCGTCAAGTAAATTTTTCTTTGTCAAAAAAAATTATTCTCATCGGGCTAATCGATTGCTGATTCATTATTTTACCTTTCCGCAGACTCTACGAAACTTTCAAGGACACCAGGTACGTCTATTTTCTAATGGAAGCTTGCATGGGTGGTGACCTTCGAACGGCCCTGACCAGGGTCAATAAATTCGACAACTCGACGTCAAAATTCGTCACCGGCTGCATCGTTGAAGCCCTGGATCATCTGCATTCGATGGATATAATATGCAGAGACCTGAAACCAGACAATATTATGATCGACGAGAGAGGATATCTCAAACTGGTGAACAGAAAAATTCAAAAATTAATTATTCTTATCTTTTCATTTTTTAATTGAGTGTTAATTTATTTATAGACGGATTTCGGAGCGAGTAAGAGAATCGGACCCTACAAGACTTGGTCCTTCCAAGGGACACCGGAATATATGGCACCGGAAATCATTCTTAAGGAAGGTCACGACGTGTGAGTAAGAAATTATTGACCTAGGTCATGTTTTTTATTTGTTGGACTAATTAAAAAAAAACAATTAATGTTTTGCCTTCCAGCGCCGTCGATTATTGGTCCCTGGGAATTTTAATCCACGAACTTCTGACAGGACGACCACCGTTCAGCGACATCGACAAATTGAAGCTGTACAATAAAATCGTCGACGGCATCGACGTCGTCGACTTGCCCAGCGAGATCAAATCCTCGGCGGCGAATATAATTCGCTGCTTGTTGCGAAAAAAGCCAACCGAGCGTCTCGGTTATCTGCGCGACGGAATATCGGATATTCGGAATCATAGATGGTTCCGTTCCTTCGACTGGAAATCCCTGAGGAGTCAGTCGATGAAATCGCCGTTCGTAATAAAGGCAAGTAACTCGAATTCTGCTCGTTCAAATCTAGAAAAAAAAACATTCTCGCTATAAAAAATATCTTAAGCTAAAGGACGTTTGCATTTTTACAGATCGTGAATCCTTTCGACACTCGAAATTTCGAGCCATGTTCCGCCGATCGCGAACCCGCGCCAAACGACTTTACCGGCTGGGACGCAGATTTTTAATCCAAAAATGTCTTCTCGAACATCCGACTACGATTTTTCAATCTTTAGAAAAATCCTTCAGAAATCCTTCCTCTTATCGACAACGAACCATTTATTTCCGCTGTACAATTTTTTTCCTATTAGCCGATTATTTTTCATTAATTAAAAAGAACTGCAATTTCCCTTCGGCGCCGACAGGCGATTTGAATGTTCGCCCGCGCAATTTCAAATTTCCCGCGCTTCGGTTTCCGAAGTTCTTCTTCTTTTTTTTAAATGTCTTCTCGAACATCCGGCTACGTTTTTCAATCTTTATAAAAATCCTTCAGAAATCCTTCCTCTTGTCGACAACGAACCATTTATTTCGCTGTACAATTTTTTTCCTATTAGCCGATTATTTTTTCATTAATTAAAAAGAACTGCAATTTCCCTTCGGCGCCGATAGGCGATTTGAATGTTCGCCCGCGCAATTTCAAATTTCCCGCGCTTCGCGTTTCCGAAGTTCGCGGCGCCGCCGTCGGCGCATGCGCGTCGTTTATCTTCCATCCTCGTCTCCCTCCCACGTGACCTGACTGCTTCCCCCACTCCTTCGCTTCCCGAACGACGGAGACGGAGCGACGCGCGCACCTCGCCACCCGAATACACCCGATCTCTCCCGAATCGCTCCGAACGCTCGCAGAGATGGCGCTCGAGTCGCCACTGAGCGGTCAGCTGTTTGGTGCCGTCTCCGTTAAACTAACGCGATATCATCACCACAGATAACAGCTTCCCTCCGAGGGGAGGGAGGACGTCTTCAGCTTCGATCTCACAAAAAAAAGAAGGGGTCAACAATAAAAAAAAAACACCAGAGACACTAAAGAAACCTGAGAAAACTTATTAAAAAAGTAGCGAGTGCGGCGGCCTTCTCTGAAGTGAGACGGAAGATCCGCCGCCGAGAGAGAGACAGAAAGATAGAAAGAGAGAGAAGAGTCTGCGGCGACGCAAATACGTCGAGGAGATTTCGTAAATGGCGGTGCCGCGCAAGTATGACCGTCGTCCGTCGCTGTCGTCGTCGCCGCGTCGCTGCTGCCGAGCGTCTTCCTCGTCGTCGTCGTCGTTGTCGTAGTCGGGCCGCGGGTCGCACTGTTACCACGGCCGGACGAGGATACGGCTGCTGTTGCTGCTACTGTTGCTGCTGGTGGCCCGAAAACCCTGGCGCCGTTCACGCGCATCTCGCGTTTCACGCCAGTGGGACAACGCGAGGCAAAGCGTGACGACTGAGAGAAAGAGAGAGAGACAGAGAGACAATCCAGAAAGAGAGAGATAGTGACAGAGAAAGACGAAGACACAGACTGAAAGAGAGAGACAGCGACAGAGAAAGACGAAGACAGGGACTGAAAGAGAGAGACAGCGACAGAGAAAGACGAAGACAGGGACTGAAGAGAGAGACAGCCACACAGAAAGACGAAGACAGAGATAGAAAGATAGAGAGATAGTGACAGAGAAAGACAGAGACAGAAAGATAGAGACAGCGACAGAGAAAGACGAAGACAGAGACAGAAAGAGAGAGAGACAGCGACAGAGATAGACGAAGACAGAGATAGAAAGATAGAGACAGCGACAGAGAAAGACAAAGACAGAGACTGAAAGATAGAGACAGCGACAGAGAAAGACGAAGACAGAGACTGAAAGATAGAGACAGCGACAGAGAAAGACAAAGACAGAGATAGAAAGATAGAGACAGCGACAGAGAAAGACGAAGACAGAGATAGAAAGAGAGAGAGACAGCGACAGAAAAATACGAAGACAGAGATAGAAAGAGAGACAAAGCAGAGGCAGAAAGAGAGAGATAGCAACAGCCTGAAAGAGAGAGACAGCGACACTCCGAAAGAGAGAGACAGTGACACTCCGACAGACGAAGACAGCGACACTCCGAAAGAGAGAGACAGCGACACTCCGAAAGAGAGAGACAGCGACACTCCGACAGACGAAGACAGCGACACTCCGAAAGACGAAGACGGAGCGAGAACCCCGACAACGGTGTTCAAAACTGTGCTGGTTGTCCCGAGGCGCCCGAGGGACTCGGACGTTACTCGCGCGCGGTCGTCCGCTTCGAGTGTTTTGCGTGCGTGCGCAGCGCGCAGCGGTGGAACTTCGGTGTTGTTCTGTCTGTGTCTGTGTGTGAGTGAGTGTTTTTTCCCTGTGCGCGGGGCGGGAATTCTCTGCTTTCGCACGGAGCTTCGTTTTCGTGTCGCCTTACGTCGTCGTCGTCATTTCCAACGAGCGACGGTTTTTCGTGAATCGCGACGCGAGTGAGTGAGAGGAGGGGAAGGAGTGAGTGAGAGAGAGAGAGAGAGGGAGATAGAGGAAGAGTTTTGTCGAGTTGTGTGTTTTTGTGATCATCGTCGACGGATCTGAGGTGAGTGTCGCGACTCTCTGCTCAGTTATTTACTCCTCTGTGTGTGCGATTCGTGTGACTTGTGACTTGTGCGCGGATTTAACGCATATATATATTCCGTATGTATATAATGTGTCGATGTGGATGTGTATGCGTTGTGTGTATATATATATATATGCAGGCGACGTGAGAGGAGCTTCACACGTGTGCGAAATTACTTGCGCGAAGTTGGCGAAGGAAAACATGCGCACCGTGCGCGCTTTTCGTCCACGCGGCGCGCAGCAATGGCCAATGGGAGCGAGAGAGACGGAGATATGGATACGGAGTGGGAGGGAGAGAGAGAGAGGGATGTGGATGGAGGAAGGGAGCGAGCACGCTTTGTTTTCGTCGCGAGGAACGCAGCATGGAAATTTTTTGTCGACTTGGGTCTGAGAATTTTGAGGGAAATAGTTTTTTAGAGAAGAAGGGGAAGTAAAGGGTCGAGGGGGAGGGGGAAGAGTGTTTTGCTTTTGAATTTCCGGTGATAAAAGATGCAAGATTTTGTATTTTGAGGGTTAAGCTTGTAAATTGGGTTTAAAGGAGAGATGAGTCTGGGAATATCTGGGTTAGGGAATGTTTAGTTGACCTTGTTTAGGGAATTATTCGGTAATGGGTCGTTGGTTGGTTGGATTTTGGAAGATGAAATTAATAAGGAAGTTGATTGGGTTTCTGTGGGATTGGAATTTTTTTTTACGGCAAAAACGGCATTTTGTATGGTTTTTTCTTGGGAAGTTTTTCGAGATTGTTATGTCTGATGAAATGGTGAAGTGATTGAATGTCGTAGTCGATATCGCGGAGACGCCCGTTGAATTTTCCACAATTAGAGGCGTCCGATTGGTGCGAGCTGCGAGAAAAGGGGACGGAGAGAAACATAGTTGAGAGAGAGAGAGAGAGAGATAAAATAAAAGAGCGAGAGGGAAAGAGAGAGAGAGAGAGTGAAACCAGATAGAAATTCCGAGCTCTCGCTTCTCGCTTCTCTATCGCGATCCAGCGATAGCCACGAGAATCTATGACAACGCTCAACCTTCTCGCCTGTTGCTTCCTTCGGGCCAATCATATAGTAATAATAAAAAAAATAAAAATAAAAATAAAAAGATAATAAAATATTTAAGAAAAAAATGTCCCACGCCAGCGAATAATAATCTCGAGAAACGAGGAATTAAAAAAAAGCGTGATAAGAGAAATAGGAAAATTTGTGGAGAGAAGGAGTGATTAAAGTTTAGCCTCCGAGCGGCAATTTAAAAATAAAAAAATAGAAAATAAAGTAAAAGAAATAGATGATAAAATATTTGAGGAAAAAAACGTGATAAGAGAACTAGGAAAATTTGTGGGGACTGATTAAAGTTTTGCCTCCGAGCGGCAATTTAAAAATAAAAAAATAGAAAATAAAGTAAAAGAAATAGATGATAAAATATTTGAGGAAAAAAACGTGATAAGAGAACTAGGAAAATTTGTGGGGACTGATTAAAGTTTAGCCTCCGAGCGGCAATTTAAAAATAAAAAAATAGAAAATAAAGTAAGCGAAATAAAAGATGATAAAATATTGATAAGAGAAACTAGGAAAATTTGTGGAGAGAAGGAGTGATTAAAGTTTAGCCTCCGAGCGGCAATTTAAAAATAAAAAAATAGAAAATAAAGTAAAAGAAATAGATGATAAAATATTTGAGGAAAAAACGTGATAAGAGAACTAGGAAAATTTGTGGGGACTGATTAAAGTTTTGCCTCTGAGCGGCAATTGACCGCGTGTGCCTCGACCAATAGCAACGCGAAGCGGTGAGAGTGAACGGCTCGATTCTTTATTTCTATCTAGCGCAGCCGAGGCTGCTGCTGCTGTTGTGGCTGCTGCTGCGGCTGCTGCTGCGGGTTGAACCGGAGTCTCAGCTCCACCTGACGATTAGGGACAATTTCTAATGGGATATTCTATTACGTTGCGGGCAACCGGACTCGGTTGCACCGACGCGACGCGAAAATCTCGATGCTGTTTACCAGTCGAGGCGAATTAAGGGCTTTCCCTTTCATAAATAAATAAACATCTTGAATATATAACAAATTGCAGAAATAAAAAGCCAATTATTTTCGCTCTTTTTTGGATTATTATTTTTTATTTGTAACGACGTAATTTGTGCAAAATTTGCAAAAATTGCACCGACGCAGCACGAAATGTCGATGCTGTTTCGCCAGTCGAGGCGAATTAAGGGCTTTCCCTTTCATAAATAAATAAACGTTTTGAAGAAATCGAAAGTTGCAGAGAATATAAGCAAATTATTCTTACTCTTTTTGTTTATCTAAAAAAAATTTTAAAATGCGCGAAAATACGCATCGAGGTTGCACTCACGCAACCCGCGAATCATGATGTTTATCCGGGTGGCGTTGAAAACTCGTCCGCATTTAAATTTAGCCCACGCGAGGCGCAACAAACGCCCGAGTCGGCGACCGTGCGAGAATCCTGACCCGCTAAACAATCTCGAACGCTTTCTTCCTACTTTCTTTTATTTTTTTTTAACGCGGAAAGCTCATTGGAATGAGCCAAGCAAAGAAAAAAAAAATTAAAAGATGAGTCGTTATTGACTCGGGCGACAGCCGTAAGATTAATCGGATGACGAAATTTTTCAGCAAAATTCGAGATCCAGTTGAGTAATTTTTATTCCCGTTTTCGTGAATCAGCTGACGGTCGCAAAACGCCCGTCTTCAGTTGCTTAGAGTTGAAAAATTAAGAGACGGCAATTAGCGGAGAGTCTAAAGTGCATCGAGGGGTGGAGTCAGGAAACACGCGAGACGTTCGGACGATAAAACCGCGAGATCAGTTGTTGAGTCTTCAGACTTTCAGACCCGGCGAGTCTAATAAAATTAATCCGTCGCCGCAAAAAAAAATCTTCAGCTTCGATCATTTTTAAAGACCAAAAAATCGGCCATTAATTACTTCCTAATCAATTAAGGACCATTCTGTCATTAATTATTTCCCAATTAATTAAGGACAAATCTGCCGTTAATTACTTCCTAATTAATTAAGGACCAATGCGCCATTAATAACTTCATAATTAATTAAGGACCAATACGCCATTAATTACTTCCTAATTAATTAAGGACCAATATGTCGTTAATTACTCCTTATTTAATTAAGGGTCAATCTTCCATTAATTACTTCTCAATTAATTAACGTCCAATCGTTAATCATTTTTTTTCAAAATTTCAGGGTCAAGAAGACGAGGAAAATTTTCAGTCGTCTTTGAAATTCAAGAAAATTGGAGCCCGGGCTAAAGGTCCGAAGGATTAAGGCGATGCAGGCCGAGCTGATGTACCGAAAGCCGACGTCGGTGATGATGACGTCGTCATCAAGCGTTCCGCAGCAGCAACAACAACAGCAGCAGCAACAGCAGCTGCAGGGCGGAGGTCATCGAGTCAAGTGCGAGCCGCGGGACGCGCGGGAAACGATTCACTCGGGTCACTTCATGGTGTCGGACTTCGAGGCTGAAGCCCAGGACGACGAGGACGAACTGGCGGTTCCGGTGCCCGAAGAGGAAGCCGCCAGACTCGCCATAATCGCCCCAATCGGCTTCTCCCTCGAAAAATTCGTCCTCAGCTCGACGACCGACAAAACGTCTCAGCAGCTCAGCATCGAAACGTCGCTGAACAAATTGTTTCAGTGCATGTCGCTTGCCTACAGGTGAGATATTGATAATTTACCAGTTGGACGGGAAATTATTATCAGTAACGAAGGATTCTTAATTCTAAGGCGAACGATAACAATTTTTTGTAACGTGGATAGGAGTCTATTTTCAGTCCACGTAATTGGTTTTCGACGTCGATTTCCGGTGGATGGGAATTTTTTTTTTAGCTGGACAGAGGATCTGGACAATTTTGTAGACATTTTTCACGGCGTTGGAATTGACTGGAATTGATACAGGAATTAAAGCCAAGATTGAGGACCAAAGGAGGATTCGATTAGGAGTCAGGATTTTTTATGTGAAAATAGACGTCGGAAGAATTTGATGCTGCCTTCCGTTTACGAATTTTTAGGGATGTTGGTATCGACTGGAATTGATACTGGAATTGAATGCCAAAATCGACGGACGAAAGGAAGATTCGATATCGAAAGGAAGAATCAGAGGATTCGATGGGGAAATGTAAATCAGGAGACAATTTGATGTTGCCTTCCGTCTTCCGAAGAGCTCTCTTTCGTCCATCGACGCCGACGCCGCGACGAATTTAATCAAGATAGAGTCGAGCTCGAACCACGTGTTGATTCCGCGTTACGCAACAATATCGCGAGAAGCCGCCGCGCGCGGGACTTTGGATGCGCGTTCGGCGGATCTATGAGAATATCGCCGGCGAAACGGCGACGGAGAAAGAGGCGAATCGCTCGATTCTGTAACCTCCGTCTAATCGCTTTCTGCCTTTTATCTCACAAAAAAGAAAAGAACTGAGATCTGAAAAAATTATCTCTCAAAAAAAGAAAAGAACTAAGATCTGAAAAAATTGTCTCTCAAAAAAAGAAAAGAACTAAGATCTGAAAAAATTATCTCTCAAAAAAACGAAAAGAACTAAGTTCTGAAAACAAATGTCTTAGTTAAAAAAATTAGCTGAAATGCTCTGTGTTTAAAATAATTCTTCAAAAAAATGTTCCTTGAATTTTGATTTTGTTTCTAAATATTTTGCGAATTGTTGCAGATTCGCAGCAGAGTCGTCGTCTCCGCAGATTGACATTCATCAATTTCTCCTCAATGGAAGCACCGAGCGTGTTTACGAACGTCACCGGACGGCCCTCGTAGCCCCGTTTCTTCGGTCGACGCAACGTCGACGACGACGC
This sequence comes from Itoplectis maculator, assembly GCA_964034905.1. NCBI lineage: Eukaryota > Metazoa > Arthropoda > Insecta > Hymenoptera > Ichneumonidae > Itoplectis > Itoplectis maculator. The sequence goes on from OZ035859.1 coordinate 9,441,439, forward strand.
TCGTTGTGTGTCCGAGGCGATTGAATTAATCGAAAGCGACCGGTTCGCGGAGCAGTCGCGGCGCGAAACGCGTTCGACTGAAGTCGAGCGCGCAATTAAATGCAGCCTCGCAAAGTCCGAAGCCTCGTGGCGCCTGGTTCGGCCGTTCGGCGAGTCCGGAAGGCGTTCCCCCGACATTTCGAATTTATTTTATTTTTTTTTCATCAAATTTTCTCATCGGCCTGACGGTTTTTTGCGTTTTTCATATCGAATTCACGATTTTTCGGGCAAACACCGGTGATTTTTGGAATCAGCGGAAAATTTCCCATCGGATAGGGTTTTAAAACTTCGTTAAATCGAAAAAAAATTTTTTCGATTTTTTTCGAAAAAATGGCAAGGGTACCCCTTCTAAAAATTTGCGATTTTTGAGGGTCAACTTTGAAATTCTGCAAAAAATCGAAAAATCGAGATATCGCGTTCCGCCTGGCGGCATTCTCTTCGTTGAAGTGTCTTCTTTCGAATGCAAAAAGAAAATCCAGATTCCATGCATCCAAAAAAAAATGACATCGATTTTCGTGAAGGGTTAAAATTTGAAATAATTGAAAAATCGTTTTTCGTGTTTTTCTCCTAAAATTTTTGATTTTTCGGGCAAATATCCGTGATTTTTGGAATCAGCGGAAAATTTCCCATCGGATAGGCTTTTAAAACTTCGTTAAATCGAAAATTTTTTTTTTCGCCAAAAAAACGGCAAGGGGTACCCCTTCTAAAAAATTGCGATTTTTGAGGGTCAACTTTGAAATTCTGCAAAAAATCGAAAAATCGAGATATCGCGTTACGCCTAGCGACATTCTCTTCGTTGAAGAGTTATCTTTCGAATGCAAAAAGAAAATCGAGATTCCATCTATCCAAAGAAAAATTACATCGATTTTACTGAAGTACCGAAATTCGAAAAAAGTAAAAAATCGTTTTTCGCATTTTTCTCCTCAAATTTTTTATTTTTCGGGCAAAAACTGGTCATATTTGGAATCAGCAGGAAATTTCCCATTGGATAGGCTTTTGAAACTTCGTTAAATCGAAAAAAAAATTTTCGCCAAAAAAAACGGCAAGGGATTCGTTAAAACGAATTTTTTTTCCGCCTATTTTTCGCGCTTTTCTCCTCGAATTTTCAAAAAAAGAGGGGGCAGAAGCGCCACGCGCGGTGCGAATTCCCTGTTTGCCCCCACGTGCGGCGTTCGACTGATCGCGTGACGCGAGTCGATCGCGTACGCAAGCGCGAGGCAGATTTACACGCACGTGCCGCGCGAGTTTCGCAGAGGTGCGAGCAACACCTCTCAGTTCGATCATCGCATCAAGAACTTTTTTTTTCCCCGACGACAGAAAAACACAAACCAGTATTGTACTCAGCTAATCAATGCGAAACGTACGCAAAGTGTCTCTCGTAAATTCATTTCCCAACGTATCTGTTCATTGTCTCAATTATTCGCTGACATTTCAAGTCCACAATTAGCCGTGATAATTTTTTCCGAAAACAATTTGCGAATTAAACAGCGAACTTTAAATTAATTTCCACGAGTAAGTAAAGTACGATCAGACAATCAGCGAGAAATTGTCGGTGGTAACGAATTGAGTCGTCGCAGCTGAGAGCAACACCTCTCAGTTCGATCATCGTATCAAGAATTTTTTTTTTCCCCGACGACAGAAAAACACAAACCAGTATTGTACTCAGCTAATCAATGCGAAACGTACGCAAAGTGTCTCTCGTAAATTCATTTCCCAACGTATCTGTTCATTGTCTCAATTATTCGCTGACATTTCAAGTCCACAATTAGCCGTGATAATTTTGTTCCGAAAACAATTTGCGAATTAAAAGCGAACTTTAAATTAATTTCCACGAGTAAGTAAAGTACGATCAGACAATCAGCGAGAAATTGTCGGTGGTAACGGATTGAGTCGTCGCAGCTGCTGAACAACACGATCGTAAATCCAGATGGAAGTGATAACGATCGTTGCAATCTCTCGGCGAGAAAATGCTGTATTTTTTTTTCCTGTGGAATTAATCCGCGATTCAAGTTCTCGATTTTCCTCGTCGATTTAATTTTTCTTCTGCCTCCGAGAGTCGAATTTATTCTGAAGTTTTTTTTTATTTCTGTTCCAGGTTGCTTAGAAATTTAAGCCAGGAAGGTTTTAAAGGATTGTCAGTCATTTGTTCGAGTCCCCAGAATTTAATTCGAGCGCAATTGTCGTCATCGTCATAATTATCGACGATTTTCGTTCAGACCGCAGAATCGAGGGAAAGAAGTCGTCGCGTAATCCAGCATCGAGGACATCCGAGCGAGTCTCTTCGGCATTACGAGGCTCGTTCGCCGTTATCAGACTCAGCCTAGCGTGAAAATAACGGCTTATCTGATAACCGTCCGCGATTGGCGCGTCTTTATCGTACTCGAAGATCTCGCGATCGTCTTCCAAGTTGTATAATTATCCTCCGGAGCTTTAAATATTTTCTCACAATTTTTCTAAATTAAATTCATTAATTAAAAAAAAAAACGTATTTGTCTCGCTCGAAGCTCTCAAAGCGTTCGTGCGATCGTCTTCCAAGTTGTATAATTATCCTCGGAGCTTTAAATATTTTTTTCTCACCATTTTTCTAAATTAAATTCATTAATTTAAAAAAATATATATATTGAGGGCTTCGAACGAGATATAAAAAAAATATCTCGTTCGAAGCTCTCAAAGCGTTCCAAATTGTGGTCGATCGTCTTCCAAGTTGTATAATTATCCTCGGAGCTTTAAATATTTTTTTCTCACCATTTTTCTAAATTAAATTCATTAATTAAAAAAAATATATATAGAGGGCTTCGAACGAGATATAAAAAAAATATCTCGTTCGAAGCTCTCAAAGCGTTCCAAATTGTGGTCGATCGTCTTCCAAGTCGTATAATTATCCTCGGAGCTTTTTTCTCACACGCAGATACTTTTTTTCTCACTATTTTGCTGTCTAAATTAAATTCATTCATTTAATAAGAAATGTATTTGTCTCGTTCGAAGCTCTCGAAGCGCTCGCGAAATGTTCTCGCGATGAAATCGAGTCGACGGGCGTTGCAGCCGCGTCGGCTGGAAGTAAACATTTCTATTCCGCTGACGTAATTCACGAAGTGCAGAGGACGCGAGTCGCGGGCATCGAGGTCCGGGTCAGACTCGACGCTTCGAAGCTTCGCGCGTTCCGCTGCACAATAACAAACGCCGCGCGATCATCTCGAAAAATTACATACGTTAAATTATCTCAGCTAAAGATAAAGCTTCCATTTTTTTTAACTGGCCCACATTTCATTGGTCGTTAATTTCCACGAGCCTCGAATTATTTTTCGAATAGCTCAACAGCCTTGACTCGTATTTCCCAACTCGAAGGGTCAATTCGCAGTTGACCCTTTTTCGTTTGTACGATGATTTTCATAGATCTGCAAACAATGGGAAGGCTGTGAGAAAAATAAATCGGAGGAAGGCTGTGAGAAAAATAAATCGGGGGATGAATCGAGAACAGTGAAAACTCGAGACTTGGAGGCTCGTCTTCTTCCTGAAAGTCGACTCCGGACGCTCAGTGAGCTCACGCGTTTTGCGTAACAAGTCGACATTAGCGTTCGGATTTGTAGCCTCGACTTTATTGCCTGACTTTGCTCCTCGTAATTCTCGTCTAGTGTCAGAATTGCTGAGGTTGACTCACGAGACGAAAATCACGATAGGTGCCTCGATAAAGACATCGGCATCACGAAAAAATTTGCCTCCTCTTCCTTCCTTCGGCTTCTTCTTTTATTTGCAAATTAAAAGGAGCAGCTTTGATGCTTCGAATAGTTGTAAAAAATGATTCAGCCAACAGCCAATGAATTGCGTCGTTCGTTCTTCTTTTTTTGGTTTTTAATTAAGAGGAGCAGCTTTGATACTTCGAATAGGTAAAAAAAAAAAAAAAAAAAAAAATTCGACCAGTAGCCAATGGCTCAAAATTGGTCTCCTTTTCTTTCGGTTTCTACTTTCGTTTTTCCATTAAAAGGAGCAGCATTGATGCTTCAAATAGTTAAAAAAAAATCAGCCAACAGTCAATGAAATGCTTTTTGGTTTCTACTTTTGTTTTCCAATTAAGATGAGCAGCTTTGATACTTCGAATAGTTTATAAAAAATGCTTCAGCCAACAGCCAATGACGGAATCATCAACACCGGCAAATAACATTTACAGCGAATAACACGTCGAGATCAGTATTCAAAGAGCCGTCGAGCTCGGAAATCTTCCAGTTGCCCGCGACGATATGTTGACTTTTATGTCTGAGCGAGAGAAAACACTCTCGGATGCGATAAGAAAACCGATGCCCGGGAATAAACGGGTTCACGATATATTTAACTAACATTCAGTCGCTGAATTTTCACATTTTTTTTTTTCAGTCCTGCTTATCGATTGAGCTTCAAACAATCGGTCGTCAAAAAATTGTTATCGTCTTGCGCGAAAATCGCAAAGCCGATGTAAAAACACCGAAGCTATTTATTATTTTATAAATAGTTGAGCTCAATTGCGGATGGAAAATTACGACGATTATTCGTGAAAAGTCCGTCGTTATCGGTTACCGACGTGATTACGACTGCGGCGATTGTCGCCCTTATCGCGAAATATAATTATGCGAATGTACATAAAGTGAGTCACGGATGGTGCCTCGTCGCCTTTGGCCACCGAAATCGGCGCCGAGCGAAATGACTAATCTCATTTTTCGTGTGTCAAAATTATTTTTCGGTCCCTCGTTACTGTAATTAGAAAATATATTTGACAAATGTTTAAGATAAGATTTGTGAAACGCAGATAAGTCGAGATATGACACATGGAAATTGTGAATTTGTTTCAGACAGAAGCTGACTTCGCCAAAGTGGAACCGCTTCAAGGGGATCAGGCTCCGATGGAAGGACAAGATAAGGCTCAACAACGTCATTTGGCGCTGCTGGCATATGCAGTGTGAGTCTTCGTTTCCCTCAATTCATCCTCATTAAATTCCCTGTCTCATTTTATTTATTTATTCCTCAGCCAAAAAATCCTCAGCTGACCCCAATCCTCATTTTTTTTCCTCAGCCAAAAAATCCTCAGCTGACCCTAATCCTTATTTTTTTTCCACAGCCAAAAAATCCTCAGCTGACCCCAATCCTCATTTTTTTCCTCCGCCAAAAAATCCTCAGCTGACCCCAATCCTCATTTTTTTCCTCAGCCAAAAAATCCTCAGCTGACCCCAATCCTCATTTTTTTTCCTCAGCCAAAAAATCCTCAGCTGACCCCAATCCTCATTTTTTTTCCTCAGCCAAAAAATCCTCAGCTAACTCCAATCCTCATTTTTTTTCCTCAGGCAAAAAATCCTCAGCTGACCTCAGCTGAACATTTTTCCAAGTCCTAAATTTATTTTTCTCAGCTTAAAAAATATATTTCTCGTCATTGACTCGATTCAATTGGCTTGAAAAAAAATTCTGGATTCTCCTCAATCGAATATTTTTCCTCAGCCAAAAAATGCGAATGGTAGCTAATCATTTTTTTTTTTAAGTCCTTGATTAATTTATTTTACTCAGCTATAAAAAATATATTTATAATTGATTCAATTGGCCTTAAAAAAAATCATCCCAGACGCAAAGTCTCAATTATCCAGAATCGATGAGAAAAAATTAAATTATCGAGAGTCAAAAATGAGGAAAAAAATCGTAATAATATCAGGAATTCTGAGTGGCAGACGAAGAGAGAAGAGAAAGAGAGAGACAAAGTTTGCTCGCGCCTTGTCTGCTGCTGATAGCAATGATAGATTTGCAAACACGAATAACGAGCACGCGACTCGCACGTGAGTGGCTTTATTTCATATTTCTTTTTTTCTTCTCTCCCGCGATTTTCAACCTCGCCACTCCCCTCATTCCCCCCCACCAACATTTTCGATCCCATCGTCGGCTCTTTCACACTCCGAAACGTTTATCGGGACGTGCGAACGCGTCCCGAGAGTCTCCGATCCTCGGCGTTTGCTGACCGACCGAACCGACCGCGGCGACGATTATTAAAGACGAAGACGAAACGAAGGCGACCGTCGCACCGAGGAAACATTAAAACACACCTCAGTCCTCGTCGAAGACTCCGCACGAAACGTTCGCACGAATTGCGCAACACTTTGTTTTTTTTTGTATTTTTTTTTATCGCGCTACGATTTTATCAACCAATATTTTTATTTTTAAAGCAGACTAACAGTGTTCTTTTTTATATACAATAATTTATTTTTTATTTTTTGAAGACATTGATTATTTTATTTTAATGATTTAAAAAACGTAGGAAAAGAAGTGAGAAAAGAGAAAAGACGAGTGAACGAAATACGACGGAAAAATAAAATATTAAATTAATCGTCGGACGTCTGAAGTATCTCAAATATTGGCTGCAGTGTTTCGGAGTAATTTTTTCTTACTTTTGACGTTACGAAAAAAAATCTCAGAGAGGAAGGAGCGTCGGTACAAAATTTCGCGGGTGTTTCGGAAGATGGGTCGTCGGAAAGTCGGCATCGGAACGCACTCGACGCGTCTGTCGTGCTCTCGTTTCGTCGTCGCTGCGACGAACTACGAAGTCGTGACCGGCAGGTAGTTCGCGTCTGTCTTCGGGGTCTTTCCGCGATTATTTTTCTTGGACGGTGAGACGTCGTTATCCCCGTTCGTTGGCCCTCGAACCATTTATTTCCTCAAGGTTGACACTTGAGAATTTATTTGTGATTTCCTTTTTCTAGTTATTCTGAAGCAAAACACCCTCGTCTGCCAATTCGCCTCCCCACTTGACGTGGACACCCACAACAAGCCAGAGGTGAGTGGAAAAAAAAAAAAAAAAAAAAAAAAATCAGTTCTTACTTTTTTATTGTTACTTTTATTTTTATTAAAATGATTTTATATGAGCCGAAAATAATGTTAACGATGAGAGTCATGATTGTAAAATATTCCTCGTCCACAAACGACCATTACTCACATTTTCCATTTGTCAGCAGAGGCATTTGTCGATTAGATAAAACGTCCGACGATAATAGAAAATATCTGTAAGCTCGGATAAAATTGTAACGCATCGGTGGCTCGAAAAATAGTGTTTGTACAAGACTATCCGTTTGTATTTGCGCAGGCGGTGGTGTTGGAGGGCAAATACTGGAAGAGAAAGCTCGCCGCGGTAACAGCTGAGTACAAGAAATGGCGAATGTTCTACAGGAACAGAATCCTTGGATGGACGAACAAGGATGGAACGGATATGGTATGAAAAATAATTTGTCTCCAACCTTTTCTCACTGTGTTTATCATATTCTGTCCTTTACCATTTTTTTTACATCATATTCTGTCCTATACCATTTTTTTTATATCATATTCTGCCCTTTACCATTTTTTTTACATCATGTTCTGTCCTTTACCATTTTTTTTTACATCACATTCTGTCATTTACCATTTTTTTTACATCATATTCTGTCCTTTACCATTTTTTTTACATCCTGTCTGATGACGCAATTTTTTTTTTACCTCCATCAAATCATTCGAAATTTGTTTAACGATAAAGGAAAAGTAATTTTCGGTTGAACAGCTGGAATCGATGGACATGTTGGACTGGGGAAGCGGTTTGGGTTCGTCCGGGGGCTTCGGTATCGGTCTGGGAAACTCTTACGGGGGTTCGAGCGGTCTTCCCGGTTCGGAAAGCGTTCACAGCATGATGGTAGATGAGGATTACATGGAGCTGATGACGGACACGCTTTTCTCGACGATAAGCTCTAATCAACCTCTGTATTTTCCGGATCCGCGTGAAATTGGTAAGATTTATTCCCTTAAGCAAAAAAATTGCTCTTCAGGGTCCACAAATATTTTTCAATACGCGTTTAATTCCTGAAATTGGTAAGATTTATTCTCCTAAGCAAAAAATTGCTCTTCAGGGTCCACAAATATTTTTTAATACAAATATTTTGTGCTAAGAACCAATAATTAAGAATTTTTGTTTTTATTTTTAATTGAACAGCGAGAGGCGCGAGTCTCGCGGATTTTATTCAACCGAGTCTGGGGCCGCTCCAGCCGAATCTCGACGACTTCATGGACACCCTGGAGCCCCTCCAGGAATTCCTGAACTCGAAGCTGCCGCCGGTGCCCGAGGAGGACGACATGTTCAGGTCGGGCGGACTGAACAGCAGCAATTACTCGGACCTCGAGCTCATGCAATCGATGAATCATCATCATCAGGTCAGCCAGATGAACGACTCGAGCTCGGGGGTGGTCGCTAGTCAACAGGGCAATCAGGCCGCCCAGCAGCAGCAGCAGAATCCCAGCGACGAGCAGACGCAGCAAAGTCAACAGCAGCAATCCTCGGAATTGCAGAATCTTCAGTACACCGCGAAAATTTATACTCAGAGCCAGGAGTCGTCGGGAGTGTACAGAAATAATGTGTAAGTTCAAATCTATCCATCTTCCCTATAATTAAAATAAATCGCTGCTAAGGAAATTGCTAAAAAAATTGCTAAAAAAATCCTAAGAATAAATATTAACGTGGATAACGTTTTTATTGCAGAAATATAAATGATAATTTCGGAAGACAAAGTTTCGGAGGTCCGGTGACGTCACCAATGAGGGAAAAAGGTCGGACGGGAAGATCGACGTTGCGAGGAAATCGGACGATTCAACAGACACAGCAGCAGCAGCAACAGCAGCAGCAAAATTCGTACAATCAAAGTGTCGTTGCCTATCAGCAGCAACAACAGCAACAGCAGCAGCAGCAGCAACAGCAGCAGCAGCCATTTTCGATGGAACTGCAGCCAGTGCAGTTGAATTCGACGACGAGTCAGGTGCAGTCGGAGATGAATTCGCTGAGCGAGTCCCATGTGCAGAGTCTCGCGACGGGAACGTCGAATTACATCCAAAGCGGCGCGACGACCTCGCAGATCCAACCCAGAGCCATAAGACCGTTGCCACCTTCCGTGTCGCAGCAACAGCAGCCACAGCCATTGGCCGAATCGTTTAAAATCGTTCAACAGGCGCAGCAGGGCTACAAATTCGCGCCGCCCGGACAGAGCTTCAACCCTCAGTGCAAATTTCGTAACAGCAGCTTTAAGGTATCGATTGACCTAGTATTTTATTTTATTACATCGATTTGTTGAAATTTATGTAATTTTATTACAAATTAATTATTACATCGATTGATCGATCGATTTTTCATTTTATTACATCGATTGATCGATCGATTTTTTATTTGATTGCATCGATTTGTAATAAAATGAAATTTGTTTCATCGATCGGTTCGTAATTGTACAATCAATTGATTTATTATTTTTTCCAGACTTTAACTGGCCAACCCGTCGTCACCGTGTCGACGAATCAGCCGAGCCAGTCGCACATTCTCCTCCAATGTCGACCCTCGGGTCTCGATCTCACCGCGCCCGCCTTGCATCCCACCAAACTCTTGCCCCGACCTGCGCAGGCCAATTCCGCCGCCGACAAGGAAGAAGTTTTCGCGGTGCCAAAGGTCAGTGTCTCTGTCCTCGCGCGACTCGCTTAGCCGGACTGTATTTTCTTTATCTAGCGGAAGAGTCGGGAGGGTCAAGTTCTCTGATCTTTTCCGTCGATCTCCCCGCCTCGCGAGACTCGCTCTTATCTCAGGATTAAACGCACAAGGAGCTTCTGTCTGTGAAAACAAGCGAAGACAACACCGTTTTCAGAGACTTCGCGGTTTTTATATTTGCCCTTTGATTTTTTATAGGCCTTTGAAAGTCATCAATATATATTTTTTTAATCAACACATTTATAGTAATAGTAGTAGTAGTATTTGTATTACTTATATTATTTATAACACATTTTTCGGAGACTTCGCGTGTTTTATGTCTGCCCTTTGATTTTTTTTATAGGTCTTTGAAAGTCATCAATTTTTTATTTCTCTTTTAAATTAACACATTTATGTATTTTTTAATTAACACATAAATTGCGTTAATGAGATTTGAGTCTAGGATTGAGTGATGAATGAGTTTTCTTTTTCTGTTTTACAGTATCAGATGAAGGCGAGAAATCGATCGCGCAGCAGTTCGTCGCTCGCTCCTCCGAGGATTCATCCGCCGCCTCTCGTTTCTGCCGTCAGCGATCCGGCCTTGAACATCAACAACAACGTCCTCCTCGCTCAATTACTTACGAACAGTGAGTAACAAGGCAAAAGTCATTCGGAACTCCGTTGATTTTTATAATTCGAGTTCGTTTCCTCCTCCCAAAAAAAAAAAGACACGTCGGGTCTGTACACCGTGAGCAGCGGTCCCGAGCACAAAGTAATGGCGACGACGTCGAGTCAGCCGAGCTCGGTCAAGCACATCTTGCCGATGCTGCCGCCGAGCCCCAATTCCTCGGTCCAACAGCAGCAGCAGCAGCAGCAGCAGCAGCAACAGCAGCAGCAACAGGCGACTAGTAATCCGAGTCATCACGTCACGGCGCCGTTGACCGTCCAGACGATCGTGAGCTCGCCCAACGCACAGCAGAATCAGCAGTCGCATCAGCAACAGGTGAGGATTATTTGCACGAAAAATCGAAAGTTCGATTTTTACAATCGTTTCTTGACTTTTTTTTGGTGAAATTTTTTTTTTGCGATTTAACGAATTTTTAAAGCCCTATCCGATGGGAAATTTTCCGCTGATTCCAAAAATGACGGTTATTTGCCCGAAAAGTAAAAAATTCGGGGAGAAAAATGCGAAAAACGATTTTTTAATTTTGCCGAATTTTGGCATTTCACGAAAATCGATGTCATTTTTCTTTGGATGGATGGAATCTGGATTTTCTTTTTGCGTTCGAAAGATAACCCTTCAAGGAAGAGAATGGTGGAAGGCAGAACGTGATATCTCCTTTTTTCGATTTTTTGCAAATTTGTAAAGTCGACCCTCAAAAATCGCAGATTCTTAGAAGGGGTACCCCTTGCCGTTTTTTTGGCGAAAATTTTTTTTTTTTCGATTTAACGAATTTTTAAAGCCCTATCCGATCGGAAATTTTCCGCTGATTCTAAAAATCTCGGGTTTTTGCCCGAAAAGTGAAAAATTCGGGGAGAAAAATGCGAAAAACGATTTTTTAATTTTGCCAAATTTTGGCACTTCACTAAAATCGATGTCAATTTTCTTTGGATGGATGGAATCTGGATTTTCTTTTTGCGTTTGAAAGATAATCCTTCAGGGAAGAGGATGGTGCAAGGCGGAATGCGATGTCTCGATTTTTCGATTTTTTGCAAATTTTTAAAGTTGACCCTCAAAAATCGCAAATTTTTAGAAGGGGTACCCCTTCAATTTTTTGCGAAAAAAAAAATTTACGATTTTGCAAATTTTCAAAACCCTATCCAACGAGAAATTTTCCGCTGATTCCAAAAATCACGGTTATTTGCCCCAAAACCCGAAAATTCGAGGAGAAAAACGCAAAAATAAAAAATAAAATCTACCAGGCTGCCAAATTTTGTGATTTTTTTCATTAAAAAAATGTAAAAAATCATTTCAGAGCACGACCGGTCAGCAGCAGCAGCAGCAAAACCTTCTGTCGACGAAAAGTCCGAGTTCTCATTCGTTGCAGCACCAGAGCAGCAGTCCGGGTTCGCCGAAGGAGCCGACGAGCGCGCACAGTCCTCAAGGCCTGAGTCTGAGTCCGCTGCACAGTCCGATGAGCCTGGGAAGTCCCTTATCACCGTCGCGGAGTTACGTGAAGGGCGAGCAGCCGGAGCGAGGTCAGTACAAGGAGCAGCGACGCGTCGGTCACATTCACGCCGAGCAGAAGCGTCGTTACAACATCAAGAATGGCTTCGACATGCTGCACAGTCTGATACCGCAGCTGAGTCAGAATCCCAACACGAAACTGAGCAAAGCGGCGATGCTGCAGAAAGGCGCGGATTACATAAAGCAATTAAGGTCCGAGAGGCATCAGTTGAAGGAGGAAATGGACAGCCTGAGACATCAGATCGAGTGCCTTAATACGTCGATAAGGTGACAATGTGTTCAGTTAATTTTTATTTAATTGTTCAGTCAATAAATATTGATCTAAAATTGAATTTTTAATCTGTTCCGTTAATTCTTTATTAAATTGTTCAGTCAATCAATATTGATTTAAAATTGAATTTTTAATCAATTGAATCAATATTGAAAATAATTGACGTCTGGGAACTGATTTTTTTTTATTGCAGTAATTGTCAATCCATGCTTCCTGCTACGGGCGCGCCCGTCTCACGACAGAGGACCAACAAAATGAAGGAGATGTTCGACGAATACGTTCGCAAACGTACGCGAGAAAATTGGAAGTTCTGGATTGTATCCTTTTGCAATGAGTCGAAGCTGACGCGTTTTTTTTTAAATGATTCAGTTGAATCATTAATTTAAAAAAAATTGATTACAGAATGTTTTTCTTAACCACTCGTCATCAGTTTAGCATATTGCTCGAGCCACTTATGATATCGTTCAACACATCCGTGTCCACGGCTAGTATAGAGGATTTATACAGGAGCACGATACTCTGGGTGGAGCAGCATTGCTCGCTCGTTGATCTCAGGCCAGGTAAATTTCTCAATTGAATTTCTTTATTACGTTATTCGACCGAATTGGCATTATTTGCGTTATTTATTTTATACACTTATTTGTATTATTTATTTTATACACATTTGTATTATTTATTTTATACACTTCTTTATATTATTTATTTTATTTTTCAGCTGTCCTTAATTCGTTGAGGTATCTGTGCACGGCGACCGATATTCTGTCGGACCCGGCGCGGTTACCGGAGGAGGCGTTGGCCGCGGTGAATCACACGGAACGACGGCGTTCGACGCAGTGAACACTCGTTTCGCTCTAATTAATCGCGAGTGTGTGTGTGAGAGAGAAAGAGAGAGAGAGAGAAAGAAAAGAGCAATCCGGACACACAAGTAGCGAAAGGTCGCAATTTTTTTTTTTTTTTTTTTTCGCGACATATCGAACCACGATCGCAGCCGGATTGCCGACGCGTTAGGATACATTTTAAGCTTTTCCGTGGCACAAAAGTCTCCCCGATGATCGACGAGACGCGTGGAAAAAGCGATAAACACAAACGCGATAATGAGTCAAAGTGCAATGTTTTTTTTCCTATATAAACACAGAAATATGTACAGAGTATTTACACGTTTAATAATCGAGAATTAAGGATGACGATTGACAAAAAATGATTGTGAGTGTGCTGATTGCGAGGCTTTTTCGCGAAAAGCCTCTTTTGTTGCCCATATCACGCGCAATTTTAAACTTGCCCCTTATCTTAATCTTCTTCTTTTAGTGATTCGATATATGTATTTTTTTTTTCGACTAATTTTTTCCTCTATTTTTTCTTTTATTTCCTTTCACTCGTTATCCCTCTAATTTCTCTTTCGTTACGCTCGTTGGGTGGTTCTTCATCGGAAAGAGAGCAGATGAGAAAAAAATAAATAAAATCACGTAGAACAAATCATTCCATTTTCCGACACAGACGATCAACGGCACTGCTACACTTTTGAAAAAAAAAAAAAAAAAAAAAAAAAAAAAAATACGTGTACCTCGATTTTTTCGGCCGCGAAACGTCTGAATTCTCCGAGTGTGGCTCTTTCCATTAAATCAACGCGAGAAAGATTGTATTTATGTAAGAATTTATAGAGATTCTCGAGATATATATATACACATAGCATATTTACGTATATCGCGGAGAATTATTTTTATAGAAACGAATTGGGCTTCGTTGTTATTTCATAATTAACGCTCGCGTTTATCGCTGAGAAGATAAACGCAAAGGACAAAGAATTATAAAAAGGAAAGCGAATGAGCAAAAAGTCGCGTTCGAATGTATTAAAAAAAAGTAAATTGTTAAACGAATACGAAAATTGATGGAACTATCGACGACAACGCCAAAGTGCCACACGCCTATGGAAAAATAAATAAAACGCGAGATATAGTTTTCGAAATATTTATTTTCCATGGAAACGGGAACTGGACTTCTCGGTAAAAGCTCGTTTTAATCGCACGGCGGTGAAATTTATCCTGTACAAAAAAAATTGTGAGGTTCGTGGACCCGAAAAAAAATTCGAAACTCGTGAACGAAAAATTGAAAAATCCTCGACGGGGTTCCAGTGTAAATATATATATCTCTCGCCGAATCGTTTGAAAGTCGTAAGAGCGATATTGTTGCAAACCAAGTGACCTTCGCGAATCGATAGACTCGACTCGCAAAAATAAAACAAACAGTCGATAATACTTTCGATTTTTTAAAAATTCGTCGATTGCGACCGACGACGCATGCACGTCATTCTTTTACCTAAAACGCATAACGTTAAATGTGTGTTGTATGTAAATGTGCCGAGAAAGCTAATCTATGTATATACACTCGAGTGTATTATACAGTTAACGACGTGAGAGATATATGTAGCGAATCAGCGACGAGACGTTCTTTTGTACAATATGTATCATACATTCATCGAGATTTTTTCGCCTTAGCTGTTATCCAAATGTTATTATTCACATTAAAAAAATATTATTAAATCATGGACACTGTATTCATTTAATTCAGGGATTTTTTTTCACAGGAATAATGGATTGTAGGACGCAGAAATAAAAATAGACGAAGCGACGCAGAATTTTCGACCGTAGAATCAAGCTCGGTTTTATTTACAAGATAGGACAGTACTATTAGAACGTCGGTAGTACTTAAATATTTTACAGCGCACGGTTATGGATTTTTTTTTCTCTCGTTTTACTTTTCTCAACGCCTGCTCCCTCTTTTTTTTTCTTCAACATTACAATTAAACAGTCCATTAAGTATATTAACGAATAAATTGTGTTGTATGCGTCGCATGTGCAATGCGCCTCGTGACTAGATTACAAAGAATACCATTACGAAAAATAATAACGAATTAATCAGTCAAATAATTTGACGCGATTGGATAACGAAACTCGGTTGTGAACTCGGAGTTTGAACGATCGGGGAACAAAAAAACGTCTATCGGCAATCGAATCTTGACAAGTTTTTTTTTTCTCTAAATTGTTTCTCACTGAAATCACTGTTCGCCTGTCGAGTATTTATTTAATTAAAAATAAAAAAGGACGATTATCGCGGTTGGCAGTCAACCGTTTTATGAGCGCATTACGATATTTAGGACGTTTACGACAATTGTGATAACACAACGAAGAACTCCGAAGGAAAGTCCGAAGCGAGAGCTTTCCTTCGCGTAACGTAAAAAGCTACAGTGTAAAATCGTTTTTGCATTGCTAAGCGTTTTGTAAATGCGCAGTTGGTAATTTCCGCCACTTTTATAGCATCCGACTGTCGGATGCTATGATTAAAACATTTCGTTTAAAAATAACGGCTGCGACGATTAAATTTGTGATTAGACAAGACATTACAATAAAAAAAAGGACGACATAAAAATAATTAGACAGAAGTATAAAAGAGCTTGGAGATTCCTTAAGTAATACTTTGCCGAGTTAAAACGAAAGAGACGGAACACGTTGTATTTTTTTTTTCAATGACAAGTCGAGGATTCGCGAGATCGAGGAATGACGGTGATTAAAAAATAAAATTGTCACAATCAGACAACAATCTGGTGTTAGTAACTTTAAAGTGACAGTCATCAATTATTTTCTGCCATTCAATTCGTCTCAGTGAATATAATTGTAATACTATAAATTAATTATTTTATAGTTTCTGGCTATTATAAAAAATAGTCGCGCGGACTAAAAACTAATAAGTTATCACTTTACAGTTACCAGGACCACCACAAGAGTGCCTTTTAAGTTTCGCCTCGTCTTTTTTTTTTTTTTTTTTTGGCAGCCGAAACTTTTGCGATATCCTCGCGAATGTTAAGACTAGCTCTCATACACAAAAATAATTGGACAGTGTGTGAGCTGTTTGGATGGCTGGACGATTCGAGATTCACGAAAAGAACGAGCGTGTAAAAATAAGTAGAATCTCTCTCTCTATAAAAAGCGGGTCTGCATTTTTTTCAATATTTTTTACACGCAATTTCTGACCAAATTCTAGAGGTCGAATTTTTTTTTTTTCGAGTCCACATTATCGACTCTCGAATTTTTCGTGCCTCTAATTTTCTCCCTTTTTCGCGTTATTCGCTAGATATTAATACTGGAAAAATATATGTACAAGCCTTTCGTACAGTCGCGAGCCAATCGTCAGCTGCGTTGGGTCGGGAATTATTTGTATAATTTTTTGCGATTTTTTCCAGCTCACAAATTGTTTCATGAGCTTGTGGAATATTTTTTTTAGCTCTTGAAGAACACTTAATTTCGGTTGTTCGCTTCTTCCTTCACCAGTATCTGTATTTCTTGACGCAATCGTTGCCCAGATCAACGACTACCAAATGATTATCAGGCAGAACGGCGATTCCGGTGGGACGGCGAAGTTTTGAGCTGTGGGAGTCGATTTCCGTGAGCAAAGTTCCTCCGCCGAGTTTGAGCACTTGAATTATGCTTCGACCTTTGTCGCTCCGCGAAGCCACAATTTTTCCTTCATTATCCACCGCAATTCCTCCGTATTTTCCTTTTCCTATTTAAAAGAAAGAGTATTAATACAATTTTTTACACATTTTTTTATCCGTCAGTTTTCATAAATACATAAAACGAAAAAAAATATTCCACCTGTCCCTTCGCCGAAGATTTCCTCCGAAAAATCGCCCTTCGCCGAAAAAACGTGAATCCGCGAATCAGCGACCAATATTTCTCCAGCGGGTCCGACGGTCACTGCGCTTATCAGCTTCACCACGTTTCGCTTTCCGACCTATCGAACCGATAACGTTTTAATAAAAACGCTCGTTTGTATATTTTTTTTGGCAGAGATTTTTTTTTAGCAGCAAGAAAAAAAATTGGATACACGCACTCCCACCTGGAAGAGTATTTTCCCGTCGGAGTCGAAGACGAAGACGCAGCTTTTGCCGTTATCAGCGACCAGGACGTGGCCGTAGCTTCTGTCTACCGCGACGTCGATGGGCTCCTAAATAAAAAAATTACATTTTAATACTCATAAATCTATCAATTTACTATTTTTATTTTTATTACAAAAATACGAACTTGGAAAGCGTTGTGCGAAAAGGAACGTATCGTATCTCCCAAAGTGCTCATTTCGGTGATGGAACGAGTCCGCCAATTAACGACGACGAGTCCCTGTTCGGAAACTGCGATTCCTGTACAGCTGCGACCTTCCAAACCCTCATTCGTAATGTGCCTTTGAAATTCCAGGTTTCCATCCAGGACCTTAAAAAAAAATTCATGGAATTAAAAAAAAATGATAAATATTTTAGCTCGTCCTTAAAAAAAATAAAAAATACCTTAAAAGTGCTTAAAAAAAATAAAAAATACCTAAAAAGTCCTTTAAAATAAATAAAAAATACCTAAAAAGTCCTTAAAACAAATAAAAAATACCTTTATCCGCGAATTTCCTGAATCCACAACGTAAACGAATCCATCGTCGTCCACAGCAACGGCGACCGGTTGATGAAATTCATCCTTTCCGCTGCCTCGACGTCCATAAGTCTTCACCGGTTCGTTGTGCTCCGTCGCATTAAAAAACAACGGATAATCCTTGATCGGCCTTTCGAAGACCGACAGTTTCAAGACGTAACGACTGGCGGACGGTGGTCTGAACAAAACTTCGTAGGTTCCGTTTTCCAGATCGCGAACCTCGGTTTCGATGACGTCGGAGCTCGAGGAGTCGGCTAAAGTGAGTTCGGCGCCGATCGGATCGCCGCCAGCGTTCCTCGGGTGTCCGTGATAATCAACGGTCTCCACGAGAACCGTCGCCTGGAGCTTCGCTATCGCCGGGTCCTTCAGACTCGCTCGACAAAGGCCTGAAAAAAAAATGGAGCAATTTTTTAATTCGACGTTTCACGCGTATTTAATTTTTTTCTGCGTCCTTTTCGGAAACGTCAGAGTCTTAAGCAGAGGCAAAAAAAAAACGCTGTCTGCTTTGTACCACGTATTTAATTTTTCTCTGCGTCCTTTTCTGAAAAATCGCAGCCTGAAGCAGAGACAAAAAAAAATTTCGTCTGCTTTGTACGACGTATTTAATTTTTTTCTGCGTCCTTTCTGAAAATTGCAGCCTGAGTCAGAGACGAAAAATAACTCCATCTGCTTTGTACGACGTATTTAATTGTTCTCTACGTCCTTTCTGAAAAATCGCAGCCTGAAGCAGAGATAAAAAAAATTCCGTCTCTGCGTCCTTTCTGAAAGAGAGACGAATAAAAAATTACGTCTGCTTTGTACGACTGACCTGGCAGCGTTGTGCTCGATCTCACGCGACCGAACGAACTCAACGCGCGTTCCAATTCCCCGACCGCGTCGTTGTGACCGAATTCGGCTGTGATGAAAGCATTTTCGCGAGGCTCGCTCAGCGCCACCGCCGCGTCCAGTTGGTCCGTCAGACTTCCTATTCTCTGAGTGATGTTTCGTACCTCGACCTGGAAAAATTTGTCCACCATTCATTAAAACGGAAAATATTTTCATATAGCTTTATCAAATATTTTCCTACGGTTTTGTCAAATACAGTAAAGAAATGCAATAAAATTCTTAATAAAATTATATTGAAACGGAAAAGATTTTCGTAGAGCTTTATTAAATTCAATTTAAAAAAATTGCAGAGGTTGAATTATTTTTATTTAATTACCTGATACTGCAGACCTTCGCATTCACGTTGAACTTTATTTTTCTCAGCCTCGATGAGCGCGTGTTGCTCTTCAAGGACATGTTTCTTATCCCTGGCGGCGGCGGTAACAGCTGCCTGAAGTTCGGATCGTCTCTTCTGAATTTTCGCGATAATCTCCGCGAACTCCGAGTCCACGACGGTCAGGCATCGTTCCATCGCCGTGTCCAGGCGTCTCAGCTCCGTCGTGACCGACTCCTGAGCCTGGGTCAACTTGGAGATGCACTCGTTGGCTTTGTACAACAGAATTTCGGACATTCGTTTGATGGCGATGCTGAAGGGAATGATTGTATGCTCTGTGCATCCGGGAGACGTTCCTGCGTGATTTCCGCCGGTGCAGACGGTACAAAAAACTGTGTCGCAGGTCTCGCAGAAGAGCAGCTCCTGATTTATGTGAGTCGAGCATTTTGGAATGACCTGAATAAAAATAAAAGTAATTTTAACAAATTTCGTTTCAGTTGGATGTTATTTTTTTTTTTTTTTTTTTTTTACCTCTCGACGCTGCCTCGACATAAGATCCAAGAGCTGGTTGACGAGAAAACTCGGCGGTAGGGCGGGAACTCCGCCTCGCGGAATTGTGATGAGCTCCCGACAAATTGGACATCGAAAGGCGCCGGCTTCGCGCGTCTGAGACGCCGCTATTCTCGTCAAGCAGTGCAGACACACCTGGAAAATTATAATAAACAGGGTTAAACTTCTCGCCAATAAAAATAAAAAATTATACTACATTTTTTGTCCTACTAACATTTTTTTTTCGAAAATTATAATAAACAGGGTTTAACTTCTCCACAATAAAAATAAAAAATTATAATACATTTTTTGTCCTACTAACATTTTTTTTTTCGAAAATTATAATAAACAGGGTTAAACTTCTCCCCAATAAAAAAAAAAAATTATAATACATTTCTTGTCCTACTAAAATTTTTTTTTTTTTCGAAAATATAATAAACAGGGTTAATCTTCTCCCCAATAAGAAAAAATTATAATACATTTTTTGTCCTACTAAAATTTTTTTTTCCAAAATATAGTAAACAGGGTTAAACTTCTCCCCAATAAAATAATGATAATACATTTTTAGTCCTACAACATTTTTTTTTTTTCGAAAATATAATAAACAGGGTTAAACTTCTCCCCAATAAAAAAATTATAATACATTTTTTGTCCTACTAACATTTTTATAAAATTAATTGTCAGACATGTTTGCCTGGCTAAAAAAAATTAAAAAAAATTAACTCACGGTATGAGAACATGGCAGGAGCTTCGGGGTGTGTTCGCTGCCGTCGTAGACGCAGAGACACGTGCCGCACGTGAGGAAGCTCTCGTTGAAGTCCTCGTAATTAATGCTCACCGTCTCGACGAGCATCGAGCTCATGCTGACCATCCTCTCCCCGAGCCGCGTCCTACAGGACAGAAAAAAGCGTCGTATAAAAATTAAACGAATCAATTTATTAATTATTGCTTTTTTAACGAGAGCCCCCGTTTGAAAACAATTAAGCGGGCTTATCAACCCCGTCGCATTTATCTATGTCGTTCAACTCTGCCAACTTCGCCGCGAGGGTCGATAAATCTATCAATCGACGGGGCGACTGGAAAAAAATTCTATAATTAGTTCGGACGCTGGTGAACAATTTATATATATAGTTTTGTATGATTTTTTAATTCGGATTTGTTTTTATCGACCATCAATAATTTCTAAAGTATATTTTTGTTTTCCAGGAATTTCTCAGAATTAAAAAAAAAGTCTTTAAAAAGAAATCCTTTTTTTTGTATTTCAAAGAAATCATTTTATTTACCGACAATCGATAATTTCTAAAGTATATATTTCGTTTTCCAAGAATTTCTCAGGATTAAAAAAAATCCTTAAAAAAATCTTTTGCTTTTCGGACTTCAAAAAAATTCCTTTTATTTACTGACAATCGATAATTTCTAAAGTATATTTTTGTTTTCCAGGAATTTCCCAGGATTAAAAAAAAATCCTTAGAAAATTCCTTTTTTTGCAGACTTAAAAAAAATCATTTTATTTACCGACAATCGTTAATTTAAAAAGTACATTTTTATTTTCCACCACCTTCCGGGTTTTTTTTTTTTCCTTCAAAATTGTTATAAAAAAAATTCGCCGATCCCGCCGAACTCACTGAATGGCCAGTCGCAGGGCCTCCATCGTCCAATCAGAGCGCTCGCAGTTCGATCCTCGGAATCGGGTTCGCGCGCGCGCATCGATCGACGACGCGCAGCTGTGTCTCTCGTCGTCGTCTCCTCGTGTCGTCGCCTTCTCCGCTGCTCTTCTCCCTCGCCGCTCGCTGCTGCTGCTGCTGCTTCTGCTGCTGCTGCTGCATCAGGCGCGCGGCGTGTTTTTCCCTCGCACATCCACGCGAAGCTTCCCCGGGTCCCTATCGCTTCCTCCTTCTCGCCGAACTTCCCCGAGCGCCTTTTCTCTCTCTCGCTCGACTCACTCTTATTTTTCACGAACTCCGCGAGCGCGGAGTAAACACAAAGGCATGTGGCACGCGGCGCTGCTGCTGCTGCTGCTGCGTCGTTTCTGCACTTCCCACTGTCTCTTCCTCTCCTGAATTTCGACACGTGAATTGTCTGCAATTTTTATTCTCGTCTGAGAAAAAAAAAAAACAAATGGTTTTTTTTGGGGACTCGATGTGATGTATTTTTCTTTTCTGAATTTCGACACTTTTCTTTGCAATTTTAATTCGATTTAGAAAAAATTGCTTTGGTCGTTTTTGCAGATTTGATGCACTTCTATATTCCACATTTTCAATTCTTCTCTCAAAAAAAAAAAAAAAAAAAAAAAAAAAAAAATTGCTCCTTTGGAGACTCGATGTGATGTCCCTTCCTTTTTAATCGAAGTAGTGAATTTTCTACAATTTCAATTCTTGTCTCCAAAAAAAAAAAAAAATTGCTCCTTTGGAGACTCGATGTGATGTCCCTTCCTTTTTAATCGAAGTAGTGAATTTTCTGCAATTTCAATTCATGTCTCCAAAAAAAAAAATTGCTTCTTTGGAGACTCGATGTGATGTCCCTTCCTTTTTAATCGAAGTAGTACATTTTCTGCAATTTCAATTCTTGTCTCCAAAAAAAAAAAAATTGCTCCTTTGGAGACTCGATGTGATGTCCCTTCCTTTTTAATCGAAGTAGTGAAATTTTCTGCAATTTCAATTCTTGTGTCCAAAAAAAAAAAAAAATTGCTCCTTTGGAGACTCGATGTGATGACCCTTTCTTTATAATCGTCCCAGCCAATTTTCCGCAATATTAATTCGTAGCAGAAAAAATAACTTTAGTCTCTTTTTTGCAGTTTCAATGCACTTCCACTTGTCTCACCTCTCAAATTCTTCGACACGTGAATTGAATTCAGCAGCCAATTCCTGTATTAGATTTTTTTTCTTTTTTCACAGACTCAGTCGCCGTCGGCCGCGAGGACAAGAAAGGATAATCGCGTCGTGCTCCACCGTCTCGACGGTTGCCAGGCTACGATTCCAAATTGCCGTGCAATTCGCGTATCCCACGAAGCAATAATTTTCGTCTCAGCGAATTTCCTCAGCACGTGAAAATCCAAGAAATCAGAAAGGGCCTTCGTCTCACCTCAACCTCTCCTCGCGGTCGTTCTATTCTCGGTGTCTTATCGCATCATCGTCTGCCCGCGATAATTTAACGCACGGTTTACGTCGCTTTCTGTGCATTCGACTGCATCGGCTGCATCAATGCACCGGCAAATCTCTCCCAAAATTCCTCCAACATCCACCACAGCAACAACCAAAAATTCCCTCTCTGTCCTCCCTCATTTTTTTATTTTCACTATTTTCATCCTTTGTCTTTACTTTCCCTCTATCTACACACATATATCTATAGACATATACACATCTCTCCTCGATTTTTATATCCTTCAGCCTCGACGAAAAATTCACTGCACTTTTTTTTAATTTTCAACCTCCCAGGATAAAAAATAATTCTAACTATGTATATGTGTATATCTATCTCTCACATATATCTATATATCTATAGACATATACACATGTATAGACATATACACATCTCTCTTTCCTCGATTTTTATATCCTTCAGGCTTCGCGCGAAAAATTCACTGCACTTTTTTTTTTTTATTTTCAAGATCCCAGGATAAAAAATAATTCTAACTATATATATGTGTGTATATATCTGTCTCTCGGTTCCTAAACAATGGAACAGCCGACGCTGGCGACGTCGTCGCGCTGTCGCCGTGCACTGGTCGTGCACTCTGCACTCTTCTGCTGCTGCTGCTGCTGCTCCTACCACCTCTTCTCTCTTTTCATCGTCGACTCGCAGTGCAACCGAGAAACGCTTGCGAGTGCAGCGGCACGAAGCAGCAACAGCAGCGACGACGCTCGTCGTCGTCGGCGCGTCTCACGTTTCACAGCTGCGCACGTTTCTCTCTATCCACAAGCGGCGCGCGCATTCGCTGCTGCTGCTGCTGCGCAGTGCGCGGTGCGCGGGGGATTCTCGTGGCCTGTGCCTCTTCGGCTCCTCTCCGGCTTCTCCCGACCGTTCGTCCCGACTGTCCGTGTGGCTATTGCACCCAGAGCGACCGGCGAGTCCGTCGCTATCCGTCTCTCTCGTCTCTGCGCAGTCGCAGTGCGTCTCTCTCGCTCGGCGATGGTTGCGGATCGCCTCTTCGCAGTCGCAGTGCGTCTCTCTCGCTCGGCGATGGTTGCGGATCGTCTCTTCGCAGTCGCAGTCCGTCTCTCTCGCTCGGCGACGGTTGCGGATCGTCTCTTCGCAGTCGCAGTGCGTCTCTCTCGCTCAGCGATGGTTGCGGATCGTCTCTTCGCAGTCGTAGTCCGTCTCTCTCGCTCGGCGATGGTTGTGGATCGTCTCTTCGCAGTCGCAGTCCGTCTCTCTCGCTCGGCGATGGTTGTGGATCGTCTCTTCGCAGTCGCAGTGTGTCTCTCTCGCTCGGCGACGGTTGCGAATCGTCTCTTCGCAGTCGCAGTGCGTCTCTCTCGCTCGGCGACGGTTGCGGATCGTCTCTTCGCAGTCGTAGTGCGTCTCTCTCGCTCGGCGATGGTTGCGGATCGTCTCTTCGCAGTCGCAGTCCGTCTCTCTCGCTCGGCGATGGTTGCGGATCGTCTCTTCGCAGTCGCAGTGCGTCTCTCTCGCTCGGCGATGGTTGCGGATCGTCTCTTCGCAGTCGCAGTGCGTTTCTCTCGCTCGGCGACGGTTGCGGATCGTCTCTTCGCAGTCGCAGTGCGTCTCTCTCGCTCGGCGATGGTTGCGGATCGTCTCTTCGCAGTCGCAGTGCGTCTCTCTCGCTCGGCGATGGTTGTGGATCGTCTCTTCGCAGTCGTAGTCCGTCTCTCTCGCTCGGCGACGGTTGCGGATCGTCTCTTCGCAGTCGCAGTCCGTCTCTCTCGCTCGGCGATGGTTGCGGATCGTCTCTTCGCAGTCGCAGTCCGTCTCTCTCGCTCGGCGACGGTTGCGGATCGTCTCTTCGCAGTCGCAGTGCGTCTCTTTCGCTCAGCGACGATTGCGGATCGTCTCTTCGCAGTCGCAGTCCGTCTCTCTCGCTCGGCGATGGTTGCGGATCGTCTCTTCGCAGTCGCAGTCCGTCTCTCTCGCTCGGCGACGGTTGCGGATCGTCTCTTCGCAGTCGTAGTGCGTCTCTCTCGCTCGGCGACGGTTGCGGATCGTCTCTTCACAGTCGTAGTGCGTCTCTCTCGCTCGGCGATGGTTGCGGATCGTCTCTTCGCAGTCGTAGTGCATCTCTCTCGCTCGGCGATGGTTGCGGATCGTCTCTTCGCAGTCGCAGTGCGTCTCTCTCGCTCGGCGATGGTTGCGGATCGTCTCTTCGCAGTCGTAGTCCGTCTCTCTCGCTCGGCGACGGTTGCGGATCGTCTCTTCGCAGTCGCAGTGCGTCTCTCCCGCTCGGCGATGGTTGTGGTTCGTCTCTTCGCAGTCGCAGTCCGTCTCTCTCGCTCGGCGATGGTTGCGGATCGTCTCTTCGCAGTCGCAGTGCGTCTCTCTCGCTCGGCGACGGTTGCGGATCGTCTCTTCGCAGTCGCAGTGCGTCTCTCTCGCTCGGCGATGGTTGCGGATCGTCTCTTCGCAGTCGCAGTCCGTCTCTCTCGCTCGGCGATGGTTGCGACTCGTCTCTTCGCAGTCGCAGTGCGTCTCTCTCGCTCGGCGATGGTTGCGGATCGTCTCTTCGCAGTCGCAGTGCGTCTCTCTCGCTCGGCGACGGTTGCGGATCGTCTCTTCGCAGTCGTAGTCCGTCTCTCTCGCTCGGCGATGGTTGCGGATCGTCTCTTCGCAGTCGAAGCGGCCAAACGGCTATAGCCAGACGGGCGGACAGACAGAGATAGGTTATCGCCACGGACGGCGATGTGGTGGTGTGGAGGGGGAAGGCGAAGCGGCAGTTGAGGAGGGGAGCCCGTAGGTCTCGCGCCCGAACGGCGGAGAAAAATCCTCGGGCCAGGTACGTGGACAAAGGCAATTTCCTTTTTTTTTCCTATGCTTTGTTTTGTGTAAATAGTTCAGTGGACCGAAGTTGAGTTAGGATGGCACTGGATTGAGTGAGTGCGACTGCGTCAAGTGAGCAGGTTAAGTGAGTTAATTAGGCAGACGAAGTCAATGAGGCGAAGTAAGTAAAATGAACTTTGTAGGTTTTTGCGGGTAATTCGAGTGAGGTTAGTTAAGCAAATGAAGTTAACGAGACGAGGTAAGTAAAGTGAACTTTGCAACTATTTCAAGGTAAGTAAATCGTTTGTAATTTTTCAAGGTAAGTAAATTGTTTGTAATTTTTCAAGGTAAGTAAATCGTTTGTAATTTTTCAAGGTAAGTAAATCGTTTGTAATTTTTCAAGGTAAGTAAATCGTTTGTAATTTTGTTTGTGAACAAAAATCGACTGATACTCGAGAAAAAAATGGAGGAGCTGAGGCCAATGGCACCGCAGTTGAAGATAAGGAACGCGAAGAGGAAACGCCAGAGGATCCCACGTTGCCGATGCGGAACGTCGTGCGTCCGCGATTACGGGAGGTAAACACGAGACGAGGAAGGAGGAGGAGGAGGAGGAGGAGGAGGAGGAGGAGGAGGATCATCTAAATTTCACCGTGGATGCATGAAGAGTCGAGCGCGCGTGCTCGAGGAACTCGGCGCGTTCGTCCACCCGCCGAGGGAGCTGCAGAAGACTCGCACAGGTCTCAACTGCCGGTCGAGAGAGGTGCAAGACCCGAGGAGACCTTGCGCAAATGCAAACCTTCGCCTCTCCCTCTTTGCGCCTCCGGGGAATCCGAGCCACCCGGACTCGCAACTCGTCGTGCCTCGTGCCTTATGCCGAGGCTGCGTCTTGTTTTTCGCGCTGTTTGCGAGCTCAACGCTGGCGATACGACTCCGAGGCGAGATTATGAAAAGGTTTAGGGAACCCTTTATCATTGGTGGGCCTTGGTTATTGAAAAAGGAATTTTTTTCGAAGCCAAGAATGTGGGAAAATTAATTTAAGTTTTAATTAAGTCTATTTTTAGGGTAGGTTTCAAAATAGCGAATGACCAAAATAGCGAATGGCTATAAAATAGGGAATTAAAAAATATTGAACGTCTGAATCTAGAATAGTCGTCATTACGGAATTCGCTATCTAAGCCATTCGTTATTTTAATCATTCACTATTTTGATCCCCACCCCTATTTTTACACCTAAATGCATTTAGCAATTTGTAAGCCAAAAGCTGAGGAATGCATTTTGGTTGCACTTAATTATTAAAATAGGAATTTAAAGTAGGGTCTGCATTCGAAGACTATTTGAGTCTCGTGACAGGTGCGTCGAATGATCGAGTAAAGGGATTCCAAAGCTTTTAAGCTTTAAGCTCGTCGACTGCACCGAGTCTCGGTTGCAGCGTTGCGCGACGGACAGCCGCGTGCGCTATATTCGTCCCGTCCACGCGCCCGTCTGAGCGGTGTTTAATAGTCTATCAGACTTTGTAAGCCGGGGTCACAACCTTTTAATTGGTTCGGGTACCGGGAGAGAGAGAAAAAAAAACACATAGCGAAAGAAACGAGAACACGCGAGGCGTGTGCTTTATCAGAGCTGGGCGGTGTTATCGCGGTGGGTTGGACGGTGCAGCGAATGGTAAATTCATAGGCCGATGTGTATCATTGCCCCGGGTCTATGAATAACCGACCCACGTTCGCCTCGGGATGAATAAAACAACGAGGTTCACCCCTGATTTTATTGCTCAATCAGAATTTCATTTTTTTCTCGCAGAGAAACATTCGCACAATCCATAATAATAATGTTCGTACCTGTGAATTATTCAGCAGGGTACGAATAATTGCTAAGTCGAAAGAATCCTTAATTCTTGCCCTAAGTCAAGTTGCGCATCGATGCAAAGTGGGTTGCCTGCATCTTAGGCGTCACAGTCTTATCACAATTTTTCTCCTGACCGTTCGTCTTCGTGGCAACGATCGATAATTAAATCAACGGTTGGATTACTTACATAAACGGGCAGCAGCTCATATGTAGGCTTCGGTATCCCGGATAAACTCGATTATCTTCTCCGATATTTCGATGCAACGCCTGGCGGACGCCGATAGCGTTGCTACGGCTTCGGTACTGTGGCGACTGTCCACTCGACTCGCTTCCGACACTTTTTTTTATTAGTGAAATAAGCTCGCAAGTTTAAATCACGACGACTCTTATCACCGCTTTTGAGCTGTAATCCAAATATTTAGTCGAGGATCACTACACTGTTTGTTTAGCAACTCTGTTTGCTTTGCAAACCGCCTTTATTATTTTTTTAATAATATTTTATCCGTTGGATTTTCAGGTATCTTCGCTCGGAGCACTTAGGACCCTCCAGGACCGATTCTAACCAGTAACGAGGCACAAAAACTCCACAAATTCGGACTTCGTCGCTGGAGGACCAGTTTATCGGCCCAACGATCTCAATTCCAAAATTCCAAATCCAAATAGTCAGATGTTGAGTGACAAACGTTTCAATCGACTGGATCTTCAAGTGTCTTACGTCGAACCACTGAGGAACCCTTCAGGACTAGTTTCAACGAGTGACGAGACGCAAATACACCAGAATCGATTCGCAAGTGCGTCTCTAAGGGACCGGTTAGCCAAGAAGAGCCCCACCATCACTCCGAAGGGCGAAGTACCACCTTGCACATGACTGAATATGACCCTTTGTCCCCTCTGTTTCTCTCTTTCACTTGCCTGGCTTGGTCCTTTATTTTCATTGCGTCATATTCCGAGTCTTTCAAAACACGTTTTACGCTCAATCGAGCAAACCCACCGAAGGCTTTTTGGGCTCTCTGCACTTGAATGCGGAAACGTTGTCTCTTCTGTTTGTTGTTTGCGGAGACAAAAGCGCGCCACGCGCTCAGGGCGACAATGGTGAACCGTGCGGAGTGCGGATAGCGTTCGGACAGGTCCGAAGAAAAACGGACACTCGGATAATATCGATTCTCCGCACGCGTCTCGAGCGCCAGGTGTATCGAGGCGGCAGGTGTCACGCTGTATTCGCGCAGCGATGCAACCGCGAGATACGTGCGGCAATAAGTTGGACGTAACGGCAATGAAGACGTTTCTTCAGCCGTTCTTCAGGGTCTCAGTGTAATCGTTTTGTCAGTACATTTTATCATTCATTTTATTTTATGTTTATTTTTTATGGTTATTTTAATTTATTTTATGTTCATTTTATTTTCAGCTCCATTGGTTGGTCAGTCAATTGGCTGGACATGAGGATGAAAAATGAAGGACCTTGGCAACTTTTTGGTGACCCTTATCAATGGTCACTGAGACCTTTTCAGAGACTGATTTAATTTTATGTTTATTTTATTCTATTTTATTTTCAGCTCCATTGGTTGGTCGGTCAATTGGCTGGACTTGAGGATCAAAAATGAAGGGGCAACTTTTTGATAACCCTTATCAGTGGTCACAGAGACCTTTTTAGGGACTGATTTTATTTTATGTTTATTTTATTCTATTTTATTTTCAGCTCCATTGGTTGGTCGGTTAGCTGGACTTGAGGATGAAAAATGAAGGGGCAACTTTTTGATAACCCTTATCAGTTGTCACTGAGACCTTTTCAGGGACTGATTTTTATTATTCATGATTCTTGAATTTCAGGCTGCAAAAATCCGGAAGCAGCAACTTTCGCTTTTTTATGGAGATGACAGAAAGAAGTCAACGATGCGACTGGTAAAGCACTAATAGGACTCTGCGGATGATAACGAGATTCAGGTCACACAGCCACTCGACCGATATTCTCACGGCTCTTGAACGCGACTTATGCCGAGCTCCGCCAGTCTCGTTACTACACGAAGCCACCGAGCGTTCTCCACCCCTCGGCCTCGCTTCTCTCGCCTCGCTTCCACATACTTTTTTTCTTCTTCTTATTATCCCGTTGCGGCAGGTGAGCGATTTCGTTAGGCGCGAAAGGGGGAACCGAGGCTCACGGTCATCGCGAATAAACCGAACGTCCGAGCCGTCTGCCTTTCTGCCTCAACTGCCACTTTTTAAAATGTATCCTCTCACCGAAAAATCGCTTATTAAAGTATCTTTCACCAAAAAAAAAAAAAAAAATTTATTAAAAAAAATCACAAGTCACTAGATCTCCATTTTTTACCACAAAAAAAATCTGAGCTCTGAATCGTTGAACCAATGGTCTATTTTTTTTGCTTGATTAAATCGTTCGCCAAGTTCGCCAATTGACCCAACTCATGACGAAGTCATTTTGAGATTATTTTGAGGTCACTTTGAGATTAGTCCTACGGTTGAAAAAAATTGAGGCGGGGTAAAATAAAATTGAGCTTCCACTGCGGACACTTCAAGCTCATCGACTGCGTTGACTTCACTTTGTGACACAGCAGAAAATCGTAAACGCGGCCATTGCTGTTCCAACGGCAGCGGCGAACTGGGTGGGCTCCGGGTGGCGCGGGCTGTTGTCGCGGCGGTTTTGCGCGAGCGCAAAACCACCCTCCGAGCCCTCGGACTCGCGGACGGGGGGCGAGGCGGGGGTCGAGCGAGGCGCGCCAGGCGCCAGTTTCGCCCCCCCGGGAGCCTCGCGCGCCACGCGGAACGGCGAACGGTTGCTGCTACCTTTTTTTTTTCCTCTTCCTCCCGCGCTGCAATTTCGCTCGACTCTGAGCACGACGGCCGGGGCTATCGAACGGTTAGTTGTGTATGGCGAATATACGGTAGGTCATGGCACTCGAGACGATATAGCTCGCGCGATTTAAGGGATCGTCACAGTGTGACCCTCCGAAAAATCAATGATTTGCGCGAATTTTTTTTTGTTAAGTTGTAATGAACTAATTGGTCTGGTTTTTTTAAAATAAATAAGTACATTCTTGAAGAATACAAAATGATTTTTTTTATGTGCATTTCTTTAATGTATAATAATGATATAAATTGTTTAAATAGCTCGTGATATACCGATTTTCGTTGCCGATTTTCGTCGTATCGATTTTCGTTGCTCGATTTTTGTTCTGGTACCGATTTTCGTTGCCGATTTTCATCATGTTACCGATTATTCCGTGTCGAGCGTCGAGCTTCTTCAGGAACGACATTGATACCGATCTTAAAACCAAAACAAACGTATCGGTCGATCGGTATTCGCTTATCGGTCGATAAACATCTCTGAAATTTTTCTTATCTCTGAAGATGGCGACGAGGACTCCTTGAAAATCGTCGGTGTTGCGAAAATCGGTTCGCCAGATAATTCGCCTACTCGAAATTCCGTCTCCAGTTGGCCTCAGAGACCTTGTCACGTGGGAAACGTATTTCCTTCGCTCGCCGCCCACGAACCTTGAACTCCGCGGCGCAGCGAACCGAGGAACCGTCGGTTCTTCTAAAATTAAAATTCCGACGGCGTGTGCGATGCATATAATCTTGGAGGAACGATTGTGAGCAGCGGGCAGGAAGGGAAAATGGGGAAGGAGAGAGAGAGACAGAGCGAAAGGACACCGATGTATTCTCCTTTCCAGGATGCTACGTGACTCGCCTCCTCGAAACTTTTGTACATATCTCTCGCGTGTCTCGCATTCTGGGAACGAGTTGAAAAGTTTCTTCGCCGTCACGATTTTTTTTATCTCGTTATCTCGTGACAATTGTTATCTACTGTCATTTAAAAAATTCTTCGTGACTTCGTGTGCCGAATATTTTTATTACTATTTAATACACAAAAAAAAATCCAATAAATTTAATTGTCGTTTCCGGTGCCAGGAATCGGTGAATCCCGTAATTGAGGCCTAAGTGAACCGATTCCCTGGCAAATCGGTTGCCAACAAAATCTCGTCATTTACTACTTAGAGGAAATATCCTAAAAACGAATTATTATCACAATTTGCTAAATATAGTCATTAATTCAGTCGATAAAAAATTATGTTGACCTGTTCTGTGTAATAAAAAAATATGCATAATATTGCAAGCGGAAGTTGGATAATTTTTAGACATTTTTGGAAAAATGCATCGGGACTGTCAACACTCGATTGCATTTTATCAGTCGGGTTTTGTGATATCGTAAAACGTGTGGTAAAAAAATCGACGTTGCGGTAGATTTCACCGATTTTAATCGATAATCGATTTGATCCACTGCGTGTACTTGAAGAGTCGGGTATGAACGTCCGGGTAGCCCTTTGCGCAGGGCGAACCCCACGACGCGATTCCAATCTGGATCCCATCAGCCACCAATGGACCACCGGAGTCACCCTGAAAAAAAAAAAAAAAAATGTCCACAACTGCCCAGTAAATAAAAAAAAATATTAAAAATAAAATACTCACGTAGCAGACGCCTTCGCCCTCGACCGTCAAGGTGCACACGTGACCTCGCCCAACAGTGGAGAAGATCGAGTGACAAGACTCAGTCTTAATGACCGTCAGTTCGATCACCTGAAGATCGTTGTGATTCACCACATCGATCTATAATTACACAAAATCATGACGTATTATTGATATTAATTTTGCAAATATCTTCCTCCTTAACAATAGTCTTTGTGAAAAATAATAATAATGAGGACGCAACGTGCAATGTCAATTTGTCTACAATGCATCCTTTTTTATGACAAAAAAATCAACTAATGAAATTATAATGAATATAAAAAATTCGAATCAATTAATTTAGGATTTAGAATTTGTGAACATTAAAAAAAAAAAATGAGGGCACAACGTGCAAATGTAAATTCGTGTACATTGCGTCCTCTTTTATGACAAAAAATTACTGATTAAATTACAATGAGCAATTCTAATCAATTAATCTCATATTTTAATATAATTTTTTATTTGATACATTTTTTTTTAAATTTATTTCGGACTCACAGCAGTGTTTCCCCAACCAGTGAAAGTGGCGATGCAGTCGTCTTCGTCGATGTCTTTCATCGGCAATGCAATCGGTTGAATCGCCTCTGTGTACTCGATTTCCTGGTCCACCTTGATAAGACCGATGTCGTTATCACGATCGCCTTTTTGGTACAGCGGATGAACGCGAACTTCTCGGGTGGAATAGGCGACGCCACCGCTGACGAGATTGTTGGATCCGAGGACGACGGTGATGTCGAGCGGATCGAACTTGACGAGGCAGTGAGCGGCTGTCAGGATCCAACGGTGACCGATCACCGAGCCGCCGCACTTGTGGTGTCCGTTTACGCGCAGCGACGCCTGATAAGGATGGGCCATCTCCTCGGCGTCCCGGCCGCCCATAACTCTGCCCAGGGACTTACCTTTAGCGACACAAAAAAAAATCAAAATTTTATTCACTTGTCCATATCGAGGAAAATATTTTTTCAGATTATTTTCGATTATTTTTTTATCGTCGATGACGCGACGAGAGTTGCAAAAATGGGGATGACTCGCGAGATTCTTCCGATTATTTTGCGAATTGTCGAAATCAGATTGAAATTATTTAGTTATTTTTAATTAGTCAAAATTAATATATTCTAATTTTTATTTCATTTTAATGACATTTTTATTTTTATTTTTATTTCATTTTAGTTAACATTTTATTCTTATTTTTATTTCATTTTAATTAAATTTTATTATTTTTATATCACTTTAATTTTTTTAAATCATAAAATTTCATTCACTTGTCCACATCGAGGAAAATATTTTCTCAGGTTATTTTCGATTATTTTTTTATCGTCGATGACGCGACGAGAGTTGCAAAAATGGGGATGACTCGCGAGATTCTTCGATTATTTTGCGAATTTGTCGAAATCAGATTGAAATTATTTAGTTATTTTTAATTAGTCAAAATTAATATATTCTAATTTTTATTTCATTTTAATGACATTTTATTTTTATTTTTATTTCATTTTAGTTAACATTTTATTCTTATTTTTATTTCATTTTAATTAAATTTTATTATTTTTATATCACTTTTATTTTTTTTTTATTTCGGGGATGACTCGGGAAAAAAATTACCGTTAGCAAACGCGCCGAGGAGAATGATAGAAAGCAACGAACTCCCGAGGAGAAACATTTCGGATAGTCGCGAGAGTCGCATGGCTTTTCGTCGGATGAAACGAGGAATCCCGTCCTTCATATTTATACCCTCCTACTATCAGCATCGTGCATCGATATACGTATAGGAGTGTGATTCAATTGCCTCTTCAGCGAAAACCTGTGTAACGTACACGTTTCAAATCTCGCGGCGCGAACATGCGTCGCATTCGAGTCGCGTATCAGTCGCGAATCGTCGCTCGCCAATCGCTATAATTGTCACTCGAATCGACGCGTGTACGAAAATCATTATTATTATAGAAAAAATATTAAATATTTTCCTTTTTCTTCGATTTAAAAATCGATACAGACTCGAATCAAATTAAAATCATTTTCATAATTTCTGGAATGGGTAATACTTTTTTTACTAGGAATATTATTATTATTGAAAAATTAGCAACGAAAATGTCGGTCATTAGCCCTCGATCAACAAAACGAGACGCGACGATCTTATCATCGTAATCATAATCACGTGTTGAAAAATGATCGATCGATTTTTCCCTCCGAATTTGTCGACGAGATCGTCGACTGAGTCAAGGTTCATTTATCACGAATTAGCAAAGCCGATGGATCGCAATTTCCACGACTGCAGCGCGCATTGCATTATCTTTCGCATTTGGGGGGATTTAAAGTGCACACAAATTAATTTTCTTGTTCGTTATCTCATCGTTTATTCGTAGTTAGTGAGAATTCGAGCTTCCGGGAAATATTTGTACATTCGCTTTTTTAAATAATTATATTGCCAATTATTCTTCTTTGATGTATTTGTCGATCCAGTCTTTGTAGCTATAGACTCGAGTGAAGACATCCGGTGCACCCTGGGCGCAGGGTCTGCCCCAGGATACGACGCCGATTTGGACGCCGTCGGCGACGAGTGGACCTCCGGAATCACCCTTAAAAAAAAAAAAAAAAAAAAAAAAAAAAAAAAAAAAAAAAATCATATTAAAAAATAATAATTTTCTCGCTCGAATTCATTTAATAATACCAGTCATTTATTAGTCATTCATTAGCCGAGCTAATAAAGGTCGGCTAATAAATCGAGCCTTTTTGTCACCCGGCGCCTCTGTTTAATCTCGCAAGTTGAGGACTCGAGAAATACCAAATGAATCAGAATGACACTGACCACATGACCCCGGGGCCCACTGTTTTCCTTCAGCGAGCGAGAAAAATGACAAAGAGCGAAAAACACTCGGGTAAACGAGTCAAGAGGCGCACTCGGAGCGCACTCGGCACTCGAGGCGAGTGTCGAGGGTATGCTGAGCCTAACACAACTCACGTGACAGGCTCCTTCGCCCTCCTTATTCAGAGTGCATATGTTGCTCTCGGTGACGCGGAAACTCGCGTTCAGGCACTCGCGCTGCTCGATCACACGGAGCTTTATGTGCTGGAGCTCGTTCGGTATTTTCCCAGGATGCTGTTTTCAATGGACAATAAAAAATAAATTAAAAGGAATTAATAAAAAGAATTAAAAAATTGAATCAAATAACCAAAAATAAATTTTGAAGGACTTCGGTCGATGGCCTATTAGCAATACGATTGTAAAAAATATTATACTGTGAAAAATCATGTACCGCAAAAAAAAAAAAAAAAAACATAATGTATAGTCAATAAACTCTTTTACTACTTCTACTAAATTTAAAAAAATCAAATAAAAATATATAAATTAAAAGAATCAAATGAAAAAAATTAATTAATTAGAAATGGAAATTTTTTGATAAAAAAAAAAATTTACCGCGGTTTTTCCCCAACCCGAAAGTACAGCCGGATAATCGCACTTCTTAAAATCCTCCTTTGCCAGAGGAATCGGCTGCACTTTGTCGTTGAACTCGATGTCCCTGTCCACGTGGATCAGTCCGATGTCGTTTCTGATAAGCAGACTGCTGTATCTCTCGTGCGAAACGATCTTATCCGAATTATATTTGTCGCCGCCATGATCCAGGGTATTGGTACCCGCGACTACGGTGATCGCAGTGTCGTTGAAGCTGGAGAATGGAAAACCGAACTTTCGAGTACTGCGAAATAATTCAAGCCACAATTTGCACAATTTAAAAATTAATATTAGCCATTTTTAAATCTACCACGAAAACCTCCTAAAAAAAATTGAAAAAAAAATTAATGAATGGAAGAAATTAAATAAAATATAATTACGCCTGTAAGCAATGAGCCGCAGTGAGGATCCAGCGTTTCGCGACGATGGATCCGCCACAAAAATGCCTATCATTCAGCCTCAGTGACACCTGATAAGGAAATTGACCATCTTCAGCGGCCAAACCTCCAACAATTTTCGTCTGACCTTCCTCAGCTGGAAATTATTATTTTTAATTAAAAAAAAATCACTAATTTTTTTTTCGTCTTGAAAAAAATTACCGGAAGTCCCGAGGACGACGGCGCACAGACAAAGGAGCGCCAACATTTTCAACTTTAGTTCGTGCGACACCGGACGACTTTTTCCTTCGCTTTACCTCACCTCGCGCCTCGTGTGTTATATATAGTCGAATAGGGCAAAAAAAGCCTTCGGATATTTAAATTTGGGTCAGATTGCGTCGCAAGGAGGGGGAGGGGGGGAGGGGGAGGACCCGGTCAATAGCGAATTGCAATGTATCTCGCGTACTCGGCGAGGAACCGACAGTCTCCCG
Source organism: Itoplectis maculator (assembly GCA_964034905.1). Lineage (NCBI taxonomy): Eukaryota > Metazoa > Arthropoda > Insecta > Hymenoptera > Ichneumonidae > Itoplectis > Itoplectis maculator. Next base: position 9,477,222 of record OZ035859.1, read on the forward strand.
ACGATTAGGCCGCTGCATTACCTGCCCAGGTGCCGCAATCGCCGAGGAAACGATTGCACGACCGGAAATCCTTAACGACGCGGAAGCCTCGAGAATTCGTGAATATGCGGAATTTTTTTTAATTTTATTTACCATAGAAATAAAAAAAAATTGCATCGCAGTTAAATGCACTGCAAATCATTATTTTTCCTACTTTTATTTTTTTTGCCTCGAGAATTCGTGAATATGCGGAATTTTTTATTTATTTTATTTACCATAGAAATAAAAAAAAAATTGCAGTGCAGTTAAATGCACTGCAAATCATTTTTTTTCCAACTTTTATTTTTTTTTATTTGTAAATGTGTTAATATTTTTCCATTTTTTTTGCAATGCAAATTGAGATGCGATTAATCATCAGTCGATTTCTTTTTCTGGAATGATAATCATGCGTCTGTTTGTAATCAAGTGAGTCTCCATTATCAGTAGCGACCGATTCGCTAATGACATCTCGCATTCTTGAAAGGATGACACTCGATTAGCGGTAAATTGATTAGCGATCGTAAACAATTCGACGATCTTGATCGACGAAGGAGCTGCGCAGCCGCTGGCGGCGATCATTTTTATTTTCAGCAACATTATCGTCGGAAAAAAAATCTTATCGCATATTTTATATTTTAGTCAATTTTTCCCCATCGATAATTATTAGTTATTATTGCCCGTCGATATCGGCTACCTTTTATTATTTATTTTATTTATTATTCACCCTTTAGGTAATTTATATCGACTGTCAACATTTTAATGATTTTTTTTTTTAAATAGAAAATAAAAACAGTGACATCCGTCTGCGTAGCGCGAAATGCGTTAATCCGCGGTGAATTAATTATAAACTCGACGTCGCGTCGCTAATGCCACTTCGTCATTGTCAATTCCACCGTGACACGAGTTCCGCTATCGCGGATGACGGCTAAGCGAGAAAATGCGCGGATGCAAACACGCGGATTAGCAGTCAATATTTTTTTATTATTTTTCTCGGACGAAGCTTGGCTACCGGAAAGATACGCGGATTATTCGCAATTTATCGGTCGTTATACTCATTCCCAGAGGAATTATAATTTTATTCCTTATTTATTTATCACCCTTAATACTAAATAAAAATCATAATGATAAAAAACACACAGATCATCAGAAAAATCTTCTTTACCGGTTGTCGCCCTCTTCTCGCAGCATCGGTCGATAAAACAGCGTAAGATCAATTTATTTACCGACGATACAGTCACCGTCTGGATCATCGCGGGTCGGCAAAGGTCGCGAGTGAATTTATCGACGATAGTAAACTCAACAAATGATTTATTCAACAGTCTTGATTTATCCACAGCCAATAGTCTTTTTAATTTTAGGGAAGTTCCATGTTATCGGCTATCCAGTCGATGTAGGAATAGACGCGCGTGAAAACGTCGGGCCAACCTTTGGCGCAGGGTCGACCGAAGGACACGACGCCGATCTCGACCCCGTCGACGACGAGTGGACCACCTGAATCGCCCTGAAAAAAAAAAAGAAAAAAAAAATCATCTGTCAGTAAAAGCGACTCAATTTTAATTTATTTCACTATTTTATTTTTACTCACGTTGCAGGCGCCTTCGCCTTTTTTAGTCAACGTGCAAATTTGATTCTGCGACACTTTACGGATTCTTCTTTTGCAATCTTTAGTATCGATGACTTGTAGTTCGATTTCTTGCAGAGAATTCGGTAAAGGTCCTCTGGCCTAAAACATAAAATCGTATTTTTATTTTTTTTTATTTTTGAATTATTTAAAAAAAAATATATACAAAAACTCACGTAAAGCCTCCCCCAACCCGAAAGCATAACGGGGTAGTTTTTTTTCTTAAAGTTTTTCGTAGGCAGCGCAATCGGCTGTATTTTGTCGGTGAAGACAATTTTTTCGGACAGTCTGATGAGGCCAATGTCGTCGTGGGTCGGACTGTAGGGATAACCCTCGTGGGCTATCAATTCCTCGGGCTGATATTGGGTACCGGGTTCGTCCAATTCATTGGTACCAGCTCTTATGGTCAATTGATGAGGCGACAGACTATAAAAAAAATAAAAAACAAAATAAAAACAATTCATTTCCTAATTAATTCCACTTTCCAACCTGTAGATGCAGTGAGCAGCGGTGAGGATATAATATTCATTGATAATGGAACCACCGCAGTGAAATCTCTTGTTCCATATCCACAGCGACACCTGATAAGGATATTTTCCGGTCGCGGCCGATGAACCACCGACTATTCGAGAGCTGGTCGACGCTGAAAAATTTCGAATCGTTGCATCAATATAATATAAAAAAGAATAATATAGCAATGTCGTCTATATTATTATCATTATTTGCTATATAGTAATATACCAAATAATAATAATAAGCAATGTCGGTGATATGAATAGAATAGAAAAAAAAAAACTTACCATTGATTGCAATAACAAAGCCGAGTAATAAAAATCCAACAATCGCCCGCATAATGATCCAACACGAAGTGAGATTTGCGAGCCGAAGGTCTCAATATTTATAGCTCGAGATTCGTCGTCCGCGATCGATGCTTACAAACTGGACCAATAGCGCCATCGAACCGTTCGACCAAGTCCTCTTGAGATGAATTACACGGAACGTGAACTAACATTTTTACGTAATCTCTGTGTTACGAATTCTCGCCACCGTGAATTAAGTAACGTTTTACCATAAAAAAAACCGTTGTTACGCAGCGTTCCGGTTGCACGACTTGGGAAAAATGATGCAAATGTTAGTTCGCGTTTTCTTGCGCCGCTAATTTCTTGCCACATCTTCAGTCCGAGTCGGGATTTATTTCGACACGACTCGTTCGGTGGTTTCGCAAGTGTTTAAATCGTTTTCTGACGTTTCACGAAGCAAAAAGATGCAGGATTCAGGATTTAAAAAATATATTTATTTAGTATTAAATTTAGATTTTAGGAACAATTTATCCGGTCAATAAACCGAGAAGGCTAATTTTTCAGGTCACGAAAGTTTAGAGGTTGAGGTAGGTCGTCAGGGTCGTTGTTTAGAAGGACTCCATGTGCTCGTCGATCCAGTCGAGGTAGGCGTGAACCCGGGTGAACACATCGGGCCAACCGACACCGCAGGGTCGGCCGAAGGACACGATACCGATTTCGATTCCATCAGCGACGAGGGGACCACCAGAATCGCCCTGAAAACATAAATAAACAATTAAAAAACAAAATTCCTAGAAAAAAAGTTGCTCCGAAGGCGGAAGAAAATAATTAAAAAAAAAAAAACGAAATTAATTAAACTTACGTTGCAAGCACCTTCACCCTTCTTGGTCAGAGTGCAAACTTGTTTGGAGGTCACTGACGGATGTTTGGACTGACATTGTTTCTGGCCAATGACCTTCAGGTTGATCTCCTGCAGATTGTCGGGTTGCTTGCCTCCGGCCTAAACACAAGAAAACAATTTTTTTACAATTTTTCTCTTAATTTATTATTTATATTTTTTTTTAGAGATTTGAGCGTTTCAAAAATTGGTTGACATGGATATATGAGTATTGCACTGAGTATTGCTGCCCTGTGATTGAAATAATTCATTTTCTGTCACGAGGGTCAATTAAAAAAAAGGATATTTTTTTTTTATTGTCTTTTATAGTTTAGTAACATTGGCTGTTTGAATAATTTTAATTTACTTACGGTGAGTCTTCCCCATCCAGTGAGCACCACTGACGAACCAGCGTCCATATAGTCACCGGTGGGCAGCTTGATGGGCTGAACTTTGTCGCTGAACTCAATTTCCTTGGTCAGACGAATGAGACCGATGTCATCGGCGGCGTCGAGGAAGCTGAATCCGTCGTGAGCGACGAGCTTTTCGGCCTGGTAACGAGTTCCCTGGATGCTGAGCTTGTGGCTGCCGACCAGGATGCTCACCTGGTAGGGTTTGAGTCTGTGGGCGATATTAAGGAAAATTAGAAATAACAATTCGAAATAACACGTCGAGTAGTTCATTCGAATGTCAAGGAAGGATTTCCAATTAAAAAATATAATTGTTTTATATTATTTATAGGTAAATAAATTGTTAGGACATACCCGTCGATGCAATGAGCAGCGGTGAGGATGTAACGCTTGTTGATGATGGAACCGCCGCACTGGAACCTGTTTGTGTTTATCCAGAGGGAAACCTGGTAGGGGTATTTACCCTCAGGGGCATCTCCACCCCCAACGATGCGACCCCAATTAAGGGTGGCTCCTGTACAAAAATAAATAATAATAAAAAATGGGTTTATGACGAATTTAGAATTGATTAAGAGATCGTGTAATAATTTTTTTGAATATATTTATGATGGTCCAATTAAAAAATTTAGTTGAGAATTTATTTGGGGATGTAATAATTTATTAATATAAATTATGTCACAACTTACCATTAGCCGCGAGAGCCAAGCTCAGTACCAAAAGTCCCACGAACGTCTGCATGATGATCGAACTCGGAGTGTGATTCCTGTGATTTGGTCCTCAGTATTTATACTGTCCTAGTGATCCACGTATCTCGATTGATCTATAGACCCGACCTATAGCGTCTTGGGATTTTTGGTTGAGGAAGCTCCGATACAATTGGTGATACAAGAGATTATTCTTCCTATCTGCACGGCTTTGAAATACGGAATTTCCGTAAGAAAATCTCGGACGTGATAAGGGGCGAACTTAATCCAGCACGTGGTGCAGATTTCGTCCGATATATTGTACTACGTTGCGCAGTGATATCTCGCCAGACTCGATAAAAACTGATAGCGCAAAATATGCTAGTTTGCTATCAAACACTGCGGGGTAAATAAATACACAGGCGAAATGTAAATATTCACGTCAACTCTTTCCAATTCTATGTTTCAATTCTGAATTTTCAATAAATAAAAATCAAAAGAGAACCAAAATTCCTTTATAGCCCGAATTAAAAATATAAAAAAATAAAAAAATGTCAAAAGTCTGAAGAATAAATATTTGTACCTTTTGCAAATAAATATTGAAAGTGTTTGTTTAATTTACATTAATTTCAACGAGACGTTTGATTTTTTTTTGTTACTATAAACACAAAAATATAAAAAATGTATAGTGTACTTTTGACAAGTTTGTACCAAAGATTTTCATCAGCGGACAGATTAGGAAATAGTTGGGAATGGTAGCCGTGCATTGCGAAATATAAATATCGGTCAAGTCTGCGATATTGGTAACTTTGATTGATATCGATGAGCACGTGGATTCTCACTCGTGAAATCTTATCAAATCGATCGGTCGATAATCCAATCGCTTGCGTCTCAATTTTTTCACACGTCTTTACTACGATTAGCAGACACTTTGCGGGTGGATTATAAAAAAATTGAGATATGAATGGAAGCTTGGGAATACCCAACGCAGTCAGTCAACCGAGGCGACTGAATCGAACTGCGTCGATTGTAATAATTAAATAAATTGCGTCATGCCGCCGAGGGTAAGGAATGTGTCTTATCTTATCATTTTTATATTTGGAAACAGACCAAATTTTAACTCCAACAATCACAGTTGTAGAAATATCTTTTATTGATTATTCGATCGGTGAATATACATCACATATAGTAAACATTAATTTGTTGCTACGTATATTTATTCGATATTTTGTTCGAATCGGTTCATGACTCTGTCGATCCAATTTTTGTAGGGCCAAACGCGTGTATAGACATCAGGAGCTCCAAAAGCGCAGGGAATGATGTACGACACGATTCCAACTTGAACGCCATCGACCATCAAAGGTCCACCGGAGTCCCCCTGAAATTGATAATTTTTTTTACGTCACAAAATTCAGTCAATTTTTTTGACGAATTTTATTTCCATAGATACTCGCTTTGCAAATTCCTTCGCCAATCGCATTGAAAGTGCAGAGGTGATTGGGAGTCACGTGCGGATACCAGAGTCGACAATCGTCCTGGTTTAGAAAATTAAGGCTAATTTCCTGAAGTTCGTTGGCCATTGGACCTCCATACTGTCATTTAAAAAATAAATTATTTTTACAATTTTTACAAACGGTCATTTAATAAAATATATTTGCCTCGACGCTTCCCCAACCAGTGGCCTTGGCTTGTCCAGTAAATTCGGTTCGGTTTGAATCAGTCAGTTGGACTGGTTTGACAAAATCATTGAAGGCAATTTCTCCAGCAACGCGAATCAGTGCAATATCGTAATAAAAGTAGCTCTCATAATATTCATAAATCACGTGGAATGATACTGAATATTCGTTGCCAGTTTCGTTTAGGTAATTAGTGCCAACTGACAGTGTATAATTTGCGGCATCGTGGCTGAAAAATAAATAACAGTAATTTTTTACAGGTCAGGAATGAATAATATTGGTGGTAAATAAATAGACAGACTCTTTAACGCAATGAGCTGCAGTCAGGATCCAATGATTATTCAATATTGAGCCACTGCAGAAATGATCGATACCCAGACGACGCAGGGACACCTGATAAGGATACTTGTGATTTGGGGCATTCTGACCACCGACGATGCGACCAGGAAACCCTTAATTATGGAAAAAAAAATAAATGTTCGACTTCCAAAAAAGCTATCGTGATTTTTTTATTTTGAATTTTCTTACCCTGGCCAATCGCCGCAAAGCTAAGAACGAGCAGACCACTGACAATCGACATTTGGAGTTTTTAAAAACGTAACTGAGAATCCTGCTAAAACAATACGCATTTATATACGACACATTCGTTGACAAGGTATCAATTTCCTGCAACCTTGCCAGATCGTATCAACATTGATGATAATTGAACCAGTGTCTCTCGGATGTTTTTCGTCACTGATAAGACGTTGGCTGAATTCAAGAAATTCCTAATGACAAATCATTTTTGAGTGCATCGATGTTCGGGAAAGGAATTTTATTCGGATCATTGAAAAGACAAGAGCTGTTTGCAGTATTTTGTTTATTAATCATTCAGGCTGTTAATTCAAGGAATATTTATTCCCAGACGTAGTTGGAGTAGTGCTTCATGTTACTGTGTATCCAATCCCTGTAGGACCAGACTCTGGTGTAGACGTCAGGTCGATTGAGGGCACATGGGTTGACGTAGGAGGCTATTCCAACTTGTTCACCATTGACGACCAATGGACCACCGGAATCACCCTGGAAACCAAACCAATGTTCATAAAAATTCGATAGAAACAATAAAATACAAAAAAAAAAAAAAAAACATAAAAATGCATACATGGCAGATGCCTTCACCAGCCTTGGTCAAGGTGCAAATGTGAGCCTCACTGATGGCATTCTGAGCCGGTTTGCACTGATCGAAGGTCAGGGTGTTCAACGTAATCTCCTGAAGTGCATTGGGAGGTGGTCCCCATGTCTGATATGATAAGATACAAAAAACGTCAATAAACCACGAAATATCTTACATCACCCGAACAATAAAACTGGAGGGAATTAATTATTACCTTGGTGCTTCCCCAACCGGCGAACGCTGCAGGTTTGCTCTCCTTCAGGTCGATTTCTGGCACACGAATCGGTTGGACAATGTCAGTGAAGACGATGTCGCTCTTCAGTCGAACCATGGCGATGTCAAAGTGGTAGAAAGACTCGTATTTCTCGTGGACGATGTACAGTTGGGGGTGGTAAACGGTGCCAGGGTCGTCCAGGAAGTTGGTACCAGCTGAGATGGTGAAAGAGTTGATGTCACGTCTGGAAAAGAACATTTGGTTGTCATATTGAAGGTACTTAATTATTGTGAACTATGCCTCCATGGAAGGTCTTTATAAAAGGTCTTTATGAAAGGTCTTAATGAAAGGTTTTAATGAAATGTCTTCATGGAAGGTCTTCATGAAAGGTCTTCATGTTCCAACTCACCCTACGAAGCAGTGTCCAGCCGACAGAATCCATCGCTCATTCAGAATAGACCCGCTGCAAAAATGGCCACCATTTTTGCTACGGAATGAAATCTGGTACGGGTACTTGCCCTCCGGGGCATCATGACCCCCGATGACCCTTGGGGCACCTTGAAGACGAAAAATTTTTCCAAAAGGTAAGCACGACGAAAATCCAATCCAATCTAATGTCTAGTATGACGTCTGCATAAATCAATGACTTACCTTGGGCCAAGGCACCAAGACTCAGGACCAGAAGAGCTGCTTGTAGGAACATAGCAAAGCGTTTTGCAATGAATGACTTTCCACTACGCAGCCGGTTTATATACTCCGTCAATCAGCAATATTTACAACAACATTCTGAATAAAAACCAGAGTTTTTTTCTGGATATCGATAAGATGCCTTTCGATATCCCATTTTGTTGCGCAGAAGCCAGCCAAGTCATCGATCATCCAGAGATCATCGGGATTTTGTAAAATCAGCGCAGAGGACTGAATCTGTACGAAACGATACTGCGTTTTACGCACAATTTTGCTTCCGGATTAGGTTATCAATGATTATCACTCGGACGATCAGATTATTCGGATGTCTCGTTGATTGTCGAAAGTGAAGAAAGACGGAAATGGTACTCGATGAGTATAGCAAAATGATATATATTTTAAGTACTGGGTTACATTGATGTGAGTATTCGTTGTAATTGTACAGAGAGCGAGTGCAATGGTTGTATTGTATTTATTCCCAATCCTCGTATTGCAGCACGTTTTTCAAGATCCAATCTTTGTAGGACCAGACGCGAGTAAAAACGTCAGGGAAATTAAGGGCGCAGGGATTGACGTACGAAGCGATTCCAACCTGTTCACCATCGACCACCAGGGGGCCACCTGAATCACCCTGAAAAATGATCCAATTGGAAAATAAGCCACCTGGACTCCATCTTGAGGTTCTCTTTCTTGGAAAAAATAATAAAAAGGCAATTCTTACGTGACAAATCCCTTCGTCAGCCTTATTCAAAGTGCAGATGTGAGCTGCAACGGTGAGATTTTGACCTTGCTTACACTGCTCGAAGGTCAAGGTTTGCAGTGGAAGCTCTTGAAGAGCGTTAGGTGCTGGTCCCCATAACTGTCATCAAAAATGATAAAAGACACATTAGGATTTTTGATTTCTGGAAGAGTGAAGACTATTTCTTGAAGAAGGGTTTAAAGGTCACCTTGATGCTTCCCCATCCGGCGAACGCTGCTGTTTTGCTCTCCTTGAGGTCCTTTTCCGGTAGGCGAATTGGCTTGACGAAGTCAGTGAAGACAATGTCGCTGGTCAGTCGAACCATGGCGATGTCGAAGTAATAGAAGTTGATGTAGTTCTCGTGGATGATGTAAAATTCTGGCTTGTAAACGTCGCCAGTTTCGTTGAGGAAATTGGTACCAGCTGAGATCTTGAAGGTCTTTATGTTACGTCTGAAAAAAATACAGAATGCGATTGACTTCACCTACGTTTTTATTTTTTAGGCTTGGAATATGGATTATGAAACCCACCCTTCAAAGCAATGACCTGCTGAGAGGATCCAACGCTTGTTCAGAATGGAACCACTGCAAAAATGGCCATTTTCATCGTCCCTGAACGAAATCTGGTAGGGATACTTGTGGTTCGGGGCATCGTGACCTCCGATGATTCTTGGTGCACCTTCATAACGAAAAATTGATTAAAAACGAACATTCGTCTTCGAGCAAAATTTTGATGTCAAATTTAATGAATAATTAATACGAAATGTGGTATAAATTACCTTTTGCAAGGGCAACCAAACTTAAGACGATGAGAGCCGCTCGCAGGAACATCTTAAAGCTTCTTGGAATTAACTACCTTCTAATTTGAGACAGTAGTACTTATATACACTTCATTAATCAGTGATAGTTCATCTTATCAACGTCAAGTGCTGAGATAAGATACTTTCTTGTATGCCAATTCATTGCCGGTCAATCAGTCAGGTAATCGATTGACTGTGATTGTAGTTCGAATGTTGCAAACGATGTTCCAGGAAATAAAAGATCGCAGGGAGGAAGCATGACATAGTGATAACGTTATCAATCGCATCATAGGCTTCAATTTCAAAGTCCGAAGTGACGACGTAAAAATAATCGAAGGGGTTTCATTGGACGAAGGAGCATTCAGGATTTCAACGAGAAGACACCGACGTATTTTTTAAACAACTTTATTATTAAAAAAATACATGCTTCTCCTTCGACATTGATGAATAGGGTTGTGAATGAGCGGTCGGGAGCAGCAAGGCACAAACATATATTGTCTAAATCATACAAAAAAAAAACATTAAGTTGCTTATTCGTTTTTTCCATCCTCAATAAACATAAACACGATTCCATTTAAATACAATCTATAATTTATTAAAAATTACGAATGATCGATGATTTTTCCCGGTTCATGCAAAAATTGTTAGAGTAGGTCGTAGGTGTTCTTTTTTTTTTATATGTGCGAAAAATATACAATGAAGCCAAGCTCGATTCGGGCGACCAAATTTTATTCGACAATAAATAATTTTTGAAGAAGAGAAAAATAAAAATGTGTTTCGTCACCAAATCCACCGAAATTGTCGCTGATAATTCGTATGTTTATGACATAGCTATATAGATTGATTGAGCTTATAAAAAATATGTTGGCATGGTGTAACAGTCTCGAAAAAAATGTTTCGAAACGATCGACGATGTGCGGGATTTTTTTTTCATTGATGGTTTTTTTTTCTCCGCTTTAATGACAAAATCGTTGCGCACCGACAACAAAAATACTATGATCCTAGATTATTTACAGAATTACATAATTATAATAACAATACAATAATAATAATAGAATATAATTAATTGTTAGTAACATTCGTACACGTACGTGCCTAGCCGGACGCGACCCTCTATCGTCTCGCTCGATCGACCTCGCGAAAAAAAAAAAAGATCGGTTGTAAGTGTGGAAATAAAAAATACAAAAATCGAACGCGATCGACGAAATCTCTTTGTGGGGGGGGGGGGGGGAATAGAAAAAAATAAAAAAATTAAGCCGACGCCGTCGCGTTCGATCGGCGGATGTGGAGGATTCGATGGAGCGAGTCTTCGGGCGTCCCGAGAATTCAATAAATATTTATACCGCAGCGAATGACGAACGAGAATGACAAAAAAAAATGGATTCTTCGAGGATGATGACGTTTTCTCTGCGTTCGCTGCAAGCCCGCGCGTCTCCCTTTTTTCCCTTTCAGTCTGTATCTTCCGGCGCTTCGTCCTCGCCGAAAAATCGGTTGTTACCGATCTCGTCGACGTGGAGACGAAGAGGACAATGAAGAGATAGAACCAAAAATCGGATAATCTAGGTTAACGCCACCTTTCTTAACATTAGTGATAACGTCGATGATCTTTCTATCGTAAATTTTGCTTTAGCGATTTTCCACGCGATCGGCAAACGATCGGCAGTGAAAATGCGATTTTTCTTCGTCGTTATCAGTGATACGGCGAGCTGTCGATCGGCAGCGGTGGCGTTATCGGCGGCAGATGATCGCCGCAGGTCGGGAAGTTCGGTGGCACCGGCGGAAGATCGGCGTGCGTGCCGACGTGGAGGATCAGGTTCATACCGATCACTATGTGGAACAGGAAGTGACAGTGGAAGAGCCAGTAACCTGTTGAAAAAAAAAAAAAAAAAAACACAGAAAATAAATAATCGATCGATCTACGGATAAGCGACTGAAAAAGACTCCGAAGATCGGTAACGCACCGGGATTGTCGGCGCGGAATCGGAAGACGACGTAGCCGTTGTTCGGCACGGCGATCGTGTCCTTCGAGGGCGGAAGGTTGAACTCTCGGTGGAGGAGTCCTCGCCTGTCGAGATCGAGCGCGTGCTTCAGGTTGATCTTCTTGACGTTCTTATCGGGCGAGCGGCCCATACCGATCACGTTAAAGGCGTAACCGTGCAAGTGGAAAGGATGCGAGAGATTTGGCTGTTGTACTGTGGAAAATAATTTCAGGATGTTAGGAATCGTTTTATCGTGAGATCGGCAAGAAAATCGGTAAGAAATCGGCAAAAAAATCGGCGAAAAATCAGTTGAAGAAATCGGCAAGGAATCGGTTGAAGAAATCGTCAAGTAATCGGTTGAAGAAATCGGTAAGGAATCGGTTGAAAAAATCAACATAAAATCGATTAAAGAAATCGGCAAGGAATCGGTTGAAAAAATCAACATAAAATCGATTAAAGAAATCGGCACAAAAATCGGTATAAAAAATCGGCGAAAAATCGGTTCCTACCTTCGTCGACGAGGACAACCTCGACGATCGCATTATGAGGAATGTCGACCTTGTGCGTGCACATGCAGTTCGCGCCGCAATCGGCAGGTCTGTTATCACCGTTGCAGAACTGCTCCGGTGGAATATCGTCGATCTGCGACAGTGGCGGCGCCGGCGGGAACGTGAACGAGATCTCGTCCACCAATGAAATCACGTGATCACCGGTCGGGGCAACTGTTACCGATCAAGCAAAAAAATTACAACACTGCTGAATCATCTCTCACGTCCATCAGTTCTTATCAGGTCGATCCACTCACCCAAAAATCGGTTGTAAGTGTTGGGCTGGAAGACCTCCTCGGGTCTGTAGAAGAGGAACCGGAAGGGCAGGAAGATCTTCACGTCCGGACGTTCCTGAAGAATACCCTCGTCGATGTGCTTCGCGTTCTTCAGCTGGTTCACGCAGATCGCGTCCTCGCGCGGCTGGTTGCAGATCGCGTCGAGGGGGTTGAGGACCTTTAAAAAAATAAAAAAAATGTATCCAATTCCTTTCGAATTGCGAAAAACACGTTTGCCCATCGATTGTCAAAAATATATGGTCAATATTTTGTTTTCCATTTTTTTTCTTTTTTTTTTTTTCGGCGATCGCCGTCACTACTCACGACGCCCTGAGGAAGCCCAAGGTCATAGGTCGGTGCGGCGGAACTCGGCTGATAAGGACCACGAGCGTAGCGCAGAATGGCCAAATTTTGGGCTCGTTTTATTCCGCACTCTCCGAGACCACGAAGCTGGATCCAATAAGCGCCGGGCGGTTGATCGGCCGAGATGACGAAGTCGTAACGTTCACCGGAGAAGGATATGATGGTGTTGACGGCGACCGGATGGACGGGTTCACCGTCGGTGGCGATCAAGGTCAGCTGATGACCTTGGAAGGTGATCTGAGCCGGGCAGACGGTACCGAAGGAATTGATAAGACGGAAACGGTACCGACGACCTTGAGTGATGGTGAAGACCTCGAGGGGAGTGTTGGTCATGAATCCGGTGTTGGGGTCCTTGAAAAAAAAAAAAAAAAATCATTTTAATATTTGACCTTGAAGAATATTTAATATATTTTTATTAGACTGATTTTTAGTAGTGAGCACTCACTCTGAATTGTCCTTTTCCATTGATGAGCACAGTCTCCGGATCCTGACCCGTGTTGACCGCCAAACGACCTGGGAATCGTTCAGCCGCGTCCTCGTGCATCCAATCGCTGATAAGCACCACGTGGGTCGTCAGATCGTAGTCGTAAAGATTGCTGTTGGGATCCTTGTTGGGTGGTTGACGAACGACGATGCTGCCGTAGAGACCGTCGATTTTTTGGAGTCCGGTGTGAGCGTGCCAAAAGTGGGTACCAGCATTTCCGGCCGTCCATTGGTACCTGAATTAATAGATTGAAAAAATATTAGATCATATCAAGAGAAAAAAAAAAATTAAATGACCTTCAGAGATCTGGAAGGGTAAAAAGGTGGTTGGGGACCAATAAAAAATATAATATACCGAGAGAAAAAAAAATCGAATGACCTTCAGAGATCTGGAAGGGTAAAAAGGTGGTTGGGGACCAATAAAAAATATAATATACCGAGAGAAAAAAAAATCGAATGACCTTCAGAGATCTGGAAGGGCAAAAAGGGGTTTGTGGACCAGTAAAAAAGATTACCTGAAGGTCGTTCCTTCCTGAATGGGACACTGGGTGACGTAGGGAACTCCGTCGTAGTACTGCGAGCCCTTCTGCCAGATTCCGTGCCAGTGAAGCGTCGCCTCCATGCCCTGCATATGATTCTCAACGTCGATGACGACCTTGTCGCCCTCGCAGACCTGGATACTCGGTCCGGGGATCATACGGTTGGCCGTGAGAATTCCACGCTCGACGCCGTCGGCCAGAACGCACTGACAGTGACTCCAGACGGTGTTGGTGGCGTTCGGGGTGCAAACCTGACAGGCTCTGTTGACATAGAGAAACCATATCATTTTATTAAAAATCCTTAATTAAAAAAAATGCATTAAATCATTTTTTATATTTTTTATAATTGCATTCTGTGCCACCAAAATGAAAATAAAAAAAACACCCTGACCATATTAAAATGGACCAGCAGATCCAACTATATATTTTTTTTTCATAATTTATTTTATTTCCCGTGCTATTAAAAAATGAATCATCTTATTGACATCTCCTCGAATAAATTCAGTTGTCAATGAAATTGACTGAAATAAAAATGTTCATTTATCATATGCACTGAAAAAAAAATGAATCATCCAATTGACATTTCCTCGAAAAAATTCAGTTGTCTATGAAATTGACTGAAATAAAAATGTTCATTTATCATATGCGCTGAAAAAAAAATTGAAGGATCCAATTGACGTTTCCTCGAAAAAATGCAGTTGTCTATGAAATTGACTGGAATTGACTTCAACGAGGGCAAAAAATATTCCGAGCTCGGCGGAAGTCGAAGCAAAAGGTACTCACGCTCCAAGAACGGTGTAATGCTCGAGCGTAAAGTGGTAGTAGCATATCCTGGGTGGTTCACCATCGCGGCAGGCGCGCGCGCACTCGTCCGGCGCGGAGAGCGCGGGATTCCTGCGGAGCTCGGCGGTCGCGCGCTCGCTGTAGTCGAGCGGGCGCGTGCGCGGCGGACGCTGGGTCACGCCGAGGCTGCCGAGATTGTCGATGCCGCCGAAGCCCGACTGAAAGCTGCCGGCGCCGGCCGGATGCGTCTGCACCAAACCGTGAGCCGACGAAAAGAAACGCGACGAATCGTCCTGGGCGAAAACATTGCCGGTCTTCACCGACGGACTCCAAAACGACGAGGCTGTCGATTGGTCCGACGAGACTTCTGCAAATTAAAAAACAAAAAAAAAACGTTACTCATTATAATTTTACGGTCTTCGATAATTTTACCGAACAAAAAAAAAACAAAATACGTTTCTCCGTTTCTTCAGGTTTTGCGCTGAATATGATTGGTAAACAAAATAATTATAACGTGCAACTCGAGGCGAAAAAAAATTTGGGGGGAGGGGGGAGGGAAGGTAAACAGGGAAATTGGATCAAAAGTTCAACAAGGTTTAAGGAAGACGTTGCAACCTTTGACACTGCATCGATTATTTAATTATTTATTAACAACTGCTAATAAAAAAAATAAAAAAATTCGCCGAGTGGAAAAAAACGTAAACAGCGAAATTGGATCAAAAGTTCAACAAAGTTTAAGAAAGACGTTGCAACCTTTGACACTGCATCGATTATTTAATTATTAGCAACTGCTAATAAAAAAAATAAAAAAATTCGTCGAGGGAAAAAAAACGTAAACAGGGGAATTGGATCAAAAGTTCAACAAAGTTTAAGGAAGACGTTGCAACCTTTGCCACTGTATCGATTATTTAATTATTAGCAACTGCTAATAAAAAAAAATAAAAAAATTCGTCGAGGGAAAAAAAAACGTAAACAGGGGAATTGGATCAAAAGTTCAACACAGTTTAAGAAAGACGTTGCAACCTTTGCCACTGTATCGATTATTTAATTATTAGCAACTGCTAATAAAAAAAAATAAAAAAATTCGCCGAGTGGAAAAAAAAGTAAACAGCGAAATTGGATCAAAAGTTCAACAAAGTTTAAGGAAGACGTTGCAACCTTTGACACTGCATCGATTATTTAATTATTTATTAGGAGTTGCGCCGAAGGTTCGTGATCGTTTGATCGATCGCGACTGCTGACGTGGGAGAAAGCCGCGCGTCGATCGATGCATACTGCCTTCCACGCGGAACAGAGCGAAGATGAGAGGAGAAAGATTGTAACGAAACCAAGTCACGAAAAATGAAAATAGAGCAGAACGGGCCGAGAGGAAGAAAGGTAACCGCGACCGGCGAGACAGCTCGGAATGTTTTTTTTTCTTTTTTTTTTTTTGCTTCCCCTCGCGCATGACACAGTCGCGCGTGCCTATCCCACGGCGATTGCCATCTCGGCCGGACTTCTTCGTTTTTGTCGCAGACGAAAAAAAAAAAAAATTGCAACATGACGAGGCAAGAAAAAAGTGAAAGAGGAGCCGCCGGTTCACTAAATTCCTTTCCTTTCGCTAAACATTTCGTTAATTAAAAAAAAAAAAAAATACGCACTACTTCAATTGTGAAAATGTGAAGTAACTAAAAATAAAAAAAATAATTGTAAAGTCACAATAAAAAAAATTGTGAAGTAAAAAAAATCGCACCTGTTCAATTGCCACAAATTCATTTATTCACACGAATCGCTTCGAGGTGTTAAAAAAAAATGAAACTAACAGAAAAAATTCTCCCAGCTCGTCGTCGCTATAAAAAAAAAAAAAAATACGCACTACTTCAATTGTGAAAATGTGAAGTAACTAAAAATAAAAAAATAATTGTAAAGTCACAATAAAAAAAATTGTGAGGTAAAAAAAATCGCACCTGTTCAACTGCCACAAATTCATTTATTCACACGAATCGTTTCGAGGTGTTAAAAAAAAATGAAACCGACAGAAAAAATTCTCCCAGCTCGTCGTCGCTATATCACATCGTGTTAAGTGTCAACGCAATTATTCACGTTGTCGCGAATAAATGTCGCTTTCATTGTCCGCGTCGTAATGCGATGTTACAATATCCTCGATTTAATTGCGCAATTGCGTCTCGGCTGTCGTTTCGCCTCAAACGACGACGTTATAAATCACGAGGGACGCGACGACGAAGTCCTGGGCGACGCCGTTGGAAAAAATTTCTCGGCGGCTCAATTAACGCAACCTCGGCGGCATGACAACCGGAGTCCCACACTTTTCTATCCGGAGTTTCCAGCGCGGCTCGCAAAAATAGTCTCGCGCCTAATGTGTACATATACGACGCGCAACAGTCGTTTAATTCGCCCACTGAAATGCGGCGAGAACCTTCGCGTTTTGCGATTGTCTTTGTTGCGCGAATGTGCAATGCGAATCGAGGAATCGGCGCCTCGGATACGTTGAGCCACCCGACTTTCCCGAACTTTTTATCCTCCGGTTGCGCAATTAGACGCTACTATTAATTCTGGGCTTACAGACATGATTTTATTTATTTATATTTATTTATTTGGTATATTTTTTAATTTTTTTATTTAGTGATATATACAGAATTCCAGCAGCATTTTTTTTTTGTATCTTAAATATTTTTGCCAGGAAAAATAAATTCGAAACAAGTGGAAGAAAAATCAGTGCAGTCATTAAAAAAAAAGTGTCTTCTTTTTTTTAATTTAGTACAAAATTCTAGCAGCGATTTTGTTTCGTAACTTGAACATTTTTGTCAGGAAGAATAAATTCGAAACAAGTGGAAGAAAAATCAGTGCAGTCATAAAAAAAAATGTTGGGACAAAATTCGAACCCAAAAAAGTATCCTGAATCTCATTGACCCGTTTCGACGAAACTGTATCGAAAGTTTGGAGGTTACGATGCAAATTAACGTCAGATATCGAAGCCTCCTGCATTTTGGTACCAACGTCAATCCGACTCGGACTCATATGGACATCACGTAGCCGCCATTTTTTTTTTTTTTTTCATTTATATCCCAGCCCCGCGGAATAAATCTGATATAAATTTCGTTCCAATGACTTTTATTTGCATTCGCGCGCAAACAATACGAACGTTTCTGTGTCCAGACGCGACGAAAGCGTTGTACCTGCCGCGCGGTAATTTATTATTGCATCGCGCGCGGGGAAACACGACGATTTCTCATGGTAATTCGACGTTTCGAGCGGGAGGTCCTCGCGGGTCCTCGAAAAATCCACCGACGAAGGGACCCAATTTATCGTCTCGCGCAGCCGCTCACGTACGTCGTTAAAGCCGCGCGTACGAAAAAGAGGCGGAAAAAACACAACAAACGCGGGGAACGTGACCAGGCGACGAGGCGGAAGTGGTGGTGGAAAAAAAAAAAAAAAATCTTGGCTATCGGGAACACGCGCGAAAGCCAAAGGATTTAACCGCGAGATAAGAGCGCGGAGTACGTGACTCTTCGGGTTGGAAGGGTCAATTTGGGCGGTTGGACATTACGGTAATTCAACGGTAATTGCGCGACAAAATTGTAAACACAGAGACGAATTTTTTGTTAATTTTTTTTCGGGGCTCCTTGCCGTTTTTTTTTGGCGAAAAAAAAAAATTTCGATTTAACGAAGTTTTAAAACCCTATCCGATGGGAAATTTTCCGCTGGTCCCAAAAATGACGGATATTTGCCCGAAAAATCGAAAATTGGAGGAGAAAAATGCGAAAAACGATTTTTTAGTTTTTGCGAATTTTAGCACTTTACTAAAATCAATGTAATTTTTTTTTGGATGGATGGAATCTGGATTTTCTTTTTGCATTCGAAAGAAGGCTCTTCAAGGAAGAGAAAGACGCCAGGTGGAAAGCGATATCTCGATTTTTCAATTTTTTGCAGATTTTTAAAGTTGACCCTCAAAAATCGCAAATTTTTAGAAGGGGTACCCCTTGCCGTTTTTTTGGCGAAAAATTTTTTTTTTCGATTTAACGAAGTTTTAAAAGCCTATCCGATGGAAAATTTTCCGCTGATTCCAAAAATGACGGTTATTTGCCCGAAAAGTAAAAAATTCGCGGAGAAAAATGCGAAAAACGATTTTTAAATTTTTTCGAATTTTGGCCCCTCACTAAAATCGATGTAATTTTTTTTTGGATGGATGGAATCTGGATTTTCTTTTTGCATTCGAAAAATAACTCTTCAACGAAGAGAATGCCGCAAGGTGGAAAGCGATATCTCGATTTTTCAATTTTTTGCAGATTTTTAAAGTAGACCCTCAAAAATCGCAAATTTTTAGAAGGGGTACCCCTTGCGTTTTTTCGAAAAAAATCGAAAAAAAATTTTTTTAATTTAACGAAGTTTTAAAACCCTATCCGATGGGAAATTTTCCGCTGATTCCAAAAATGACAGGCGTTTGTCCGAAAAGTGACATTTTATCAGATTTTTGGAGTCGGATTTGGCGAACCAAGGCCAAAAAAAGCGATAAATGGCAACCGGTGAGTTGTCGCGGCATCTACATGTCGTTACACTCCGCGAGGTACAAGCTTGAATATTTATTCGGCGGTAACGCAGGTGGCCAGAACTCTCGCAGCCCCAATTTACGACGTTATTCACCGGTCGCTCCATTCCGGCGTGACCGGCGATCTTAAACACCGAAGGACCGGCAGTGGCACGTCTCGATCTCGCAGGATCGCGTGACTCGCCGGAGCGATGATAAACGTTGAGACAAAAGGAAGAGACTTGAAGAAAAAAAAAAAAAAAAAAAAGAAATGACGCAGAGTGAAAGGAGTCGATCAGCGATAACGAGAAAGACGAGATGAAAGATACAACCGAGAATGCCTGAAATTTACAAACTTCCACTATTTTTCCCATTTCGTGGCTCGTTGGCCATTCCAGAAATTATTATACATTATTATGAATTATTATACATTTTTATAAATAATTATGCTTGACGGCTCAATTCGATTAATCCGAAGCAATTACAACGATTAGCATCATCAAATTTATTTTAATGATCTAATTTTTAGTCTAATAATAATTGTAAATCCTCGCCAGAAAAAAAACAAGAGGAAAGCAGAACTGGAAAGTGAATCATGAAAATAGCAGTCGACGCGGATAAACGTTTTCACAGGAGAGGGGGTAAACCGGACTCGTCGGGTCCGCCTTTGAAATAGCCGGGTATTAAAAAAAAAACGGCCCCCGCGAGCTACGTGATAATGTTGATGACGACGTCGGCGATGACGATGATGATGATGATGACGATAATGATAATGGTAAACGCACCTCTGCGCTGGATTGAAAGCGCACTGAAAGGCCGAGCGCCGAGGCTGTGAAAATCTCACTATGAAAGTCCACCGGGCGGTTACAGAATGCCACGCCTGAATACCGACGAAACTCCCACCAGACGTCGCGATTTCCCTTCGGTAAACGCCGATATTTTCGTCTCAATACTCAGCCGATACCATAGACTGCGGATTAACGAAAAAAAAAAAAAAAAATGGTACCCAAAATGTCACATATCGAATAAAATGGCCCTTTACTCTAGAATATTCATCACAGTATTCGAATACAGAAAAAAAAATGGTAACCAGAATGTCGCACATCGAAAAAAATTGCCCTTTGCTCTAAAATTCAAAAGCAAAAAAAAAAAAAATGGTACCTAAATATCACACATCGAAAAAATGGCCCTTCACTCTAGAATATTCATCACAGAATTCGAATACAGCAAAAAAAATGGTACCCAAAATATCGCACATCGAAAAAATGTTCCCTTCACTCTAAAATTTATCACAGAGTTCGAATATAGTAAAAAAAATAATACCCAAAATTTCACACATTGAAAAAAATGGCCCTCATCGATAATTCATCGTAGAGTTCAAATATAGCAAAAAAAAAAAATACACAAAATCTTACACATCGAAAAAATAGCAGAATTCATCGAAGAGTTCGAACGCACCAAAAAAAAAAAAATTGCACCTCAATGGTAATTACGTGGGCAATTTTTTTTACAATTTTTTTTTTCGTCCCGCCTCTTTCCGCGCGGCCAGAGGCCAATTGCGAGTGAATCGCAAGGTTCGGATGCGCCGTTCGCCGCTCTTCGAGTTCACTGCAATTATTCCTGACGTCTCACTCGGCGCGCGCCGATTATCGGCAGAGGTTCGGGTGCGCTCGGTTTCATTCGTCGGCGAGAAATCGCAGCTCACAGCAGCAGCTGTCGTGACCTTTGCGTCTGCGCAGCACGATCGACCTTAGAATCTCGACTTGCACGATTCTTCGCGCGCAGAGTTGGGAATGCCATTTTTTTTTTTCATTTCTCCTCTCGGAGCGGCGAAATGATCCGAGTTGTTGTTAGTATTTAGTCGTTAATCGTCGGTCGGCTGTTGTGACTCCGCAGCTGTTGTTCAACGACGCAGAAAATGGCACACAACCGAATCGTGTCTGCGAGCTCTGCTGAGTCTGATCAGCTGTGGCCTTTACCACTGGTCGATCGCCGTGCCCACCTTGAAACCGAGAATTCTCGTGCCATTAATTTTCCCGACAAATCTACCGACGCGAAATAAATCATTTTTCCTCCATGCTAATATTATTTAATAGCCAGTAATAAAAATATAAAAATGATATAAAAAATATAAAATATAAAAATGATATAAAAAATATAGAGAATTTTCCACTCGTGCTATTTTCGTCGACGAGAATGTCAATTAAAGTGACTTAAGGAGGCGCAGTCGGTAAAGGTCGGACGAATCCGAAGAATGGTAGCGCATCCGCGTATTCCGGGACAACTGAAATCGATGCACTCGGGTTCACACAACTCCGTTGCATCGTCGAGTGCATCGATGCAACCGTGCGACTTGACCTTAACTCCTGACTCGCGTGTCGTGAATCAACGATCCCAGTGACGTTCCCGCGATTGTTTCGACTGACGGGAATAGTCGACTTCGATTAAAAAAATAATAAGGTCACTGTATACTATACATTTCAAATTAAAAAAAAAAAAAAAAAAACCATTTAAGAAAATGATTTTATTTTCAGACTGATTTATTTGATTCTAATTTTTATATAGTAATAGACTATAAATCTCAAATAAAAAAAAAACAATACATTAAAAAAAAATGATTTTATTTTGAGACTGATTTATTTTATTTATTTTTTTTATTTTTATTATTGTAAAGTCATTATTGTAATACACAATTATTATTTTATTTTCGCGTCAATCAGGAAGCGCAATTTGTTTGCTTCAGGCCGACGCATTGATCGCGTTCTTTTTTTTTTCCCCCGCAGAATCGAGCGAGACGACGACGAGGAGAGCGAGAGGCTGCCGGGAAATTACCCGGAACCGTGAACTTGGCCTCATCCCGCGCACCTTTCGCGGCATCGGTCGTCTCGGCGTGCACAGAGGCAGCAGCAGCAGCAGGCAACGCTCGAAACGCGCGTAAAACGCGTGACTCAAGGCGAATGGACGTTTTTTGCACGTGCGCGACGCACTCCGGGACACACACAACGAGGCAACCAGTTTGCGGAGAGCAGAAGTGGCGACACTCGGCGACTCATTGGGGCGACCCGTCGAGCCGGATTATTTTCTTCGGCCGTCGAGTCGGCGGAGACGTAGATTTTTCGAATTCTAACTTTTCCCAAATTTTTGCTAACCACTGCTAACCCTTTGACAACCTTTCGCTAACCATCAGTTAACCTTTGACTAACCAATGGGTGAACATTAGCTAATCGTTACCTAAATATTGAAAAACCATTGGCTAACAATTAGTTAACCTTTGACTAACCATTGAATGAACATTGCGATAATGTATTTAAAAAAAATTACCGCGGCAGATTTTTTAAATAAAATTGCCACGTCCCCAATTTTTTTCGTGATGCATTTATTTTTTATTGAATATTTCAATCGACGTGTCATCGACTCCGTCGCTGCATACATTTTTTTTTTTTGCTAAACATTGACTAAACATTGGCTAACCATTAGTTAACCTTTGAATAATCATTGGATAAACATTGCGATAATGTATTAAAAAAAAATTACCGTGGCAGATTTTTTAAATAAAATTGCCACGTCCCCAATTTTTTTCGTGATGCATTTATTTTTTATCGGATATTTCAATCGACGTGTCATCGACTCCGTCGCTGCATACATTTTTTTTTTTTTTTTTTTTTTTTTTTTTTTTTTTTTCGTAAGTCAATGCAGGCGGAATACGGTGGCGATTTCCTCGTGGCGACTTTGCAAGGACGCGCCGCGGTATACAGTTATAATCCCACGTGGTTGCTGCAACGTATTACTGTATATGGGCGGCATAATTTACGTACCGGTATTATAATATCGCGGCACGGGTCTCGCGCAGCGTTTAACGACGTCTCGCGCGGACTGAGAGCCGAGGACTCGTTAATAATTCACGGGCCGGACGTCAATGACCGTGGACGCTGACTCGATTAGCGGAACGCGATTTTTAGACCGAGTTGACGCACCGAAAAACCGGATTCATCGATCGGTATCGCCAGATCGGTCGGGTTGAATTTTTTTTTTGTGTCAGTTTAACGTCAAACCGAATCCAATTAAAATAATGAATCTCGGAGGGTAAACATTGTCAATTTTTTTTTGGGAGGAAAAAAATTGATTTTTTTTGGGGAATCGAGATCTCGTTTTCGAGAGTCTCGGATTCGAATCGGATGGTCGACTTAGGCACCGAATCTAGGTTTCGCTTTATTTTTTTCGTGACGTTCGCATTTTTTTTTTTTTTTTTTTTTTTTTTTTTCGTCTTCTTTTGATAATTTATTATTCCGAACGTCGAGACGTCGTTGGTAATGGATCGCAGGTGGCGTGGGAAGTCCGGTTCTCGACTCGCGGATCTTGACCGTGAAATCTTCTGCGAGTCTCGCAGCCGAGAATCGCGAATTAATTATCGCGCGTGATACGCGCTTTCTCGATTGAATTTTTATTTTCTCCTCAGCGAAACGTAAACACGAGTCACTCGAGACAGCCGAGTTGCCTCGTTGGCGTAACTTTAGCTATTTTCAACCCGGACGAAAACTCGACTCGTAACACTCCGCACTCGTTGTAATGACATTGTAAAATAAAATTGTTAAATAAATTGACCGTGCTCCGTTGACTTCCAATCGTCTCGTCGGGTGAAAGCAACGAAGCAACGTCTATATCCTAGACGTGAGCTGGTCAGTTTCACCCGACTGAATCGTCACGTGTAATAAAAAAAATTAAAAAAAAATAAAAAAAACTGCATGCGGGTTAATAAAAAATAAAATTCTGGTGGCAAATAAAATTTCAATTAAAATCGGATCAATCGAGAGGCTAATTAAATATTTTCTCCCTCGAAAAATCCACATTTCATTCGATTGAATATAAAAATTAAAAAAAAAAAATGTTATTTTGTGTGTTTTTTTATTGAATAACGAAGGACGAGTAAAACGATGGCAATTAAGTGGCAAAATAATCGAGGCGCGATTATAAATTTTCTCGAACAAGAGGGCGTGACCGTCGCGCATGCGCACAATGCGCCGAAGAATTTCTTCGTGCCACATAATAAAGAAGAAAAAAAAAAAAAATCGGTAAGAGTGATTTACGATCGGGCGTAAAAGTGCGCAAGGGATTTCTTTTGCGGTGTAAAACTGGCGACGTCGAACTTGCGTTTCACTCGAAACGATTTTTCCGGGTGGCGAAAGGGGGGAGGAGGGGAGGGGGGTAAATAATCCAGCGTGATTTCCGAGTCCGAGCGGAAAATTTCATTTCCGGAAATTCCAAACATTTTTTAATTCCTCGACGAAAAAAAATATTGATAAAAAACATGTCGCAAATTTTCCAGGTGAAAAAAAAAATCAGCCTGATCCCTTTGCATAATATTTGCTCCAGACTCGACGACATTTTTTAATCCCTCGACTAAAAAAAATATTAATAAAAAACATGTCACAAATTTTCCAGGTAAAAAAAAATCAGCCTGATCCCTTTGCATAATATTTGCTCCAGACTCGACGACATTTTTTAATCCCTCGACTAAAAAAAATATTAATAAAAAACATGTCACAAATCTTCCAGGTGGAAAAAAAAAATCAGCCTGATCCCTTTGCATAATATTTGCTCCAGACTCGACGACATTTTTTAATCCCTCGACTAAAAAAAAATATTAATAAAAAAACATGTCACAATTTTTCCAGGTGAAAAAAAAATCAGCCTGATCCCTTTGCATAATATTTGCTCCAGACTCGACGACGAGCTCGCTGAACCAGAATTGAATAACAACGAGCGAGTGACAAGCAATTTATGATAATAACAGTGATCGGGCTCACCGATTCGTCGCCATCTCGCCCCGGTCGCGTCTGTATTTATAGCCGAGCGTTATTAAAACCGCAGAGAATTTTCCGAGCGGCTCTTACCGGCCGCGAAAGTGTGTCGCCCGGTTGCGAGCCAACCTGGCTGGTCGCCGACGGCGCGTAATACGCGGTTTTATCGTTAGAAAGAGTCGAATACGAGTCACACTCGGCGCTGGGTCAGTCGATTATCAAGCGAAAATTTATTCGCACACGACTGATAATTATTTATGTCAAAAAATCCGTCGACGAAGTCACCGAAAGTAAAAAAAAAAAAATAAATCCAGTAGCCTTAATTTTGCCTCATTATCGATTTTGGATTGTTTTTTTATTTTTTTTAGTTTATTCGCACACGACTGACAATTACTTATGTCAAAAAATCCGTCGACGAAGTCAGCGAAAGTAAAAAAAAAATAAAAATCCAGTAGCCTTAATTTTGCCTCATTATCAACTTTGGATTGTTTTTTTATTTTATTTTATTTATTTTTTATATATGAATATATTCGTCGATAATAAATTTAAAAAAAAATGCACACACAGCTGACGAAAATCCATTTAAAAAATTCATCGGCAGTCACCGAAAGTGCACCACAAAAAAAAATCGTCTCATTATCAACTTGCGATTGAACCTTATCAGTTTTTTTTTCACTCCTATATCACAGAATCTGCGTACCTTAACAGCGCATGTGCACGAAACTGATTTGCGTGCAGGTAGCCCAAGCAGCGTAATGTACATAGGTAGCCCGGCAAATACTGGTGTATTAACCCGGCTACGTGTACTTTGCTCCATATTCGCGTTAATAAACACCCTGACGTGGATCGCTGGGCCGCCTCGGGTCTCCGTAATAGTGGATCTGCGTCGGGTGTAACGCGGTACGTGCAGCCAATCGGTGTACGACGCTGGTGCACCGGGCATATATATATCGCGGCGGTGGACGATCCGAGGTGCTATCCGCCCGTCGAGCTGCAACGATGAATTACCGCACTTTCGTAATGCAACCCAAGCGCGTTGCCACATTATCGCGTGCGTTCCACCTTCGCGTCGGTAATATCAATTATTTCGAGTATGACAATCGAGCAGATCGGCTCACGATTTTATTTCCAGAGACGATTAAAAAATTTGTTTATTCTTTTTTTTTTTTTTTTAAATAACGGATCCTTAACGAAGATGCAAATAAATCGCATTATTTCGCGAGCGAATTCTTGCGCAAACGCCTGAGTGTCTTATACAATAACAAACACGAAGAGGATACCGCAATTGAAATTGATTGCGTCTCTCGAGGGAGTCTCGCGAGTCGATGCGCTCGACGAGTTGTGGATTGGTTCGTGGAGTAAATAAATACGGATGAATAAATGAATGATTAATGAGGATAAAAAGCAACCGTATATTTATAGGCATTGTGGTCGCGTGCTAGAAATTGTGTAAATGCATTCGACATCACCTGCGAATTATCACTGGTTTTTTTGTTTGAAAAAAAAAAAAAAACGTACATTTATACGATTTTTTTAAGCTGCAGTTAGTCACATTCCCTGAGTCAGTTTATATGGAATAAAAAAAAAGGATGACCCGCTCGACGAGATCCCGACAGATGCAATTTTCACGGTTTCGCGCAAACGACTCGACTCGAGGATTCTTCATTAACCGATATCGCGTTACGGTAAATTTACACACGATCCATGGATCCGCTGAGGATCTTTCTCACCGTCTAAGGTAAAAATTCCTCGACGGCTTAACGAGTATAAACGCTCCTCCGTTGATTGACTCGGTTCTCATGCAATTTTATTATTCCTCTTTTTCGCGCTCGCATCTCAATTTTTTTTTTTCATTCCGCAGGGCGTCTCGCTCCCTGCGCATGCGCGATGGATCTCAAAAGACGAGACAGCCGAGAAAAAAAATATGCAAAAATCTCACGAGTGGTGTGAACAGATTTGTAGCTATTAATCGCTGATTGCAATTTGCTATTTTTCGACGTTGTTACGTAGCGTCGTTATCGTTACGTTCACAATTTTTTTTTTCCATTACAAAAAAAAAAAAAAATATTGTTGAGCATCAGAGAGCCAAGGATCGATAAATAAGAATCTCACAGATCCGCAACGGTCGCCTCGGCCAACTCGCGCAGAAAGCGTGACACGGATTCGGATTTGCTCGGCTCGCGCAGATCGGAAATGGAAATTACAATCGTTTCGCGCGTGCAAACTTCACTTTCCGCGAACGCTTTCCGTTTCTATTGCCTCGATATTTATATTCCTGGGATTGCGGCGACCAGTCTTATTTTCATTCGATGGAAACTTCGACACTTTGAATTTTCGCAGTAAAATGTGTGAACGTTTTTTTTATGTATTATTATTATTTTTTTTTATAATAAGAAGGAAACGAATTTTCGCAGTAAAACGTGTGAACGTTTTTTTTTTTATGTATTATTATTATTTTTTTTATAATAAAAAGGAAACGAATTTATATTGACTTTGTTTGACGTCATTGAAACAGCGATAAAAGAAAAAACGTCGACCGTGTCAGTCGCGACGACATTGAGAGAGTCATTGCCACTCCGTCAGCGAACGTGTTTTTTTTTTTTTTACCGAGTCGCGTCTCGGGGAAAACGAAAAGTCCTAATTGGCGTTGCGTGTCGCGTGCCGCGACGACTTCGTCGACTTCGTCGCGCTCGACGCATAAATCGCCTCCGCCGCTTCGGTCGATGCACGCGCGTCGGATTCTGGATTCGCGGGTGCCTGTTTTTTTTTTTTTCTCAATGGCAAAACGAGTCTCGCGAGGTCGTCGAATGACTCGAATTATTTATAAAAATCGGTACTCGGAATTCTAGAAAGTGTCAAACTGTTACAAAAATTATTACAGCAATAAAAAAAATGTATTGATAATTTCAGCGGTTATTAATTTTTATATCTTTCGCTGTTAATGATTGTCGGAAATTATTCGCGAATTGTATTCGACATTTTTCGCCTGCAGATTTATTTTCAACGAAAAAGAGTGAAGCAATGACGTCAGCGGGTGTCGAAGGAGGGGGAAGGAATGAGGGAATAAGAAGAAGCGACGTAAAAAGGTGATTACAGCGGCGAGGAGATAAAAGGGTCCGCCCTTTTATCCTGAGGCAAAGTTCCTTCGACTGTGCGAAGTTTAAAGAGAAGAATTTAAAAAAAGGAAAAAAAGAAGAGGCCGAAAAAAAAAGGAGGATAAGGAAAGAATTAAAAGAGAGGAAAAGGAGAAGAAAAAAACGGAAGACAAGGAGAAGAATTAAAAGAGAGGAAAAGCAGAAGAAAAAAAATTGTGGATAAGGAGAAGAATTAAAAGAGCGTAAAAGCAGAAGAAAAAAATTGTGGATAAGGAGAAGAATTAAAAGAGAGGAAAAGCAGAAGAAAAAAAATGGAGGACAAGGAGAAGAATTAAAAGAGAGGAGAAGCAGAAGAAAAAAAATTGTGGATAAGGAGAAGAATTACAAGAGAGAAAAAGCAGAAGAAAAAAAATTGTGGATAAGGAGAAGAATTAAAAGAGCGGAAAAGCAGAAGAAACAAATTGTGGATAAGGAGGAGAATTAAAAGAGCGGAAAAGGAGAAGAAAAAAAATACGTAGGATGAGGAACCGAAAGGTTGGAGGCTGTGGCGCCTCAGCGACTCGTTCGCTGGCGTCACGAAGGCCCGTCTCCGGTTTTCGGCCTCCGCTTCGGCCGAATCCCAGTGTCAAGTGCAAGGCGAACGAGCCTCGAGCCTCGGAAGCGAACGAACCCGACGCGCGTGGCCGTCGCCACGATGCGCGGGAGCGATTAAATTGGTCCGTGCCAAGAGGTCCGCCGCCGCCGCCTGCTGCCTTCGAATTTATGGACTCGCCACGGGGCTCCCGTCGCATTACGACCGCCGACTCGGAAATTAATGAGTCGAATGAACCCCGCAATCCGCGCGTGGGCGGACGATTTTTTTTGAGGATTAAAATTGAAAGGAAAAACGACGTCAGGGGTCACGTGAGTCACGTTGACCCAGGTCAGTGACTCTCGGGTCATTGACACTTGGGTCCCACATTTTTATTTCTGGTCCGGCGAAGTTTCCAATTTAATTAGGATTCGATATAAATATTTTTTAAATATTTATATCGAATTACAATATTTTTATATCGATATTCAATATTTCAATATTTCAATATTTTTATATCGATGTAAATATTTTTTAAATATTTATATCGAATTAAAAAAAAAATAAATAAAAATAAAATCAATAAATATTTATATCGAATTTTTAAATGGAGTAATGTGTTTTTTTATCGTGATAAATGAATTAATTATCAGCCAAATTTTTAATTATTTTGATAAGCTAAAATCTTACGATTTTTGTTGTGATACATTTTTTTTATTTGGATCAATTGTTTGATTAATTGTTTTTTACAATTTCTCGTTAATTACGAATTTCCCGAAACGTTCGATTTGCTTTGAGAATAAATTACGATCGTTTTGACGCGTCGACCTTCTCGTTTCCTCGTCCGCGATTTACGACTTCATTTTCTATGGGAACAAAGCGCTGCTTCATTCTCGATTCGCGAAGTGGCGATTCATCGGGGAAGTGAAGTTGTCGGGGTGACGTCACCGTCGCAGGTGGACGATTTCGTCAGACTCGTCGACTCGACGCGCGCGCGAGAGGAAAATCAACACCAGCGAGAGCCGCATTTTTCCGCGCGTAGGTCGAACGAGGGGAGAAAAATTGTATATCCGCGCGGCAAAAACGTCGGACGGTCGTTTGTATTTTCCGCAGCTTTCTAGTTTCACCCGACCAGGCGAACTGGTCGTCGCCTGGAACTCGAGTATCCAGAGTCGGTCGATCGTTTAATATTTATCGCAAATATTTATCTTCACACGTCGAGGATTTCAATGATTCATTGTTTACACTGCGAATGGTCGTTTGAATTTTATATTTTTAGTCAGAGCCATCGTAATCGATCTGCAAACTAGTCTTACCGATTTTTTTATTTTTTTATTTCAATCCTCAGTCATATTTCTCGAGTCTCGAGTCGATGCAGCCAACGTTTTGTTTGCGATTCGAATTTTATATTTTAATTCAGGCATCGTCATCGATCTGCAAACCAGTCTTACCGATTTTTTATTTTTGTTAAATTAACGTTTTGTTTGCGATTCGAATTTTATATTTTAATTCAGAGTCATCGTCATCGATCTGCAAACCATTCTTACCGATTTTTTATTTTTTTATTTCAATCCTCAGTCATATTTCTCGAGTCTCGAGACCCGAGTCGATGCAGCTAACGTTTTGTTTGCGATTCGAATTTTATATTTTAATTCAGAGTCATCGTCATCGATCTGCAAACCATTCTTACCGATTTTTTATTTTTTTATTTCAATCCTCAGTCATATTTCTCGAGTCCTAAGTCCCGAGTTAGTATAGCCAACGTTTCGTTTCTTATAAAAAAAAAATCCTCGTTTGCCAGGTGTTCGACTCGTCTCTTGAACCTGTCGTCCTGTTCCTGATTCGTCGCTTCGCGAGGAACGTGGAAGCGCGCGGATTCCTCTCAGTAAAAGTCGTATTTCTCGTAAATTAATCGCCGAGTTCCTCTAACGATCGGCATTTATCATTCAGGATCGCGACGGCTGCTAGTCGAATTTTTTTTCCGCACATTCGTCAGCGCGAATCTCACAAGCGAGAAACGAGGAAGACGAATCCGTGATTTCTCATCGATGCGACGATCAATGTGACATTAAAGTTACGACGTGTCGAGGCAGAGGCGAAAAAGTGTGTAAACAGCAAAAAGCGATTGAGCTGCCGGAGGACAAGTTTTTTTCGACGCTTTTTTAGCAGCTTCCTTCGCCTTCGACAGGTGTATTAACGTTTTTTACTGGTATCGCGTTTCTTGTTCCTCTTCTTCTTCGCCTTCTTCGACTCGACTTTTTCAGTACTGAGAGTCGACAGCTTCCACTTTTACCTTTACGGTTTCGCTACGTCTTCATTATCGATGAAGAGTTGTAATTTTATTTTATTTTATTTTATTTTTATTTATTTTTTTATTTTTTTATAAGTAACACCGTTATTATTGGATGTTTCAATCTTCGTATTTTCATTACGATGTCAATTTTCACTTTCAGCTCGTTTACCTAGAAAATTATTATAATTTCCATCAGCTGGAGATTTTTTTAGAATTTTTGTTTTTTAATTTTTAATCGAACGATTTGATTTTTTATAAGTAACATCATTATTATTGGATGTTTCAATCTTCGTTTTTTCATTACGATGTCAATTTTCACTTTCAGCTTGTCCATCTAGAAAATTATTATAATTTTCATAAGCTGGAGATTTTTTTAGGATTTTTGTTTTTTGATTTTTAATCGAACGAAGCGAACGAAGACGAGTTGACTTTATCAGCATCACTTTTTCCTGCGACCGCTTCGTGCACTTGACTCGCGTTGGAAGTGGAAGTGGCGGTCGTTCGCTCGGCGAGCAGAGCAGCAGGTAATGTCCTCATCAACGCGCGCCAGAAGAAGAAAGCTGCTGTGACTCGGACACCGCTCGCTCGGGACGTGCGTGTCGCTGTCTCGTTGGTCAGCTTCACTCGGCTACGAGTCTCCCGACTTGGAGCGACAAGAACCGCGAAGTGGACGATTGAAGCGAGATGCTCAAACTGGATTTATCACATCTAATGAAATTGAGAGAAAAAATTCCGCCCAATCACAGGGATTGAATAATTATAGAAATAAATATGGAATCTTCTGGTTTTTATGGAAAAATTTGTGACTTCTGAGGGTTCGACTTTGAAATTCTGTGAAAAATTTCGATTTTTCGGGCATATAACCGTGATTTTTGGAATCAGCGGAAAATTTCCCATCGGATAGGCTTTTAAAACTTCGTTAAATCGAAAAAAAAATGTTTCGACTTTTTTCGAAAAAACGGCAAGGGGTACCCCTTCTAAAAATTTGCGATTTTTGAGGGTCGACTTTGAAATTCTGCAAAAAATCGAAAAATCGAGATATCGCGTTCCGCCTTGCGGCATTCTCTTCGTTGAAGTGTCTTCTTTCGAACGCAAAAAGAAAATCCAGATTTCATCCATCCAAAGAAAAATTACATCGATTTTAGTGAGTGGCCGAAATTCGAAAAAAATCAAAAATCATTTTTCGCATTTTTCTCCCCGAATTTTCGATTTTTCGGGCAAACACCTATGATTTTTGGAATCAGCGGAAAATTTCCCATCGGATAGGCTTTTAAAACTTCGTTAAATCGAAAAAAAAAATTTTCGCCAAAAAATCGGCAAGGGGAATAGTATTTCACCGTTCGGACATTATTGACTCATTGTAAATAAAAAAGCAAAATAAAATAAAACAGCGTTGGCAAACGGTAATAAAATTTCCGGAAGACTCCGGTGAGGAATTTCACTCGTCTCGTGTAATACAAACGCGGTTATATATTTATCGCACGCACGTGGTCGGGGCAACGAGTAGTACACCTATTCCAATTCCGCTGAGCGACGAACACGTAAGACGTGCGTTTTAGCTTCTTCTTTTAAAAACCCGGAACAGCGAAGAAACGCCTCGCGCTGCGTTTTCTCCGACTTTTCTGCGCTCGTAGATCGCGGGAAGTGAGCGCCTCTCGTCCTCCGCAATCTGCCGAGTAATTCCCGAGTGCGTATCTACCGACATTTCCGTCCCTGTTCGCTCGTGCTCGTTTTCTCGACTTCTCCTCGGGTCCGACGTTTAGCGCAATTAGAATTTTTTTGTAACTCATGCACGTAATGTCGCACATTTCGTGCCCGCAAAGCGTGCGTGAGATCGCGTATTATGCTCATGTCAACGTAGATAATTTCACGTACGCCATCTGGTGCGTGAAGTTATCTACATTACTTCACGCACACATTGGCGTGCGTGAAACTATCTACAAGATGATCTCACGCACGCTTTGCAGGCACGAAGATGTGCGACATCACGTTGACATTCGTTACAAAAAGTAATATGTGATACATGGGCGACAAAGCGGCCGTCCCGCGGAGGTTAGGAAGCAGTGCACTCGCCTCCTCTCGTGCTACAAACAA
Organism: Itoplectis maculator; assembly: GCA_964034905.1. Lineage (NCBI taxonomy): Eukaryota > Metazoa > Arthropoda > Insecta > Hymenoptera > Ichneumonidae > Itoplectis > Itoplectis maculator. The sequence continues at coordinate 9,510,245 of OZ035859.1, forward strand.
CACTCGGCTTCGCCTCGTGTCGTTGTAGCACTCGATTTGGCGAGTGCGCCGCTTCCTAACCTCCGCGCGTAATGGCCGCTTTCTCGCCCTTGTATCACAAAGTACTATTTCCTCGACAAGACATTTCTTTATCAGGGTCACTCCGTGACCATTACTAAATTAAATTAAAGAATTACCGTTACGATAAAAAATACCGTCGAAAAAATCATTTAAATCCCGCCCAATCGATCTGTAAATTATTCGTCGATCGATCGTTTGTCGACCGGTAAACGCGTCATCTCGATTTCCGACTCCGATCGTCCCAAACGATTTTTAATCGATTTTCAATAAAATCGATCGTCCCAAAACGAATTTAAAGATTTTTCAACACGACTTTTTTTTTTGGTTAATTAATATTTTAACGATTATCCCAGGAATCGATCGTTTCGAAAATTGAAAAATAAACCATAAACTAAAAAAAAATTAAAAAGTAACCGAGGAATTTCACCCAAATGACATTTCATCGCCGACCAGTTTTGTCACGTGCCGAACGCCCGTAAAAAAATCTCAAACTGGCGTGATAGAAATTTACGAGAGTTACGGGACGCTCTCCCTCGTTTTGCCTGCGTCGAGTCTGAGCCTCGTTCCCCGCACAACCCGGAAGTATCGTCTTCATTCGTCATTGACATCCTTTCGACGTGATTAAGCGGACGCGTTTGCGGGTCAATCGCGTCGGGGATATATCCGCAGTTTTTTTTTCAGTCAATCTTACATTAGTATTATTATTATTATTATTAAAAAATATTCTCACCCTAAATCCTTCTCAATAATAATAATACTAATGTAAGGTTGACTGAAAAAAAAGTGTGGGTATCCCCGACTTTTTTTCGTCAATCAATTTTACATTAGTATTATTATTATTATTATTATTAAAAAATATTCTCACCCTGAATTCTTCTCAAATCCTTCTCAATAATAATAATAATAATATAAGATTGACTGATAAAAAAGTGTGGGTATCCCCGACTTTTTTTTTGTCAGTCAATTTTACATTAGTATTATTATTATTATTATTAAAAAATATTCTCACCTTAAATTGTTCTCAAATCCTTCTCAATAATAATAATAATAATGTAAGATTGAATGACAAAAAAGTGTGGGTATCCCCGACTTTTTTTCGTCAGTCAATCTTACATTAGTATTATTATTATTATTATTATTAAAAATTCTAACCTAAAATCGCTCCAGTGGATAAAATAAATAATAAACAATTGAGTCGGAAATAAAAAAAGTTGACAAACCTGCATAACACAAATTTTTCTGCAGGTCGATCGATCGCGTAACGCGTCGACTATATGTATAGCGATCGAACTACGTTTATATCACCGCGAGCCGAGATCTAAGCGAAGATCGATCAATAGCTATTTATTATATCGCTGTCTCCGTCGCCGTAAAAACCGCATTCAGCCTCCGCGCGTCTGTCGCACGGTATCTTTATCCGCTCTCTGTTAGAGCGCGGCGCGCGCGGCTGTCCCATTGTTGAATTGTCTCCTCTCGGCGAGCCGCCTCTAAATTATCTCTGCACGTGGACAGGACGCGTCAGGCAGCGCAGTAGACGACTTCACTGCTCGTAACGTCGCCGGCAGTGTAAGTAACGATGTTTCTATCGCGCTTATATATATTTTTTTGTCTCCCTCTCGCTCCTTATTTCATCCGGGTAAAACGACCGACCGCACCTTATCCGCGTCCTTATCGGCTTATCATCGCGTTCCACGCGCATTGCGACACTCGATCGAACTGTAGTTCGATCCTCGACTCGTAAAAAAAAAAAAAAAATTACGCACGTGTCCGAAGCATCGATATATATATATATCGAAGCTTTGGACACGTGCGTAATTTTTTTTGTGCGCGTTCGAAGCTTCGATATATCGAAGCGTAATTTTTGTTGTTGCTTTTTTAGTTGTTTATGCAAATAGCCGATGATATTAATAAATGGGATTTTTATTTTGGGTGAATTAAATTGTCTGACGAGGTGCGAAGATTTTTTAATCGCGAGGAAGAGGAGGAAATTTCGTGAAAGCTCGTCAGGGGGGAGAGGGAGGAAGGGGAGGGGGGATAAATCCGTAAATTGATGTTGCCGGCTCTCGATTACCGAGCCGCACGACGCGTCAGGAGGCTCGCGCTTCTCTTGACTCGCTGAGCTCTGGTAATTGCCTCGAAAGTGGATCGCGTCTCCCGAAGACACAAAGGTGAGATGTGGTCAAAGCCTCGAGGGTCTGACTTATTTTCACGCATCGCTTAACAAAAACTGAATTAACAAAAATTGTACACACGATTTTTTTTATTTAAAAAAATTGTACACACGATTTTTTTATTTTAAAAAATTGTTCACACGATTTTTTTTTATTTTTAAAACTGTACACACGTTTTTTTTTTATATAAGAAAATTGTACACACGATATTTTTTTATTAAAAAAAATTGTACACTTGATTTTTTTTTAAATTTTTTCGAATTTTTTGTAGTGATTTGAGACTGCAGCAAATTTTGTAACCGGACGTTGCTCCGGTAATTCGATAAGTTCTCCGGGTTCGCCCTTTTGCCTCCCCCCCCTCGGCCCCCTCCCCTTCGCCTTTGCGTCTACGGTGACGTAACGCGACGTGAAATTGATCGGCACTCGTGATTCGCCGATCCACCTGCGTATATCGATCGTCGCTGTCCGCGGTTCGCGAGCGTGGAAACCGAACGCGATCGCGAAGTCAACGAGGCACGCAGCCCTCGTTCTCTCGCTCGGCCGATTCGACTTGTGCATATAATTCATTCTCACTGCACTTAACGAGTGCAGCGCGAGTGTCGGCTCGCCCAGCGGTCGAGTAGATTGTCCATTCACCTTGGACAATTTTAATATATGTATAAAATAAATGATAGCTTAGCGAGCGATCGCTAACTCTGAGATACAAACGATTAATCGTGTCTCTCGAATTTTACAGTCGAATGGAATTGAATAAAAAAATTCCATAAATATAGAATCATTTATTTCCATGTAAATAAAAATTAAAATTTATTTCAATTGAATTTAAATTCCATTGAATTAAAAAAAAAATATGCCATAAATATAGAATAAGTTATTTCCATAAATTGAAATTAAATTCCATTTCAATTGAATTTAAATTCTATTAAAATGAATAAAAAAAATTCCATACATATAAAATTAGTAGATTTAATATATTTCCTTTAGGAAATAGTGGAATTTTTTTTTTCAACCAGAAATGTTTAATCGACTGAACAATTAATAAATCATGGGGAGAAAATCGAGTAAGCAAGTTTTTGTCGAAAAGATGAAAAATTCCACGAGGTGAAAATGTGAAAACGAGAAAAATCTTCTATGAAAAATAGCTTGGACCTTATAAGCGAGAATGATCCGTCGAGAAGCAGCGATGCAGACCTTTTTGTTCCCCGCGAGTCTCCGGCATAATCCGCGATCGAGCCTTCGCTGTTTTGTGCGTAAACTCGTGAGACTCATTTGACCGCCGCGCGCTCGCGGCTCTCTCGCCGCCGCGGAATATCCGCAACTCCGCGTTGACTCGCTTACGAGTCGCGGATTATTGCGCAATCCGCGTTATGTCGAAGAAAACGTCGTCGTGTGTCGTATCCATAAAGAATAGTGTGTCATTGGGTCACGTGGGATGTTTACAACATTTTGAAAATCCCATAACAAGTCCTTCCAAAATTAGTTGGTCCCTTTCGAGGCTTTTTAGCCACAAACGTCAAATTCTCTGACATTATCACGATTTTATCTCGACATCCATAAAAAAAAAAAAAAAATAAAAAAAAACAGAAAATGTCACCCTGACATTATTGTCGCCTATTGTTATTGTCACAATGAGGTAATTAAACAGTAATTACGAGCAATAATACAATCCGTGATACGTTGTCAACGTGTCATAAAAAAAACTGACCTATAGTGCAAAAAACACCTATAATGCAAAAAAACTGACCTATGACAGTTCTATGGTTTTCTGAGTTTCAGAGTTCGCCGTCCACGAAATAAAAAATAAAAAAAATTAGAAAATATCATTCTGACATTATTGTCGCCTATTGTTATTCTCACAATGAGCTAATCAAACAGTAATTACGAGCAATAATAAAATCCGTGATACATTGTCAACGTGTCATTAAAAAAAACTGACCTATGAAGCAAAAAAACTGACCTATGACAATTTTATGGTTTTCTGAGTCATGTCTTAGGGTGTGGTGAAGTGGCTGAAGGATCGAGGCCGCATCTACTTAGGGTAGGTTCGTCCGTTGGGGCCACCGACGACTGTGGCAGTGTGTCACGGTGGTGCAACCGCCGCCGTCGCGACAACTCGGGAAGCCTGTTGAGTGCAGGAAGTGAGGCAAGTCGCGCGCACGCCGCTCGAGAGTGCGGCATAACGGGAGATCAGAGTCTCAGCGTCTCAGCCGCGGGATCCCCACTGTCTGCGCACGCGCGCGAGCTCCGCGTCCGGCCGATAATTGACTCGCGAAGGAAATGCCGGAAAATCCGAGACCCTACGATGTTCAATATGGATCAGCCAATCCGGGGAATCCCCGATTAACACGATAACGAAAAATGATTGAAATATTTTTTTTTATAATAATAATTATTATTATTATAAAAAATATTATTTATATAGTAAGAATGAGGCGATTTATAAATTCGAAAAATGATTGATGATTATTATTATTATTATTATTATAAGTATTATTTATATAGTCATAATAAGGCGATTTATAAATTCGAAAAATGTTGAGATCGTTGCATCGAAGTTGCGTCACCGTTTCGACGCTTCTCCTCGGAATAAGGATAAAAATCGTAAACGATTGTTGTTTGACAGTAACGAGCAAAGGCGCGCGTATGCTCCTTATACGAATGAGAGTGAGAATAACATTGCCCGCGATTGAGTAAGGTAAGGTAAAGTAAATCTCTCTCCCATGATATTCCCCGGCCGCTTAGTCGCTCGCTGAGTAACAACCGAGCGGCATACGCTCGGTTGGACGGAAGAATGGAGAACGAAAAACGAGACGAGACACACGGTTTTTTTTTTTTTCTCGACGCTTAGCCAAAGAATTTTTTTTTAACGCCTTATAGCACTCTGAATATTGACTGTCGTCCATCTAACGTCAACTCATAATCACAAATAATAATAATATTTTTATATAATAATTTTATATAATAGAATAAAATTGCCGATTTTTTTCAAGATCGGTAAAAAAAAAAAAAAAAAAAAATCATGATTGATCTCCGCTTTTCCGTGGGAACCGAATCGATGATCCCAAAGAAGGCGAAGAGGCGACGACACCCATGACACGAACACACCATGATGGGGACACCCATGATGGGAATGTCCTCCACACCCGATCGATCGATCGATAGATCGGCGGTTCGATCGAACCAACGCCTAAACCGTCGAATCCGTCTCGGCTCGGTCATTACATATCTCGGCGCAACAAACGGACGCGTCACCTTGAGCCTCTTTAGTCCCATTACAGCGAAGAGGTGGGGCGCGTCGAGGCAGTAGTATAGCAGTAGGCACCACCTAGTCCTGGATTCCGAGTCTAGCTATTCTCGCGGCTCGCGCGCGCGCCGAGAGTCGACCAGGCGGCGCGGGCGAAAGCGAAAGTAGCGTGGAACACAAGGCGCAAGGTGCGCAAGCGGCTGTCCGCGTTTCCAGCGGCTCCGGCCGCTGTCCGATTAATACGTACGGTCACTACTGCGACCCGGTGGGTGTGCGCGTCGAGCCACAGTAGAGCAGGTACCTTACGATCGCGGTCAGACCGAATTTCCGACAAGCTTACGTCACCTAATTTTTTTATTTTTTTTTATTTGATAAGTATTGGAATTTTGTTACGGTATTTTTATTGTGGACTGAGGGATAAATTTGGGGGTCACTGAATGAATTTCCGACAAGCTTACGTCACCTAATATTTTTTTGTTTATTTATTTAAAAAGTATTGGAATTTCGTTACGGTTTATTTTTAATTGTAGACCGAGGGATAAGTTTGGGGGTCAGTGGATAAATTTCCGACAAGCTTACGTCACCTAATATATATATTTTTTTTTATTTGATAAGTATTGGAATTTTGTTACGGTTTATTTTTTATTGTGGACCGAGGGATAAATTTGGGGGTTATTGGATGAATTTCCGACAAGCGTACGTCACCTAATTTTTTTATTTTTTTATTTGATAAGTATTGGAATTTTGTTACGGTTTATTTTTTATTGTGGACTGAGGGATAAATTTGGGGGTTAGTGGATGAATTTCCGACAAGCTTACGTCACCTAATATTTTTTTATTTTTTTATTTGATAAGTATTGGAATTTTGTTACGGTTTATTTTTTATTGTGGACTGAGGGATAAATTTGGGGGTCAGTGGATGAATTTCCGACAAGCCTACGTCACCTAATTTTTTTTTTGTTTTTTTATTCTTAAAGTATTGGAATTTTGTTACGGTTTATTTTTATTGTAGATCGAGGGATAAATTTGGGGGTCACTGAATGAATTTCCGACAAGCTTACGTCACCTAATATATATTTTTTTTTAATTTAAAAAGTATTGGAATTTTGTTACGGTTTATTTTTATTGTGGATCGAGGGAAAAATTTGGGGGTCAGTGGATGAATTTTTCGACAAGCTTACGTCACCTAATATTTTTTAATACATTTTTTTTTTGAGTAATAAAATACACATTGTCCATGGATAATGATGGGATAATTAATTCCCGTTGGAATGAAGCGAACGAGGAAGAAGAAAAGGACGGAAGAAAAATCCGTCGTTTCAAGGCAGCGCCGGTCCTTTCTAACTCTGCATTCCCCGCGTCTCCCATTGTCGCGAGTGCGTTCTACCGTTCCACGTTTTTGCCTCGCGTCCCGCAAGAAAATTTACTAGTCGGAAAAAGCGACGTGTTCAAGGCGACGATCGATCGTACTTTCGTGTTGCAGCGCGATTTAATTTTTTTTTTACTTTGTTAAAATAAAAATAAAAATGCACAAATTTGTAGTAATTTTCCTATTGAATTTCTCGGAACCTGCCGTAAATTTTTTTAACAGTTCACACGCGACGAAAAAAAAAATAGGGTTAACAACCGAATTCTCAGGGATCCATTAAATCGACCGGCCTTTCTAGCAATTACAGACTCGACCGCCTCGCGGTTTTCGGTGTCAGCGGCGACAAGAAATTTCGTCGATAGCCGACAAAAAGGATGCGCTTCGAGTGTTTCGAGAGGCGGTCGGAGCCGTTCCAATCGCTCAGAGACGACCGGGAATAACGGGAGGAAAAAGGCGAGTCGAGATAGGAGTGTCCGCCGAGAGTCCGGTTGCCTTTCCATTCGGAATTGTAGCTCGAGGTGTGGGACTTCGCGTCCGTCTTTTTCCTTCTGTCCAATGACTACGATTATTTTTATTATTAAAAAAAAATGTATTAAAAAAAAACAATTAAATTTTATAGACTTGAGAAATTTATTTTATCGAATTAATGTTCATATTAATATAATATTCAATATTATTTTTCGTTTTTTTTTAATATTTATTTTGTTGCACTATTTAGCGAATGTTGTTTACCATTCGTGGAAAAACGAGTTTGGCGTCGATCGGTTGGTCGATTTAACACGTGCCGTTCACCTGGCGCGCCTTGAATAATTTTACACCACCATTTATGCATATTTCTCGAACCAGCGACGACGATTTTTCCACGTGTCCCGCGATTCTAAATTAGGAGCTCTTTAAGCTGAGAAACAAAACGATCGATTTCCAATCGTTCGGCTGCCGCGAATAAATTCGTAGCAAAAAGCCGCACCGGTTCGTTCCGTCTCTCCGGTGTCTTTGGAGTCAACCTGCGCAACGTTGCGCAATTTCTGTCGCCCACAATCTGCATGTCCGATCGATCCGCTCGCTTCGGCTTTTTCTCTCATCGAGCGAAACCGATGCAAAACCGATTTTCCTTTCTAAAATTTTTCGCGACCTTCGCGAATTTTTTTCTATTAAAATCGGTCCAGTTTTGTTCATACGTTTCGTACTATTATCGTTATTATTATTATTTGTGAATGTCAACATTTTTTTTACGTGTCGCGTGTACCATTTATTTTTTTTTTGTATTTTTTTTGTCGCCTTTTCTTCTCGTCTCTTGTCTCGGATCACTGAATAAAATCCACGGCTCGATCTCCTCGGTCGCCCATTTCATTCTTCTGTAATTCCTCGTTGTCCTTTTTTTTCTCCCTTTACACTTTCACGATTACGACTCCGCCGCGGACGGCGACCATGACTGTTCGGCTTTTGCGCTCGAATGGACTCGGGATACGTTTCAGATTTCCGACAATAGAGGCGACCGTCCGACGATCGGACGTCTCGATCGGTTTCTACATCGGGGTCATCGATCGGTTTTTGAAGATCGAATCGCGCAGGTATAACATCGATTTTACATCGTGGATCCGGTGTCATTTTTACCCTCTCAATTATATCAATAATAAATCGATAAAAAAAATTAATTTCAAAATCCTCAATTTGAAAAATAATTCCCACGATTTATCGATTTATTATTATTATTAAAAAAATATATATATCAACCGATTTCTGATGACTCAATAATCGCACCTGTCACTTTAATCAGCGATCAATTAGCACAAAACCCGGGCAGCACTTTTACCGCTTCCGAGAATGAGAAAGGAGGCTCCGTTACTTCTGGCAGGTGTAAATGATGTTTTTTTTTCGAGTGCGAAAAAAAATTAAAAGCAATCCGAATGGATAGAAGCAGAGAAAAGTGAACTGACGTCTGTGCCATCGTAATAAAAATAAAAAATTCCCTCTCTCTCTTCCGTCTCAATTTTTTTTGTCCAGCGGAAAAATCATCTCGCCGATTTTTCAGCAAATCGTTCGATAATTACAATATTGAGGCAGGTCCATTAATCATCGCTAAGAACTTATGGCGATAATGGTCGGTTGTCAGGTTCTCGCAACACCCGAGATGTCTGCCTTATAATTTTCTCGTTGCCATTTTTTTTTTTTTTTTCATCTCTTCTCTTTCTACCGATCGCTACTGTTTTCCTGTTTTACCGACGTAAAAAAAAAATCCGCTGACTCTAAAGTGACAACTATATTTTACTTTATTTTTCCACACTATCCATAATTATTTCACAAGGTAAATACAAGATAATTGACATAACTGCAAAATAATACAAGAAAATAATCACCATAAAAAAAATAAAATAGCCCATCGATAAATCGGTTGTCACTTCGACTGGGCGACGATTTCTCCGACAAAATTCGTAATATTTCACGCGTCTCATGCATAAATGCAAATGTCATTTTTCCAACAGTGACAATTTCGCCTTTTTTTTATCGTCGGCTTCGGGTAAAAGTGAAAAACAATGGTAAAACTGAGAAAGTTTCGCATCTCCGGAGTCTCGTTAGGCGAAAACAGTTCTGCAGTTCTTTTGGCCGCGTTCTCCAAACGCGGACTAAGTGAGAAAAAGACGCAGAGGGGGAGGTGCAAGGGAGGGGTGGGGGGGGGGAGACCCCCCCTCCTCCTGGGTATCGTCTGTGTAAATTTGCACAAGGAATAAGAGCGAAAAAAGCTAGCGGCACGCGTGGCTTTCCACCGGCACTTTCCATCGGCCGCCGCGAATAACACACGCAGACCTCCTCGCGTTCTGCGCGACATGTTTTGCAACGTAGTTTCTGCTGCGCTGCGTTTGTGCGTGCCGAGGAGGGAAAACGATGACGCTGCCGCGCGGAGGCGCTCGTAAACCGGGCGAAAAGTACACGCGGCGATCCTGGCTCCATAGTATAACGTCTGGGAAAAATTGCTATAATTACACGAAGACTTTATCGTCACCCGTTAATTGAATAGTAATTTTTCCCTTATACGTCGAATTGACTCTCAGCTTTGTGGGACTAAATCACACGTGAACATTGAGGCTGAGGATAGAAGTGCTAATAAATATTTTTTTACGGTGTTAATAATTGTGTTATGGTCGCTGGAATTATTTTACCTTTTATGGTAACAAAAGTGACTAAGGCCAAAATGTCTTGAAATTATTTTAGGATTATTAATTTAGAATAGGAAAAATATTTTTGGAGAGATTTTTTGAGGCACGTTGAATTTTTTAGATTTTTTTTTTTTTCGGAATAATCGCGTGAACATTGAGGCTGAGGATAGAATTGCTAATAAATATTTTTTTACGGTGTTAATAATTGTGTTATGGTCGCTGGAATTATTTTACCTTTTATGGTAACAAAAGTGACTAAGGCGAAAATGTCGCGGATTTATTTTAGGATTATTAATTTAGAAAAAAAAAAAAAAAAAAAAAAATAGAGATTTTTTGAGTCACGTCGAATTGTTTCGATTTTTTTTTTTCGGAATAATCGCGTTGACTTTCACCGTTCGGCTAATTCGTCCGCCATTTTTTGTCGATCGGCTCGTCAATGACAAATTCAATTACGCTCACGCCCGCGCGCGTTTTATGTCCCTCGGCTCTCGCGGGCGCGCACCGATCGATCGTGCGCCAATTTCAAATCCATTAGCATCGATTTTCCTGCCGCTCAGCCCGGACCGCCGGGACTGCGCCGGCGCGGTAGATCCATGCGCGCGCAGCTTCGGGCGACTCGCCTATCGATCCACAGCGCGTGCGCACTGTGGGTGGCGCGGTGACAGCGTTCTTATTGGCGACTTGCGCCTCCGATCGATCGCGAGATCGCGCTTCGTGGATCGAGAGATCGAGCGAGATTTCTACCGATTTTTTTTTTTTCCACCGATCGACGATCGCAGTGGGTGGCTGCGCTACATACGATCGTATTTTGACCCAGTTGAACCCATTTCCGAAAAAAAAAATACATTCTCACCATCTTGGATCACTGAAATCGGTTGCCGATCGCTGCTGATTTTATCACCGATTTATGTAAAAAATCTCGATCCTAAATATTTGACAGCTATTTTGGAGCAGCAGCAATTTTTCGAAATATTGAGAAAAATCGCTACACCAAAAAAGTGCCATAGATCGGTAACGTTAGTATCATTTGGCTTACGACTCGATTCCACCGCAGCTCAATTCACTTCGCGGCACTCCCGCTCCTTGCCAAACCGCAGCTGCTGCTGGATCGATCGATAGATCCAACCGAGCGGCGGCAAACGTGTGCCGGCAGTTTTCACAGCGATCGCAACGATCTTACCGCGGGTCTCTCGATCTCGTCACGACGGGACAATTCACCTCGCGGCGATCGTCGCATTCAAAGGTCTGTCTCTCGATTTCCGAGGGAACTGCTAACTTTTTTTTTTCCTTCCAGAAACAATTTTACTCTCCTACAATATAAATATTTTTCTGTCAGGCAATAACAATAATTCCGCAGAAAATATTTATACCTCCTGTCGATTGTCGTATAAATTTTTATCTCTTCCATAATAACAACAACAACAATAATAATAGTAATAGTAATAATAAAAATAATCTAGCATGTGGTTTTTATTAAAATAAAATTTTTTTACGAACGTTGCAAAATCAGAGGAAAGTCCGATAAGGATGATCAGTGTTTTCGAAGTAAATTCATCTCGTTTGCTTCTTGTAGCGCAACAGAAGTGCGGTGGGCAACCCAGTGGCGCATCGAAGAACGGAACCAGTTGGTTGCGAACCGGCAAGTTCAATGACGCGCGTCAGCCGTCCCCCTCGACTCGCTTCGCGCGTTTCACGGATAACACTCGCTCACAATGCTCGCTGTCTCGTTGCTCTCGGATCTCGAGCTGAGTTGTGACGTACTCCGAGGTTCACGATTTAAGGACACGACAGACGCGATCGCAATGATTTTCCACGCACGTCGTCATTGGATAAAATGATCAATCAACACGAAGCCAGTAATTTATTTGTTTGCTGGTTTTAATGAAATTACAATTACAATTATACGAAATTTGATTAAATTTTGTATAATTAAATTAATTTAAATTACAATTATACGAAATTTAGTTAAATTTTGTATAATTTAATTTAATCAGAATAATTTAATTTAATTAAATTACAATTATACGAAATTTAGTTAAATTTTGTATAATTTAATTTAATTAGAGGCATTGATTAAATGTAACCAAATAATGCAATTAAAAATAATTACGTACAGCAAACATCCTGATTTTTATTCTGATCATGTCGCATTTTTTTACTATTTTTTTTTTATTCGACCGGTATTTAAAACCCGGTATCGCTATTTAAAACCAGCGATACCGGATTTTTCAGTCCGCAAAATCCGCAAATCCCGGTTTTCACAACATTTTCGCGCGACGAGTACTCGCCGGAGTACTCGATTGAAAAAGGCTCGTCGCGGAAAAACCGAGTTAGGCCGCTGCGCGCGCAGCGCGCTGCGCCTAATTGGTTGAAATTTTCGAACCGGGCTGGCGCTAGTCGTGATAACCATTAACTTGGTTTGGGCTTATCGGGTATTCGGTTGCCCAACGTGAATCGGCGTCGGCTCGGAGGATCCAATTAATCCGCGGCGGCGTGCGCGCGCACACAACGTGTGTATAACCATACGTGACTATATAACCACGATTGGTACATCGCTCCTCGATTTCGCCACTTAAGCTTTGTTCTTCGCGCCCGCCACTTTTTTCTCCCCATAAATAAAAAAATTCTATCCCCGATATCGGCAAATAAAAATCGAGGAAGGGTGACAGTAGCCCCTTAAGCTTAGTTCTTCGCGCCCGCCACTTTTTTCCCCCCATAAATAAAAAAATTCTATCCCCGATATCGGCGAATAAAAATCGAGGAAGGGCTACAGTAGCCACTTAAGCTTTGTTCTTCGCGCCCGACACTTTTTCACCCCATAAATAAAAAAATTCTATCCCCGATATCGGCGAATAAAAATCGAGGAAGGCCGACAGTGGCCACTTAAGCTTTGTTCTTCGCGCCCGACAATTTTTCCCCCATAAATAAAAAAATTCTATCCCCAATATCGGCGAATAAAAATCGAGGAAGGGTGACAGTGGCCCCTTAAGCTTTGTTCTTCGCGCCCGACAATTTTTCCCCCCATAAAAAAAAAATTCTATCTCCGATATCGGCGAATAAAAATCGGGGAAGGCCGACAGTAGCCTCTTAAGCTTTGTTCTTCGCGCCCGCCAATTTTTCCCCCATAAATAAAAAAATTCTATCCCCAATACCCGCGAATAAAAATCGAGGAAGGCCGACGGTGGCCTCTGAGTGAAACAGCGGTCAATATAACGAAAAAAAAAATCCGGTTGCCGTTTATCCAGTTTTTGTTCCCCCCAACATTTCGTTCTCGTTGCCAATGGCACTGCACTCGTTTTCCCAGTAGGAAAACCATTTCTGGCGCCTGCGCACGTAAACACCGCAGCTCGTTGAGCCAGCGCGAGAATCCAGTCCCGGGATTATATCTGCGCCTGCGCCGTAGATCCGCGCGCGCGCGCGAATCGGCCACGCGCGCCGCGCGCAGCGAGTCTCTTTACTACGGAGCGAGAGATTCACGCGCGGGAGAAACTCGAGAACCTTGGATCAGGTGCGCGAAACGAAGGCTGAGGATGTTTACGTTTGTGCTGTCGGTCATTGCTTTCTTTTTACTCGCGCGCTGATCGACGATTAATTATTCCAATTGGAAGTAAATTAACGCGAAGCAAACGATGTTTATAGGGCTATCGAAATGTTCATTTTTTACGTTTATAGGGCTATGGAATTTTTATGTTTATTATTATAGGGCTGCCGAATATTCATGTTTATATTTATAGGGCTGTCAAATATTTTTTCATGCGATAGGGCTGTCAAATATTTTTTCATGCGATAGGGCTGTCGAATATTTTTTCATGCGATAGGGCTGTCAAATATTTTTTTTCAGGCGATAGGGCTGTCGAATATTTATGTTTATATTTATAGGGCTATCTAATCTCCATATTTATGCTATAGGGCTATAGATTTTTCATGTTTATATTTATAGGGCTATCTGATCTCCATATTTATGCTATAGGGCTATGGATTTTTCATGTTTATGGCTGTTAAATTTTTATTTTTATTCCGTAAGGCCATCGAATTTTCACGTCTACGTTTATAGGGCTACTAAAAACTGTACAAAAAGTCCAACAAATGGGTTTCCACGCATAATACGATCAATATTGATTTCTGCGCAAAGAACTGATATCCGCTTCTCACTTTCCCTCAATCACTATGAACGATTCAGCGTGATTGGAGATACGATTGAATTTCCCATTTTTTTTCCCAATCGATCCAATCGACCTATGGCAAGTAATGTGCGCGGATGGATATAGGATTTCCGTGACGTCGTCGCGAGACCAGAGGGATCCTCTCCCATGCATCGTCGCGCGCCGCGTGAGCGTGAATACCGTTAGGGAAGATACGTACACGTGCAAATGTCTCTGTACGTGTGAATATATGTGCACATTGCGCGAGGATAAACGCGTGCAGAAGCAGCGTAGATCGGCGGAGCAAAAAGAAACTGGAGTGTTTGCGGTTGAATGATCTCGAGGTCGAAAAGTAAGAAATATGAAATATTAATACAGAACATAGCACTTATAGCTGAACTCTATACATTTTATTACGAAAGATATTCATTTAATTCGATTATTAAAATATTATTAAAATATGCATAAAATCTTGATTCCATATTATTTTGAATATCGAAATAATCTCAATCATCGAGGTGACCCGTTTTCACGTAGAAAATAGACAATCTGTCGGAGACGACGTCCGCGAATTTAAATAAACGTTAATTAAATTCCAACGCTCCACGAAAGCAGATTGCGAGGCCGTCGTTTCAGTCGGTTCGGATTCGGGCGCCGACGTCGATGACACGATCTCGCGATTCCGGTCGATCCGTGTTCTCTTCATCTTACCGAGAATCCCGGATTTCTCTCTGAGAAACGAGAGGAATGAGGATCTCGCTTCTCTCTCTCTCTCTCGAGTGGCGCGTGCAACGGGAGAATAACGAGAGGAATGAGAAATGCCGCTCGTCATCGTTCGTTTTGGCTTCGCGTGCAAAAAAAAAAAAAAACGTGTCTTCAGGATCCGTAACGATCCGTTCGTTTCGAATATTTCCTTCGCGATAAATTCGTCACGTCGAAATTCGAGGCACAATTTTTTTTGTAACCCAAAATTACAGTCGAAAAAAAAATGTCTGCACATTCGTCAAGTCACTTCACTCGTCGAACTCGGGATCAGCCACCTCAAAATGCACTCTGCAGTTAAACGACGATTTAAGACCGGAAGAAGAAGAAGAAGAAGCGAGGAAAAAAAATGCGTGGAGAACCTATCAAGGTTGTCTCGCTCGAAGAGGAAGAAGGAGAAGAGTCCGGAGTCCAACTCGCGCGTCGCGAGGAAGCAGAGTGGAGAAGAGGACGAGGAGGAAGGTCGCCGGCTGGCGAAGAGGAATAACAAAGCGCACGTCGAGTGGAAGTGGAAGGAGAAGAAGACGCGAAGGAAGAGTCGGAGAAGCCGAGCGACGCGAGTTAGTCGCGATCCGCCGATGGCGGAACGCGGTGACCGCGCCGAGGTCGACTTAGTCGCGAGTCGCGAACAGTTAAAAAAAAAGAAACCAAGTGACAGAAATATAATTAAATACCAATTTTTGTTACTATTTAATTTTACATTTTTTAATTTTTTTTTCCAACGTTATTTCGTTTTTGAACGTCACCAGAAATAAACATTGACACGTGCGACGAATAAATTCAAAAAAATTGGTCCATCGATCAACGAATAAGAAGAAGACGAAGAAACGGAAGTAGAAGGAACAGAAGAACTCGAAGAAAAGTGTACTCACCCTTCTTCCTCTTAGCGCTGGTTGACACTCGCGTCCCGTCGGCAGTTTCCGTGACGACGAGAAGTGCGCAAACTGCAATGAGCGCGAGCGACCTGCAGCCGCCCGACGCCTCGAAGAACCTCATCCTCAGGTTCTTCCTCGTCCTCTTTCGTCCTTCAAACTCGAGATATCTCGGTGGTCACCGTTTTCCGTTTCCAAGACAGAAAAAAAATCAAATACGTTTCGTGGCACTCGCGCGTGCGCCTGCGCGTAGCACTTGGTTCGACCGCGTCCGGAGAACTAAGCCGAGTCAGCCGAGTCTATCGAAAGAGTCGAGGTTTCTGCTATGTTGACGGTCCCTGCTGTTGGCTGCCTCGCTGCCTGCGAGTAACACACACAACCGGAGTCTAAGACGCCGTCGGTTGCCGTCGTCGTTGCCTGCTGCACACGTTCCCTTCTCGGGTTGTGCTCTGTGAATGGGGCGCCGTGCGCGCTCGCGCGCGCGCGATATGCCTGCCGCGGCAGGAGAAGTGCCCAGAGCTCGTTGGTCCCGCTCGCGTTCGCGCGCCGAGACTCTCCGTTGGTTAGACACCACGAGAGACCAACGTCGATTACACGGGCCACGCGCTCCACTCACCGCGTCTCCTTGTCTATCAGAGGATACCCCTTTATTTCTTAGGGTTTGACGTTAACGGTTCCCCTGAGCCAAGGAACCGTAGTTAAGGGCTAGAACCGCTGTCAACTGTCAAGTTACACGTGGCAAGCCTGTAGATTTCGCGGCGACTCGATCCGTGACGATTTTGGATCGATTTGGGCACAAGACCACTTCTTAAGGCAAACGAAGGACTGTGCTGTGGTTCGGATGATATCCTAGATCGACGCGACGACTTCTGGGCAAGTCTTAACACCACCGGATTCACTGGAGAACCGTCGTGTCCGCCGATGACCGACGGAATGACTCAGGCGACGACGTACCGTGGGCCTGACCAGCCGACTTCGGACTGGGAAGCTCTGGGATCGAGAGTGGCGCGTGACTCGGTGCGACGTGCCATGGAGGGTTTTTCCTGTCGCTTTGGCGCCGTAACCGGGACCGTAAAAAACCCAACCGGACCCGAAACGACGTAGAAAAAAAAGAAATGTGCGTAATCCACTCTGCGTTGAATTTTCGGGGGAACGGTGCACCCGATCGCGACGCCTTCGAGACACTCGAGACGCGGAGGGTTCGGGCACACCTATTTAATACCTATCGGCTCCACCTCTACTCCGTTCATCAACCATTGGCTCCCTGGCCCAATTCCCCCTGGCCCAATGGTGCCGCTCTCCTCTGCTGCGCGCGTTCACCTCCTTTTCCAGATCCCATCGGGTTAGCCCGGCGGGCAAGAGGGAAAGAGGGAGAGAGAGAGAGGGAGGGAGAGAAAGAGAAAGAAAAAAGAGAGTGAGAGAGGGACAATCGAGTAAGTGTACAGCCTCGGGAAGGCCGCGGTCTCTGACTTGTCTACGATAGTCAGGGTAGTCATGGTGGGGTTGGTTGGGTGGTGGTGGTGGCCAACGAGAGGGAAAAGGAGACTTTTCCGCGTGCAGCTGGTGGAGTTGGCACTGTTGACTCCTAACCAACACCACTAACAACGTCTTGGATCCTAGATTCCTAGTTCGTAGCCATGTCCTGCTCATATCTCATCAACGGAACGCAACATGTTCAATGCAAGCAAAAAGCCTATGGTTTCCTAGCTCAAAGCAGTTTCTGGTAAGCCACTAGCCAGTCGTTTGACCGCAGCTGGCGTACCGTGTGTATGTCGATGCAAGTCCTAGATGGCCGCGTGTCCTACCAACCGACATCGAAGCGAAGGTGTCGAGTGGGCAACCAACGTGTGTAAGTAGACCCACAAGCGGAGAGTTTGATCGTTGATTGCCGTGGCTCTCGCTATCTTCCATATCCCGCAAGCCTCTGGTTGCTCGTGGGTCCGATCGGAGTGGCGAAGCTGTGGAGGTGAAACCATTCAATGTGTGCCGTCAGCGTCAGCGAGCTGGAAACACAGTCGAGCGTCGGTGGAAGGTGCCTCGTATCCTGGCCTCGTTCGCCGCGGCAAATAGATCGGTATGACTTTCCGCGCGTAGCGTGTACCGTTACACACGAACGTCCGACAAATTGCGTCGGTGTTGCCGACGCGATCCCCCCCTTCCCCCCCCCCCTCCTCCTCCCGGAGGTAGTAGCGGGATTATGCTTAGAATGTGTATATCGCTCGGGTACCGCGAGATTGGTGGACGCTGCTCGCCCTCCGCAACGAGCAGTGAAAGTGGTGGTGATGGCGGCGATGGTGGTGGAAGTTGGCGGCAAGGATCATGGTGGTGGTAGAGGTGGTTCGACACAGCAGGTCCTCTGCGTGTATGCGGTGGAATTAGAACGGTGGAGGTGACCGTCGTTATGCCTTGGGAATTGGTTAGTCGGGCTGGGTGATTGTGTCTCGTTATTTCATGGGATATGTGGTAAATCGATGGTGGGTAGTGGGGTTTGATAGTGGTGGTTTTCATGATGGTGGGGGTTAAAATAGCGAATGACCAAAAGAGTGAATGGCTGAAATAGCGATGTTAAAAATAATTAACGACTGAATCCCGAATGGTCATCATTACGGAATTCACTATTTAAGCCATTCGTTATTTCGGTCATTCGCTATTTCGATCCCCCATTTTGTTAAAATGTAGTTAAAATCGCAGCAAATTTGATAATGATGACTATTCTAAATTCGGACGTGAATTATTTTTAAATTCTCTGTTTTAGCCATTGGCTATTTTGACCCCCCACCCATTTACACACCACGCGGTCCAGAACTGTATGCGTTGAAATTAGAACGGTGGAGGTGATCGTCGTTACGCTCGGGATTGGGTTAGTCAGGCACAGTGATTGTGCTGTTTCATCGGTGGAAGGACCCCAGCGGAGACATCGGCTCCTTGGTGGTTGCGATTGTGGTGGTGGTTGGACGGTACCATTGGTGGTGGAGTGTCCTAACCACCTCCACCGAGGACACACTCAATCCTGGTCCGTGTGTATCGACTTCGTCGACTCAACAGCCTCGCCTACCCGATTCACGCTCAGCTAGGCTGCCCCCCCTCCCTTTCGCTCTAAGGTTTTCCCACCACCTTTCCCACGTCGCTTCCACTCCGCCTGGGCGACCCACGAAAGCGAGAGTGAGAGGTATAGCTGTGCTGCTCGGTGTGGTAACGGACGGTGGAGGTGGAGGCTGCGCGCTGGGATAGACCAGCGAGGTGCTCGAAAACTCGACTAGGAAGTTCTTGCACATCGCGTAGCGCGCACTTTCGATCTCGGTCATGTGTCGCGAAGCAGGTTTCCTAGACGCTTGGATCGAGAAAGGTTTTCCTAGGGTCTTGGCCCCCTCCCCCACACTTTCCGGTACGATCTGATGGGTGGGAGTTGCGAAAAGTGGGACATTCCAAGTCTGAAAATGGAATCGGGTTGCAAGGACTGATCGATTGATAGGTTTCGACCGATTTGTTGGATGATCTAGGATCCATCAAAGCTACGATGGTTGGGATGACCAATCAGGTCGTTTCGGTAGGACAATCGCATTGTTTGATCTGAAACTAATTTTTTATGTGGTTGGACCAATTAAACGTCATGAATCGAACCCTTCTGGCGTTCCAGGCTGGCCAAACCGTCGGCATTCCAGACCAGCGAGATTATTTTCATCAGACAAGGAAACCGGGACATCCTCTCCGGGCCCTTTCAATCAGTTTGCCGCAGACGCTGTCGCAGTGGAACAGGAAAAAAAGCTAAAACAAGAAGAAGAGGAAGAGTTCATGTCTGCTCGAAGTCTGGCAGGTTCTCGAAACAGGAAGGAAGGATGAACCGTTAGCTCTGGCCAGACTCAAGGTCCTCCCGTTGCCGCCAGACGGATCCAACCGAACGGCACAGCACACAAAACGGCATCGCATACCCGATCGGCCGATCCCCTATACGCAAAATGCTAATTAAAAAGGTCACTCGCCGTATTCCCAATGTATCTCTGCAAATATCTTAAAGACGCTCATTAGTGCCACTCGCTGATGGGTCCTCAATTAATCTTCCAACCCCACCATCAAGATCCTGGGCAGCCCTGATTTCACTCCTGGTTGCTTAAGCCCCAAAAAAAGAATCCTAGAATAACGAGCCAAAGACGTAACTGGAAGAAGGATTTGACTTCAGAATGGATGTCAGCAGTTACGATTAGTCGATTACTGGAATTGTCTTGGCTTAGGCATTGTCCATTGTTATCGTAACGTGGTCCAGTGACGTTTGCAAGATTTCCTAAGATTTTCTATGTATCCAAGTGTGGTGTTGAGTTTCCATGTTGGAATTATGTTGGTTTCTGCATTGTCCATTGTCCAACTTGAATCCAATGTGGCTAGAGACCACTGCTTCGATCCTAAAGGTGGTCCACATGTAGACCAAACGTCCAATGATCCAACATTGGACTATGGCAAGTAGGAAGGTTCGCCAGCGGCAGCAAAGACCGATCGAGTTTTCCTGGTCACGCGCCACGAATCCGACAGTGCGAAGATATCGACTCGCGGAGCGAGGAACGAAAGTAAAGGCGATATCCCGCCCTGTTTCTCGCCTTCGCTCCGTCCTTATTGCATACACGTACCTCGTTATAAGTTCAGGCGGCCAACGCCGTTAAACCCAACTTCTATTTCTTCTTTTATTACTCCGGTCTCGGTGTTGTGTTGCCTCGTGTCCGTGTTTTCTATCTGGGTGAACTGGTCACGAGGGTGTTTCAGCTGAACGCACCTGATGCAGGATTTCGCGATTACAATCGCCTTCGCAGCGGAGGGGCAAAGATTGTAGGCCTAACGACGCATGCCAGACACTTCATGTACTTTGGTTTTATATCTCTAGTTTTTTTTCCTTGAGATTCTATCCTGACCAATTTATAAGGATTGGATTTTGCTTGAGTTTTGAGGTATGCTGACGTTTTTATGGCTTGGAATGGTTGTTGGAGGGCAGTCAATGTGTTTTGTTGCTACAGCTGACATCTAATGATGAAGATAAAATGAATTTCCAAAGAATTCCTAGGATTTTTGGATTACATAAAAAAATGATATTCACTTCAGAATTCTGAAGTTGACTGATTTTTGCATATTTTCGCACGTCACAAAAATAGCAGTATGAATGGAAATAAGTCGACTGGAAGTGCGAATTAAAGCTTCGTATCTTGTGAGT
The DNA here is from genome assembly GCA_964034905.1 of Itoplectis maculator. Classification (NCBI taxonomy): domain Eukaryota; kingdom Metazoa; phylum Arthropoda; class Insecta; order Hymenoptera; family Ichneumonidae; genus Itoplectis; species Itoplectis maculator. Next base: position 9,531,214 of record OZ035859.1, read on the forward strand.
GAAGAGTGAAAGTAATAACAGCGAATTTCCGACGCGAACAAAGGACGACGGTGAATTTCGAGTTTGCTGATAGGACACGCCGATTGGCGCAACAATAAGCGATTACTTTTCCGTCGAGGGGGGCGGGAAGTCCTGGTTTTTGCCGATTCACGACGTCCATAGTCGATGGCACCGGGAAAGTGTAACACTTTATCGCCCTATGCAAAATCTTATCTGTCTAACTTACCATGAAAGTGGTTAACAGTTTCCCGCCTCACTTCCGGTTTCTTCCCCCCCGCCTTCTTTTTTTCAAACTTCACACGTTGCACTTTTCGAGAGGATGAAAAGTTTCACTTTTCGCACGCGGGAACTCATATTTCGCATTCAGTTTCGCTTGACTTCGTCGACGCGTGACTGGATTAGAATCTTGATCGATTCGCGAAACACGATCGTCATTTTGAGCTGCAACCGAGGAAGAACTTTCGACTGACACGAGACATGAAAAAATCTGTTCTGATCGTTACGATTGTTCTAATAAAAAAAAAAGGGAACGTTGTGCCGGATAATTAGACCGAGGAAAATAATGCACAGAAATGTATAAACCAGTTCCCACGGAATTTTTATTGTTTCTTTTATTCTGATAAAATGCATAAATCGCTAATTAAATAAGCAGACGCAACATTATTTAACAGCGATGACGAATGCAATTAAATAAGAATATTTCCCACTCGTGACGGAAATACAAAAAATGTCGTCGTCATCTTCCTCAAATGTGTCAAATAATTAAATCGAATTAATTAGTCACGTGTTTATTTTTGTTGATAAAATCGTGTTGAATAAATAAAATAAATAAAAATGATAGAAGACGTAACGAGTGATCGCACAGCGCATGCGCAATGTTACGCGATGGGGTTTTACACAACATTCGACGAATCCATCGCGAGGTGAAATATTATACAGGTTTAATCAACGCGTCTGACGGAAAGTAATTAGTAAATCGGATCTGAAAATTAATTCGAACGTCGGAGGCGTGTGTCGATCGGTGAAACTTGCGACAGAAACACCGCTAATCCGTATCGCGTACTTTCCGTGTAGTCGTTGCACAAATTGCAATGGCTCAATGGGCTCTCGGTCGTTGGTTAGAAGGGAATCGACGCTCGCTTAATTAATCGATGCTCCCATCGCTGTAATCCGATACTTTCGTTATCGATAAATCGCCGTTGCATATAAATTCGTTTCAATCGTTTCAAAACAAATTTTTCAAAAATAAAAAATATTTTAACGAAAATAAAAAAATAAATAAACAAATAAATCAATAAAAAATGTATAAATTTACATTTTTTAGATTTTTGGTTCGCGGTGCTTATTTGGTTGTTTTCCGAGCTCGATTTCACCGCGTCGATCCGACTCGATCGACTTTTTATTTTGTATTATTTTTTTTTCCCTACTCATTCTCGACTTTCGGCCGCAGAAGTACGTGCCACACTCTGGGGGACCCAGCGTCGATGATAAACTCGTTGCGGTTCCTTCTTGAATTGATGTCGGGTATAGGCTTTTGCGAAAAGAGGAGCAACGAAAGCGCGCACCCGGGTCGGCGTCTCTGTGCGAGAATTATTATTCATACATCCGAGATAATGGCGGAGGCGTGATGCCTCCGGTTGGCTCGGACGCGAAAACGTTTTGCCGGTCTCGCGAGGCCGAATTGCACCTTGGCAATGATCTTGAGACGCCACTCAAAGTAACTTGAACTCGATTGAATTTCTTCCGCCCGAAATAAAAATTTATCGCCGCATTTACGTTCCGAAATAAACGCACCCAAGCTTGAAAAATAAAAAAATAAAAAAAAATTAGTGCAATCGTCCGAACAATGTGAGCCTTGAAGTCAGAAGCAGTTAAAATTGAATAGAATCCTTAGAACAAACCGCAATTCTCACCTCGTTTCCCGCTGAGCGAAAGATGATCGCGCGGAGATAATCTCCGGAGGAGGCGCGAAGATAGAGAGAGAGAGACGGAAAAAAAAGAAAAGCAGCGAGGGTCTCGGCCGGTGAAACACCTTGGCAATGAGCCCAAGCGCTCTCGGGTGTTTATCGGTGAAACGAGAGATGCCTACGAGTTTATCCGTACGCACTCTCTAACTCCACACGTATCCAGACCCACTTATACACGTTTGTGAATAGTTGCACACATTCGTTTCCACGTACGCACGTTTATGTCCACGTGCACAGGTTTGAGGTACACATGAACACGTTTCTGTCCACGTATACACGTTTGAGGTACAGATGGACACGTTTCTGTCCACTTATACACGTTTGTGGTACACATTAACACGTTTCTGTCCACGTATACACGTTTGAGGTACACATGGACACGTTTCTGTCCACTTATACACGTTTGAGGTACACATGGACACGTTTCTGTCCACGTATACACGTTTGCGGTGCACATAAACACGTTTATGTACAAGCCCACATTTTTGTGGTAGAGATCATCACGTTTATGAACACATGCACATGTTTATGTACACATGCACACGTTTATGTACACATGCACACGTTTATGAACACATGCACATGTTTATGTACCACAAAAACGCGTTTGTGGTCCACATCCACACGTTTCTATACACATACACGTTTCTTTTTATACAGAAACGTGTACCCTTAGAGTTAACGTGTATAAGTGTACTTAAATGTGTATATGGACACATAAACACGTTTGTCGAACATATATCCACTGCAAGGTAAAAGCATCGAGCCATTCAGGCGCAGATTATATTTCACGAATCATTGCCGGGCCCCTCTAAAACAAATTACACCGCGTACGCACACCTTTCACTCGACGAAGTGTGCCTAGACACTCGCGCGTCCTGGCGTCCATTATTTTTGCGCGTAAATACGGTTCGGCCTTATAAATAGCAGCGCCGCTTGCGGTTTGACGTCGTCACGTCGTGTGCGTGTGCGGCACACTCGAAACCGTGTCTATATGGGACAACGGCTGAACGAGGAAAGTAACAGTGTGCGCATGTAGCACATGTTGCACGGATAAATGCGCAGTCCGTGTACACGAATAAAACTTTCTACATCTCGATATCTCTTTTGTCTCTCGATACCGACGAGATGGTAGTAAAAACGATCGATCGATCGGGATTCGTCGCACTGCGTTTTTTGGGGATTTTTTTTTGGGGGGGTCGAGGGGTATTTTCGTTGTTGGTGGAGGAGAAGGTGGAGGGGGAAGGAAGTCGAGGCCGTGGAACAGGAACTCGATCGGGGACCACGTGTTGGCTTAGAAATCGAGAAGGAATCCATTAGAGCAGCGAGCGGAACCAATGCAAATCGACAGCCGGCTTGCCGATCCGCAGAATCGGCTATAGTGCATCGAGACACGACAGTCTTACCGATCGCGAGGGCTGGGAATTTTTTTTTTTTTTTTTTTCAAGGAAAACCGAAACGAATAATGAAATCGGTAAAAATCGGTAAGAATAAGATACATAAATCGAAGTAAAAAGACGATTTGTATAAAAAAATCGGCGTGGGAAACCATAATTCACTGAAAATCGGCAAATCGTTACCGATCTCTCGTCGGAAATCGGTTGAAAACGACTCCAACCGATCTCCGACGATACCTCGCGAGAGTCACTCGGCCCCCGCGAAACGATTGTTCAATTTCACACCAATTTGCATTCGATTTCCGATAATCGGCGGCGGCGATTAACCGGTCACAATTACTAATTTCCTGATTACTAATCTCCCGCGCGGAATCGTAAATTATGGGTGAAGGGAAAAAGAAAGGATCGACGGTGAAATGCGTTTTTTTTTCCGAATGTTTTCGCGGATGCACGTTCCGTTCGATTGCTCAGGCGATCGGCTTAAGGCGGATGGCTTCCGCGAGTAGAGACCTGGTACACAGTTCTTACATGTACCACGCACTCTACGTGCTACTTCGGATGAAGATAGCGAAAAGTCCCGCTCGTTCGTGGGCGTTTGCGAATACCCGAGCAGCTTGCCCCCCCGCCCCCCCCTCCTTCGAAGGGGGGGACAGTGATCTTACGTAACGTCACCTTACACGGCGATCGATGCTAATCCGGATCGATCGAGATATCGGTAATGTTGCAAACCGTAACATTGTATTACACGGTTAGAGTAAATGGAAATCGCTTGCATTAAATAATAGTGCTCCGCAACTCTTACCGATTTTTAAAAATTTTTTATTACGGAAGAATGTAATAAATACGAATTAAATATGTAAAAGTAAAATGTGCAGCAATTTAATTTAATGGAAATGATACAAATTTGCTTTTAATTCAGTAAAAAAAAATTAAATTAATTCAGAAATCAAGATAACAATAAATCGGCTCGCCACATTTTTTTTTAACGATCCGAAACGACTGACGTAAAAAAAATCGAATTGTTTCCCCCTGAAAATAAATTAATCAGGAACCGAACAATCAGAAGTTGCAAAATGCGTGGCGATCGAGACAAAAGAAACCGTCGAGCCGATTTCGTCTGTCAACGCGGATGCTGGGGAGAAAGATCGAGTCGAAAGTAATTAGAAATTGGAGGATCGCGAATTATCCTCGAGATTTATTAGCAGTTACCGAGATTTATCCGTTGATAGGGTTCGGCTGTGCGTGTAATTGGTTTCATTAGCCCGTCGACCGCGTGCGCCTCGATCGTCGGGCATGCGCGCCGACTATTACGACGGTCACCCCCCCCCCCCTCCCCCTCCCTTCCCTCTCCCCTTGACTTATGCAATCGGCGAGATCGGCGTGTGCCCTGAATGTCGTTTTTTTTCTTTAATTACTTGTCCTGCCGGAAACGCGACGATCGATCTCGGCAGCCCAGATGCTCAACGCCAACCGATTTTCTTACCGGTCTCCACCGATTTTTCCATCACTTTCCGGTTGCTTCAAAGCCTTGCGTTTTTTTTTCCGAATATTTCTGACGTTTCGTACGACCGGAAATTGTTTTCATTTATTTATTCGCAGATGCTCAACGCCGACCGATTTTCTTACCGGTCTCCACCGATTTTTCCATCACTTTCCGGTTGCTTCAAAGCCTCGATATTTTTTTTTCCGAATATTTCTGACGTTTCGTACGACCGGAAATTGTTTTCATTTATTTATTCCCAGATGCTCAACGCCGACCGATTTTCTTACCGGTCTCCACCGATTTTTCCATCACTTTCCGGTTGCTTCAAAGCCTCGCTATTTTTTTTTCCGAATATTTCTGACGTTTCGTACGACCGGAAATTGTTTTCATTTATTTATTCGCAGATGCTCAACGTCGACCGATTTTCTTACCGGTCTCCACCGATTTTTCCATCACTTTCCGGTTGCTTCAAAGACTCGCTCATTTTTTTTCCGAATATTTCTGACGTTTCGTACGACCGGAAATTGTTTTCATTTATTTATTCGCAGATGCTCAACGTCGACCGATTTTCTTACCGGTCTCCACCGATTTTTCCATCACTTTCCGGTTGCTTCAAAGACTCGCTCATTTTTTTTTCCGAATATTTCTGACGTTTCGTACGACCGGAAATTGTTTTCATTTATTTATTCGCAGATGCTCAACGCCGACCGATTTTCTTACCGGTCTCCGCCGATTTTTCCATCACTTTCCGGTTGCTTCAAAGCCTCGCGTTTTTTTTCCGAATATTTCTGACATTTCGTATGACCGGAAATTGTTTTCATTTATTTATTCGCAGATGCTCAACGTCGACCGATTTTCTTACCGATCTCCGCCGATTTTTCCATCACTTTCCGGTTGCTTCAAAGCCTCGCTATTTTTTTTCCGAATATTTCTGACGTTTCGTACGACCGGAAATTGTTTTTATTTATTTACTCGCAGAAATTTGTCATTGAGAAATATCTCGCGAGAAAAATATCTCCTGACGAGACCGGAAACTCTGCAATTTAATGCAACTGCGTGGTTGAAATTAGGCGATCAATTTTTTATGTTTGAGAAACGAGAGGCTGACACACGCGATGAAAATCTCGTTAAATACGAAATGAAAGGAAGTCGTATATATATATTTTTTAAAGACTTCGTCGACGATCTCGTTAACCGAACAATTTCGTCGGCCGTCAGATTCCTCGGACGATCGTCTCGATTTTTTTCGTCGCCCCCTTTTCAATTTCAATGGCTTTGGCACCCTGCAATTTTCGCTCCCCATAAACGGACAGCAAAAATTGCAGTGTAATTGGAGTTTTCGGTCAATCCGAACCTGAGATCCACCGATGAACGGGTTTCTTTTTTTTTTCATTTGATAAAAAAGAAATTTTATTTCTTCATTTATTTTTTAATTCATAAAAAAATATTTGTAGTGATAATTCCACGCGTCTGATTATTCATAACGGTTCACGAATCCTGCGAAAAAAAAAATTATCAGGGCCAGCCATTTATTTTTATTGATAAGAAAAAAAATATATTAAAATAATAAAAAATCATTTTTAAAAATACGAAATTATAAATAAAATTAGTGGCTTCGATTGCGAGGGACTTGTCCCGTTTTTCCGCCTCGGGACGAGATTGAACGACTCGCGACGAGCGTCGAGCCCACTTATTACGCTTAGAGTACTCGCCGAGTACCCTAAGTACAGTGCTACACGTGAATGGAGCTCGTAAAGAATTCGCGCTCGCTGCACGAGCTAATCCACTTTTTTTTTCCTTTCCCCATTCGTCATTTCACTCATTTCGCGGCAATTTATAATCCGCTCGCGCGACTCTCAGCGAGTTTTCTCATTTCCGATAATCGATCCCTGCCCGTTGGGATTCCCGGACGCGAGTTCCAGCGACCCGCGGGGATTCGGTCGCGATGACGTTTGATCTATCGAAATCGATCGATCGGTTCGTTAATAGCAAAGCGACAAAAAAAAAAAGTCATAATATTCAGCAAGAAAATTCATCGAGACAGAATTTTCTATAATTCGCGTATTAGCTTAATTATAAATTATTTCCCCCTGGAATTCGATGATACAAAAAAATTGATCGATAATTGCCTAGACTCGAGATTCTTGACGATTTCTTGCCGATTGAGATTTTAACGAGAAATGAGACAAAATTCATAATCGTCGATCGGTCTAATTGGGACTGATCTGCGTTTGACCGAAAATAAAATCGTGAAAGTTCTGAGTCGTCGCGGATTTCACGTTTTTTTTTTTCCCCCATCGATTCTCCCTCGACGCGTTCGATGGTCCCAAGGGAAATTAGCCCAAATGGAATCGACCGAACATCGACGCTTTTTCGCTGGTGTCACATTTATCGCCCGAACCGCGACAAACGAATTTTCAGCCTCTTTTTTTTTGGATCATTAATTCCTGGCAATTTTTTCATAGACACAATTTTCGCGGAGAAAGCAGCATTTTTAATAATTAATTCGCTGCGCATTAATCGTCTCGTTATACTCGAAGCAATGAATTTCTAAGTTCACTGCCAACAATTCAATTCCACCCGTAACACTGAAACTGCGAAGTTTGATAAAAAAAATGAGAGAGAAAAAAAAAACAATTACACCTGAGTCGGGAAGCCACGGCCGAATTTACATTGCGAATAATTAAAGAATGATCCGAGTCTTCCGGGGAATTTAATTAAACCTCTAATTGTACAGAGTTTCGCGATCGTGGCGGTGATTTACGATCGTTGGAATTTCATGTATTAATTTGGTTAAAGAAAATGTGGAGCTCGCTTTGCAATTCTTTCGACTGACTGGTTGCTCTTTTATTTTTAATATTAAAATGAATTTTTTCTTTACAAAACATTCATATCAGAATAAAAAATAAAAAAATCTAAATTATTTAATATTATGAATCTGATTAACTAAAAAATTTCAAGTGGATTTTGATACCCACAATCAACGACAATTTATCCCCATTTAATAAATCCAGTTAGTCACGTGCCTCGTTAATTCCAAATCGCCCTCCAATATTCCAGTCACGATGCACAACGCGTATAATCATTTTGATTATTTCCACAAAACCCTTCGATCTCGTCCGAACAAAAAGAAACCTAACGATCCCGTTTAATTGCCCAGCCTCCGCGACACAATTACATAATTGAGCGGATTCCAGCGAGATCGGCGAACCGGGAAAACCCGAGACTCGAGAAAAATCCTCGCAGCCCGTAGAAGGATTTTCATGGGGTTTTACGGGGGGGAAGCTGACGAGCCGAGCGACCAGGCGGAAGGGGCGGCATCTGGGGGGGAAAAAAAAAATCGTTGGAAAAATACGCACGATCTAGTTAATATTGTCGACGTCGTCGACGAGAATTTTGCCGTCCATCCCGTCAGCAGCAGCAGCAGCAGCGAGAGGGATCGGCTAATTAGGAGAGCCGAGCGCGAGCCCAGCGGGCGATCGAGCTCATTGTGGACGGTGAGGAAGAGAAGCAAGAAATTTATATACGGATCGACGTCGTCGCCCGGAGAGACAAGTAAATGCTCCGTAACCAGCGTTCGATGCGGTTTTATAAAATGGCTCGGCGATAATAATGACTAATAATTATCCAATGTGACGACCAGAACCCAGAAAAAAAAACAAAAATTATTTTGTAGAATTTATTACAAAAATAATAATCAGCCTGTTGAGAGGATAAAAAAAAGCTGGAATTTTTCTAAGTCCCTCAATGGTCCCTTGTATAATAATAACAATAATAAATAAGTATTCATAAAAAATGTAGGATCTAATAACTGTCCAGTGAAAAAAAAACAAAAATTATTCGTACAATTTATTAAAAAATAATAATCAGCCTGTTGAGAGGATCAATGAGAAAAAAAGCTGGAATTTTTCTAAATCCCTCAATGGTCCCCTGGGCCCTTGTATAATAATAACAATAATAAACAAGTACTCATAAAAAATGTAGGATCTAATAATTATCCAATAGGACGACCAAAACCCAGCGAAAAAAAAATAATAATTTGGTGACCGGTGTCGACAATTTTATGATACAACTGTACAATTTATTAAAAAAAAACAATAATAATAAGTACTCTTAAAAAATGTAGGATTCAAGTTGCAAGTTTCCGTGTTTTTCAGGTAGCAGAGTTGTTAATGTAATTTCGTTATATATTGTGCAAATATATAATGTGCAAATCATTGGTTGAGTCGGGTAACATGCGAGAGATACGCAGTATGAAACGGGACGAGGCTCGCGAGGCTGGCTGGACGGTCAGTGGTGGCCAATAAGTGGTGAAGGAGGAAAAGGATGGAGAGAGAGAGGGACAAGATATCTCTCTCTCATTCTTTCATCCCACAAGAGAGAGAGAGGGAGAAAAAGATAGTAAAAGAGAGACAGTGAAAGAGAGAGAACTGAGAGAGAAAGAAAGAGATAGCAAAAGAGGGGGAAGAGGGAGAACAGAGAGAGAGAAAGAGATTGCAAAAGAGGGGGAAGAGGGAGAACAGAGAGAGAGAAAGAGATAGCAAAAGAGAAGAGAGAGATAGAAAGAGATAGTAAAAGAGAGAGACAGAGAGACGTTGGCGCGCGCGGCGTCAGTAAAAGTGCGCATGCGCGATATATATCCACCGAGCAACCCCGAGAAACACGAGCTACACGCGCGTCTCATGGTCCAGTTCCGTTCGCTGAATTATTAATTGACGCTCGCCGGTAACCAGCGGCAGCCTCATTTAAATTCCAGCTTGGCGAACCGCGCTCGCTGCTGCCCCCGTTGCTAGTATAGATACCTCCGCGCCACGCGAGATTTCCTCTCACTCCTGCCGTCTCCGCCACATCGACGCGCGGCTCGTGGTTCATATTTATCGCAGCATTCGAATATATCCGCTGCATTGTGCGAATTTTCATGCGGCTGGGAATTTTGATGCCTCGGAAAGTGTATTAATAATTTATTAAGCGGAACTGACGTCACACTGAGAAATAAATAAATATTTGCTGAATAAAAAATATTGCTGTTTTATTATTCCTACCGCCTTTTCTTTATTTTTATGAGGCTTAGTAGTAAAATAATGGTATTTTTATTATTTTTTTTTTTTTTTTTTTTTTAGTCTCGAGACTTTCAACGTTGGCTCGTTACGAAGCCTCTGACAATTTTTTTTTGTTTTTTTTTTTTTTCAGCACCCGGAAGTCGCGCTAAAGGTAAGAAAAAAGGAGGGACAAAAGGCAGAAATGCGAGAAAGACGTCAAACGGCGAGAGAGAGAGAGAGAGAGAGAGAGAGAGAGCGACTCGGGAATAGCGAGGATTCCACCGAAGATACGAATCTCTTTTCGTTCCCTTTTGTCCGGGCGCGATCGTTGATTCCAGAGGTCGACGCGCGCCGAGCGTTCCTCGCGTGCCACGGATTTTTCGTTCGGGCGGACGAAAGATCGGAGTCGATCTCCGGAAGCCGAATTCGACTTTCGAGCGGCAATTTTTCGGGGCTCGACGGATTATTGGACCTTTTGGGCCACCTGCACCGATAAAGGTAAAGTCGAAGCTTCGGAAAAAAATTTATTTGTATGAACCATATTAAACAAAAAAATAAAATAAAATAAAAAAATAATAAGAATAAATGAAATGAATAAATGAATAAATAAATAAAAATTGAAATAAGTGTCAATGTCTCATTTCGATTTTGTCATTTCAACGACCATTTTTATTCCTTAAAAAAAAAAAAAAAAAAAAATTGTTGTTACGAACATCCGGCGATTCGTCGGAACGTCAGGAGCCGATATCGCGTTGTGCAGTTTGGTAATTGGTGTCGTTTCTGCCTTCCTCGTTGACTGCTTTCACGCGTCGGAGCCGCACAATAATATAACAGGCGGCCGCCGATTACTCAACGGTTTAACACCCCGTGACTGCACCGCGCGCGCGCGGAAGATACGATCCCGCGAGTGCAACCTGCGATAATCGAACTCGCAGTCTCCATGGCGTTGATTTATCGAGCTCCCGTTCGGCCGGACTGACTGAATTTATCATTTCGTATAGGCCGCAACGAGACACCGAGAAACCACTTAATAAACCGAGTTACTCGTCGAGGCAGAAGCAAAAAGTCATTTCTGTGCATTTTTAGTGCATTTCAGTGCATTTTAGTGCATTTTTTAATAAATTGATCACTAAAATAATTAAATTTGTAATAAATCGATCAGTGAAATAAATTGATTTTTAATTAATCCATTAATAAAATATTTAGTAATTTTTTAAATAAATCTCTGGATACTGTTATTATTATTTTTGCAGGCATTTATTAAAAATCACTAAATATGGTCGAGACAGAAGAAAGTCATTCATTTCTGTGCATTTCAGTGCATTTCAGTGAAATTTTTTAATAAAGTTACCGATAAAATAATTAAATTGGTAATAAATCCATTAATAAAATATTTAGTCATTTTTTAATAAATCACTGGATACTGTTATTATTATTTTTGTAGGCAGTTATTAAAAATCCCTAAATATGGTCATTATGAAAGCTACGAGAATGCGAATAATGCGCGAACAGCTTATCGGGAGTACGAAAGTTGCCTCTCGAACGAAATTGAACTCGCCTGAGACTCTTCAGCGAGTCCGCCGAGATAAAAAGTCCAAGGAGAGTGGCCGGACGCTTAATTAAGAGCTTAACACCCCGTCAGCTTCGGCCCAACGGAGGCCCAGATGCTATCGGGGAACTTCGAGGAAGGAGCCCCGTAAGCCCCGATAATCGAATCGGCGCTCCGCACATTCGCAGTTCATTAAATTACGCGAGCAGCCGCTTCGCGATCGGGTGACAAAAGAGGGGAGTGAGTAGCCATCGTCGAATAAATATCCATTTCACAAACGACAGCGACCGAGCTAATAATAATTGATCCTTCGTTTCGCACGTAATTTATTTTTTTCGTCGACGATATTTACAGGAATTAATGATGGGATGGATATCTAACGAGTCAAAAGTCATTTTTATTGATGGGGGCAATGTTTTTGGGTCAAGTGAACGAAATTTGCTATTTTGGGAGAACGAAAAAATCATTTTTCGCGTTTTTCTCCCCGAATTTTTTATTTTTCGGGCAAATAATAGTGGTTTTTGGAATCAGCGGAAAATTTCCCATCGGATAGGGTTTTGAAACTTCGTTAAATCGAAAAAAATTTTTTTCGATATTTTTCGAAAAAAACGGCAAGGGGTACCCCTTCTAAAAATTTGCGATTTTTGAGGGTCAACTTTAAAAATCTGCAAAAAATCTAAAAATCGAGATATCGCGATCTGCCTTGCGGCATTCTCTTCCCTGAAGAGCTATCTTTCGAATGCAAAAAGAAAATCCAGAATCCATCGATCTAAAAAAAAATTACATCGATTTTAGTGATGGGCTAAAATTCGAAAAAAGTGAAAAATCATTTTTCGCGTTTTTCTCCCCGAATTTTTTATGTTTCGGGCAAAATTCGGTCATTTTTGGAATCAGCGGAAAATTTCCCATCGGATAGGGTTTTAAAACTTCGTTAAATCGAAATTTTTTTTTTTCGCCAAAAAATCCATCGTGATTTTTGGTTCAACTTGAACCAGAACGTCCCATACGCAACGTATGAGCTATACATATCGTATTTATTTTTAACTCGCGATCCGCCGACGCAATTTTCACGTGCGTAATTACTTTCATTTGCGCTGTCGTTTTTCTTTGCGCGTGCCGTCTGCCAGAAAGCGTGGCACATATCGTCACGGTGAATTATTCGAGCCGATTCCTTCGCACGCAGCGAATTTCGCGTTGATTTATATTTATCCACCGTGCGTGCATTTCGCGGGCGCCGCAATATTGCACCGATCGAGGCAATCGAGGCGCGTACCGCAATAAAAAAAAATCTTCCGGATCAATTGGCAATGCACACAACACGCCTGAATACCTTTTATTATCGAGCGGATAAGATCTCGAACACGCGTTTCGACGCCGGACTAACGTTGATCCGATCGAGATTATCGCGCGAGACGCTTTAATGAGGCTTTTACAACTTTCGCGAATCCGGCGAATTTACGTAATAAAATAGTAACAATAAATAAAAATACAAACATAAAGATAAAAAATAAAAATGAAAGAAATAAAAAAAAAAACTGATAAAAAAATTTGTGGTCAGAAGAATTAATTTTTTTTTTTTTTTTCATTTTTTATCTTGGGAGGGAAAATTATTTTAGCTACGAGAATTTATGACTTATGACTGATTTGTGGAAACGGAAAATTAAATTTAAAAAAAATTGTTGATGAATATTAATTGTGATGAATATTAAATAAAAAATAAAAATGAAAAAAATAAAAAAAAATATGATAAAAAAATTTGTGGTCACAAGAATTAATGTGTTTTTCATTTCTTATCTTGGGAGGGAAAATTATTTTAGCTACGAGAATTTACGACTTATGACTGATTTGTGGAAACGGAATATTGAATAAAAAAAATATTGTTGCATTCGCAATCGCAGTTTAATTGAATTATGTCCAGGAGATCGAGGCTCGCGCCAATCGGAGCAAAAGTCGCGGAGATAAATCGGCTGGAGACGGCGGCGACGATCGAAACACGCATCGCCCGAGTCCTTACAAGGCGATAGACGCGCGCGTGCGCATTCTCGGTGCGACGGAAACGCGCGAGAGGCGCATTAATGCTCGTATACCGATTATCAAACGCGCGGCGGACCCTTTCGGTCGAGCTTCGGGCTTCTTCGCCGTCGGGTTAACGAGATTCGCTCGGGGAATTCTAATAAAGTGCGCCGCTGCCTTTCGCGCGGGGCGGACGACGAAAAACACGCGGACTTTTTTTTCTTTTTTTTTTTTTTTTTTTTAGTGATCTCGCTCGATTGGGAATTGAGCTGTAATTCCGATCTCGGGATTTTTCCCGTTACTTCGACGTTGCAAAGAACATTTCACTCTGACCTTTTGACTGGCAATTAAAATGTTTATTTTTTATTTTTTACATTTTTAATATTTTTTATTTTTTACATTTTTAATATTTTTGATATTTTTTATATTTCCAATATTAAATTCTAAAGAAGGTCGACCGGGACCGTGCGAAAGGGGCGTGAATATAACATCAACATATGAAAGCGAAAAGCTGCCGGGGATGAAATACGACGAGGATAATTGTAGGGAGGTTTTTGAACGCGCGACGCTGAGTTATCCGCATTGTTTCTCCGTTCAAACGCCCTAAACGTTCCGAGCACTGAATTACGAGCTTGTCCCGGCTTCCCAGCCGACTTCACAAAACACCGTAGAAAACGCGAAATAACTGTTATTTGCGGCGATAACGTTTTTAAGCCGCTGAAAAAAAATTCAATTATTTGTCGTCAATTTACAATCGTTTTTGCGAAGAATTTCGGCCCTTGCAAATTTTTTACACGGGCCGATGGATCGACTGGACCAATAAGATAAAAAAATCAATTCGAGATAAAAATCAATTCAAGATCAAAATCGACAAAAAAAAATTAAATTATTTGTCGTCAATTTACAATCGTTTTTGAGAAGAATTTCGACCTTTGCAATTTATTTACATGGATCGATGAATCGACTGGACCAATAAGATAAAAAAAAATAAAAATAAACTATTCGAGATAAAAATCCATCCAACGCGAAAATCAATTTAAGTAAAAAATCGATTCAAGATAAAAATCAATCCAAGAGAAAAATCGATTCAAGATAAAAATCAATCAAAGAGAAAAATCGATTCAAGATCAAAATCCTCGATCCTCGATCATCGGAGCCTTGGCCTTTAGTGTCAAGCTCGTCGGATCGGCAATCGGCAACAATGACCAACACCTCAGCTCCGGCAAAGTCGTTTGTGTAACAAGACAAGGAGCCATTACTCGTGCTAAGAATCGCAGCCTATTGGACAATAGTGCATCGATCTAACGCTGCACCGGTTACGTCGAGGCGCGGATGCTAATTTCCCTGCATAATGATATCCTTTTCAATACCCCACTTCGAATTGTCATTGGAGCACGTGTACCCCCTTCGCTATATATAACGAAACCGTGACATATACATCACGCGAAATTGATATTAATCTGCATCCTGCAAAACGTATTTGCAACGACAAATAAATTAGTTTATCGGCGGAAACGAATATAGTGATCGAGGTGCACTTTAGTGCAATTCGCCAGTGCACCTCGAGTGCATCTGCAGGTGCACTAAAATGCAACTAGAATGGACTCCGATAAACTGCAACGCATTTGCATTCACTTATTGCGGTGCAATTTGCGTCTGTGAATTTGTTTTCATTCTGCGGCGAGAAAATAGTGGCTTTAAGTGATTCCAGTCGAGTTACGAGTATTTTAATTCGCAGTACAATTGAAGTTACTGACTCAATAAATATCTGTCTGCTCAGTCTCTGTATTTTCCTTCGGTCGGTTACCACGTGTCGAGATACTGGGAACAAATTCCTTTGCTTTTATTATTTTTTCCTTTTTTTATATATCCACGTGCAGATAATTATTAGGGCGTCGGGAATCGAGAGGAAATATTTAGTGTGGAATGTGTCATTGCCGGACAGATTTTTATTTCACTCGTTCCGCGTTGGAAACTCGTAATTGCGCTGGGCTATAATAATTGTAATTACGGTGAATTATTTTTTCTCGAGTCGTTGCTTTGCATTCTTTTAATTGACGAGTGTCGAGTGTTCGGATCATTGGAGGAAAATGAGTCTCAAGGTTTTCCGATGTCGATGTGAGATTTAAAATATGACGTTATTTATGCTTATTTTATTTTAATTATGCGTTTAATCACCGGTAAAAATTAATTAGACGATTCGACCAATTGGAATAATTTAATTTAATTTTTTTTTTATTTGAGCAATTTGATCGACTGGAACGTGTGCAACTGTTTATTTTATTTTTTCACCGAATGCTCCTCCACTTGTTTTCACCTGATACCGATCAACGCAGCGAAGGGCCAGAAAAATCGTCTAATTTATTTATAAAATTCCAAACCGATCGACACGAGGATAACGTCGAGTGATGATATATTTACTTGGCCGTTCAGATTTTAATCTCTCGCAGTGTTGACGAGCGTCGTGTATAATCAATTGTTACGTCGGCCGTTTTTTCCGTATAAAACCCGTCGAGTAAAAGCGGGGGACGATGCTATCTTCGGGTTAGTTACGCGCGGTTGTCTAATGTAACACGGCGAGAATTGAAAATAACAACGCTGGGCGCGCAGCCGCGGAACGTCGGTCGACGCCATTTTTTTTTCTCGTCCTGCGAATCGATTTCTCGATCCGATTTTTGTTTTTCACGGCGATACCGATTTCGCTGTGGGAGTTGATGACAAAAATCGTGTATCTTTTTTGACATTTGCTATTTTAAGCCGATCTGGCGTCGAATCACCTGTACCGATCTCGAACTATTATTAAATCGGTTGCCTTAGCGAAAGGCCATTAGGCTCGATATCGAGCGAACCGATCGAGCACTTTTATCACACACCATTATTATATTATACTATACCGGTAATACCCGAGTTCCCGCTGGTATCTATAGCTCATTACCGGTCACCAACCTGCCGGTCTCCTTCCTCTCGATCGGTAATTACCGATCGAACCGACCGCTCGCGTATTAACCTTTCCTAAACATTGCAATTATTACCGTCAAATATGTCAGCGACCGATCTGTCTGTTATTAGGCGCCTCAGCTGCCGATTTCTTACCGATTTTTTGATATTTCGTGTATTTTCAATATTTTTTCGCATTCCTCGACTCGCGGTGACGATCAGACGATGACCACCCACTTCGATCGGCAACTTTAGTCGAAGATCGGTAAGCCGGCAATTAAAAATCGGTTAGGATATCTCCGATAAATCGTCGTTGCCGATTTCGCTAACCGATTCCTCGCTCGTAATGACATTCACGCGAGCAGCACGAACGCTCTTGATCGGCACGTGATGAGCCTCGCCGATCGTCCGAGTCTTCCGGCGTTTTTTGGCTCGCGTTCAACCGGTCGTTCAATCGCGATCGCAGTTCCTTCCGACACGTGGATCCGATAAACAAATCTGCCGATTTTCCTTTTCCCTCTTCTCTCCTTTTTCCCTCCCCCCTCAAAGTGAACAGGGAGGCTTTCAAAACCGATCTAACGCGTGTCTAAAATTCCTTAAAAAATTTCGCAAGGACACAAAACTCATAGTCATAAACATAAATCTGCCGATTTTCCTTTTCCCTCTTCTCTCTTTTTCCCTCCCCCTCAAAGTGAACAGGGAGGCTTTCAAAACCGATCTAACGCGTGTCTAAAATTCCTAAAAAAATTTCGCAAGGCCACAAAGCTCATAAACATAATTATAATGCACTTCAATCAGACGTCTCGGTAATTGGACGATCGGAGATCGGCGCGTTTGAAACGCGTCTCGTTCTGTGGGAAACCGATATTAACAAATGGAAAGCGACGCCGATCGGCATGGCACGCGACTCTTTTGGCTCTCGCGCGCGTTTATTGAGCAAGCGAGCGAGATATCTGCCCCCCTCCTCGATCAGGGGGCCTAAGGGGGGCACCGGGATCGGTAAGGGGGGAGGGGGAGAGAGGGGGGAGGACTCCAGCCTTGATTCGACGAGACACGCGCGGCAAACGCCGGGGCGACGACGCCTCGAGCTCCACGCACGCACGATTTTATTTTCGATCGATCGGGATCGAGATCGACACGTCGAAGGCCGCATCGATCGTCGATCGAGCGATCCAGGAGGAAGGAACAGGAATGTCAGAACAAAATACGTCGAAGCCACCGCCACTGACATGAAAATTAACATCGAAGGGTCCTCATCTGAGTCAATTAGTCGCATACCGATCATTAGACGCCGATTTAATTACCGATCTCCGCGCCGGACACGCAACATCGAACGCGAAATTCTTGCATATTGTAATGCAAGTATTTTTCCATTTCGTAAGAAGTTTTTCTCGTGACTTATTTTTTTTTTATTTTTTATTATGATATATTATTGTGTGGTAATTAAAAAAAAAATGTTTTTGCATCTTTTGTATCTCTTTTGTATCATTGCAACAGTCGACGTACGCCTTTTTTCATTTATGCGTTTTTACAATGCAGCGAATGAGAGAGGCGGGATTTACAATATTATAAATCATTACACTTTGAAGTTTTTTGAAGTTTTTCTCGTGACTTATTTTTTATTTTTTTTTTTAAGATATATTATTGTGTGGTAATAAAAAAAAAATGTTTTTGCATCTTTTGTATCTCTTTTGCATCATTGCAACAGTCGACATACGCGTTTTTCATTTTTGCGTTTTTACAATGCAGCGAATGAGAGAGGCGGGATTTACAATATTATAAATCATTACACTTTGAAGTTTTTTGAAGTTTTTCTCGTGACTTATTATTTTTTTTTTTTTTAAAGATATACTATTGTGTGGTAATTAAAAAAAAAATGTTTTTGCATCTTTTGTATCTCTTTTGCATCATTGCAACAGTCGACGTACGCCTTTTATCATTTTTGCGTTTTTACAATGCAGCGAATGAGAGAGGCGGGATTTACAATATTATAAATCATTACACTTTGTTGCTCGCCGACCGGCCGAACCGGTGGACAACCAACACGCAACTCGCAGTCCCTTTCGTTTTCTCAAACGGTCAACGTTCCGCTCTGAATATTCACACAACGTTATCTCGCGCGTGCGCGAACGCTCTGTGTGCATTATTTAGTTTTTTTTTCTTTTTTCAGAGCCTTCATCTCGAACGCCTCGCGCGATTATCGGCGGCGCGGTTCATGAATAACGATGTGTGTCAAAATAATATTGAAAAAATTGGGTTTCGTCATTCGTATCGAAAAATTGAACTAGGCAACAATTACCCGAACTTCTAATTTTCTTATTGGTGAATGTCTCGACCGAAACAATTTTTTTTTTTTTTTTTTTTTTTTTTTTTTTTTCGATTAAACGCGTATTACATTGTTGCGTGCGGGGCGTAACCATCGCCGCCCACTTAGACCTCAGATTGTTGGCTCCCGGCGTTTCGCTATCAATTTAACTTGTCCGCGTTTGTAAGCAAGCGTCTCATTATTTTCCACGGTGTTCAGTTCATTCCCGTTGGTTCATTCCCATTAATACCTTTTCATTCAGTTTTTTTTAAATTTTATTCATTAATGATTTAACACTGATTATATTTATTTCGATTAATTGCGTCATCGGCGACTTCCTCGACCGGGAAATAAATTCGTTACGACAAAATTTTTTTTTTTTAATTTTAAAAAATTTTGTTCATTAATGATTTAACAGTGATTATATTTATTTCGATTAATTGCGTCATCGGCGACTTCCTCGAACGGGAAATTAATTCGTCACGATGACAATATCTTTTTTTTTTTTTTTTTTTTTTTTTTTTTTTTTTTTCAATCGATCGAAGAAAATCGAAACACAATTTTGCGTGACTCCGCGTAATTTTGGCCTCGGCTTTGCGTAATCCCAGCCGACCGGATCTATTCGCACGAGTCATATAACAATATTCAGGGTATATTCCATATACAGTTTCAGTGGCGTTTCAGCTTTGTCTCTGGTCCATTTATTATATTTACAGTCGGCCACTGATACACGATATATATCTATAGTCATGCGCAAAACGTGCGTGCTCTGCAACACTTTGCGCACGATCGAGCTCACGACTTTCCATACACTTTCTGCCCCGATCGACGGCTAGCCAGGTTTTAGCCAGCAGCACGAGACCGCCCCCCCCCCCCCCCCTTTATAGTCCCGCGGGCGTGTTACACTTTTTGCCTCTTAATTTTTTTTTTTGTCCCAACTCTTTTCACTCTAAATTCCCTTCTCTCTTATTTTCTCGGCCATTTAATTTATCCTTTTTTTTCTCCCTTCGAGCTGCTTCAAATTTTTTAATAATAGCAAAGGCGTAACGTAAGAGACGAAATATAATGCTGTGTGTGCGACACTTTCACCCGTTTTGCTGTGACACCGTTTCGCACCTCTGTCGAGGATCCGAGAAGCACTTCGCGCGTCTCTCGGCCGTGAAGTCACTTTACTTGTATTAGGAAACCGGACGCCTGGGAATTGTCGCGCGAATTTTGCCCGAAATTTCGTCACTTCATTTTTTTTTTTTTTTTTTTTTTTTTTTTCGTCCACGCTTTTCTGATTCTCGCGCGGTTCTTGAACTCGCTTTGTGATCGTCGAAAATGAATAGCTGTGAAATTTGTCGCCGAGGAGTCAACAAATTTGAGGAAAAATAAAAATCGAGCTTCAGACGATTTTTATTTCGGAAATTCATCGACCGAAATTTCTTCGGTTCCCAGGAACGAAAAAAATAAAATAAAAAATAAAAAAAAAAATTCGAAGCAAATGCAAATTCAGAGAAAACAATGCGAGTCTTTCCTGCAATTTCCATGTCGGTGAATTCTTTTCCCTTTACTTTGGACAATTAACGATCATGGCCAGCGAATTCTTATCCGAAGCCTCGGTCCATTTTCAGTCCAATTTATTATAAGGGTTCAGAGGAAATTTATTCGAGCTGGAATAATAAACATGTTCGCGAAACTGGACCGTTGAGGTCTTCTTTTGTCCTGACCGAAATCGCCGTCGCTGCAGCTTAATCCTTTCGCGGCGATCGGTATATTCAATCGGGGAATTTGTAAACACGAGTGTAACAGTCGAGGCGAACAAAGCTCCGCGATAAATATTAATGAGCCCCTCTCGGCCCGGTCGGTCGGTCGAACACAGAACGTTTTCGGGTTCGGGATCGTGATCGATTGATCGTCTAATCCTGGACAGCGATCAACATTTTTTTTTTTGCAGCTGTACAAGAGCGATAATGACACTGAGTTGCGAATTCGTTTCGGATGTTCCAAACGTGTCGAGCTAAATCGATTTTTTTGGCTATCATTGTCGATCTTCCTCTGAAAAAAAAAAAAAAAAAAAAAAAAAAAAAAAAAAAAAAAAAAAAAAAATCTGTAGCTAATCGGCAAAGCTGCTATCCTCAACGGTCCATTAATTTTATTTTATTTGTCAGTAGCCTCCCCTGCAAAAAAAATTAAAAAATAAATTGGTAGCCGATCGACGAAGCTGCCACCGATTTATTTTTTTATTTGTTCCTCAATCCTCAACGATCTAATTGAATCGTCTCCCAATTCACACTGTCTAAATTAATTTGTTTTAGCTATCGACTACATTATCGATCTTCCTCTAGAAAAAAATAAATAAAAAATCGGTAGTCGATTTTATGATTCACAATCTAATTGAATCGTCTCCTAATTCACACTGTCTAAATTAATTTTTTTTAGCTATCGACTACATTACCGATCTTCCTCTAGAAAAAAAAAAAATAAAAAATCGGTAGTCGATTTTCATTCACAATCTAATTGAATCGTCTCCTAATTCACACTGTCTAAATTAATTTTTTTTAGCTATCAGCAATTGATCTAACAAAAAAAAAAAAAAAATCGGTAGCCGATCAACGATCCTCACCGATCTAATTGAATCGTCTACGCGGTGGGTCCGGGACCACCTGATTCACACGTGTCAGTCGTTCAAAAAAAAAAAAACAAAAAAAAAATCCGGAGGATAATCCACCTGTGTCCAGTTCGTGTGACGTGTCCACCGATCCGGACTGGACGTAACAGGTCTTCGAGGAAGTGGGCCAAGTGACTCGCCACGCGACGAACTCGACACTATAACACGAGGGATCCTGTTCAGCCTCTGGTTCGGAGCCTCGCATTAGAGACCAACGAGAGCGTCGGGTTATAGTGATTATTATTATTATTAGTACTAGGGCCGGACGCTAGAAAGATTCTTCACTTTCCCCTGACGCGTTTACGGCTTCTGGTTCGCATTATACGATCGTCGATACGAATATCCGGCTTCCACACCGTAAATCGTTTCCTTAAGGGGAAGAATCTTCGTAACTGCCGAGATTTTTCGTGGCCAAAACATTTAAACTCAGAGAAATCGGCCGATTTTAATTGACATCTATTTCGTCGCACGCGATTTTTATAGTTCAATTAAAATCTTTCAGTCAATTTAAAAAACTAATAAAATGACTATAAAATTCGAACTGGATTCCAACTTTTTTTTTTTATAATAAATATCATTATTCCTGTTACGTGTTTCCAGATTATTGGATTTATTATTATTTTTTTTTTAAATAAAAATAAATGTGAAGTGACTATAAAATTCGATTTAGATTCGAAATATAGTCGGCATTGTTTTTCCTAATAAAAATCATTGGTCGTGTTTCCAGAATTTTTCGATTTATTAATTTTTATTTAACATAAAAATAAATAGGTGAAGTGACTATAAAATTCAAATAGGATTCGAAATATAGTCGGCATTGTTTTTCCTAATAAAAATCATTGGTCGTGTTTCCAGAATTTTTCGATTTATTAATTTTTATTAAAAATAAAAATAAACAGGTGAATTTTTTTTCGACACGCTATTCGTGGTAAGAAACGATACCAGATTTTCGTCCCGTCGTGTTCCGCCCGTGGCTCGTGCACCGTATCAAGATGCACGATTTGACATAACGCTTTTCGTACCTGTCGAACGGCTCCGCGCGGCTAACCGGATAGAGCCCCGACCGGCCCCAGCTTTTATGTGTCCGGAAGCGAGAAATGTGTCTCGTAACTCGTGACTCGTTGCTGCGCTGTTACGAACTTTGCATCTCTAGTAATTTTTTTTTTCTTATCAAAAAAACATTTTTTTCTAGAATTTTTTTTCGACTTTACTTTCGTCTTTCGTCCGTCGTTTGGGGCAGCTTCGACAGGCGACTGAGATGGATCGACGATCGATCGACCGATCGATCGGTGCCTCGGGTCCGATTCTTCGGACGTCTCGTAATTTTTTTTTTTTTTTTTTTTTTTTCCCCTCGATCGACGAGAAACGAGGATCTCAAGGAAACTTTCCTGAGACGTTGATAATATAGATCGAAACATTTTGTAAATCGGTAAAAAATAAAATAATTGGCGACAACAATTTGTAACAAAATATTGTTCCACTCGAGTAAATTTAATCTCGTCAATTAATTATCGTCCAGTCGATTATATACTTAACATCGTTTTTTTTTCCTGTCCAACAAACCGCAAATATTTCTCGTCGACCGAACTGGGATGTAAATCCTGTCCGATACCAAATTCGGTAAATTTGAGAAATCGGGAACTCCGTCTCGGAAGGAAAAAGGAATGACGGAAGTCGTAGCCAACGTGTTTTAGTCAATAGGTAACTTTACCAGTGGCCATTTAGTTGCACCAATGCGACACGACTTTGATCCGAGATCTACGAGCGACTTCGCATCGATCTCGTCGTCATTGATAAAAAAAAAAATCATGTACAGTTTTAACTCACGTGTGTTCGTTTTAACTCGCCTGTGTAACGCCGTTTGCGTTAAACAGATGTAATTGTACCGGCAATTACACTCTTCCACTTAATCCATTTCTGGCGTTGTAAAAGTCATTATCCAGAAACCGGATGTTCCCCTCCCTGACCAATGTCCGTTGCTCGTTGGACGCGTGCATAACGCAAACGAATCCGGACGCCAAGTGCCTTAAAAAAAAAAAAAAAAAAAAAAAAAAAAAAAATCTGAATTTTTTTTTCCTCAGCCTCAGAATTTTTGTATCGGTAGGTCAGCATCTCTGAATTTTTTGAGGGTCACCCGAAAATCGTGAAGGTCATCGGCTCCAAAAAAATTTGGGGTCGACCTTTGAAGGTCAACCCAACTTTGACCTCGAGAATATAACACTGACCTTTTTTTTACGCCTCTCTCCGAGCTCGGATAATGGATCAGGATTTGACTCTGCGCATGCGCAGGGTGAAAGTGTTTTTGCGACGGAAAGAAAACGCGTGAAAATCGCGTATCCGCTCACGCGTCGGGATCGGTACGGGGAAAGGAGGCGATTGGCTCGCTGGGGTATCGAGCGTCGATCGGTCGTCCGGATCCAGGTCCGACGTGCGTGAGTCGCCGCACAAATTAGCGTGTCGGTGGATCGTTCGCGTGCGTCTCTGCCAAGTGTCTCAGTTTTCGCGTTGCCGATTTCTTCCCCCTCGTCTTCCCTCGAGGAGCGAAAGAAGCGCGAGCACAAATTACAGAGATCGGCGGCTAATTGAGACGTCTCCTCGGGGCCGCCGACGATATCGTCGTCGTTGATCTTGCCGATCGTTCGCCGAGCTATTTCGAGCTGCGAAATCGGCAGAAGATCGGTGAAAAATCGGCAAGAAATCGGTTGCCGATCTCGCTGATCGTTTGAGAATTCATTTGAAGTTCGAAATCGGCAGAAGATTGGTGAAAAATCGGCAACAAATCGGTTGCCGATCTCGCTGATCGTTTGAGCATTCATTTGAAGTGCGAAATCGGCAGAAGATCGGTGAAAAAATCGGCAAGAAATCGGTTGCCGATCTCGCTGATCGTTTGAGAATTAATTTTAAGTGCGAAATCGGCAGAAGACCGGTCAAAAATCGGCAAATTGATTCGAAAAAAAAAATGAGATCGGTAAGACTTTTCTTACCGATCTTGTCGGAATCCGATTGGTATTAAAGTCGTGGACGTTTATTTCCGCGGAATTAATTAACCTACGTGCCAACCGATTGCCGATTTTATTTGCGCGGCAAAATCTCAACACTCGCATCGAGTCCACCGATTAACTCTTAACGATTCCTTTGCAATTGGCTCGCGATACAAATCGTTGAGTTTTTCATAGGCGTTTTACCGAACGCGAATTAAAAAGACGCGTCGAAAGATCCGACAGACTCGCACACTCTAAATCCTATTTACCGATTTCGTCGCCGGTTTATTACCCTCTGATGCCGATCCGGGAAAGCAACTTTCGACATTACGTGAGCGAGATAAATATAAAACAGATTCGTTTGTTATTTATGCGTCAAAATCTGTAATCAAATTTACGACTGTTCGTTATTCAATCGACAGTAAAAAAACAAAATCGGTAACATATTTATAATTGCAGAAAAATCTCGTATCTCTCGACTATTGATAACTCTCGGTATCGTTAATCAACAGAGCCGATCGGCACGAATATTATTTTTCCATTCGTTTTCTCAAGTGAGAAAACGCCTCGAAACGATAAAAACAAAACGATAAAAGATGCGATAAGCTCGATCTAAAATCCATTTATTTATTTCGTCATATTAGCCTCGTTTCGATCGCCGCGGAATTTAACTTTCGAACTTGGAGAAACTTTCGAGCGTAAATTTGTAAATACGGTGAAACAATTTCGAGAGAAAAAAAGCGACAATTTTTCACGGAGACGTCGTTGATTAACGAGGCGATCGTTAATGAGTCGCGATCGGCGCTGATCTACGGCGCATGCGCAAACCGCATCCGTCTTCCTTATAAAATTTTTCCCCTCGCGGGTTACTCACGTCGTCATTGTTTCAGTTGCAGCGTTGACAGGCGAACGTGTCCACTCGTCGCGTTCTATCGACGAGCGAAGAAGTGATCGGTCGGCATTCCGGACCAGCGCGACGACGAGGAAAAATCGACGGGTGGTCGGAGACCGGATGACGAGGTTGTGACTCGGAGCTGAACGATCGAACGCGATCTCGGAATCGAACTTCCCGGGATCCGTCAATACGTCGACTTCATTCACGCGACAAACCGGCTGTCATAACACTCATAACACATATTTTTCCAACGTTGAAAAAAAAAAAAAAAAAAAAAAAAAAAAAAAAAAAAAAATATCAATTACTCGGTGATGATTGACGATTTAATTTTAATAAGATTCGCACTTGACAGGTGAGCCACGTGCTTCGTGACGTTTCATTCGTGACAGAAGCGACCGGTTTTCGATCGGCTCTTTGCTTATTACGTCGCTTTATCCTGGAGTGAAAGTTTTCTGTGATAAGCCCAACGAGTTTGGTGATAATGTGATTTTATTCTAGTTGATAAATGATTTTTTTAATTAATTGTTTTTTAGGTTTGGAAAATGTGGTCCAAATTCTCGAGATTTGTGAATCTGAAGCTGAATCTGAAGCTTCACGCGACAAACCGGCTGTCATAACACTCATAACACATATTTTTCCAACGTTGAAAAAAAAAAAAAAAAAAAAAAAATCAATTACTCGGTGAGGATTGACGATTTAATTTTAATAAGATTCGCACTTGACAGGTGAGCCACGTGCTTCGTGACGTTTCATTCGTGACAGAAGCGACCGGTTTTCGATCGGCTCTTTGCTTATTACGTCGCTTTATCCTGGAGTGAAAGTTTTCTGTGATAAGCCCAACGAGTTTGATAATAACGCGATTTTTTTTTAGTTGACAAATGATTTTTTTATTAATTTTTATTTAGATTTGGAAAATGTGGTCCAAAGTCTCGAGATTTGTGACTCTGAAGCGATGATTATTTTGCCTGGGCAAATGATTTTGCCGCCTGTGTGGCCAGAGGGGCATTTCTTGCTCGACGGCAATTACCGTTGACGAGGACATTGATTTACTCGATCTGAATATATTCAGGAAGGCGGCGCCGCGGTCCATATAAAGATGCACGAAAGTTCGCAAGACGTCGACTCTCAGCTAGGTGGTATTTTTTTTTTAATTAAATATTTAATAGGCCGACAATTGGATTACCGGTTATTAAGATGCTGGGTAATTACACAGTTTAAATGCTCTTTTAAAAAGTTGTGATTGGTCGTTGGGAACCGGCAGTTCGCTGTTTAATATCATAAACTTTGGCAATTTGTCGGAAATCAAAAAAATTCGAAAAAAAATCGATTTTTGCGTTTTTTCTCATCGAATTTCCGATTTTTCGGGCAAACAGCTGTCATTTTTGGAATCAGCGGAAAATTTCCCATCGGATAGGCCTTTAAAACTTCGTTAAATCGAAAAAAAAAAATTTCGATTTTTTTCGAAAAAATGGCAAAGAGAACCCCTTCTAAAAATTTGCGATTTTCGAGGGTCAACTTTAAAATTCTGCAAAAAATCGACAAATCGAGATATCGCGTTCCGCCTGGCGGCATTCTCTTCGTTGAAGAGTCTTCTTTCAACTACAAAAAGAAAATCCAGATTTCATCCACCCAAAAAAAAATTACATCGATTTTAGTGAAGTGTCAAAATTCGGAAAAATTGAAAAATCGTTTTTCGTCTTTTTCTAATACAATTTTCGATTTTTCGGGCAAACAGCTGTCATTTTTGGAATCAGCGGGAAATTTCCCATCGGATAGGCTCTTAAAACTTCGTTAAATCGAAAAAAAAAAATTTCCGCCAAAAAAATAGGCTCTCCTCAAATTTTCGATTTTTCGTGCGAATCGATGACGGATTATCGAGGAGAGGGTCACGAGCTACACGATCGACCGAACGTTTTGCGCCGTCTCGAGGCTCGTGTGGCGTGCGGCTTCTTGCACCGGCGGAGTAATTAACGTCGGCGAGGACGTGCCCGGCGTGCGCGGCGCGACGGTGTCTCCCGGTCGCGTCGATTGTAAAATCAGTCGACGTTCTCCCGCGCGCGTCGAGAGTCCCCTCGGGTCTCTCTCTCTCTCTCGCGCTCCGAGCGCTGCGCATTCTACCGGAACTGCACGGGAGACTCGTTTTTCCGCCAGAAGAAACGTAACGCCCCGCGCGAATCGCCGGCTGCATTTGGCTCTCGACTCTCGCGATACGTTTTGCCCGAACTTCCAATTACGCATCGTTAATAATTTTTACCGATATCGCAATTCTTCCTCGCTCCTTCGTTTTTGTCGATCGTTCACAGTTAAAATTTGTCCGATTGTTTTGCTTTTTCGCGGCACTTTGGTAATCGACGACTTTCGCTAATTCGCCCACAGACTAATTATGGCAAAACGTAGGTTGGCCGATTTTTCTTGGCTCATTGCGAGTCAAATGGACGTATAATTATTATTATCATTATTAATATTATTATTATTTTAATATTAATTCTTCACCTAAATAAAATATTACCACACGAATCATAGAAATTCAGAATTATTCATTTCACTTATTATTATTATTATTTTTATTATTGTTATTATTATTATTATTGCGTTGTCTCAAAAATATAATAAGAAATAACAAATAATTGAAGCACTCACTGAGATTTTTTAAATGGCCCGAATTTATCAGAGAAATCACAAAAATAAAAATAATAATAATAACCACTTTGGTATTAATAAAATTGACACATTTCGGCATAATTGTCCTCACCGTGAAATTATCGTTATCCCCTGTTTGTTCAATCGCTTCGTTGATGGGTCCGCAAAGGCGGCGAATAAAAGGAAAGCGCATCGCCCGAAGAAAGAGGCGAGCGCGTCTCGATTTTATCGTCGATTCTCCCAGGAAGCGAAGGGCGATTTCTCGTTCATCATCGCCGACGACGACGAAATAATCGACGCGCTGCGTTTCCGTCGCTTCTTTTGCGATTTTTATTGCTCGCATCTCGCGGCGACTCTTTTGCCGGTCGTTAAGCGATTTATCGTCGCGGTTTTTAACGTCTTGATTGCCGAGGTTTTAATCGACGAGTCAACGAGCCTTCGGTCAGTTCGTTTCGGGTCATCTTTTATTTTATTTTTTTTATTAATATAACGAGTGGAATTTCAACCGTTCGAATAATCAATTTCTTGCCATTAGAATATTACTAATAATTCGTAATTATTTTTAATGACTCGAAAACATTTTTTTTTTTATTTTAGTTTCAACTGATCGAATAATCAATTTCTCGTGATTATAATTCGTAGTTATTACTCAAAGACTTATTCGTCTTTTTATCGGTTTCACCGTCGGTCGCAGTCGGCGACAAAAAGCAAAGAGAAAAAGTCAATCATCGGTCAGACCGCGAGTCCGGCACCGCAGAAAAAAAAAACACAACTGCGTTATACACTAATGCAAAAAGCTCGATACGATTGCGCAACGATTGAACGATCGAAGCGAACGATTGAAGCGGTGCTCGGGGGAAAAAAAAAACAGGAGCAGAAACGCGGGTGACCAGCGAATCGGATGAGGCTCCGTTTTCCGAATCAATTGAGACGAAGTAATTCGTTCGGTTTTTCTGTCATTCATCGCGTAACAGACAGAAAGGTCTAAAATAGAAAACTACAAAAACAGAGACTAGACGATGCATTATTTTTTTTTTTATCGAGGTGAAAAGTTGCACAATGATCGGCCAATATATTATTATTATTTTTTAATTCAATTTAATAAAATAAAACACAACAAAAATCGAGACCGAACGATTATTATTTTTTTTATCGAGGTGAAAAGTTGCTCAATGATGGAACGATGGATTGTTATTATTTTTCAATTCAATTTAATAAAATATAAAACGACAAAAATCGAGACTGGACGATGCGTTATTATTATTATTTTTTTTAATTCAATTTACTAAAATAGAAAACGACAAAAATCGAGACTGGCTGATGCATTATTTTTTTTTTTCATCCAGGTGAAAAGTTGCTCAATGATGGAACGATGCATTGTTATTATTTTTCAATTCACTTTAATAAAATATAAAACGACAAAAATCGAGACTGGACGATGCGTTATTATTATTATTATTTTTTTTAATTCAATTTACTAAAATAGAAAACGACAAAAATCGAGACTGGCTGATGCATTATTTTTTTTTATCGAGGTGAAAAGTTGCGCAATGATCAGATGCATAATAATTATTTTTTTTTTGCGTTGCATAACGATTGACACAAGTGTCACGTATGTCTCGAAACGTGGAAAGAGGCGAAACGTGGAAACGGTCCGGGTCTGCGCAGTTCGGACAATGGCACAATAACCGTCACCCGGAAGTGACGTTTTACCCTGGTCTGCGAATTCGCGAGCAGCGAACCCAGCGACCGTGTGCACAAAAGTGGCCCCTGTGTTTATGCGCGCCGTATATTCTAGTTCTTCGACACTGTATTTATACATTTACCATTGAACGCGAGACGACGACGACAACGACGACAACAGTGGCTGTGGGGGTACGAGAGGTTGACGGAAGGAAAGTGAAAGAGGCCTGGGATATGCTCGGTTGGCATTCTTAAGTGCCGCTCGGGCCACAGTCATTCTGCTGCTTCATTCTGCAATCCCCGAAACATTTAATGTCACTCGTTACGCGATGCCCACGAATAACGTCACTATTTTTTGGCGTACAAAATAGTCGTAGCTTATTTTTCAGACATATTTCGGAGCCATTCGAAGCCCACAAAGTTGGTACCACGAAAAAAAATTCCTAAGAAAAAAATAGTCCTCTTGGCCTTTTTTTTTTGGGGGGGGGGGGGGGGGGGGGGCATTTATTAAGTTGAAGCTGCTGTCAAATTTGGTATCAGAAAAAATGGCCCTTTTGCTGTGTAGATTTTTTCGGGGCCATTTATCAAAGTGAGGTGAAGGCACTATTAATTTTGGCACAAATGGCCCCGAAAAAAATTAAATAAAAAAAATTAAATTAAATTAAATAAAAAATATAATAAAAATATATATTAAATATATTAAAAATATAATTAAATAAAATTTAGTAAATGGCCCCGAAAAAAATTGCCATTTTTCTCGGGGCCATTTATGCCCGGGCATTTTTTTTTTTTCTAAGTCCGCCAAAGCGTCGCCCTCGATATAGGTCGACTGTATACATATATATAATCACACCGTTCTCCATAAATCCGAAAAATCGCATAACGATCGTCAGGAATCCGCGTTAAGATCGAAATCTCCGATTTTTTTTTACATTGTACTCGCGTATTCGCGGCGGTTCGCACGAACCGATCTCGGGTATCCAGATAATTTTATTACCCGTGTTCCAGATACAAAACCGGCGAGACCGGGTGGTTGGTTGTGCGGTTGCGCAATTCGACGCGAGGTTAGAACACGCGCGCGCGCGCAGCTCGCGGTGCACTCGACGTGCAAGCGGCGATATGCAAATACGTCGTCGAATCTTTTTCGCTGGATCGAGAGTCCCCCTGGCCGGGGCCGGGGCGGTCGCGAGCCGTGGACACGCGGTGGGACTTTCACCCGATATTATTTTAGTTCCGTACTCGCCGAGCGTCCACCTTCGCCGCAGACGTAATTCCCTATCGTCTCTGAGCAAATGAGCAAACTGCATTAATGCAACGAGTTGCTCAGTATGATTCAATCAATAATAATAATGAGGCATGAAACTCGTCGCTTACCGATTTTCATACCGATTTCTCACTCGAACTCAGACACCTGAGCCCCAAAATTCCAACATGTCCTCTGATTGGTGGCCCAAGTTTACCGATCGGTAAAAAATCGATACCGATCGCAACCGATTTTTGCTATAGTTCGGTATGATTCAATAAACAATAATAATAAACCCGAAATTCCGACATGTCCTCTGATTAATGGACCAGATTAACCGATCGGTAAAAAAATCGATACCGATCCCAACCGATTTTTTTTGTTTATTTCGTCCTACGAGATCGTAAATCTTCAGGTTGACGGGGAAAGCATTAAATTCATTAGGGACGACTGTTGAATTTTCCTGAGGGCGAAAAGTCGCGACATAACGAGGCGATCGCGATCGGTTGAACCGATTGCGCAATCGAATAGGGGGGGAGGGGAAGGGGTTGACGTGCCCGAGTTGCAGAAATGCCATTTGCATATTGCGCTTAGAAACATTCGAGACATCGCCCAATATATGGGAGGCTCGACTGTGCGTGACGCCGATTTTTTCCCCGCCGCATAAATCGGCGGGCATAATATACAAATATAGTGCAACGCAATTGCATCGCGCGTACGTGGAAACGCGTGTAACGCAGGCGAGCGCGGAAATTGCGATCGGTGAAACGTCAACGTGTTCGGTTATGGAAAACTCGGAGTCGCAGAGGAGAGTCGGTGGGAGATCGGGATCGGCAACAGCTAGAAAGTCCAATCGATCTCCGCAACCTGCGCGAATTTCATAATGACGCATATTTATTTTTCCATTTTTTTCTTTCGTCCATTTCGCGCCGAGGAATTTGACGCAATTTCTTTTCGCGCGAGATTTCGACCTGCACGGAATTCGCGGTAGTCGTTAATGGTTATAATGTCCGCGTTTAAAAATTATTATCATCGCGCGGAGCGATTATGCGAATTGCGGGTCTTACGAACGGTATTGCGATGCATTCAATTCAATCGACCGTTTTTTTTTTTTTTTTTTTTTTTTTTTTTTTCGAATTTTTATCAATTTCATAATTTCGTAAATTGTGAACAGTTTTATAATTTAATAAATTATGAAATGAAGGACGTTCATTGACCGATGAACCCGTTTAATTTTCTGGAAAAACGTCTATCAAAATAATAATTTAATATCAGAAGTCATCTCGATAATGGTAATTAACGACTAATTAACGCGTTTCCACTTTGCATATAACCATTTATTAACCCGACTACTATAGAATAATTCGTTTTATCTAATATCTGCAATAAGCGTTAGGCGCATTGACGTACCGCAATAATCGTCACGCCTGCTCGACTCGTATCTCTCTCTCTCTCTCTCCTTTTTCTATCTATTTCTTTTTTCCTTCGTTTTTATCCTCCCCGCGACTCGGGCTGCGTTACACCTTGCGACATCCTTTACCTTGACGAGTCCTTTCATTGCCGACGATCTCCGGACTGGATCTCGACACGCTCGAGAAGCCTTCTCGGCCGCGCACGGATTCACCGCTGCTCGGCGTTCGCCTCCGATTCCTTCGCACATTTCTCAGCATTGCAAGGAGCCTTCGCTTTTCAATCCACACGCGTCGGAAGGTCTTTTGATGACCGAGAAAAAAAAATGCATCAAACGCAGAGGGAAGACATTTTTTTAATTCAATTATAAATCTCGATTGGAAAATTTGTCAAATTTTATTCGCATCGCATTCATTTATTGCAACATTTTTATTCTATACTTACTATATTAAAATTCGGTACTTATTATTTTATTTGAAGACAATAAATGGTATTGCATTTTTTTTTTTAAATGAGACGATTATAAAATAGAAAAATAATTGACGTAAAATCGAAAAATGACGAAAACCAAAAATTACTTTTCACGATAAATTGTCTCTACAGTATAATAATAATAATAACAAAAATAGTGTTGATTTTTTTTTTTAATGAGACAATTATAAAATAGAATAAAAATAATTGACGTAACATCGAAAAATGACGAAAACCAAAAATTAATTTTCACGATAAATTGTCTCCACTGTATAATAATAATACTAATAATAATAATAATAATAATAACAAGACTCCGTCTCACTCGCTGCACTTTCGCCCCTGAAATGCGCGAAGCCCGTTAACCGTCGCTCTCGCGTCTGGAATAAAACGCATTGCTCGAGGTTGATCCCGGCGATCCTCAACGTAACGAGGGAGTGACGAGGGTCCCCAGCGACCTGACTTTTCGCGACACGGTGCAACAAATCAGCCCGTAACATATACACAGATATATGTATGATGCTCCCGGTGCATAAAACGCGGTACGAAAGCGCGTGAGACTTGGCGTTTGGATCGCCGGACGACGTTTCCCGCGCGCCGCTTGACGGACAGGGCGAACGAAGAGTCGACGTTCGTTTCGCCCGTCCAGCTGCCTCCGTTCCGTCGGCGACTCTCGCGTCGCACTTTCGAGATCGCATCGCAAGTTGAATATCTTGGAAGTTTTGCTCTGGACCTTTGCTTGGGAACGAAAAATAAAACGAAAAAGAAAATCAATTCATTTCGGTCTCAAGTCACACATTTTTTTTATTATTTTTTAATGAAATAAAAAAATCAATTCATTTCAGTCTCCAGTCGCACTTTTTTTTATTATTTTTTATTGAAATAAAAAAATCAATTCATTTCGGTCTTCAGTCGCACATTTTTTTATTATTTTTTATTGGAATAAAAAAATCAATTCATTTCGGTCTCCAGTCGCACATTTTTTTTATTATTTTTTATTGAAATAAAAAAATCAATTCATTTCGGTCTCCAGTCGCACATTTTTTATTATTTTTTATTGGAATAAAAAAATAAATAAATAGACACAAGTGAAATGTAAGTAAATTTTTGATCCCGTAAATTTTTGATTACATTTCAACCGTCGAAAAATTTCACTTTCCAAATCCGTTTTAAACGCAAATGATTTCTACTCCAACTTAAAAGTATCCACTTCAGAGTTGCAGTCTCTGATATTGAAGTTGGCGAGATTTTAGACCAGAAAATTCAAGGTGCATTCAAAACCGCAGACGCACATGCGCAGTCGAGATGCATTTCAACGTGTGGCGAATGACGAGATTCGTCGGCTGCGGAAATGCTGGAAATTGTCGGGTCGACCGCGCGCGTTCCGCGTTCCCTCGAAGTGCAAGGCCAGGACTTTCCCCTCAAACCCACAAACAAAAATATTTGACACAAGATTTGACACTAGAAAAAAAATACGCTTGCGCAGAGTATTTTTTTGTCTGTCTTTCAAAACGTTGTCTTTCAAGATTTTGAACCCTGTCGATCATTTGTCTTTCAAACATGTGGCGACCGTAACCTTTTGGGCACCTTTCGTGCCAAGAGCCGTTGGTAACACGAAAAAAACGCTTTTATCGCCACGGCCACGCCTAGATAACGATCTCTATCGAAAACTCGGTGCCGTTCTACTTTCCTGTCCGACGTCCGTAGGCTGCAACCGCAGCCTGCAGCGATTCGTGAAGCGGACAAACGTTAAGCGTGTAGCCATTACCAAAGGCCCGGAGATCCGATCACAGATGCAGGGAGACGAGATTTAATCATCAATGACATCATACCATTTTTTTTCTCCAATTGCGACATCAATACGAAAAGTCCGAACAGCAGCCAAAAGTAGCTGTAACCATATTTCATAGCTGATCTTGAATAGGGTCGACGGTTAACAAAGGTTGCGAGTTAAAAAAAAAATGTCCCTCGATAAGAACTATGATGTTTGGCTCCCACGCAGCGTCGAAGAGAAATTCGAAGTAGGTCCAAAGTGGTTTCATAAATTCCTGCAATGTTTTTAGGCTACATTGAAAATGGGACTCGAATAGGAAACTGGTTGGATGACATCAAAAGACTTCAAAAACTCATTCAGATGAAGTTTTGATAATTCATTGTGATAAAAAAACACTTCTGATATGATCCTAAAATTAAGACTGCATCGAAAGGTTCTCAAAATGCAACCTACGTTGCAACCTGCGGCAAAAAATTAGCCGCGTCAAAATCGCCTGACGACGTCGAACTTTCACGTCACCTAATCGTTTCCAATGATCCGCTGCAAAGTCGTATCGATCATGCGGACCCTCCTTATCCGTCGGCGCGTTTGAGCATGAATCAGTTATGAGCCAAATGTGCTCTGGTCGCTGGAGGCTCGTCCATTTGTTCCGAGATAAACGAGACTGGCTGACATAGGTTGGGGACCTGTTGGTCTATGTAATTACGCACTTTCCATGACGTCCATAACGCAAGAAGGGGTTTTGCCCGATGGTTTTCCTAGGCTGGTGATATGGCCACACTTATCGTTCCTGTCCAGGCAAACCTGGGGCAACACGACACTATCATCGCCTCAATCCAGATCAGAAATCCAGGTTCCCTATCCTCAAGATGACAACCTTGGCCCTAGGATGAAAGTGATTTACTGCTTTGCACTGTTACGTAAATCCTGGAAAATGAGGGCAAGTGATCACTATGGATCATGATCTACCTTATCTATGAAAATCATTGATATCAACACTTGAAAAGACATTAGTTCTCATCTAGGATTCGAAAAACGCTTTCAAATCCTGGAAAATGAGAACAAGTTGGTATTGATAACTATAGATCATGATCGATGTGGCCTACCATATCTATGAAAATCTCTGATATCAACAGATGAAAAGTCATGATTAGTTTTCATCTAGGATTCCGAAAAACGCTTTTAGGTCCTGGAAATCAATTTGGATTCTAGGAATCGATCCTTGGAATCGATTAGGAAATCCTGAAGGAAGTGAATGAACGAAGAGGAATGAGGAATCGATTGTTGACATGACTTAAATTCGACTTCGTAGCCTTGGTCTTTGGATCAAGACAAGCCTCTTGGGTCGATTTCTGTCTGGGTAATTGTCTTCGTACTGACGACAGACCTTTGTTACCTGGAAACAGGATCTGTGATCTATGATCGATGATTGCCGGATTGCTCAACTGATTCCACAGCCGGTGTCCATGCTGGGACTCGTTTTTTTTTTTTTTTCTGCACTTTCGATACGTCATCGTCGTCATTCGCAGCGTCCGCAAGGTCCATTCATGGTCGCCGATTCTCGGAACGTACAAAATGGCAGCGATCGAGATCGATCTATCGATTTGTCTCGACCGTCAGTCTTATCGCTGCTCATTGTCAAGTGTAATGATTTAGTGGGAGGTTAGAAAAAAATATCTTAGATAGACGCACCTGGTCCACGTGTAACCGAATCATTTCCTCGGGCGCTTAGAAAGGTACGAGAAAAAAAAAAAAATGTCGACGTAGGCTTCGAAAAATTTGAAGCCAAAGGTCAAACGCTTCGAAATTTTTTTTTTCGGACACGCCTTTGACCTGGGGCGGTTTTTAATGTCACCTTGAAGTTTCATAACCTCACAAAATGTGCTTTCGACATTTTTCCTTCGTTCAAAAAAAATCCTTTTCAATGAAATTAAATCGTAAAAAATTCTTCGTTACTCTCGTTAAGAATATTTTATGTCTCATTGCGCAATCTACTTAACCGTAATGATAATACGCGTCTGTGCGAATATTTCTCGAGTCCTAAGCGTGGGACTTGGCCGGGAATTCGCGTAACGCCGCGCAACGTAAGACACAACGGATTCGCGTCTGATGAATTAATTCCTCGCACTCGTCGTCGCTGTTGTTATTATTATTCCGTGTAACGCCCGTAATCAGCGTATGTAACGTTGGAGATATTTTTATGATTCCAGCGAGATTCCTCCGCTTCCCTGTTAGTCCGCCTCTTCCTCGTGGCAAACAAATCTCGGCAGACACAAACGCGCCTATCTGCTATCACATTTATTTTACGACTCTGCACCGGCTAATTATTATATGGAGGCTGGGATCCCTATAAAAAAAAAAAACGTTAAATAAATTCGTCGTGCGAAACCGGAGGAAATATAAATCACGAGCGATACCAGCGAAGCTGGAAAAACGTTCTTATCTTATTTAGCGAATAACCCTGCGAACTTTTCGTGTCTCCCTTTCGCACAATTTTTTTTTTCCTAATTTTGCATCAAATTATATTTATTATTGAAATTATTATCATTATTTTTTACTAACTCTGAATTAAAATATAAAATCATTCAAATATATTTATTCTTTTAATGAATAAAAAAATGAAATATTCATTAAATAAAAAATCAAATAAATTTGAATATTTTTTATTGTATCTAAAATTGAAATATAAAATGATTTATACATTTTTTTGTTCTTTAGAGAAATATTTGAAAGTATAGAGAATACTTAATGCAAATTGCGACATTTTTTTTTTCCCACACAAATGTCACTCGGCGGTGCATTTAAATGTCCGGACGAACGTCGCGAGTCGAGAATGACTCAATTCTGACTCGGTGATTTATTTCGCTCCGCCGCGGGGACAATTCGCCCGTCGCTTCCCTCGACGTCGTCGCCGAGTCTCGTCACTTTCCGCCGTCTCGACAGAATTCGAGGCTGCAACCCGGCGGGTTGCAGTCCTGAATTCGAGTCGCGAGATGCATAACTCGCGGGTTACGAGACAGACGTCCAGGCGTCTTCCGGCGAAGGATTCCAGGCATCTTAGAATCGCGAAGGCGAATTTCTCGACAATCGTCGCAGCGCCGCAACTTTCTCAACCGAAATCCAGAGATTCTTCGGCGATTTCGACCAAGATCAGAGAAAACGCGCGAGACGATTCTCTCGCGTTTCGCAAAATTTATTTTTCGCTCGACTGGAGTCCAACGAAAAAAACATATAAATTATTTTTCACCGCGATTTATTTTTTACCCTCGTTGACAGAAAAAAGTTGCGTAAATTTACCAGATTTAAATATAAATCTGTTTAAATTTAAAAAAATATACCTTTTTTTACCGCGATTTATTTTTTATCCTCGTTGACAGAAAAAAGTTAGCGTAAATTTATTTAAATATAAATTTAAAGGGCGACAGGAATTGAGACACTGATGTATCGCGTCGCCTGCGATGGAAAACGACTTCCGTTGCAAATGTTGCAGACCAACGTTACGCAGTCGAGTCGCCTCGTTAACAGCTTCGCGTTTTTTTCGCGCCACTTTTTACCTCGCCCATTTCTTCCTGCGAGCGAATGAATAGAGATCCACGGATTTCAACGCTGCGAGTTTCGCACGTCTTGCAAATATTTTCTTACGAAAAATACAATTAATTTGCGTCGCAATATTCGACGTACACGCCTTTAAAATTTTGCGCGAGGCGTGTCGAAAGTCACGACTTTTCACACGTGATTTTTTAATTGTTTTTTTTTTACCGATTATAATGCGAGGTGACCTCTGCGTTTATTTGACTTTATTACACGTCTCGAGTCCCGAGTTATCGTTGATTTCACCAGTTCAACGATCGGTAAATATACACCCAACCGATTTCCGTGGGTCCCAACCGATTTCCTACGCGTTCGCCGGTCGTTTGCACGCTTTCTCGATTTATTCGCAGGCGTTCGGGATAAACAAACACGAAAAAACCGCGAAATCGGTAAGAAATCGGCAGTCGATATCGATGATTACAAGTGTCGATCGCTCAATTTCGATCGAGAACTCGATTCCCGGAAACGAGATTCCCGAGACGAATATTTTTTTTCGCGTCGGCCGAATCACGGCGCCGATTCCGTGGAGATCGTTAAAAGATCGGTGAAAAAAAAAAAACGTTATGAGCTCCCCTTAATTGGACAATCGCGTCCGAGTATCGAGGGGGATTCCCCTCGACGTATACGATCGGTAATAATAATCGGCAGAAATTTCGTAATAATCGGCAACGAACTGTGAGAGCCGAGGGAACCGGTTTTACCGGCCGAGTCCGGGCGTCGCGCGTCAGTCGCCGATCGATCGAGAAAATCCGCAGTGGAAATATATCGATCGACGCCCGCGCGCGATCGGCATTTTTCTCTCCGCACACTTCGAGTCTTACCGGTCAATTCATAACTTCGCGGAATCGACAGCCGCGGTTTCTCATCCATCTAAACGGCGACAATTTTTTTTTTTTTTTTTTTTCTTTTCGTCGTCCAGGAAAACGCGAGTTCATAAATCTTGGGCGCGACTGATTGTTGGCAAAACGTGAGACAGGCGTTGACGAGATTTTTACTCAGCTCTCTAATTGTTTTCCTCAGAAAATAAATATTTCATCAGAAGAGAAATCATTTTATTACTACACAAAATAAAAATGACAAAAAAAAATCTCCAAGTGTTCAAACATTTTTAGTAAAAAATTGTAACATAAAAATATTGTAATAAAATACAAAAATATTTGTAGAATTTTTCCAGTGCGAAATAAAATGATAAAATATTTTTGCTGCCACGTTCTACTTTGTAATTTCACTGAAAAAAATTGTAGAAATTAATGAAAACAGAATTCTTCAGTTATCTCGGTGCTTATTAGTCGATTTTCGAGCCAATTTATCCGAGGAATATTTTTCCGATTGCACAGCGAGTCGCGTTTGGTCGCAGCACCTTCGGGCCTTATTATACTTGGACATAATATCGGAACGGTGAAAAATATTTTTCCTCGAGTGTCGCGGTCCGTTCGCTTCGGGATACCAGCGGCGCATTTATGCACGAGAAGTCGGTGCGCGGTTCGCGCGCCGGCAACGGCGATATGCGTGCTCGTTGGTGTGTTATAGCCTCGCCGGGGCCATAGCGATAAATGTTATTGCCGGCCAAGCTACACGTGTCTATAAATTCTAGCGGCGTTCGGTGACAAGATTGC
This sequence comes from Itoplectis maculator, assembly GCA_964034905.1. Classification (NCBI taxonomy): domain Eukaryota; kingdom Metazoa; phylum Arthropoda; class Insecta; order Hymenoptera; family Ichneumonidae; genus Itoplectis; species Itoplectis maculator. Next base: position 9,570,861 of record OZ035859.1, read on the forward strand.
GAAAGCTTTTAATAACTGGTATGCCACATTATGTCCCTCGCATCGATATACACGTGGAGCATTCGTCTGTCTTGGAACCGTCGAGAATTTCCAATCTCCAGATGTGTCAGAATTTAATACGTTCCGTCCGCCCCTCAAACTATTTCCTGCCGGAATCGATTGCGAAACAAAAAAATTCCCAATCAAATTAATTTAATAATCAATATTACAGATTTTACAGAAAATATTCTCAATATTCAATGTTACGAAAATAACGCAATAAATTATTTTTAATAATTATTTACGCCTCGAAATAAAAATTATTAGACTTTTATTGACATCTCAATATTGCCTATCGAATAAATTATTCGTAAAATGTTCCCAATATTCAATGTTACGGAAATAACGATCTCCGATAAATAACCTTTAATAATTATTTACGTCTCTAAATAAAAATTATAAAAAATGTATCAACGTCCAAACAAAATGTTGCACATTTGATCGGTGTATATATAATAGACAGGTGTATAAATAATAAAAAAAAAAATTAACTCGTGTCGTAACAAACAAACTAAGCTGAAATGATAGCGGAGCAATTTCTCGGTTATGAGATTCTAATGCAACACTGCGTCGAGGGTGATAAGAGTTTATGCGCCGTATGCAATTCCGCATATGTATATGCGCGGTTGGCTGGAACGGAACGAAACGGAACCACTTTTACACCGCATTCTTGGCATTGAGGTGCCGTATGGGGTACCACGCCTTCCTGCTGGCCGCTCGGTTTGTGCTGGTTCTCTCGCCTGACTCGGCACTGGCACCGCCACCGTCTCTCTCTTTCTCGCTCAGAGTGGGTGTGGCACACACTGCGCGTGGTCTATGACGCACTTTGAGACTTTGATCGGCAACTCTCACGTTCGGATCGACTTGCAAAATGTCATTATACACACAATACCGTAATATCGTCATCGGAGCCTAGAAAAAAATTAATAGGCTCTTGGAAATGACGTAAACAGCTTATTTCACTTTGCGTGCGAAAAGAGGCACTTTTCGCACGTGTTCAGACGACGTGTATGTCATTATACACACAATACCGTAATATCGTCATCAGAGCCTAGAAAAAAAATTAATAGGCTCTTGGAAATGACGTAAACAGCTTATTTCACTTTCAGTGCGAAAAGAGACACTTTTCGGCAAAAAGAAAAAAAAGAAAAAAAGAGGCAAAAAATCTCTAAAAAAATTCAGACCCGCGGAAAAAATGTAATATGTGAAGAAAAATGTAAAAATGTAATCGTGCGAAAAGAGACACTTTTCGTACTCGTGCCTTAAAGTGTTGCTACAAGCCTTTATGCTGCGGAAAAAATTAGTAGGCGCGAAATTCCACTTTTTTTTTTTTTCGCAGAGAAAATTATCACCGTCATCAGAGTCTGGTAGCAGTGTCGGCGAGGAATTTCAAGTTCAGGGTATACCGGGTTCTTCGCTGAGCGAGCCGACGACTCATCGAGACTCGCCGACTCTCGGCGGCTCTCGGTGTCCTCGGTGCGATCGGTTGAACTTGCGACGTCCGTAGAGGGAACGCGGCGACCGTGGCAAAAGGCCTATAGCACATCTCGCGGGTTCGCTGTACCGCTACCCGCGAGTCTCGCGCCGGGGCAGACGGACCGACAGACGCGCGCGAGACGAGTCATCGCGCCGACGTCGGCGCGAGTAGCGATTAACTCGGGTTGCGTAACATTTGCTTTTGCTCCTGGAAAAAAATATCGATATCTTGACATTGACCTTTCTCAGTATGAATGACCTTCCCCAATAAAATTTGGGGTCGTCAGATTCATCATTTGAAAAACATTAATTGACCTTTCCCAATATGAATGACCTTCCCCAATAAAATTTGGGTTTGTCAAATTTAAAAAAATAAATAAAAAAATTGACCTTTCCCAATCTCAATCACCTTCCCCAATAAAATTTGAGGGTGTCAAATTAATAAAAAAAAATAAAAAATTGACCTTTCCCAATCTGAATGACCTTCCCCAATAAAATTTGGGGTTGACAAATTAATTAAAAAAAATATAATTGACCTTTTGTAATCTCAATGACCTTCCCCAATAAAATTTGGGGGTTACGAATGAATAAAAAAAAAAATAATAATTAACTTTTCTAATCTGAATCACCTTCCCAAATAAAATAGATTGACTTCTATGTATTATAAAAATAATTACAGGGGTAAAAAAATCGCAAGGCAAAGATATTTGCTAGTCAATCGTTTTTCCACGCTCCAGGCTGTCGTGATTGATAACGACACAACTGTCGAAGTTCCGCGAGCGCTCGGAGTCGCAGAGAAACACGCGAGGGGAGCAATGAAGAAACTTGGGACCTGGCAAATGAATGAGAGACGACGAGCGAGCGATGTAAACGTGTTCTGGAAACGTCAATCAATCGGTCGGACCGCCGCAGGTCGTCGGATATTTCGTTGACGGGGACTTTTCGCTCGGTCAGTAATTATTATCGCTGGGCACTTGATTACGTTTTTTATCGTCGTGTTTTTCTCCGTCGAGATTTTCCGCAATCCAATCGTCGTATAAAATTTTTGTTCAAATTTAATTCGACAATTAAACCGAATTTAATTTTCGACGAAAAATGACCTTGAAATTTTCTTATCATTTTTCCATTATAATTTTTTTTATTGTCATTTTTATGATAAAAAAAAACTGACTCGTCGTGGACATTTTTTGACGTTCCTCCTCAGCTCCGAAGCCGACCTAAACGTGTCCGCAACTTTCCCACCAACCAAACAAGTCGTCTTCTATATTAAGGAATAATAATTAAGGGGGGTGACAAGTCGAGCGAATAAATAAATAAACAATCGCATTCTCGTCGACGTTTCACTTCGGTTCTCACTTTTTTTTTTCATTCTCGCCGGACGCGCGAAGAGCAACTAAATTACGCGAATTCCCGGAACCGGAGGGACCCAACCAAACCTGAGCTTGTGACGTAGCCAATTTCGTTGGGACCACCGGCGACTGGTCCGGAATATTCGGCGCGCTTCGGCCGCGAGTAAAACAAAAGGAATGGATTAATCGAAGCGAAATATCTCGTTAAGTCTCGTTTGCGCGCGTCGTTAACGCACAATTGGATCCTTATCCGCTGTATCGGCGCTTCTTGTACTTTCGGTGCTCCAAAAAAAAAAAAAAAAAAAAAGATCTGGGCTTTCGTCGTCGATAGGCTGAGCGGCCTCGCCAAATTCGACATTCGACACGCACCGCCGCAGAAGCAGTCGCCGATTAATCGTTAATTCCTCCTCGCGAGTCAGAAGAGTCGTCGCCCCAAAACGAAAGCGCATGCGCGTTGTCTCCTCTCGATGGGGAAACAAGAAAAAAGACAAAATGACCGGAGCGCGAAAGCGGATGCCAATTAAAATTAAATACTGCGCGACGGTTCCGCGAATCTCGACTCGGATACCTGCGTCACCCTTATCGACGGTTTGCGCGTGCGCAGGAGACTCTTTTGTTAGTTGGGACTGAAAAAAACGATTTTTTTAATCGATTTTTTATTCGACGGATCTTGGAATTTTTAATAAGGAAATAATTTAGTGATACGTTTTTTTTTGTAACTTACTTCCGGGTATATAAAATCGTTTTTATTTTGGACACATAACGAAAAAAAAAACATTTAGGAGGGGAATTTATTGTTTTTCTGCGTCGTGACGAGTAAAAATGTTTATGGATTATTGTCAAAGGCGACAAAAACGCGGAGTAAATGTGACACTCGACTATTGGCCGTCAGAGTGAACAGACAAAAAGTTTTGAAGAAACCAAAAGAGTCATCATGAAGCTTCTACTGACAATTTTCGTTGTGCTGATGGCAGTTTTTTGCATCCAGGTGGGGCACCATTTTTTTTTCTTATTTTTTTTTTTAATTAAATAAAAAAAAATCGGATGTTAATTTATAGTTATTTCATTTCTCAGGTTCAAGCAGATGTCGACGACATCGATTGCATCCATAATCGTCAAAATAGTGGACAATATTGCAAAGATCTGGAATTGCCCGAAGAATATTGCCAGGTATGTTTTTTTTTTTAATATTAATAATTATTGGCGTTTACAACAAAATAAATTTTGGATTGTTTTTCAGCTTTACTGCAAATTCGCGATCGAGGGTCTCGTCGCACAACTAACGATGATCACGCGACCATCGTTTTACTGATAAATCGCATCCAACTCCAAAAAATGATCGCGTTAATAAAAAAATGTAACATGATTTCCAATAAATGACTATTAATTCAGCGGCAATTCCGTTTTCATTAAAAAACATCATGTCCTTAAAAAAAAAAAAAAAAATCACACGGATATAAATCTACATCCGCCACCTAAAGAAATAAAAAAGTGTGACTCAGGTTCGACGAAAACTGACGTGTCTAGGATTTATAAATTCGGTTCGCGAAAAAAATAATTGATCCCAATTACACCCAAGAATCGGTAACACATGTTACACGTGATTCATTGAGCAATCGTCGACTCGAGACGTCATTACGATCCCAACAGACGTTGCCTATTATTTATCGATTTGGGTCAGCAGTCTGGCCTTGCAACTCGGATCCAGGTAACCGGCGATTTTTTACTTCATAGATTCGTAGAGTCTAATGAAGATAACTACCGTTGCGGGCGGTACCAAGTTCAGTATGACCCAAATTGGCCTAAGAAATAAATATTTTTGATGGACATCGGTGCCTTTTCATAATTCATTTTTATCCCCCTGAGCCAAATGGCCCCAACTATTTTTTGCCAGATCGATTCGTATCGCCTAATAAAAAGTAACGAGGTACCAAATTCAGTTCGACCCAATTTGGAAATTTCCACATCGTAAGTATTAATTTTTACTGTGCGAAATTTTGTCCACATTTCCACACCTTTATTTCACAATTTTTTTAATAAAAAAAAATCGTGGATTGCACCGAGTCAGGAAACTGCAAAATGCATTTTACCAAAGTTTGGAATTCGGTCCACAATTATTTCCACACCTTTGACTTAATAGAGTTATTTCATAATTCTTGTAATAAAAAAATTAAAAAAAAATCGTTTGATTGCACCGAGTCAGGAAAATGCAAAATGCATTTTACCAAAGTTTGAAATTCGGTCCACAATTATTTCCACACCTTCGACTTAATAGAGTTATTTCATAATTCTTTTAATAAAAAAATAAAAAAAATCGTTTGATTGCACCGAGTCAGGAAAAAGCAAAATGCATTTTGCCAAAGTTACGGCGTGTAATAAGCGGCGACCCCCGCGCGTCGACGTGACCCGTGAAAGTCAGTCAGAGATCTTGGGTTATTGTAATGCGCCTTTTACGTATCCTGCCGCCTGCCACTCGCGATGCTATATCCGAAGTAGCAATGCGTGCCTGGGATATAACGCGGAGGTCTACGCCGCACTTTTGCGGCTAATCACAGCAATTTTCTATTTGCCTGTATACACTCGGCGTAAGTACCACTAAAGCGTGGTACCAACGCCGAGCCGACATGACATAATGCATAATGCGTGCCACTGCGATTTCGCGGCATTTTTTTAATCCTGTGGCCAATTTCATTACAAACTACTTTGCACCGCCGAGCGACGTGCGTATTATTTTTGCCCCTTGATAAAAAAAAGGCCCCTGACAAATGGTCTCTGGAAAAATGGTACCTTATGTTTTTTTTTAACGAAAATGGAATCCTTATTCTTTTAAGGGATCGTCACAGTGTGAAATAAAAAAGAATCGATTTTTTTTTTTTTTTTTTTTTTTCATTATCGGATATTATACACGGTTATAAACATTCTGTTAAATTTTTTTATCGAAATTCGAATTATTTCGGTCGCTACAGCCTTTCTTAGAGAAAGGGATTGCAGCGTGACTGTGGCGTGTGCAAACTTTAAACGCGTTTTTCTCGGCCGCCATTTTGTCAAATTTCAAAAAAAAAAAAAAGCTCCCATAGCGTGATAGCGAATCTTTTTGAAATTTTTGGTTCAGATAAAAATTGCGGCCGCAATCGTGGACATAATGCAGGACCTTTTTTTTTACACGAGCTATTTAAACAATTTATATCATTATTATACATTAAAGAAATGCACATAAAAAATCATTTTGTATTCTTCAAGAATGTACTTATTTATTTAAAAAAACCAGACCAATTAGTTCATTACAACTTAACAAAAAAAATTCGCGAAAATCATTGATTTTTCGGAGGGTCACACTGTGACGATCCCTTAACGGAAATGGATTCCTTATTCTTTTTAGGTACCATTTTCGCAGGGTACCATTTTTCGAGGGGCAATTTTTTCTGGTGCCATTTTTTTTCTTCCTCATATCAAAACAGCTACTCCAAAGAATTTATTATTAATGACGTCTGACAATAAACGAAACACACCCCTCTGCGGATTTCGTCAGCCATATTTCCCGTCGTCGTTACATTCCCGTCGTCCGCGTCCGCTTAAGGTGATACGAAACCTCGTGGCACCGAGATATTACAACTGCCATGCCGGGCGAGTCAGATTGAATTTTCGCCCGGGGCGTCACTCTTCATTGAATAATCGCTACAAGCTCATGTCGGGTTTTAATTGCGCCTCTGGTGCAGTTCTATCTGCGTTGCAGCGGCAATACACCGATGCGAACGCGCGGTGCGTCTGTGTTTGTGTGGGAATTTTTCGTCGAGCCGGTGGGAATCCGCAAGCGCAACTGCAACTATGCACTCTGCATTATGAACAACAATAAGTGGGCGTTGCACAGGGCGTTGAAACTATTTCTCGACGTGATTTGCAGTCTCCTCGTCGCGATGCATCCGCAACTCATTCTCAGGTCACCTGCGAAAGAAAACGAGACTAATGCGAAAACAAATATCAGATCTGTCGAATTATGCAAATTTGTCATTATTAAAATGCACTGAAAAAAATGATAAAATATTTGAAATATTTCTGTGGCGAATAAAATAAATTTTATTCGTTGCAACAAATTTTCAAAAATTATTAATAGTCATTAAATGACGAAAGAAAACGAGTCTAATGCAAAAACAAATACCAGATCCGTCAAATTATGCAAATTTGTGATTATTAAAATGCACTGAAAAAATGATAAAATATTTGAAATATTTCTGTGGCGAATCAAATAAATTTTATTCGTAGCAACAAATTTTCAAAAATTATTAATAGTTATTAAATGACGAAAGAAAACGAGACTAATGCAAACACAAAAATGAGACGTGTCAAATTATGCAAATTTGTGATTATTAAAATGCACTGAAAAAAAATGATAAAATATTTGAAATAAAATATTTGAAAAAATGAGGATTGCTCGAAATGACAATATTTAAAAAGTGCGACGTAAATGAAACATTTTGCCGAGCCCCCCAGCAAAGATCGCAAGTCTCTTGGCACGAACGCAGTGGAGTCGGTATAATTTATGTAAACATGGCGGTGCATATACGGCGCGTCATATGGTCGGAAGAAAGTGAGCCCCCCCATCGTGGTCTATACTTTGCGGCACTTAACCCCAGGGTCTTAGGTGCATTACGGTAGATGTATCATTAACTGTTTATATCTGCCGCGATATTGCCATTCGCGTGTGTTTGTGTTATAAGCGATTTGCGTTGCCATTCGACGGCAGTAACATCTCGTCTATATCGGTCGGTGCGTTATTACAAAGCGCCGAGTAATTTCAATCTATTCGTCCGTCGAGTGTCTTCAATGAACGATGATTAATATCTCATCGACTGGGAAAATCCTCAGTTGGCAATAAAATACAATTTTTTTTTTTATTATTTTTTTTAATAGATTTTTTTTTAGAAAAAAAAGTGGAAAACCGTATTACGCGTATTACACGATCGCGTAATACGTCAGGACGTCATCCAGGTGCAACATACGTAATAGGTGTGTACATAAATTATTGTGTACCTACGTGTAATTAATTCCGTCGCTCTTTTCGCGTTTGGAGCGACGAGAATCTCACTCCAACCTGAGACATAATTATGTCCATTCATTAAAATCGCAGATGCGACGATAGTAGACTTAATAATAATGTTTATTCGTAAATTATTCGCTCGCTTCTCGACTGAGATTCTCACTTGAAAAAAAATCGAGAGTGACAAACACGAATAAAAAACACCAAAAATACTTTTCTTTTTATTGTAAACAATCACATCACTCCCGATTATAAAATCCGGGACACGTTATAAAATCCTTAAGCGAGAGATCCGTCAAAGTGAAGTGCATAACTTGAAGTGTAACCAGTTAAATGAAAATAGAAATGAATAACTTGAAGTGTAACCAGTTAAGTAGAAATAGAAATGATAAATCGCAGCGGTTGATCGATTAATCGAATCGATGCAATATCACCCGGATGACGTATATTGACGGCAGGGAGATCTACTTACCGCACGCTTACGAAAAAGTAAGTGGCGCGAAAAATTAAATCTACTTACCGCACTGTTTGCTTAGGAAAAATAAGTGGCGCGAAAAATCAGAGGATCGAAAAGTGTCGGTCGATAGTCGCGCAGTGGAAATGGCAGTAAACGGGCGGACCGGAGTTCGCGTGCGAAACGTGTTTCCACCGATAAGACCGACAGATAGCACAGGTTCTGTCTGCATTATCTATATGTCTATACGTGATTATATACATGTGTGTGTCTTATACACACACGAGCGATATTTTTGCCAGGATCGAGACTGCAGTCTCGCGTTCTACGCTGCGCAGCACGCCACATCCACGATACGTATACCACGTTACCGTTACAGCAGATCGTGCATTGGCTATTGCTCTGGCCCGGTCGGTCTAGCCTGTCCGCCGCGCGTTATCGGAGGAGAAAGTTTCGGCGTGGTCGCCGAACCGTGGTGGAACTGCCCGAACGTTATGTTATGTATCTTTCTCGCTCTGAAAAATTTCGTTGCAAAAAATTCAATTTTGGATCACTGAAACCAAAAAAAAGAAAAAAATAAAAAATTTTATGTAAAATTATTTAATGATTATTTTTGTTATGTTATGTATCTTTCTCGCTCTGAAAAACTTCGTTGCAAAAAATCAATTTTGATTAAATTTTTCTGATTTAAGTTGATTCGATTCGATCTGTGAAATTATGACCATAGATCGATCGATCCGATTCATGTTATCGATTTCGCAGAATCGGTAGGAAAATCGTCGTGTCAATTCTGAATATTGCGAGATTTGGGTTAATGGGATAAAAATACGTGTGACGTGTGGTCGGATATATTTCGTTGCCGATCGGTTGGCGATCGGTTGCCGATCGTGTAACGGGTGCGATTAGCGTCGTTTCCAACAATACGGGAGATCTGTCGATCGTGCGCGGAGCTCGGGACCTCGGGCGCCTCGGTCTGGACCCGTCGCTAAATATGGCATTAGCTAATTGACAGGGCGTCGATCGGCAACCGATCTCTTACCGATCTCTTACCGATCTGTTGCCGATTTATATCTCCATCTGTCACGCTGCCTTTTTTTTCTCGTTGCAATCTTGTAAACCACCGATATTAAGTCCTTTGCCCCCCCCCCCCACCCCCTTTTTACCTCCCCCCTTTTGCCCCCAGAGTGCGATAATTATTAATTATAATAAATCGTTCAATTGATTAAAAATCGTCGAATCTCTCGACAGGATTTTTTCTCCGCACTTTTTTCTCCTCGTTAACCCAACCGATTTTCTCGATCGACAAATTCCACATGGTTGAGTCCTTTGCCCCCCCCCCCCCCCCCCTCCCCCCTTTTCTCCCTTTTTGCCCCAAGACTGCTATAATGATTAATTACAATAAATCGTTTAATTGATTAAAAATCGTCGAATCTCTCGAGACAGGATTTCGTCTCCGCACTTTTTTCTCCTCGTTAACCCAACCGATTTTCTTGATCGACAAATTCCACATGGTTAAGACCTTTACCCCCCTCCCCCCTCTTCTCCCTTTTTGCCCCAAGACTGCGATAATGATTTATTACAATAAATCGTTTAATTGATTAAAAATCGTCGAATCCCTCGAGACAGGATTTCGTCTCCGCACTTTTTTCTCCTCGTTAACCCAACCGATTTTCTCGATCGGCGTGGTTCCTGTAGTACTTTAACGACGCCAAATTGTCGTCGCATTCTCGCGTGGCTCGCGAGCTGCGGTTTCTTTTCGGGGAAAAAACATCGGAGCCTTTCGTGTTCCTTCGTAGCGTTGGCAACAGCCTCTTCATCTTCTTCAACGACGACGACGACGACGACCTGGAGATCCGAGATACCGCACCAGGTATCCTGCCGCGTGGGTCTCCCGCTGCTTCCGGCGTTGTAACTTCTCGGCACGCACGCCGACCGGTCGCGAGAGGCTGAAACGGATCGCCGGTCGCGAGGAGGAAGATCGATCTGCAGGTGGTCCGCCACCTTCGGCCTCTTCTTCTCCTCCTCCCGTTTGCTTCTTAAGGTAAGCTAAGAACAAGAGAGAGAGAGAGAGAGGAACAGATCTGAAAATTGAAATTTGATTCGCCACGAATAAAATCGGCCGATCGTCCATCTTTTTTTTTTTCGTCGGTTCTGCGACACCGCACGAGGATCAATCATTCGCTTCGGTGATCAGTGATCCTGTTTGTCTCATTCGGCGAATAAATAGCCGGTAAACACGGTGTAAGACTGCGTTTTCGGTTGGCTGACGATCGCGACCGGCAAGAGACCAATGAGCTTCCACCTGTCTTCCTCGGGTCTCGTTTTGTCTTCTCGCCGCCGAAGCTTTCGCTTTTGGTGTCTGGTGTCTCAAAAAAAAAAAAAAAAAAAAAATACTGAACGTCAATTTGCAGGCGAATTGGTTGCAACCGATTTTTTTAAAGACAATTTTGGGTCTTATTGGATAATGAGAAGAGTCGGAAAAAAAAAAAATTACTGAAAGTCAATTCGCAGACGAATCGGTTGTCAACCGATTTTATCGATTTTCTAGCGAACTGATGGAGCAAACGATTTTTTTAAAAATACAATTTTGGGTCTTATTGGATAATGAGAAGAGTCTGAAAAAAAATCTACTGAAAGTCAATTCGCAGACGAATCGGTTGTCAACCGATTTTACCGATTTTTTGGCGAACCGATCGAGCAACCGATTTTTTTTAAAGGCAATTTTGGGTCTTATTGGATAATGAGAAGAAAGTCTGACATTGTGTGTGACACTAAAATAAAAATAAAATCGGTAATGCAACGAGAGAGATCACACCGCGATCCTCAGAGGGTCGATGTGTCTCCTGGACGAATGGAGAACCCGAGAGCTCGTAAAGAAAGGCGACCTTGTGTATTCCTCCCACGTTCATGATCCCTCCGGACGCCTCTCAGCCAATTATTTCGCTGGTGAACACTTCTCCCGCAGCGTCGATCGCTGGAAAAACGTTTTCGTTCGCCCGGAAATGAATCATACGAAAAAAAATGGTCCTGTTCGTTGTCGCCGAAAATACGAGTCGTAAATCGTGGTCGTTGCCTCGAGTCGACGACATTATTTTTTTTTTTTTCCCGAGACAGATGGACGGACGAAAGTCTAGAGTTGCAATTTTCGGACCACTTTGAGGCACGCGCGGCGCCAGTTTCACTCACTTTCCCCGCTAATTTTGAAAAAAAAAAAAAAAAAAAAAAAGTTCATCTTCGAACAAGAGAAACGCGACTAAAGACGAATTTGCATATTTATAGGCAACACCTGTTTCTGGATTAATAATATATAGCGAGACCGAAATGGAATTTTTTGAGGAATTTTAATCGTTCAAATAAAAAATGTAGAAAAATAAATTAAAAAATATTGCTATAAATTCCAGAGTCAAGAAAAAAATTGCATCGCTGGAAATTTAGGGTATTTTGGTAAAAAAAAATAAAACAATCTTGCTACAAAGTCTAGTTGGCAAAAAAAAGTGCATCACTCGAAGTACTCGTTGCTACCAACTCGATGTGCACCACGATGATCGTATCCAGTATAATTAAGCGCGTATAAAATTACGTCTGCTCATTAACCGCTCGATGAGCCAACAAGATAAATTGTTGGCTGTCGCTATTCATGTACTCGTGCAACGTGGCAGCAAGCTCGCTACTTTGTAGCGAACCCGGCGATTGCCGAAGAATAATAGAGATGTAAAAATAAACACGCAGTGAAACAACTGCGCTTCCTGGATGATTTATGAAAAAACAAAAGCTGTAGAAATAAAATAGGAAAATAATCCTGAATATTCATAGTCACTATTTTCCACTAAACAAAGCGGCCAGAAATAATTAGCCAGAAAATTTGCAAAATGTTCACTCGACATCGTAAAATTTTCAGCAACAGCGAAAAAAAATCAAGGCAAATTTTTCGCTCGGCAATAAAATGGTAAAATGGCCAAACAGCCAAAACGAACGTCACAAAGTCGTCTGGAATGGAAGTAAAACGAAATAAAAAAATTTAAAAAATCGACTTGTCTTGCAAAAGCGAACTAATTGAGAAATCCGAGTCGAGTCTCTAATTTTGTAATTCGTTCGCTACTTTGTAGCGAACCCGGCGATTGCCGAAGAATAATAGAGATGTAAAAATAAACACGCAGTGAAACAACTGCGCTTCCTGGATGATTTATGAAAAAAAACAAAAGCTGTAGAAATAAAATAGGAAAATAATCCTGAATATTCATAGTCACTATTTTCCACTAAACAAAGCGGCCAGAAATAATTAGCCAGAAAATTTGCAAAATGTTCACTCGACATCGTAAAATTTTCAGCAGCAGCAAAAAAAATCAAGGCAAATTTTTCGCTCGGCAATAAAATGGTAAAATGGCCAAACAGCCAAAACGAATGCCACAATCTCGTCTGGAATGGAATGTAAAATGAAAGAAATTTTTTTTTTTTAAATCGACTTGTCTTGCAAAAGCGAACTAATTGAGAAATCCGAGTCGAGTCTCTAATTTTGTAATTCGTTCGCTACTTTGTAGCGAACCCGGCGATTGCCGAAGAATAATAGGGATGTAAAAATAAACACGCAGTGAAACAACTGCGCTTCCTGGATGATTTATGAAAAAAACAAAAGCTGTAGAAATAAAATAGGAAAATAATCCTGAATATTCATAGTCACTATTTTCCACTAAACAAAGCCACCAGAAATAATTAGCCAGAAAATTTGCAAAATGTTCACTCGACATCGTAAAATTTTCAGCAGCAGCAAAAAAAAATCAAGGCAAATTTTTCGCTCGGCAATAAAATGGTAAAATGGCCAAACAGCCAAAACGAACGTCACAAAGTCGTCTGGAATGGAATGTAAAACGAAATAAAAAAAATTAAAAAAAAAATCGACTTGTCTTGCAAAAGCGAACTAATTGAGAAATCCGAGTCGAGTCTCTAATTTTGTAATTCTTTTCTTTTTTCTCGCCTTTTTGCGCGCATTTACAGTACCCGGGCTGGATATACCGGATCCTTTTTGTGGTAACGTTGCCAAACGCCACGCGAAACGGTATTTAAACCGACTTCATGCTAATTCTCGGCCGCTGACGGAGCAGCGCCGAGACACCGAACCGACAGTCGTCCGTCGACTCGACGGACGACCTTATCAATAATCCGCCACTTTTCAGTGACGGAAATCGAAAGTCCGCGGCTAATCGTTCGCCGCGGACTGATAAGCGCGTGTGTAATATTCGTGTAACGAGCAGATTTGCACGCAACTCGCCGACAAACGTGTTTTAGAAACTGGTTCACCTTTATTTTCAAACTTCCGGTTTTTATATCATTATAAAAAAAAATTCAGATTTTGTAATACATTTTTTCACATTCCATTTATTATTATTATTGAACCTGTAAATGTCATTACTTTTTTTTTATTTATGTATTATTATTATTATTTTTATTATATATCAAATTTGACAGTATTGCATAAATGAAATTTGAGCAGTTTTGTCCAAAGCCAAGAATTAAATTTTGGGCCTCAGATTTTTTTTTTTTTTTTTTTTTTTTTTTTTTTTTTTTTTTTCCGTTGAGAGGTCCAAAGAGGTAAAAACGTCTATTTTTCTTTTTCCTCTGCCCACTAAAGTGGGTCGGAGACGTGGAAGGAAGGAAGAAAGTTATTCCGATCGGATTCCGCGTCGACGAAACGGTCACGATATATTTCTAACGAGGCTGGAGCGCAGGTACCACGCGCTGGGACCTCGCCACGATGTATTGGGACTTACGAAACGACTTCGTGCGAGTCGCGGTGTTATACTCTAATGTCTCGCCACGGTTTTACGGTCTCGCTGCAAGACACGAGCGAAATATGCAGCAGGTACCACAGGCCACGACTTTTAATAAAGAATTATCGAGGGATCTAGAAATCGATCTTGGATCGTATTTTATTATCTTGGATTCATCGAACTGGAGCACAAAAGAAAATTACCACATAAAAAAAATCATTTTATTACCATTAATGCTATTGCAGATTTTTTTTTATTTTTTTTAAATTTATTGAGATTATTTTTTAAGAATTATTTTCCCATCGATTATGAAACGAAAATGTCGCGATGCTAATCCGAATTGACGTCTGTCGAACGAGCGAAAGGACAAAACTTTGGGCGTGGGTTATATAGGAAATATACATTAGATAGAAAAATGACGAGAGCTGCCGGTTCACGCCCATCGATCTCGAGGTGTCGAAATATTTTCATTTCTCCCGAACACTTTCATCGTTAGACCATTCATTTTTTTTCGAGTCACTTTCTATTTGACGTATCGACTCCGTGAGAAAAAAATTGGTATTGGTTCCTGTAATCAACAGAAATCACATACGTCAAATTTATTTTTCCATCATTTCTTTAATTAAATTTTCTCCAACCTATTTATTTTTCAAATGGAATAAATAAAAATTTTATAAAAGAACAAAATAAAATAAATTCATTATTTCTGATAATATTTATTCAAGCTAAAGAAATTGTAATTGTCAAAATGTTTTTAATACAGTTGTATTAAAAACAATTGTTGATGACTTTGAGCAAAAAAAATGCGACGTATCGGATGAACTGTTGGTACCGCTAATTATTTTTCAAACGCCTCGAGACAATGACTGGACAGCAGATTGCGAAGATATGGACAGGGAGGGCAGCTTACGAGCTCGCACGTAAGAAAGTAAAAGGCGTTGAGTATTTCTAGATTTTGTCGCGTGTGTGTCCTTCGAAAAATGCCGCGCAGCTCGGTGCGCACGGACAGACGGCGCGTGGAATAAACGAGACACGCGAATGGAAAGGTCGAGACTCCGCGTCCAGTACCTACGATCTACATGCATAATCGTATCTTATACTAAAACATTATCAGCGCTTAATTTTCAGCTGAACTCGGGAAAATATTCCTCAATTCAAGAGAGAATAATTTCTGGCTCGATATGATTTAACGATTTCCAAACGAGTTTCCAACATTGACAATATTTCGCAACTCGAATGTTCGATATTTATTCGCAGCTTTGAATAAATTACAAATTTAAATATATTTATTCGCAGCTTCGAATAAATGGCCAACATTATCTTAATTTAAATTTAATTAATCGTAGCCCATTTACATAATTTTTTGGCGAAGGTAAATTGAGTTCGGATTTATTTGTCACAGTTGTCGAGTTTTAAACCGGATATAAAAAGTGCTAAAAATGCATCACTCGAACTTTTGTGAATACTATTTTTTTTTTAAATAAAAAAATCTTGCCACAAATCTCAGTCAGCAAAAAAATTGCAAATTAAAATAAATTTATTCTCAGATTCGAATAAATGGGAAACATTATCTCAGTTTAAATCTAATTAATCGTAGCCATTAACATAATTTTTTGGCGAAGGTAAATTGAGTTCGGATTTATTTGTCACAGTTGTCGAGTTTTAAACCGGATATAAAAAGTGCTAAAAATGCATCACTCGAACTTTTGTGAATACTATTTTTTTTTTAAATAAAAAAATCTTGCCACAAATCTCAGTCAGCAAAAAAATTGCAAATTGAAATAAATTTATTCCCAGCTTCGAATAAATGGGAAACATTATCTCAGTTTAAATCTAATTAATCGTAGCCATTAACATAATTTTTTGGCGAAGGTAAATTGAGTTCAATTTTATTTGTCACAGTTGTCGAGCTTTGAACCGGATATGAAAGGTGCTAATAAAGCGTGTAGCAAGTTTCGTACATAGAGAGAATAATTCGCAGCGGTGTCGACTGAGCGGTGTGAATTATCGTGGGTGTCCGGCGATCGAGTCTGGGTTGACACGCGCAGGCGCGGGGGCGAATTGGTTTCGCCTTTCACCGCGCAACGTCGATCGTGAGCCCTACGATTGGCGTCGGGAGTCGACAACGGAACTTGCCGACAACCTCGGATCCGATTCAAGATCAAAACGATCGGCGCTTCGCGGGACCAGATTGAGATCTATCGATCGGCTCGATCGCTCGTTTTTTGCTCTCTCTCTATCGATCCCTTCGCAATTTTTTTTATTTAATTTTATTTGCGAAAATAAATTTTTAATTTAAAAAATAAATTTTATTTTCGCAAATAAATAAATTGTGAATCGAAATAGCCTCTATTTTTAATTTTGATTGACTTTGATTAATTGCGCGAGAATAAAAAAGCGTCTCGCGTGCGTGAGCTTAATAATGGGATTTTAATTAAGGCCGTCGGATTTAATCGCGTCGACGCACGCTCCGCATTACGAAGAAAAATCTGGTTTTCATGGAAATTCCGCGAGGAGTAAAATTTCTACGCACTGACGAAGGCGATTAAAGTGATTCTCGAAGAGCCATTTCCAATTAATTAATTTTTCTCCTCGATCTTCTGTATCGATAATATATTTATTCCTGATTTCTTCTCGAGAGATTGGTAATTTATTTTTAATTCAATTCCACAATTCAATGGCAACAGAGACCGATTTTATTTTCGCGAATTTTACGATCTTTCCGCCGCGGCCGATCGGCTCGTTGGTCAACCGAGAAATTCTACAAAACCAGCCCGATGGAAATTACCGATAACGAGGTCGCGAATTGCCGTGCGACAATCGTTGGGCGAGAAAATCGTTTGCCCGGAGATCGGTTCGCTTCGCGAGACGACGAGATTGGTTCTCTCGTTGTGCAGCCGATCGCAGCGGAAATATAGGTCTGTGTCTCTGCCCTCCCCTTTCGTCAAATCGCTGCCCCGTCGTTACGGCCATACCGATCATTGGCCATACCGATCTGCACGTCCTGCGCGCGCAACTCGATTCATTCCGATTCGCGGCCGCGCGTTTAGCATTGCCAAATCGTTCTTACCGATCTCGCAAATCGAGATCGGCAAATCGATCGCGATCGGCAATTTTGCCCTCGTTTTGCGTCGTCATTACGCAACCCAAGCAAAATTAATACGAATATGTCAATTAATCGATCGATTTGTCCCAAAAAAATATTTTTTTTCAAATTACCGATCACGAAAAATCGGTATTAATTGCCACCAAGTCGAAGGTGAAACCGGCTCGGTGATTGACGTCCAATCGTCGAAGATCGGTAACGTCTTCGCTGGAAAATCGTCGCTATTTACGGCTCGAACGTCCCGCGCACCGATCGCGATCGATATCGATCGATCGGTGTGGGTACGTCGATCCCACGAGAAGGCTATATCGGTTCCGGCATGTCGCCCCGTCGTGTAGATCGCCCGAGCTCGGCTGCATTCTGATCGAGCGGATCGAGCAGCGATCCCCCTGCGCGACTAATGCGACGCAGACCACGCACGCACCGCAAAACATCTGTGGGAACGTGCTCGATGGAATTTCAATCGAGCAGCGCACACCCGTTGTGTACGTTCGATCTCCGTGAGTCCTGTACTGTTCGATCCAGACCTGATTCCACCCGTTTCACTCGTATCGATCCGTTTTTCCTACACGATCGTCATCACGCTCGCGATTTTCCGTACGAAAAATGTCGCGATTTTTTTGTATCTCGATATCGCTAAGTGGCAATTAGCTCTTTAACTCGCAAAGTGTAAACCGATCGAGAGGTCCGATCGATCGATCTACGATTTGGCGATGTTCGATGGAGGTGGAGTCGAACAGGAAAAATATCGAAGGACGATCGACAATAGCAACGAGTCGATCGTTTGTTGTAAGACACAAAACGTGTGGATCGCATTCCATTAGCGGAATCGAATGTCCGATTGATCGATCACTCGACGGCTGGCGAAGGTCGAATGTTTGTAATGGACAAAGCCGAAAAGTCCTGTCGATCGGTTTTACACTTTGCTAATCGGCGCTTCGATTCGAACCGATCTCTCTGCGACTTTGATTATTATTACTATCTCTCGGTGATGTCGGATCGCACGTTTCGCGTCGAGCAACCCACGCGCCTTGCCCAGGCGTCTCTCCTTCGCCTCCTTCGATCGCGATCGCCGCCGCGCTTGCCGATCCGATCCGCGAGAGTGAAGGGTCCGCGGCGTGTAAACTCGTGCGGTGCACGTTACGACGTGGTACACGTTACCGATCACCTCGCACACCCTCGCGACTCATTTGTCATACCGATTTACCGATCTGGCGCCGATTCTGCCGATCCCCCGGTCGATCGATCGGCGCCGCCACTGATGCTACGAGTTACCAATCACCTCGCGACTCATTTTTCATACCGATTTTTTTACCGATCGCGCCGATTTTTTTTTGCCGATTCCAACCGATCGCGGCCGATTTTTGCCGATTCCAACCGATCGCGCCGATTTTTTTGCCGATTACAACTGATCGCGCCGATTTTTTTGCCGATTCCAACCGATCGCGCGGATTTTTGCAGCTGCGAGTAACTCGGAAGACATTCAATTAACTTTCTTTTGTTATGCGATTCCGCGTTATCTAAGCAGGCTTGAAACCGGCTGAAATCGTGGAAAGAAGTTTCTCGCGGTTTTTGCGAGCTTCTTTGGAGAAACGAAGAAGTGAAGAAAAAAAAAGTGAAAAGTAAAAGAGTTCGGGATCGAAGCGGTCGGAACTGTTCGACCACGTCGGGACTGGGAACCGGTGGTGGCTTTTTTTTAAATCATGGCGCAGTTCATTACCGGATCGATCGCTCGGAACCCAATTGGCGTTTTACTTATACAATACGATTCTGTATATCAAAATCTTGTCGCGGTTCGTTACGCTTATTTACCGTGCAAAGAAAGCACGAGGCGAACGTCTCGCGACTTTCGCGTAACTGGTAGCTCTGATATTTTCGACGTCGACGACGTAATAGGATTTTTGAGGAAAATGGAGGAGGTACTTTGAGAATATATTTTTTTTTTAATTTTAGTACACAGGTTTCTTGTAATTTTTACTATACGTTTCCCATAATTTTTATTACACGTTTCTTCTCATTTTTATCACACGTTTCTCGTAATTTTTATTACACATTTCTTTTAATTTTTACTACACGTTTCTGCTAATTTTTTACTAAACGTTTCTTCAAATTTTTTACTACACGTTTTTTCTAATTTTTATTACACGTTTCCTGTCATTTTTACTACACGTTTCTTGTCATTCTTATTATACGTTTCTACTCATTTTTATCACACGTTTCTTCTAATTTTTGCTACACGCGATAATGTGCGATATATGCAGTGATTTAGCAGATCTTCAGTTCCCGCGACGCCGAGAAATGCGAGCAAGGTCGCCGCGGGTGAAACGAACAGGCGTGTCTCGTCGGACTCGCGGAATATAACGGGAGCGAGTTTGCGCCGCGGCTGGAACGCGCGCACGCAGCTCTAAGGCGCTCGATGTGCGCTATTATCGGTGTTGCATAAGACCCGACCTTCTGTCCGATAAATGGGGCTGAATAGCTCGGCCGCGGTAGCTCCGTAGACCCTCGTGTATGTTTGCACATGGGCGTGTTTGTCTATATATAAGACATTCCATACCAATTCGACCTGGCTGTGACCCTCGGAATTTTTATTTATTTTTTTTACCCTTCCGGTATGACGAAAAATTAATTTTCACGGTTTTCAGGTCGTTTTTTCGATTTTTCGGGTCGAATTTTTGACTTTTCGGGCATATAACCGTGATTTTTGGAATCAGCGGAAAATTTCCCATCGGATAGGGTTTTAAAACTTCGTTAAATCGAAAAAAAAAAATTTCGATTTTTTTCGAAAAAACGGCAAGGGGTACCCCTTCTATAAATTTGCGATTTTCGAGGGTCAACTTTGAAATTCTGCAAAAAATCGAAGAATCGAGATATCGCGTTCCGTCTTGCAGCATTCTCTTCGTTGAAGAGTTTTCTTTCGAATGGAAAAAGAAAATCCCGATTCCATCCATCCAAAAAAAAATGACATCGATTTTAGTAAAGTGTCAAAATTCGAAAAAAGTGAAAAATCATTTTTCGCATTTTTCTCCTTGAAATTTCCATTTTTCGGGCATATAACTGTTATTTTTGGAATCAGCGGAAAATTTCCCATCGGATAGGGTTTTAAAACTTCGTTAAATCGAAAAAAAAAAAAATTTCGATTTTTTTCGAAAAAACGGCAAGGGGTACCCCTTCTATAAATTTGCGATTTTCGAGGGTCAACTTTGAAATTCTGCAAAAAATCGAAAAATCTAGATATCGCGTTCCGCTTGGCTGCATTCTCTTCCTTGAAGGGTTATCTTTCGAATGCAAAAAGAAAATCCAGATTCCATTCATCCAAAAAAAAATGGCATCGATTTTCGTGAAGGGTTAAAATTCGAAAAAAGTGAAAAATCGGTTTTCGCATTTTTCTCCTCGAAATTTCAATTTTTCGGGCATATAACCGTGATTTTTGGAATCAGCGGAAAATTTCCCATCGGATAGGGTCTTAAAACTTCGTTAAATCGAAAAAAAAAATTTTCGCAAAAAATTCCATCGGAAATTTGCCATTGGAACATTTATTTACGTGATTGTCACACGTGTGTGTGCGTTTATATTTATGGGTATGAGTTGAAAGGCCATATTCGAGCATAGAGCAAATTGCACGCGACGCTGGTTGAGTCGTGCGAACCCGAACACGTCATCCCGGCGTGTCCCACGCGTCAGACAACGTCGTCAGTGTCTTTCAGAGAGCCTCGACGCGCATTGAAAGTCGTCGTCTGCGACGCACAGTCTGCAACCTCAGACGACATCCGCGATTGTCAAACGCGACTCTGTCTCGTGTCACTTCAGTTCCGCCACTTTCGACTCCAGTCTTCCACAACGAGAATATTTCGCGAGACAATAGCGACAATTGTCTCTCCGTTCTAATCAAGCTAATTAATTAATGCACCTCTTTCCTTCCGCTTTCAATCCATTTGCTAATTAGGGACGTGACGGGTAAAAAGGAAATTAAAAAAAAAAAAACCTAATTTTCGAGGGTCTCGCAACGCACGACAAGAATGATTCATCAGTTTGATTCAGCAAAATATTTACGTGGGCTATTAATATCCCACGCACATTGGCCATTGTTAAATAATACGTTAATTGCATCGTCAATTTTTTTTTTAGAACATTTTTAGATCAACCTGTTCCACAATTTTTGATAATTTTGGATCGTTAAGAAGGTCACATTTTTTTTATTTCAAAATCAATTGATAATACAAAATAAAATTAAATAAAAATAAAAATAAAAATAAAATAGACATTGAGGAAATTGACTTCTAAAAAAATAAAATTTCTTCAGGCCTCAATCAGCTCGAACCGTGACTATTGCGCCCGATGCTCGAAGCTTGAATTAACCCGGGTTTACGATCGTCCATTATTATTATTATTATTATTTTACTATGTACAGTGGGACACACGTGGTATAAATGTCCCGAGGTATAAATGTCGTCCCGGTGGTAAACGCGGCTAATACGTGGCTAACGAAGCTCAGGTGCCTAATTGACGGAGAAAGTGCCCCGCGTAGGCCGTATAATTAAGCGAACGCAAAAGCCGGAGGGTCGTCCAATGACGTCGCATCTAAAACGAACCTCAACGCTTTTCTCGACGTGACGACTATTCCAACAATTCACCATCGCCTTTGTACTCCAATATTATTAATATTTTATCATAGATTGTGTCGACCGATGAAAAATAAATACACTCCCGTTTTCCACTTCGACAAAATCCTTTCTAATTACGATTCCGACGTCTCGTGATGCAGTTAACGCAGAGCAAACAACTCGACTCGCAGCGAGCGATTCGCACCACTGACCAAGAGGCCGTTCGGAGTCTCGACGTAAATTGCGAAATTACTTATTTCGACTCGCGAACGGATTTTCAATTGTTCGAGAGTCGACGTCCGAGTTGTCTGTCAACAGTTGAGCTAATGGAGACGCGATAATTGTGGTGGTAATAATTGCAAAGCTGCGAGCGATGTGAATTTATTTTATCAAACGTCAGAATTATTTCCTTGCCTCCCAAAAAAAAATTGTAGAGTAACAATCGGCTCCATATTATCCCCATTTTTTATTTTAAGGAGCAACCCCCATAAAAAAATTCATTAATCGATATTTTGTAATAATTGCAAAGCTGAGATTGATGTGAATTTATTTTATCAAACATCAGAATTAATTCTTCGCCTCAGAACAAAAATTGTAGAGCAACGATTGGCTGGTCCATATTATCAAATTTTTTTTAATATCGATTCATTCGTCAAAATCATTTTAGCACCTGCGAATCTTACATCTGATTTGTATCTCAAAATCCTGGTCAGCTCCTTGAAAAAAAAAAGACAAAATCTCATTGCAATCTTATTACATTATTATCTCACTCACTGTCCGAGGTGAAAAGGCCGAGATTAAAAAATGTAAGTGATTGAATAGATAAAAGAAAAAAAAAAATAAAAAAAATTCCCGGCTGCAATTTCGTTCGTTCGAATCTCTCAGATCTGCCGTTCACTTCCTATTCGCGATCGTAGGGAAGTCATTGGCGGTTCTCTCCCTCGCTTACGTTTCAATCGCCGTCGTTTCATCGCCCGAGCCGCGAGATCCTGTTGGCTCTCGCGTGTAGTCGGTGTCGCTCGTTCCGTCTCCGTCTTCGACTGGGCGAAATAAAATAAAAGCGATCGTTCCGTCTCCGTCTTCGACTGGGCGAAATAAAATAATACCGATCGTTTCGTCTTCGTCGGAGCGAAATAAAATAAAACCGGATCGTTCCGTCTCCGTCTTCGGCTGGGAGAAATAAAATAATACCGATCGTTCCGTCTTCGTCGGAGCGAAATAAAATAAAACCTATCGTTCCGTCTCCGTCGGAGCGAAATAAAACAAATCGAGAGGGAAAAACGACAGCTGACGACGAGCGTAACGCTGGGGCGGCGACCGACAGACCCGAGACGCAATCTGGAACAGTAGTTTAGATTAACTGGACGAACGGACGAGGTGCAACGTGGGAAATGGACTCGCAGTAATTGTAGGCGTCTGGCTCCGCGTCTGCGCGTTGCGCACAATACAATTCTCGCCTCTTGATTTACTCTTACGATTTTTTTTTTCCGCGCGAAAGAAATAAATTCCGAATTTATAATTATCGTTGATTAGCCCAGAATTGGATCGAATTCGGGACAGCCGCCGGATTTGGTGGAATTGTCGGTCCAATTAAAATTCAATTAGGAACAGGTGGAACCAAAAATGGAAAATTTGTAGGAGGAGAAATGATTTTTCTAAAGCTGAGACTTTTGAGAGCCGAGCGATGGAAATACTTTTCTGAGTCGCAGTGGACATCGATGTGAGGCGGGTTGCCTTTGCGCAGGCGCAGTGCTGGTTTTGGATCCCGATAAGAAAATATTCGCAGCTCGAAAATCAAAGTCGTAAATAGCGTTTCAATTACACCAAATTGTTCATTTTTTTTATTTTGTTGTTATCACATGTTTTCACTTTCACTTTCAGTCTGAGCTTTCACAGTTGTATCCCCTTCGATAAAGTGGAGATGCACTTTTAGTCGTCGCCACCTGTCATCACTTCCATGAATTCTGAAAATAATCAGACGCGAAAAATTATTATTATTACTATTAATTTTAATAATTAATTTTAAAAAATTATAAAAATATTGAAAAATAATACCGTCAAAGTCCAGAGTGCCGGATCCGTCAGCGTCAATTTCCTCGATCATCAGGTCCAGCTCCTCGGGCGACAATTTGTCGTCGAGCTCGTGGAGGATGTCGCGAAAAACGTCAGTCGTGATGTAACCGTTTCCTTCTTTATCGTAGAGTCGAAAAGCTTCTCTCAGCTCCTGCTGCATCGCTTCTGTGTCTTCTTCAACCAGGAACCTGGCAGCCAGGGTGCAGAATTCCTCGAACTCCAGTTCACCGGATCCTAAAAAAAAAAAAAAATCCTATTAGTGGATTTACCTCAAATTATTTTTAACTAATAAAATAAATAAAATAAATTTTTCGCACCATCCTCGTCGATCTCTGCGACAATTTCAGCCAACGTCGTCTCGCTGAGCTCGTGACCCAACATGGTGAGAATGGTACCAACCATGGCCACCCCAATACATCCCTTTTTCTCATGGTCGAAAGCGTCGAACGCCTTTTTCAGCACTGAAACAAATTTTTATTTTTTTAATTCCACAAAATCATAAATAGCTGTATAAAAAAAAATGTTTAACAAGTTTCGGCAATTTGGGAAAATACTTACGAACGATTTGGTCCTTGTTGAGGTCATCCTAAAAAAAAAATTCACGATTTTTCGTCACAATGCAAATTTACAATTAATTCATTTCATTTGTAGATTTAAAAAAAATCTATGCTCACCATTTCGGATCGGTTTTTTTAATTGACGATATTACAAAAAATGTTCTACTGAATTTTAGCGACGACTAACGCTGATTTTAACTCCCACTCGGTCAATGCTCGTTCGTGCAATGCGACGAAAGCTCGCGACGAGAACAACTTTTAAAGCAATCACGAAGATCTCGCTGGCACGTGATTTACTGGCTGATAGTGCACGAAGAAGCCCCCGGGATTTTGGGTGCGGCAACCGAAATGCAGCAGGGCAGAAGCCTCGCGGCGAGAGTCTAGCGGTTTTCAGATTCATCGAGGACGCCAGAGAGGCGACCTGGGCCGATGGATCGGCCGGAACGTAGGAGCGAGCGAGACACACGGATTTATCCGAGCTCCCCACTACGACGGAATGCTAACTCGTTTCGAAAATTTTCTTCATTTCGCGGCGAGCATCTCCCTAATTTTCCGCGAGCTTATACTGCGTTTCCGAAGCTGCCGGGAAGCTCGAAAGCTTTCGTCTTATATCTTACGACTCCTTATCTATAATCTGTATTACCGATTTTTGGTAATTAATTTATCTAGATTTTTTTCCAGACAAATTAATTTTTTTTCTGCAGCCTAAAAAAATATTACTGACGAATAATTCAGTAAAAAAAAAACACTTTTAAATATTTAAAAAAAATTCTTTCACTAAAACAAAGCTTCTTGAGGAAGCAAAAATCTGTCAAATTAATTTTTATTACAAATATTTTTTATACAAAATTCAGTAAAGATATTCAAATTTTTTAGTCAAGAAAATTATAGTTCTGACTGTTGTCCGAAATTAATGCAGTGAATGGAAATATAATTATAGCCACTATATGAATAATTATTCTTCGCTCGTTAACACGAATTTTGAATCTAATATGCAAATGTCTTCTGCAATAAAAAAAATCAGTTATTGAGAAATCACGACCACGATTCTCCTGTTTTCCACGCTTGTAAACCGCGAGTACGAAATAATTAATGACGTCCGATGCATTAGCTTCACTCAGCTAATTGGTCTCGCTGGGTTTCCATGAACGTTTCCTTCTTCCACCTCCGACGTCTTCGTCGACTCCGTCTCGCTCAATTTTGGCGATGAGCTCGGCGGTGGCATCGTGTAAAGCGTTAAGCGTTTCCGTCGTCCAGGAATAAGTGGCTCGCGGGTTGTTAAGACTCGGCCGTTTGATCTCCACGGATCCGCCGTTTAATATCATCGGGATGAATTGTTGGCAGCGTCGTCGGACGTCGCTCACCCGTCATCGCGGACATAAATTTTCAAAACCGAGCATAATTATCGTGTTCAAGTCATTACAATATCACACATTCATCTAGAAACATTTTTTCAAATTTTTTTAGACTTAGCAAAATTTTTTTAAATTATATGGAATTTTTTACAGCGAAGCTATAATTTTTTTCAATGCTTAAAAAAAAAATACATCGACCCGAAAAACTCTGAAATATGTATGATCATGATTTTTTTTAACCTCGTGGCAAAAATGTAAAACCGTATATTTAATTTTTTCGCTTTTAGGATAAATTCGAAAAGGCATTTTGAAATGCCTGATAAATGATTTCGTATCAGCATTGTTACGCCTGAGCTTTTGGCTCCCGACCAAAAAGCTCAGAGCTTCCACGCGGTCAGACTTGGTAGTCCAATTTGCACACGTGTAAAACGCACCCTCATGGTATAGATAATAAAGCTCGGCATCGGGTCCGCGTCCCGTTGTATTCTTGGGCTCGCTAATTATAAGTTCATAAAGCGGCGAGCCATGGGAAGAGGCGAGGAACAGACTGAGAGCGGTTCCCCGGTGGCAGCTAATATATTTAGTCGCTATTCTATCGCCAGCCACTTACCGTTCCTTCCCCTCTTTGCGACCTCTTCTTTCGTATATTTCAAACTCAATTAACCGTTACCTAATTTTTTTAATATAAAATAACAATTAAAAAAAAATTAACTAAAAAATAAAAATATGTTTACTGAAATTTGTGCAATTTTTTTTATTCATTAGTTTACAGAATATTTTTATTTAAGGAATCGTCACCGTGTGACCCTCCGAAAAATCAATGATTTTCGCGAATTTTTTTTGTTAAGTTGTAATGAACTAATTGGTCTGGTTTTTTTTAAATAAATAAGTACATTCTTGAAGAATACAAAATGATTTTTTTATGTGCATTTCTTTAATGTATAATAATGATATAAATTGTTTAAATAGCTCGTGTAAAAAAAAAGGTCCTGCATTATGTCCACGATTGCGGCCGCAATTTTGATCTGAACCAAAAATTTCAAAAAGATTATTAATCTGTAGGAAATTCGCTATCGCGCTATGGGAGCTTTTTTTTTTTTGAAATTTGACAAAATGGCGGCGGTTTGAACGAAAATTATCGAATTTACCCCTTTCTCTAAGAAAGGCTGTAGCGACCGAAATAATTTGAATTTCGATAAAAAAAATTAACAGAATGTTTATAACCGTGCATACTATCCGATAATGAAAAAAAAATCGATTTTTTTTATTTCACACTGTGACGATCCCTTAACAGTGAAATGTATATTTTTATTTTAAATTGATTTGTAACGTCGAGCAACGTTCTTTGATGTTCGCGGCGTTTCGGACCAGTCTTAAAACAAGACACGAACATTATCATCGAATTAATAGGGACATTAGCGGAAATAGTCGATGCATTAAACCGGTGCAGCTTTTTCCTATCGCACCTCGAGGCCTTTCTTTTTCTCCGACTCGCGAAACCAACGAAAGGCCTTTGTCAGTCTCTGCCAGGCGCGGACGTTATTACGACTTCCACGCGAGGGAATTGGCCTGGTTGATATAGACACGTGAATGCACGTAACGATGCTGTAAGCGTCAGCAAATGAAAGGCAATGAAAGAAAAGTCCCGGGACAGCGAAATAGCGCAGGTGGTTTGAGTCGTTGACGTCGACTGTGAAATTTAATAGCTTTTGGAAATTCTTTTCGCGACGCGACAAAAATAATAAATCAGTGTTTCGACATCTGAGTTGAATGTGCTTATTAGTGACCACGTCTCTATTACTGATCGATATGTGTGGATCAATTTTAATCGCGAACTTTTCCCCCACCACTCGAATCGACTACCCCCACTGCCTGGATTTTTGGGTAGTGGGGGAAGCTGAGCTGCTGCGTGATTGGTCGACGAATGGTGCCAGTTGAAGTGGGGGATGATGTCAGTTGTGACTTTTAGGAGCTTGAATCGCATTTAAGGGAGGTTTGACTGTACATAAAAATTTATAATAAAAATCATAAAATAAATAATTGCAATTATACTGTTTTTTCTCCTGTATTTTGTCATCCCTTACATCGTCATCACTTCCTTTGCCTCATTCGCTCATTTTTACAGTAGATAATAGATGATTTGATGAATGGATATGTTAATCAAAATTTGTTGCGTTCGATCCATAGTATGCATAGTATACTATGGCGTGTTTTACGATGAGTTATATTAAAGAAAAAATTATATTTCGCGGTTTACAGTGTTTGTCTTCGATTGTGAAGTTATAAATAAATATTTCCTTCGCACAATGAATAATCCACTGTAATATTTAGGAACTTTTCCATGGTTTTTTTGCGATGATTAATGCGTCATGGCTTCCACGAATTCTGCAATAAAATAAAATAGTATTATTAATCAAAAATAAAAATATACAATAGAATAAAAAAATTCATTTTTTGTCTACTGAGTCTTTTTTGGACTTACCATCAAAATCGAGGGTTCCGGAACCGTCAGCGTCAATCTCATCGATCATCATGTCGAGCTCGTCGTCGGTCAAGTTTTCGTCGAGTTCGTGAAGGATGTCGCGGAAAACTTCGGTGGTGATGTAACCGTTGCCTTCCCTGTCGTACAATCTGAAGGCCTCCCTCAGTTCCTGCTGTATCGCCTCTGTGTCGACGTCCTCCTCCAAGAATCTCGACGCCAGGGCAGTGAATTCTTCAAAGTTCAGTTCGCCCTCATCTAAAAAATGTCGACATTTTTTTTTTTAATTCAGCTACTATTTTTCTTATAAAAAAATTTGACTGAATCTTACTTTCAGGTTCGATTTCACCGAGAAGAGCTTGAAGCGCACGCGAATCTTGCTGTTTGCCCATCATTCCGAGAATGGTACCCAACATGTCTGACGGAATCTTTCCCTTTCTCTCAGGATCGAAGGCGTCGAACGCCATCCTCAATTCTTTGCAAAAAAAAATTGTTATTTTGTTATATTAATAAAATGGAATTATTTCCATTGATAATTTTTTATTTACTTACGAGCTTCTTGAGCCTTGGTGAGTCCTTCCTGATCCTACAATAATTAATGATTGATTATTAGCGATTTCGGTAATCATTTTTATTAATTAATTTCACTATCACTAATCCACTGTAGCCACGACAGAAAATATTTGTGATAAAATCGACGCACTATAATTTACCATTTCAAAAAAATGTATGTGTCGCGAATCCTCTCAAATACAAAAAACTTCGATCACGATAGCGACGATCGACGGACGGATATCAGCACCGTCGAGAGATTCAACTCTTAATGACTTTTCGAAGCGTTCGATACAGACACTATGTACAGCCCTAAACACATTAATCGTTGCTAAGTTTTACGCAACGTTGCGTTCTTTAATCGGTGACCAATTAGATCATTACCAATCGATCGCACAGTCGATCGAAGCTATAATGTTTCTCAATAGACTACATCTTCATCAATTACAGTGCAAGGGGACTCCCGAAATAAATATATGACCATCGATCCATTACTGCCTATCATTTTTTTAATTTTAATTAATTTATTTAATGCCACCCAATCATTTTATTAAATAAAAAAAAATCCGGCGAACTGTCAAATTGTGACAGTGACACTTCTAACAAAGCTGACTTCATCATCATCTCTTTTTCCATAAATCAAAATAATTGTATGAAACCCACATCAATAAATGTGCAACAAAACGTTTTAATTAACAAGCAAGCTCGATTATAGCAAACCGCCGAGCAGTAAAGTTGCGCGTCCTTTAGAGGAATCTAGCTCATTGCCAAAAGCTCATCACCCGAACTATAAAAGTGTTGTGCAGCTCTGGCAAGCGGCTTTAGCCTCGATACACATGCACGCAACGTATATGCACGACCGACCACCTTGACCAATCGGATAACACTTCGATGACTCTGGGAGAGTCCGAGTGCCTGAAAATACAGCTGTACAGTGTTGTACTATAGATTGCAGGAGCGGCGAGGGGCAGCTAAAAGTTGCGGGCTCTTCGGGTGTAGGGCTAAAAATAACTATTAGCAACTTTCCATCCAAGTGCACGACTCGCTACCTTCTATCTCTGTAGCCCATTCGCGGCTTTGCGTCATATATGTTAGCCCGACGAAAATAAAACGAAGACTTATTTATCACATCGCTTGGCCTCTGCTGTACACACGTGTTTACTTTTATTTACTTATCGTGCAACTTAGTACCAACATAAACAATCATTTTTATCACTGTAGGTATTTTTGGAAACATTTTTTTGTCGAATAAATTGAAGTAGAAGAAAATTGACATCAATCACATCATTCCATCGACAAATTGAATTTTGGTGTTTGGATATAGTTCATTGCCATCAATGCAAAAAGCTTTATAAGGGAGGTTGTCTTTTTTAGTCTCGACAGAAAATGACAGAGAAGGAATGACTCGTTTTGGACGATTGGGTGGCAAAGGTGGAGGTGAATCTTCAGCTTCTTCTGTCTTCAAGCAGATGCTGTAACTCCTTCTTCCTCCATTTTTTCTCCAATCGGCCAATTCAATGGGACTGGGCTCGATGCCAGAAACGTAGCTTGCTCCACTGTATTGGGAGCTGACCCTAGAAGCCTTCGAGTCTTTTCTTCGAGATTGCCCAGGACTCGACCTTTCAGTCCACTTCAGCATCTCCAATGGTGTCAGATAACCTGCCTCAGGTTTTCTTCCCATTGAAGAATTGTTGACAGGGTTCTTGGAATTTTGTTGGTCGACTTGAATTCCATGAGGAAGGACCAGAGCCTCCACGCTTCGTTTTTTAACCATGACGACCCTTTTGCTGCCTCTTAAGAGGGAAGGATTTCGACGAATCACCAAACAGGATGAAGCGACGCTGATGATGCAGATGAGGATCAATAGACTGATGGCAATGGACAGAACGATGGCCTTGTCTTCGTTGGTCAGCCAAGTGTCGGTCTGGATGATAGGATAGGTCCTTATCGCCAGACAATTGAAGGGTGATGGAGCCTTTCCCAATTCTTCCAACAGGCAAATCGTGTAGCTGCAGTCGTTTCGAAGATTCGTCAGGATCACAGGACCCTTGACGTCACTGACACAATTTACAGAACTGGACAGGTCATCCCGAACAGCATCGTTTGTGAACCAAATCAAGGAGACACCCGAATGAAGGCTTCTCACATTTATCCAAACGTTACCATCTTCCAAAGGCTTCACAAAAAAATCCTGGTATCTCGAAGGGTACTCCCATTCGTTGGTTGAAAGCAATGATCTCCTTGATGACTTCATTATCGATATCTCGGAACTTTTGCAGGTGAACTTGACGAGCGGTGGGATTAGACTGTCAGTAGTGGTGACTGGTGACGTCAATGTAGTAGGGTTTAGGATTTTTGTCGTTTTGACAGTGGTCACATCCGTCGTCATCGACGTCAATGACGATTCTTCACAAAATTCAGCATTGGTGAAGTACTTTAGAGCGTTTCTCGCTGGAGTCTCGCATTTTGGCATCTCCTTAAGAGCACTTGGATAATCTGTGATGACATCTTGGATCCATTGAAAATCGCAAGAGCAGTCCCATGGATTGTCCGTCATCCAAACCCTGAAGGTCGGTTTGTTCAGAACAGTGGTGAACAATTTCTCGGGCAAAGTCGTCAGCATATTGTTCTTCAGATCCAGAAGAAGGAGAGATCTCGTGGCTGTTAAGGCATCGGCTTCGAAATGACTTATCTCTGATTTCGACAGATACAAAGACACTACGTTTGGTGTCGCCTGAAAGATTTCTGACGTAATCGTCGATATTGCGTTTCGCTGTATCGACAGAATCTGGACTTTCGCGAGAATTTCACCGCTCGTGATGTTTGTCAACACTCGAACGTCTCTGATGCATCCGTCCAGTGTCAAGACTTCCAGGGACTCAGCTACTGGACGCAGAAGATCGTATTCAGCCTCGTGGATGATGTTACCATCGATCTGTAGACTAGTCAAAGCTGCCAATTCCTCGAATATCCATTTCTTGAAGACCCTTATTTTTGCCGTCGTGATTTCCAGGGTCTTCATATTGACGAAGATTCCAGAGGCAAAGGAACCACGTGGCAATTCCGCGAGTGCACAATCGCGAAGCGTCAGCCAATCGATCGGCAGGTTTGAAGTCATCCAGTCCTGTCCGAGTTTGTTTTCCGGAAAAACGCAGGAATTGAAGATCAGATGCTCGATGCTATCGGTGCTGGGACATTGGATCTGGAATTCATTAGAAATTTCGAAATTGAAAACAGATCAATACTAGTAAATAATTTTTTTTTAATTATGTTTCAAGTTCAACTTGCCCGAAATGTTTGCATTATGAAGTCTGAAGCCACTTCGCCTGGATGCAGAGACTTTGGAATCGATGAACACGTCACCGTGGAACATCCAGAATTTTGACAGTAAACTGAAGCTTTTATTGCTCCAAAATTTCCAAAACTGGAAACACGTCCAAGCAGCTGAATTTGTGGGGTGAGCTTTGAAGTTTCGTTCCACGATGTCTGATCCTTGGATCCGGGACTCCACATGGTGAGAATTAACAGACCTGTGCCACTTCCAATTAATCCTGCGATGACGATCCTCCATCTCGTTGGAATTCTTTAGTCAACGCAATGAATATAATACACCACGAATAAAAAGTTGATTAAACACTATTTTTATTTTGGGTTTCAATTGCAGATTCACCTGTCAAAGGGTTGTCCACTCAAATGCCACTTGGCTCGACGCTTGGTGATGAACATTGAAATGCGAAGAACTGTCCGCTGGTCGCGGTTCGATAATTCAATATCCGGTGAATGACAATGCGGGACATTTGCACTCGCAGTGCAGAAAGATAGTGATTGACGACACTATCTTTGCACACATGTCATGGATTAACCGAATGCACGAACTGATTAACATTTCTTTATGTCGTTTCGTAGTACGAATACTCGACATTGAATTTTCGAAATGATATTTTTATCAGTAAATATTTTTGACGTTTCCGATGAAACAGAAACACAAACGACGAGGTAAGCAATATCAACAAATCCTATGCTGACAAATGATTTATTATCTGACCACGCAATTGACGTTATCGAGCAATCGGAATTTTTTTGTTCGCGGTATCGATAAATAGAAAAGAGGACGCCGACTTACTCTCGATTATAGAATCTGCAGCGGAAGCGCTAATCAGCAAATCTTCTACTGCACAGAATCTCTCTAAATATAGTCTCTTTTTGAGATCATAATGATCGTTGCAAACGAATGTTTGGAAGTCAATCTGTTAATCAGATATTTAATGCAGATAAAACTTTTTCTGCATTTTCTGATTTTAGATATCTTTATTTATCTTATATGCTCATGATGCAATTGCAACTGTTACTGTCATCATGCACCGCTCAAGGAAAACAGTATTGAAATGTAATGTTCGTGAAACCACCATCGTTTCAGTAAAGCATTCATCGTGTAAAATATTAATTTGATAGAGACGGCGATTAGCCTGCCTAAAAATAATGTCTGCATAAAAAACAAAGTACAGGCTTAATAAAGTCCGAGGTGCATCTGCATGAGTGGCTTTGCTATATCCACCAGGAATTACCCAGGTCAAGAGAGAGATTTAAAGCAGTCAGGCATCGATAACAAATAAATTCATTGGCAGATCCCCCTCGATCATTCCAAATCAAATAATGATATTGCGATTCTTTATATTACGTCGGAAGATAAGATTGCAGTTGTTGTTCAAATCATCGATGAAGAGCAAACAGAATAGATTTTTTGGAGGGATGCAGATGTATATAAGAGCCGAGTATTGATTTGATAATTTGTAGTCGTTCCTCGATTCCGAGGAATTACAATCGCAATTATGCAGCCAATCGCTATTTTCGCAATCTGCTTGGTTCTCGGGGCTTCAGGTAAGCACTGCATAAGTTCTATTTATTTTTCATTCGGTTCTTTAAATTATAGTAATAAATTAAAAAATTATTCATTCACTCAGCCCGAGAAATTCCAACCAGAATCGTTGGTGGAAGTGACGCACCCGATGGAAAGTATCCTTACCAAGTGTCTCTTCAAAAGTCGTCGCACTT
Source organism: Itoplectis maculator (assembly GCA_964034905.1). Lineage (NCBI taxonomy): Eukaryota > Metazoa > Arthropoda > Insecta > Hymenoptera > Ichneumonidae > Itoplectis > Itoplectis maculator. The sequence continues at coordinate 9,604,757 of OZ035859.1, forward strand.
TTGCGGTGGCTCGATCATCAACAAAAGATGGATTCTGACAGCTGCTCATTGCCTCGTTGGGTAAGTCTATCCACAAATATAAATTTAATATTGCAACAATGGCTTTGAACCGCTTTTATACTGACTTACGTCGTCAATCCTTCAGGCAATCAGCTTCAACCATAAGAGTTGTGGTAGGAACCAACAGACTCGATAAGGGCGGAGTGTCATACCAAGCTGACCTGATAAAGCACCATCCAAACTACAACGCACTGCTCATCAGAAATGACATCGGTCTCATTCGTGTCAACAAGGATATTGTTTTCAACAAAAAAGTTCAGCCAACAAAACTTCCCACCAGTGACTTCACTGCTCAGGATCATTCGGCCACTCTCAGCGGATGGGGAACCACTAAGGTTTGGATCATTTCTATCTGAACATTAGGAATTGTTGTCTTTTGTCGTATTTTATTGACTTTATTCTTTTTTTAGCTTGGAGGACCTGTGCCCAATCAACTTCAACACATAAACCTCAAAGTAGTTTCGCACTTGCAGTGCAAATTGTCCCATCCTCTTATACCGAAGACTGTTGTCTGCACTTTGACACATGCTGGCGAAGGCGCCTGCCACGTAAGTTGTTGTGGAATTGAGCTATCGTGAAATTATTTTGTGCGATAAATATAAAGAAAAAAATGTCATTCTTTGTCTCTGCAAATAGGGAGATTCCGGTGGCCCACTGACATCCGGAGGAATGCAGATCGGTGTAGTTTCATTCGGAAGACCTTGCGCAAGAGGCCGTCCAGATGTCTTCACCAGAGTCTGGTCCTTCATGGATTGGATCCAAGAGACGATGGAACAAAACAGTTAAAACTGCTGCAACATCGAATCCGAATTACAGATCATCTTCTACATGAAATGAATTGTCTTTAATGCAAAGCATTGATCAATAAAATTGATAAAATGAATGTGATTGTTTATGTGACTCTATATCGTATCCTACTATCGATCTGCACTAGACTTGCAGCTTTATAATCGATCGCTATCGAATCATTGAGGAAAGAGGATTTAGCAATGTCATCACTCATCGTCGCTGAGAGTATCTTAATCCCGACGTTCTTGTCTCAATCTCCGACGAACAGTGATGTTCCGATAACTGATTTTTTCGCGTTTCCTTGGTATCCGGATTTTATATAAAAGCCGGAGTCTGGTAGCTGTTCTTCACAGTCTTCCTGCATCCTGAGATCAACAATACCAGTCATGCAGCCTCTAATTCTTGTTACGATTGTTCTGGCTGCGGTCTTTGGGGCTTCTGGTAAGCATTACACTATTTTCTATCAAATGATCCATAGGACAACATCCAATAAATTTTTTTGATGGTGCAGCTCGAGACATCCCGAGTCGTATTGTTGGCGGCAGCGATGCTCCCGATGGGGCTTATCCCTATCAAGTGTCCCTCAGATCTGGTTCCCATTTTTGTGGCGGATCGATCCTCAATAAGCGTTGGATTTTGACAGCAGCTCACTGCATCGTTGGGTACGTTTTTCTAATTACCAATTTGGATGTTTTATTCATAAGCTTTGAATTTCACACTTTCTCATTGAAATTGCAGATCTAGTGCATCAAGGATTAAGGTCATCACCGGGACGAACAAGCTCAACGCAGGCGGAGACTCCTACCAGGCCGACCTCGTCAAGCCTCATCCAAAATACGACCCTTACCGCTTCGCCAACGACGTTGGTCTCATTCGCGTCAATGTTGACATCGTCTTCAACGAGAAGGTTCAACCTGTCAAACTACCGAAAGGAGATTTCTCCGCTGTGGATTATCCCGCTCGACTCAGCGGATGGGGAAGCACTTCGGTAACTCTAGAACCTACATCAGTGTTCTTATGAATTTTTTTCATAATGGAGCTGTTTTTTTAAAACGTACAATCATTTTTCTTTTGCAGCTTGGAAGCTCTCTGCCCAACAATCTTCAACACATTGAACTCAAAGTCATTTCTCAGCAAACTTGCAAAAACACTCACAACGTAGTGACCGAAGGTCACATCTGCACATTGACCAAAGCTGGGGAAGGTGCCTGCCATGTGAGTTTGGTCTTCTGATTTTTACCATAGGCAGTTCTATTTAATTTCGTGATGTCTAATGATGGTTCGATTTTGATTTTAGGGCGATTCCGGCGGCCCACTGACAGCTGACGGAGTCCAGATCGGTGTAGTGTCATTCGGAAGGCCCTGCGCCAAAGGATACCCCGATGTCTTCACCAGAGTCTGGACCTTCATGATCTGGATCCAAGAGACCATTGAGCAAAACCCGTGATCACTTTAAAAAAAATCCAGGAACAGACCACATCTCTGAAAAATGAGCTGTCTCGATATTTTGCAAACGTGTAAAGTCATCCCGAAGCATTTGTTACGATCACAAAAAATAATGAAAAAATAAAACAGATAATCAATTTTATCATTGGGTACTGTGTTGGATTATTTTTCACAATAGTCTCAATTCCCATTACTATAATTGAAGAACTACAATTATCAGTTGAACTGATGATCAAAGTTTAAGCGTTTTCTCGAAGCACGTGTCACCAGTAAGTGTCTGGAAGTTATAGTCGTGTTAACATGGTCAATTGTCTCTAGTCTAATCACTAGTCTACTCTTCCACGTGTCAAACGGTGCATTTTTCGAACGGAGTGGCGCATATGCTTCAAAGCGAGTTCCTGATCGCGATGTTACAGTCCGAATGCGTTTATTGCGACACCTGTCGCTGTAGATAGTTGTTGTGCTGTACAAACACAACATCGTTTCCTAACAGGAACAAAAATGTGGTCCGAATTTCACTTGATGTTTTTTATTACCCATCTACTAATTCCTTCAAATGCTCAGGTAAGTTGAATTGGAATTTTCAACAATGTTTAGCATTGTCAGTGGATTTCGTCTGATGACGTTTCATTTGCAGAGTAAGATGTCTACGTTCGATGAATAGTGTAGAAAACACACATTAATTAAGTGTCTCGCACGCAACGTAGGAAAAAAACGTTGATAAGGATAGACTATTCCTGGCACTTGTAGCTCTTATCAACATCGACAATTGGTTTGCTTCGGAGTGGTCATATTTTTTCCAATAATCATTAAACTTGTTCCTCTGTTCTGTACTTATTTTACGAATGTCAACGTTAATGTCTCTTAAGTAGATACAAACGACCCTGTCCTACTTATTTATGCGCAATATTTTTTAGAGTCGAATAAAAATGTGATACTGTCAACGCCAGAGGAGTGCCTACGAACTTGCGTCGAGGATGAGCCACCAAAAATATGTTATTACCACTTTACATTAGAAAACTACATCACGCTTGGGGAGTGAGTGTCAATTATTGTGTAAGCCAGATTCGAGGTTTGTCATTTTGATTATTTCCAGACCTTGTCAACTATGCAACAACAGCGAAACGTCTGATCGCATCGCTGATACATGTCAGTGTGTTTTGGCAGACGGTGTTGAGCGTGGAATTTTGACAGCCAATAGAATGATTCCTGGTCCCAGTATCCAAGTCTGCGAAGGTGACAAAGTTGTGGTCGACGTTGAAAATCATATGGCTGGCATGGAAACGGCTATCCATTGGCACGGTGTCCTCCAAAACGGATACCAATACTACGACGGAGTTCCCCTTATAACTCAGTGTGGAATCCCACAATCGACGACTTTTAGGTACAATTTTTCCCATTTCGTCATCAGTAGCAAAGACTGCATTATTTCTTCATGCAGATATCAATGGGGAGCTGATAACGCTGGAACACATTACTGGCATTCTCACGCGGGCCTCCAAAAAATTGACGGCCTCTATGGAAGCATCATCGTCCGTCAACCGATCAGCAAAGACCCAACCAGCAATCTCTACGACGAGGATCTGTCGAATCACGTTGTCCTGATCAGCGATTGGCTGCACGAAGACGGTCCGCAAAGGTTTCCAGGTTTTACGGATCATGAAACTGGTCAAGCAGCGACATCAGTGCTGATCAATGGTCTCGGACGATATCAGGTGAATCACTGCACGTGAATTAATTTTCAATGGCACTGCAACTTTATCACATGACTATCATCGACGATAATGTTGCTTTGGTTTAATATAATTTCTTTCGAGGAGTCTGACGATGGAACCACAACGGACACACCTTATCCAGTCTTCAACATCGCATCTGGACGTCGTTATCGATTTCGTCTTATAAATTCCTTTTCAACTGTCTGCCCAGCTCAAATATCTTTCGAGGGACATGAGTTGCTGCTCATCGCAACTGACGGCGAACCAATTGTTCCCGTTGCTGTCAACACTTTAATATCGTTTTCAGGTAATTATTTTTATCAGGGACAAGCTTACAATGGACTTATCTATCGATTGTTTGCAGGTGAACGGTATGACTTTGTTGTAACCGCTGATCAACCTTCGGATGCCTATTGGATACAGCTTCGTGGTCTTGGTGAGTGCGATCAAGTTCAGACCTTAGGCATATTGCGTTACGAGGATGGACCCGACGAACCAAGTTCATCAGAGCCGACCTATGACGACGGACTTCGGTTAGGAATGGTCAGTTGACGGCTTTTCCCAATAATAAATGAATATTCGATATCTTAATGGAACTCGTCCATTTCAGGTCCTTAACCCTCTTGACGGCATCTGCGATAAGCTACGTGAAGATGCTATTTGCATCAACCATTTGCAGCATCTGGAAGACACCGACGAAGGAATTCGTCAGGAACGTGCAGACGTCAAGATCTTTTTGCCTTATCGCTTTTACCTCTACGAAAGCGACGAAATCTTCGCCAATAATACTTACAAAAATTTCTTGGGTAAATTGACAACACATTGCATTTTTTTTTCCACGTTCAGATTTTTTACTTGACTGGTTTTATAATTATTTACAGTCAATTATTATTATTTGGTTTCGTTGATCGACGAAATTTCCTTTGAGTTTCCACCTTCGCCTCCACTGACTCAAAAAGACGACATCGACCCTGACATGTTCTGCAATGGGGACAACAGACCTGCTGATTGCGGTGATGACTCCAGATGCACTCACACCTTTGACATACCCCTCAATGCGATTGTCGAGGTCGTTCTTGTGGACGAAGGTTGGAAAAAAACTTGTCAAAAGAGCCACGAGATCAATTTTCTTGACTGATCATTATTTTGTGCAGTGAGCCAACCAGATCTGTCGCATCCGTTCCACTTGCACGGTAATTCGTTCAAGGTCATCGGTATGGGTGGTTCGCCGAATGGGAACATTTCGCGCATTAATTTGCAGCAAGCGATTGAAATGGACAAGCAAGGACTTTTGGACAGAAGGTTCGATCATCCACCTGGAAAGGATACTATTGCTGTGCCTTGGGGTGGTTATGTGATTTTCCGATTCCGAGCTAATAATCCAGGTTCGTCGGAAATTGAAGCCTCAGAGCAACTGATGACAATATACATTGAAATGACAGAATTGTTTGATGTCATTCGCAGGCTATTGGCTGTTCCATTGTCACTTTGACTACCACATGGAAATTGGAATGCATGTGCTGTTCCATGTTGGAACGAGTGATGACCTTCCACCCATTCCACCGAATTTTCCAACCTGTGGTAATCATCTGCCACCTATATCACCGCTAAAGTGAAGGTCCTAAGACAAAATGTTGACATCCGAACTATTGTCAAAGTACTACAATAATAAAGAATTGTTTTGATTATTCATAAATTATTTTCTGCAATGCAAACAAATCCGTTTTTGTCCACTGTTGATAGTAACGTATCCCATTTTGGTGATCAGGGAATGACAGGAATAGATTTAATCGTCAGTCGATAAAAACGATTCGATGTGTTTCCACATTTGATAAAAACTGATAATACTTCTCATAGGCAATTTAGGTAATTACACAAATATGTTCGAAATCCACCTATTCGATCATAGGTTGGTTGATTGGTGTCAATAGGTTTGAACTTTGGTTCCTGTCTGGGACTCCCCGACCACATTCTTATCAGCCACAAATCTTGATACACGAATCCGACTTCTAAGAAATGTGATCGTCCACGTGCTAAGAATACCATTCTCACTGCGAATCGTAGTCACGTCATCAGATTTCACGCTGATAATGCATGACATTAATTTAGCCCTGATACTGAGATGATTCATCCGAGTCTTTAAGCAAATGAGGATTGTTCCACGAATCTTTTAAGCATTTTAATCACATTAATATTATTTATGTATATTGTCGAATTTCCGGTAACACATTACAAAGAACAAAGTACTTAGTCGCGAGTGGGGGAAAATTATCAATAGATAAAAAAAAGCCACCGAAAGATTACGTTTTACATTTCGTATATAAAGGAGCGATTTTTGTTCACAATTCATAGTTGGCTTTCCGATAGCCCATCAATCAGTAAAATGAAGTCTATTCTGAGTGCAGCAATTCTTTTGGCGGTGACATTCGCTGTCTCTGGTAAATAAAAATTAAACTTAATAATTAATATTTTTTTTAAATTGATCACAAAATCGATTAATTATTTTTTTTATTGTACAGGACGCGAAATTCCTGTCAACGAGCTGCAGCGAATTGCGGGTGGCACCACCGCTGCTGCCGGACAATATCCGTATCAGGTTTCGCTGAGAGTTTACTTTGCGCACTTTTGCGGAGCATCAGTCTTGAACAACCGATGGGTTTTGACAGCAGCGCATTGCATCGAAGAGTAAGAATCATTGCATCAATTATAAATTATTTAATATAAAATGAATTACACAAAAATGTTCTAAAGCGAATTTTTCAATTTTTAGCAAGTATCCTTACGAAATTAGTGTCATCGTCGGCACAAATTTGCTGGCTGAAGCCGGATACATGTACCAGGCTGACACGAAGATAGTCAATCCCCAATACAACAGCCTGACGAGAGTTAACGATGCTGGTCTCCTTCGAGTGTCGAGGGACATTGTCTTCACGAATGCTATTAAACCGATCCCTCTGCCAACTGGACCCTTCAGCAAGGCCAACTACTCGGCCATTCTCACCGGCTGGGGTTCTACTTCGGTTTGTAAAAATCTCTAAATCCCTCTTTTATAAAGTTCATGAGTAAACGAAAGGATCGTTAGCAAACTATTTGAGCTGTGATTGGCTGGGACTCTCAGACTGAGTTCAGTTTCATTAGTCCTTGATAACTTTGACAGTTCTGTCAAATATCGTATTTTTTTTAATCCACTAAAAAAGGGTTTTTTTAGTGATTAACCTAGTAATATAAAAAATATAATATCTTTTTTTTATAATAATAATTTTTAAAAATCATTCGAACTGAATTTGAATTATCTGTTTTAGGAAAATGGTGGCCAAACGGAGCTACTGCAGGCCGTTCAGGTCACCGTTCTTGCGCAAGCTGACTGTCTCGAGAAACAGAAAAATGTCACCGCCACCCAAATCTGCAGTTTGGACAAGGTCGGAGTAGGCGCTTGCAACGTAAGTAAATTGTTCACTCTATTTAAAAAAATAAATAACTGTAGTATTTCGTTATCAAATTAATCACTTGATTAACTTTTATTTTTACAGGGTGACGGCGGTGATCCGTTGGTTGCTGATGGCGTGCAGATTGGTGTCACGTCGATTGTCACCCCTTGTGCCAAAGGGTCTCCCATTATATACACCAGAGTGTGGAATCTTGTTCCATGGATCAAGCAGAACATTGGCTCCGCAGGAAAAAGCTACATTGCCTAATTATCCTGCATAATGACCTCAACAAAAATGATATTCTTATCGATAACAAATGACTCTTGTATTGACGACATTCCGTAATTTGTCGATTCGTCATTTAGGATCGAAAAACACGATCGATGTATTCGATACCTTCAATAAATTAATCACTGGATAAGCCTTAATCTTTTGTATTGATAAGGATAGTAGTCACTTGTGCGCAAGGTCAATTGATTTTTATTCTAGTCTTGGGCGAAGCTGATTGGACGCACAAATATAACAGTCAAAGAGAAATAAAAACCAAAAAAAACGAATAAATAAATAATAAAATAAAAATATATATTACGACTAATAATTTTATTTGCCGTATATTTTCGTGTATTTACTTATCCTTTATTGATCTGGAAGTACCACATATACATAGTAATTGTGTTTGTGTTGTTTTTTTTTATCAACAATACAATATTAAAGAATATGACACATAGACACTTGAATTTTTAATTAGTTAACACTTTCCGTCTCAAACGCACCATTCTTTTTTTATCGCACGATCGGCTCATATTTAATCGTTTTACATATCAGTTATGATAATAATCATAATAACGATTTAATAAACAGTCATTATATCGTGCATAGACGCATAAAATCATTGTATTTCACGGTGGTATTTTTCATCCCTATTAATATTATTATATGTTAACATCGATGAAGGGCGTAGCATTTAGTATCGGTGGGTCTTTTGTGGTTCTTTCTTCTGTCACGTACACAATACTATTATCTATACTGATATCTATATAATATATATATTTACTTATATTCAGAGTATCTTATATTTTTTTTACACATGCATATCGACTTTAAAGATTGTACAACAAGTTATGACATCGCTTTGCGTGATTACAGACGAGACGACACATAGGTACGAAGGAGTGTTTAAGGTTGCATTACACCGGATAAATGGATCTATTTATTTTGTCCTGTATATTAGTTTCCATGAAAAAAACGATACGAATTTATAATTCTCGACAATAATCATTGCCTTGTCATCTTCCTTCATCATGCGGTGTATGCTACCATTATCGCTATCATTATTAATATTATTATTACTATTCTTAGTATTTTTTATTATTACATGAAGATATGTGTGTCGATATGTATCTAGCGCGTGCAAAAAAAGCACTGAGGGTCTCGTCGAACGTACAACCAAGAATATGCAATTTTTTTTTTACCTTTCCTCGTTACTTTTTTTTTTCAGCGGGAGACTCGAGGCATTCCTCTAAACTTTTCTCAAAAAAAAAAAAAGAATTAAATTGAGAATTCACTATAAATTAATTGTTTAATTGCATAAATATTCTGCCGGTTACTCACTCGTCGGGAGCGCCTTTAACGACGTATTTTCGCCCTCCCACACACACACATACATACACACACGCACGCACACAGGCACACACTGTAAGACACTGTACAAAAATACCGCATATCAGTTATAATTACATATATGGTATTTATATTAATATATTATATGTGTGTATATTTATATATATGTGTATATATAATTTATATATATAATTTTAGTTGAAAATGGTGGCGCGCCCGGCGAGACTAACCACGGCAATCGATATGTATCGACATGGTTTTCCATGAAAAAGCGAATCGTATTTTTTTTTTCTTTTTTTCTCTTTTTTTCATTTCGTCATTTCAACAATCATAGCCTCATCTCCTTAAGAAACGTCTAGATACATTTTTCTCAAACGCTACTGTGACTAACTCCTCTTTGTTTCCTGTTTGAATAAAATAATTAAATTAATTGTTTAGTGTGTGTGTAATTTTTATGATGCCAGACCAGTTGCATCGCGACGATTGTATTTGACGCCAATGCATTGTCCTTTGATTAATGTCGATTGGAAATAAAGTGTCCAATATTGATGATAAAAAAAAGATTATTGTTGAAAATTATTTTTCATTCGAATATGCCTCGTACGCATCCTAAGCTTTAATAGGGCCAGCAGAGAATCGCATTCGGCGTATTTTTCGATTATTTAAAAAAAACAAATATCAAATAAAAATTCAGTTGAATTGCAAACTGAAACTGTTACGAATAATCTTTCGGGATGCAACTGGGTTTGTTACTTCGTCGATGCTTGTAAAAAAAATAATTCAGGTATAACATCTGTTGTATAATTATATATGTGTGTATATATAATCTGTATTATCTTTTACGACTGTAATAATAATATGTTTATAATGTATAATACATATATATTGATATATAACGTGGAGATATATTAACAAATAAATTTTTCTTCATTTTTCTTTAATCAACTATTTTCCTCGTTCGTCAAATTGTCTTTCATATACTTCCGAGGACGATATGTATACGATTTTTATGGTGTATAAATTGGTTATTACGAGTAGAAGCCACCAAAGTAGAGCGCAACAGTTTTTTTTTCTTAATTCTTCAGTTTTTTTCATTAAACTCGTGGCCGATATGTAGATGATATGTATTACGTTATTATTTTTGCACGACCCGTTTCCCGAGTCTCGTCCAGGGCGCGAAAAACTCGGGAAACATTTTTTTTTTTCTTAACAATCGTGACGACATTGGTGGGACAGGTCAGGGAATCGAGGGGATGAGGTCAGGATGTTTTGTTCTATGGTATTCGGGATTTTAATTCGCCATTTCACATCCCGTGACCTTTTTTTTCAATCGTCTGATAAAATTCAATTGAATTATACAAAAATAAACTTCATTATTTGCACTATAATTAATTATACAAAAAATGAATTCGATAAATCAAACGACAGGTGTCATCGACCGATAACATTTTCCAATTTATTTTATGAATCCGTTATCATGTTTTATGCATTTTGGGGTTGAGGAGTGATGACTTTATCGTTAGAATATGATTGCACAATTATGGGAGCCAAAAAAAAAAGTTCCTCTTCGCTCGAACTGACTTTTTACCACATTTAAACGTCAACTTTTTTTTTTAGGGGTTTTCAATGCCGTGCTTACAACGTTCCTCTTCGCGTACAGACAATTTTCTACTCAGGTCACGGGAGCGATGTCACTGCAGATTTCGTGCAGTGCTTTTTAACACCGAGTGTCTGTTCTTATCTTCATCTTGTCTTTTTCTTCGCTAGTTTTAATAACCGACGTGCAAATAGAGTGCGCTTAATTTATTATATGTATATAATTCAAAGATTTTTCTTATTTATCGAGACGTTAACCTACGCGTGAATCGAATCTCGTCGAATTGCCGACGCGTTTCGAAATCCTCACTTCGCGATGTACTTTCATTTCGCGAACCAATCAAAAACGTCTTTTTTCCGAATTAATCAAATTTTTTTTAGGTGCCGCAAATTTTTTTTGACATTTGGAAAGCTTTCGCCAATTTGAAGGCAGAGTTTGCGAATTGCCGAAAAAATTCTTTGAATATTTCTAACGTCACATTGAATAACCAAAAAAAAATGAAGAAAATTGAATTGAATATTTCTAACGTCACATTGAATAACCAACAAAAAATGAAGAAAATTTTTATGGCACGCATTTTTTCCGAATTAATCAAATTTTTTTTTAGGTGCCGCAAATTTGTTTTTGTTGACATTTGGAAAGCATGTTTTTCGCCAATTTGAAGGCAGAGTTTGCGAATTGCCAAAAAATTCTTTGAATATTTCTAACGTCACAATGAATGACCAAAAAAAAATGAAGAAAATTTTTATGGCAGGTAGATTCGCCGTAACTCGTCCAGAATGCCAATGCAAAGTGTTCAATTAGCTATTCTGGACGAAAACGTTTCGAGCTCAGATCCGTTGCTTCTCACTCCGCCTGTCTTTCGCTTCGACAAGTGTCCGTTTCCTGCTCGTGCTTCCACCCACGTATTTACCGCTCATCAGCCGCCGTCATCATCTAATTCCACTCGACCAGAGTCGACGTCTTGTCGACGACGTAAATACAATACAATAGAAGAATTGCGATACAAAAGAAAAAAAAAAGAAAAAAAAAAACAATTCGAGAAACGCAGTGTTTTCAGATATGTACCAAGGAATTTTCGAGAAGCCGTGTCGAGACTCAAAAATTTCTCAATAATTTCTGATCCAATTGAAGACGTTTTTTTTTTTGGTTCGCGAACTCACCCAACACTTTTTTCAAAACGCGCTGATATGTTTATTAGTTCCGAGCGACACGAAGATTGATTCAGTGTCGTAAAAATTCGGGGGTCTCTTCTTCCTTCAATCGCGAAGCATCGATTGAAGAAAAAAAATTGTCGAAAAAAAAAAGAAAAACAAACGAACCTAAAATTGAGGCAAAAGACACTTGGCAACGAGGCTGATATGTTTAGTTTCGGTGATCGAAGTCCAATGCACCAATTTTAACGTCGACTCGAAATTAATGAAAAAAAAATTATATCTACAAAAAAATTGTATACATTTTCTTATCATCATCTCGTAATGCTTCTTTTTTTTATCACACACGCATCTTCGCTCCAAAGCGAATAATCTGCCTGATTACTTTTTGGTTTTTTTACTTTCTTTCGCATCTCGCAACTTTCGCTTACATTTAAAGGTTTCTTCGCTATCGAAAAAGCTAAGCAAAACTTTAAATTATCGCTAATGATAATTCTACATCGATTGCTTTCGACGACACAATTCGGTTGACACTCATAGCGGCCGCGCCTCCGACGTCAGGTGTCAACGGCTAAAATAAACGCGATTCGACGCGTGACTATTCGATTGTCAAATGTAAACGCGATAAAAAATGCGATGTTTCGATGATTTTTCGCAGCTGGGAACATTTAGCATGAAAAAAAAAAAATTCATCTTCCCACTATGTTCACTATTTTCATTTTTCATTATCTTCAGTAAATCTTGAAGCTTGGTTAAAAAAGCAGCGATAAAATGACGGAAAACGATGAATGTACTTCTCAGATCGCTTTCTTCCTTTTCTTCACTTTCAGCGATTTTTGTTTTAAACAATTCACAGCAAAAAAGATTTGTATTGCATCTAATGGCCCGTTAAGTTTATCTCTCAGCTCTTTTTGGTCAATGATGATTTTTTTTTTAGAATTTAGAGAAGAGCCGCTGCGCTAATTAAGAGACCGAATTGAAGAATGGAGGATGGACAGACTGATATAGCTGATGATAGCGAAGTTCTTCCAGCATTTTTTCCTACGCAACCCATTTTCTCCAGGGGAATGTGCTGGACCGAATATTCACGGTTTTCAGAAAGCATCATACACACTGTTCGCTTTTTCGACATCATCTCGTCGTCCTTTTCTCGCAGGTTTTTCCACCACATTGCAAACCATCGAAGCTCGCAGTCGCAGATCAGTGGATTGTCTGTGAAACAAGAAACAAATCAGAAACAAATAGTCTACGACCAGTCTAGTCCTGACTAATTCTATCCAGGAACCTGATTTCAGATTCTGACTATACCCAAAAAATTCTTACCAGTAATATCGATCATTCGCAAAGTATCCACAACAGTCTCAGTGACGTCTTCAGGAATATGAGCCAATTTATTATTCTGCAGGTTCAGCGTCTCCAATGAGTTGAGATTTTCGAAAATCATCGGTGGCAATATTTTGATTCTGTGGAAAAGGGTTGAAATTTATAAGACCAGTGACCAATGATAAAATACGTCAGATGAGAACCCTACTCATAGAGTATTTTCGAGAGAAAAGTTTTCCCAATTCGAATGGTGAAAATATTGCGATTGGCAAATGGAAAGTGCATTTCACTATTTTCCAATCCCAATGTGACTCTGATGACGTTTCATGTGTCTTGGCATTCTGGGATAAATTCACAGACGTGAATTGCACTGTATTTCGTTCGACTGAATTCTCAGGAAAGTTGGTGGCTTGCAAGGAAACTCGGAGTGCCAGAAAGATATACGAAGGTGGCTCTAAAAATACTCCATCGGGGTGAATTACCGGACTGGGAGTTGACCGCGACTCGACCTACGCAGGGCAAAGAGCTTTTCCCTTCCGTTCGCACTCGTGCAATTTTTTTTACTTTTTTTCTCGTTTTTTTTCGCCTTCTTTTTCTCGGTTTTTTTTTTTTTTTTTTTTTTTTTTTTTTTTTTTTTTTTTTTTTTTCGCCTTCTTCCTTCCATGTGCAGGTGTATATAAGACATTATTCGGGACTCGCGAGAAAGTCCCGAGAGTCACATAGGACGCTTAAATTTTCCGAGCCAGGTCCGCAAGAGCACACGTGGGCAATTTCGTGAAACCAGAACGACGAGATCGTTTTGAAGTTTAAGGGGACTTGTCAAACTCGGCGATTGTTCTTCTGGGGTTACTTGAATATGAATTAGGATCGGAAATATCGACAATTTTTCTCCCTCCACGAAAGTCAAAACTTTTTTAAGAGTTATCATTTTTTTTAAATTGTGATAGGTCATGAAAAGCAGGTAGAAAAAAATTTCCGGGGATAAAAATATATATTTTAGGAAATAAAAATACTTACAAATTCTTCTGAAGGTTGAGAAACGTTATCGAGTCTCCATAACCGGTGAACGCATCCTCCGGCAAAGCGGTTATGTTGTTTGATCGCAGGTCAAGATGGCGAAGTCGATGGAGACGTCGCAGAGCGTCACTGGGCACCGAGTGCAGATTATTATCGCCGAGTCTGAGATACTGAAGATTTTCTGTGCAAAAAGAATAACAATTTTGTAATTCCACATTTATTTCCATTCGATGCAATCAACGTATCCTCAGTAATTGAAACACTGCTTAAAAAGGAGACCTTACAAAAAATGTAGTAATTATTTTTAACGATTCTGGTTCTTGCATTTTTATTCTTTACACGTATAATCCGAGTTGTGATATATTTACTGCACTCGAGTCGAGTGTATCGGATTTTCTCAAATTGCTCTCATTATTAAGGCAGAAGAGAGGTTCAATGTATCATGGTCGTAATTCTTGAATTACACGAGAAGGCCAATTAATTATATATGAATATTTATAAATAATCGTAAAAATAATAATAATTCGAATTTGAGAGAAAAAAAAGAGCAGAAATCACGAGGAATTAATGTTTCACGAGAATGCAACAGGCGAATCGCAATTGCCTTTCGACTTCGCGAAACTGCAGTCGAGGATTAAACCACCAGGAAGCAGAGTTCGATGTGCTAAATTTTGCACGCGCCGTGGGCGACCCTTAAGCCGTGAGTGGCCAGAAATTCCCTCAGGAATTTTCCTATATCCACGCCGACATATCCACCCTTCCTCCCGGAAGTCGTTAACAGTTCCGCGCTGAATTCAAATGGTAATCGGACGTCCGTGCGGAAAGTGCAGGAGCTTGTTGTAAAAAATTCAAAATTAAATTTCGAAAGAACTGTCCATGTTAATTTTACTTCATACAAAACAGCTTAAAAAATGGTCTGATCAGTCACCATTTTTACCACTGAATTATTTATTCATTTTTCAATCGCGTCATTTAATCGCTTCTGTAAATTTTTTGGTGACGTCATTGTTATAGATTTGACTAATTATGTCTACAGAGTAATCGCAAAAAACGGTCCATGTTAATTTTACTTTCTATAAAACCGTTTAAAAAAATAGTCTGATCAGTCACCATTTTTACCACTGAATTATTTATTCATTTTTCATCGCGTCATTTAATCGCTTCTGGTTATTTTTTGGTGATGTCATTGTTATTGAACTGACTAATTATATCTACAGCGTAATCGCAAAAAAAAGTCCATGTTAATTTTACTTTCTATAAAACCGTTTAAAAAAATTGTCTGATCAGTCCATATTTTTACCACTGAATTATTTATTCATTTTTCGTCGCGTCATTTAATCGCTTCTGTAAATTTTTTGGTGACGTCATTGTTATAGATTTGACTAATTATGTCTACAGTGTAATCGCAAAAAACGGTCCATGTTAATTTTACTTTCTATAAAACCGCTTAAAAAAATAGTCTGATCAGTCACCATTTTCACCACTGAATTATTTATTCATTCTTCATCGCGTCATTTAATCGCTTCTGGTTATTTTTTGGTGATGTCATTGTTATTGATTTGACTAATTATATCCACAGTGTAATCGCAGTCAGCTGATTTCCCAAGAGCTCACTCACAGCTCGCGAGATTTTACGATAATGCTTCACACAGCTCTGCAATCATGCCAATTATTCAGTACTTTGGAAATCTCGCATCAGATGTAATCAAAATTGGTTGGCCACTCGTATTATCGCTTAGTGCTCATATGCACGTGCTGTGTGTTGGCTTGTCCAATCAATTTGCTGTTTTCGTTGACATTTTATCGTCGTTTGCGATTCGTATCTCACCTTCGAGTCCGATAAACGCGTCCGGGTCCACGTGGGTTATCTGATTGCCGTCCAACTCGAGGGAATTGAGCTGCGTCAGATGGGAAAAGACCCGAGCTGGTACTTCACGCAAATTATTGTGCGCAAGTACCAAGGAATCCAAACTTTTCAATCCTGTCCAAAAAACAAAGTCAATTATCCACAAATATTGACACCAGCCCAGAAATAAATAAAACTTAAGCCATTGAAGGACTGTTGTCACTTGGCTTGGGTTCTTCAAGTATACATTTATTATTAAAAAAATTAATTTTTAGGATGAATTGATTTTAGGAAATTTAATTTTTTTCAGTCTGAAGACAAATTGCATTATTATCATTATTATTCCTTTTACTCCTTTCAGGTTCACTCATTTTTTTTTCCTTAACTCTTTTGTCAGACTCCAAGTGGAAACGACATTCGGTTTTATTCAGACCCGATAGAGTCTGGGCTTGGACAAAAAGCTCGGGGAAGCGTAACGTCACTCCGAGGACGTTGCCACGTGTAAATGCATTATTCATCGGGATGATCCGAGGGATCCTCTACGAATAGCAGAAGGCAGCCGCCAAGGGGGTTGGTACAATTTTTTTTTTATTTTCAAGGCAACAGACTCTACGTCATACATGAAAATATTACTCGATGGCAGACTGTGACGCATAAAAAAAAATGTTTCCCAAACGAGGAGGGGTGAGACGCTATATATTTTTTACTTGTTAGAGGATAAAGTGCTGCGAGCTATAACTATCAGGTTACATGACTTGATGTCCTCCCTTAAGGTTCTTGGCATTAAAGTTTAATTTAGGGGCGTGGAAACGTACTCGACGATATTTTTCGACATTCTCGTCAAGGTTACAGCGATAAAGGGAAGAAAAAAAAATGGAGGGAAGGGCAGAAAAGGGGGCGAGTCAGACGCAAACGAGGGACGCAACGACGTCAATGACTTCCAGTTTTCCAGCTCAGCTTGCGAAGGACGAAATAAATATGACGACAGGTTGAGTTTCGTTGGAGGTGAGTGTGACTATTGGAATGGAGAACGAAACGCGAGATGGAACAAACGGAATAATAACAACATCGCAGCTTGGATCGTGGCTCGAGGCAACGGATTGCGAAATTTGCATGATTGCATCGTATCGACTGCGACGTCGAATGGCGATACAGAAGTGTGAGGATTGTGTATAAGGTCGATTGCGGAGGTCAAAAAGGTTCGAGGACCTTGTTAATATTTTTTTTTCTGGTTCCTCGTTCTATATTTCGTCCTATTTCATCATAAGACAAAATTATTTATATTTAGTGTAAATTACCCTCAAAGTCGCCCTCGTTGATGGCATTTATTTTATTTTCATGCATCTCCAGTTTCTTCAGCACATCCAACGATGACAGAGCCACAGTTGGGACGCTCGTCAGTTGATTTCCACCCAAATTCAGACGTTTCAATTTTCGACTGAAAAAAAAATGCAATTTTTTTATCATAAGAAAAAAAATTCATTTATTTAATTGTTTTATATTACTCACTCGTCCAATCCAGTGAACGCTTCCTTATCGATGATCGATATCTTGTTGCCGTAAAGATTGAGAATCTCCAAAGTATCCAACCCAGCGAATGATCGACCGCCCAGATTATTGATCTTATTGTGATTGAGATTCAGAATGAGAAGGTTGTGAAGATTCGCCAGAGAAGCTGAGGGAACGGAACTCAGGGAATTTTGGGAGAGGTCAAGTTGGGTCAGTCCTTTCCCTGGAAGAAATAAAACAATTTTTAATCCCTGTAAATAAAAAATGTCAAAGTGTAAAAAAAATGTCATTGACTGAAACGTCACTCACCGATCGAGCTTAACGAGCTTTCCTCGACCACAGCGAGGCTGCTGTTATGAATGGTCAGATGTTGGACGACCAATCCGAGAAAGACGAAACCCTGCAACTTCGGCAGAGTGTTGTGCCTCAGTTTGAGATAAAAGATAACGGTGTTGGGTTGTCCCTTGAGGACGTCCATCGCTTTGCCGATGTGCGAATGATCGGTGGACTCGCATATTATGTCGAGTCCGAGCTTTTTTACCGAGCACATGCATGGCGATATCGCCGCGTGTGGTGGACAATTCTGCACCGTTTGACCGATAACAGCGCCGCTCAGCGCGAGACAAAGGAGCGACAGGCAGCGCCAGATATTTCCGTTTTTCCGCATCTTCAGCTCTCAGCCTCCTTCACGTCCTTCAGCCTTCTTCAGCCAGCTTCGATGTTCCTCGTTCCTTCCAATTGACGTCACCCTTCTTGTCCTCAAAACGCCTTCAGGATGTATCCTATTGGTACCCTCTTGATTTTTTTTTTTTTTTTTTCTTGGACCTGGTTTTGCCTTCCGTCACCAACCTTTCCTAACACCTCCAACTCCCCCTAAATGACCTCAGCCTACGCTCTTCCTGATCCTGTCTCGCCTGGGTTTCCAATTGGCCAACCCTGCTTTATCCTTTCCCACTGCTTTGCCTTCTTCAGCCTGCTACTTGAACTCCGTTCTACTCATTCCCATCGTTCGCTCTTTCCCCCGCTGTGCCAGAGTGCACCAAATCTGGAAACAGAGAAATTAAGCCATGTTGTTTTAATCGTTATCACGTATCACATAGTCTAAAAGGTACTATCTTACACTGGCAAAAATCAGTAGTTGCGGCTACCAATCTTTGGTGACATCTACCAAAAAATTGGTTGCAGTTACTAAAATATTGGTAGCTCTGACCAAC
The DNA here is from genome assembly GCA_964034905.1 of Itoplectis maculator. Lineage (NCBI taxonomy): Eukaryota > Metazoa > Arthropoda > Insecta > Hymenoptera > Ichneumonidae > Itoplectis > Itoplectis maculator. Next base: position 9,623,475 of record OZ035859.1, read on the forward strand.
GATTGTTAAGCACAAGTATTAATTTTTCTCAGTGTAAATCAATGAGGAAATCCAAAAACGTCAATTCTGTTGCAACCTATTCATACAACTTCTTTGAATGTCATAGCCTTTTTTTAATTCCTAGCACATTTGACATAGTCAAAAAGGTACCAAGGATCCTAAATGAATGAGGAAATGCGAAAACCTTAATTATTCTGCAATCTGTTCATTCAACTTCAACCCTACGACGTTTTTTTTTTTTTATTTTTATTTTTTTTTTTTTTTTCAACTCTTAAATCACGAACCCAAAGCTCAAAGACCTTCTGCATGTTTGACATTAGTCAAAGGCCACGCCTCTCGTTTTATTTCCGGCAAAAGCGTCAACCCCAATTTCCACAGTACATCTGAACTTACGAATATATTTATTTCGTGCAACCCGTCTATTCTGCTTATTCCGCTGGAATTATTACAGTGGCCTAGGCGAGTCTGCTGCGTTTGTATGCGTCACGCGACTCGCTCGATCTCAACCGCTTAAGCCAGTGCGTAGTAGATCATATCGGGCTGACATCATACTCGTAAAAAGACGATAAAAAAAGAAGGAGGCAAAATGTCGAGGGTCCTTGGAGCAAAGATAACCGGAGCCGAACTCGATACATCGCAATATATGAGATCGTATCTACTGTTTCCTGTATCCTTGTCGTTTTTTTTATACCCAGTAACCCCTTGATCTCGCGCATCACGCACCTTTCTCGGTCATATCCAGTGAGAATCCAGCCAGCGAGTCGCATTCGAGTCACAACATTGTCACAAAAAAAAAATCCAAAATACTCAAACCAAAAAATCTTACACCATTATAAAAAAACAATCTAAAAAAAATTACAGCACAACACAAATATGATTTTTATTCCACTGGCACCGAATTTGATCGTTTCAACCTTCGTCGTCACAATTTTTGGCTCACGAAGAAAGCAAAAAAAAATAGTGAACCCACTTCAAGTCATTTTTTTTTTATTTATATTTCTCTCGTTAAATATTTTTCGAATTAATTCACTGAATTAATTCACCTTCGCAGCACTTTCTTTGATTAGGATCTGAACACTCAAGATTGTCGAATTCGAATCCCATTGATGCAATGATTTTTTTTTTTTTTTTTTTTTTTTATTGACTGCGTGTCAAACGTCAAAGCGATCGGACGAAGAAACTGGCGAACGTCGCGCAGTAGTTGCAGCGCCGATTGCCGCGCGGTAACGTTGCCGCGCGTTGTCGGTGACCTGGCTGCCCGCTCCGCATCATCAAACCAGAACCCTAATGGACAGTTTCCGGTTCGGGGAATCATGGGAGCTGCTGCCGCCGCCGCCGCTTCAGCTGCTGCCAAGAGACGCGCGCGCGAACGTCATCGCCTATTGCATTCGAGGTGGGAACGACAGATTTTCCGATCCTAACAATTTCCATCCATCCTTTTAAAAAAAAAAAAAAAAAAAAAAAAAAAAAAAAAAAAAACAGCAGAAATCTAAAACCACCGACAATTTTCAATGTGAAGATTCAGGTCGTAAATACGAAACCCAAGTTCGAATTGACAATTTCCATCCATCCTTCAGTCTTTGAAAATAAAAAAGCCCAGCATCAATCTAAAACCACCAACAATTTTCAATGTGAAAATTCAGGTCGTAAATACGAAACCCAAGTTCGAATTGACACTTGGAATAGGATTTTATTTTCTCATCTAAGTTCCAAAGTTGGAAACAAAGTTCGGTTCAACTTGGAATTCACTAATACGACTCTTCGAGTGAGGAAAGAGTTTTCTTAACCTTGTTGGCTAATCTCATTTCGTTGATAGATTGATACGAAAAAGAATTCAAAGAGGTGATCATTGGAAATTGATTGATTTTAGAAATTTCATTTTTTTATTATGTCAGTAATTTATTAAGTCAAAATCGTCCAAGTGTACATTTTGTCTTATATGCAGTGTTCATGTATATATGAATTCAAAGAGGTGATCATTGGAAATTGATTGATTTTCGAAATTTCCTTTTTTTATTATGTCAGTAATTTATTAAGTCAAAATCGTCCAAGTGTACATTTTGTCTTATATGCAGTGTTCATGTATATATGACAACCCAGGAGTTAACCTAATACGTACGTCTAAATCCAGGACGTGTATTACGTGAACGTGTCTGCATCTAGGAACGTGGCATTTGCAATTTGGCGTCTATTGAGTTAGGGTCTAATCGCGGGTCGTTGAATCGGTTCGCCGCGACGGGTGACCGTCTATAGCTATGAGAATCAACACAAGCAAAGAGACCTGCACGATCTGCGCATTGACTGTACCTATATACAACTCCACATATGGTCCCATTTGCTCACCTAAAGCAAATTTCATTTTCACTTTGAAGCCTTCAAAGTGCACCCTTTTAATAATTTTATAAGTAATAAAATAAAAAATTACCCAAATAGTGAGAATTTTTATTTAATATTCTATCCAGAAATTAAATAAACGAACATTTTCTCCAGAAATTAAATAAACGAAAAAATCAATAGATTTTTGTTATCATTTGGAGCACAAACTTTATTTGCCGTATAAAATAAATAATATTTATTTTATAGCAAATAAAGGCGATAAAAAAAATAGAATATTCAGGAAGGGAATAAAAGGCTCCATTGTGATTTGAAAAAATGATGAGAAAGTGGAGAAAGAAAGGAGAGAGGAGGAAAAAGGAGGACGCACGTTTAGCTCCAGTCGACGTATATCGATCGACATCGTGAGGCACGAAGCAGTCGACCTATCGAAGTGATATCACGTGCCATGGGAGAAGAACGGGAATCTATAGAAAAATCTGAGCCCTTCAGCGGAGACGCGAGACGAGGCGAGGGCACTGATAAAAGTACATAGAAAAATGTACGATATGAGATATATATAAGCCTAAGGACCATATTACCTGCATCTGGGTATTCGAGTTTACGTGACCGAGAGCTCGACATAAGGATTCCTGATACCTGATAAGACTAACTTGCAATTCTTCAATTCCGATTTTCCTATTTATTTATTATTATTATTCAATGAATTATCTAAAAAAAAAATATCGAATAAAAAATGTCCATTCGAAATAAATAGTAAAAAAAAATGACTGACTTCCTAAAACATTACGAAGACAAAATATTTTATTTGCAATTCTTCAATTTCGATTTTCTAATTTATTTATTATTATTATACAATGAATTATCTACAAAAATATCGAATGAAAAGAAATAAAATTTCCATACGAAATAAATGGTAAAAAAATGACTGACTTCCTGAAACATTACGAAGACAAAATATTTTATTTGCAATTCTTTAATTTCGATTTTCTAATTTATTTATTATTATTATACAATGAATTATCTACAAAAATATCGAATTAAAAGAAATGAAATCTCCATATGAAATAAATGGTTAAAAAAATGACAGACTTCCTGAAACATTACGAAGATAAATATCGTCCAATGAATACAACTCGCAGAGGTCTCGAACACGCAGAAGCTGAATACTACGTCGCAGTCCAAGTCTTGAATATGAAATAGGAATACAATTGGTTGAATATTATGCAAGACACGAACCATCCGCGCGAAACACTTAATCGCGCGAGGAGCCAACCCAACACTGAGTCCTTTTCATGCGCGAGAGACAAAGGAGTCAATACCAGCCGGGAAGTCACGCGGAGAAATCTTCCATTTCCCGCCGCAGGAACGTCCGTGCTTTTCCGTGGCTCGTAAAGCCCGACTTAATGTCTGACTGTTTACATACATTATCTACTTGCGGCGTTTCTACTGCGCGGAGATGACACGCGGCGAGCAAGACAGGCGGAAGCCACGATGGAAAATAAATGCCGAGCACTTTCAATCTCAAAAGAAAATAAAGTAGTCACGTGACATGAAGTGCTTCAGTTAAGGGCCAACGCAAAAAATTTAAAAAAATGTAAATGCCTCTGTACCCTCGAAACTAGTCCGACTCAATGTCTGATTATTTACAGACATTATCTACTTCACGTTTCTGTTCAGTGGAATAAAATGAGAAGGGTCAGACAAACGGAAACCACGATGGAAAATAAATGCCGAGCACATTCAATCTCAAAAAAAAAAAAATAAAGTAGTCACGTGACATGAAGGAATTCAGTTAAGGGCCAACGCAAAAAAATTAAAAAAAATTGTAGCCCTCTGTACCCTCGAAACTAGTCCGACTCAAATGTCTGATTATTTACAGACATTATCTACTTAACGTTTCTGTTCAGTGGAATAAAATGAGAAGGGTCAGACAGACGAAAACCACGAATGGAAAATAAATGCCTACTTAAAATTTTTGACAAATAAAAATAATAAAAATGAATTATATTAAAAGGGATTAAAAAAAATAGTCACGTGACGACAGAGAAATTCAGTTAGGAAGGAAGGTGGAAAAAAAAGAGAACCCTTTGGACTCTTTGTACCCTCGAAACTAGTCCGACTCAATGTCTGATTATTTACAGACATTATCTACTTGACGTTTTTGTCCAGTGGAATGAGACGCGAAGAGTCAGACAGACGAAAACCACGAATGGAAAATAAATGCCTACTCAAAATTGTTGACAAATAAAAATGATAAAAATAAATTAAATTAAAATGGATTAAAAAAAATAGTCACGTGACGACAGAGAAATTCAGTTAGGAAGGAAGGTGGGAAAAAAAGAGAACCCTTTGGACTCTTTGTACCCTCGAAACGAGTTTTTTGCTCCGACCTGTCCTTTCGCCTGTGCATCAATGTTGTACATACACCGAATGGATGCCAACACAGCTTCGGCGCTAAAGGTTGAGCTACGTGGTATCGATTCCGCACGTAACCTGCAATCTGTTACGTGCTACTGTGTTCGTTTTTTTTTTTCTCCTTCGTCCCTTTTTCGTTTTTCCGCCTCTCGTTTGGTCACCGAAACGTGCGATCTCGTCCCTCGAAGCCCAACGAAAAATGTTTCCAATTAACTGAAAACGAGACAGTCGACAGCGTTGCAGATTTTTTCGCGAAATCATTTTTCCAGCTTGTTCACCGTTTTCGGTACATTAAAAGCGACGTAAAAATTGTTGTTCAACAAGGTGGCAATTATTGTGCACGCTGATCACGAAAAAAAACACTACGTGTCGAACATTTTTCATTGTGCAATAGCGACGCTGGATATGTATACTATTTTTATTTGCAAGGTCAGTCGATTGTCAATTCAACACTCGTCGAATTGACATCTTTCGACTGATACGTCGCCATCGTGCGGTCAGATTGACCGCAACTCAATCACTATTTTTTCCCATAAACCCAATCAAAGTCGATTCCACAAATCCAATTTCGTCTCAAATTAAATCAGTCATTGATATATATTTTTTAATTTCAAACGCAATTTTTTAAACCAACAACTCATGTTTATTTATTTATTTTATTAGCATTATTATTTGCTTCTACGTTCAAATTTTATTTGGTATCAATAAAAACGAGTCCATTGATGTGATTGGTTGCGGCAATCCGGACGAGTTCGATCGGCGACGTAACCTCGATTCTCGTCGACGTGAAAATATATTTCGAAAAGCCGAGGAGAATAAGATATGTGTGGAGGGGGATATATATAACGGGGATATCCGGATATCTATAGACTATCGTGATGCACGAAGATTCAAACAAGCGTGCATATCCCTGATTGCAGCGATACTGGGAGACCAGAGTTCATACAGAACGAGACGTACGTGTTCCATAATCCCTTATCCCATGCAAGGTTCACTATTTCGTTCTCGCATCCCACCCACACTCGTCTTCTCTGTTTGCTTATCCAGCGTGCATTGAGGGAGAGGGGAGGGGGGTGGTGGGGGCCTCTCTTAATTTCCGCTCACCTGCGCTCTTTGCACCGGCTTTGCATTTTCTCGTGCATCGAAAAATACGAATACGTTTGCCTAGTCATAATATTCCGCCATAGTATTCCGGATCCAGGCGAACTAATGTAGAGCCGATCGAAAGCCGATGTCCTTTCTTTTCTCGCATATCGGAATTGCTTTTTTTAATATTTTAATTCGCCCTCATTTTATCCTTTTTTTTTGGCGAAAAAAAAAATTTTCGATTCAACGAAGTTTTAAAACCCTATCCGATGGGAAATTTTCCGCTGATTCCAAAAATGACGGTTATTTGCCCGAAAAGTAAAAAATTCGGGGAGAAAAATGCGAAAAACGATTTTTCACTTTTTTCGAATTTTTGCAGTTTACTAAAATCGATGGCATTTTTTTTTGGATGCATGGAATCTGGATTTTCTTTTTGCATTCGAAAGAAGACACTACAACGAAGAGAACGCCGCAAGGCTGAAGGCGATATCTCGATGTTTCGATTTTTTGCAGATTTTTAAAGTTGACCCTAAAAAATTGCAAATTTTTAGAAGGGGTACCCCTTGCCATTTTTTCGAAAAAAATCGAAGAATTTTTTTTTCGATTTAACGAAGTTTTAAAACCCTATCCTACGGGAAATTTTCCGCTGATTCCAAAAATCACGGTTATATGCCCGAAAAATAATAAATTCGAGGAGAAAATCGCGAAAATTGATTTTTTTTTTATTTTGTTGAAAATTGCCATAAATAGATAGACGAGAATAATGAGGAGAAATACGAGAGGAAAGCGAGAATATCGAAGGTGGAGGAACGCAGCACCGTCGAAACGTATCGCGTGCAACGTGTGATATATGCGATAGCTCGGCCGAAACGAAGAACCCGTCGATATCGATGCTGCCGATAAACTCCGGTGTATATATCGGGCGGAGGTCGTCCGACCGCGATAGCATTGTTGGCCTTGCGGAATATGCAATCTCCACCGTTGTAATTGCACGGTGCGAGCGAACATACGGAGCGAGTGGTACATGTCGACTGCGAAGCCATTCGAGCAGCGTCGAGGCGACTCGACTTCATTAGCATCGACGTACGTATTAACGACCAGGCGAAGCAAGAAACAACGCACGACCCATCGGAATCAACCAACAGATTTCCGCCGCTGCGTCGATGAACAAATAATTGCCCCAATAATTCCTGCAATACTTTCTACATTTTCATATTTTTTTTCATTCCATTACAAATTTTAAAACAATTGCTTAATTTTTAATAATTCATAATTGCTCCAATAATTTCTGCAATTATTTCTACATTTTTCATTTTTTTTTATTATTTATTATTTGATAATTAATAATTATTAAAAATAATTCCCCAATTCCCCAATGATTCCTGCAATTATTTCTAAATTTTTCATTTTTTTTTATTATTTAGTTTTTGATAATTAATGATTATCAAAAATAATTCCCTAATTCCCCAATAACTCCTGCAATTATTTCTACATTTTTCATTTTTTTTATTATTCATTTTTTGATAATTAATAATTATTGAAAATAATTCCCTAATTCCCCAATAATTCCTGCAATTATTTCTACATTTTTTTTTTTTTTAATTGCCATTGTAAGACTATTATTTAATTTTTTCGCGTGCTGGACAATCGCGTGAAATGTGCAAATAAAATCGATAGTCGAGTGCAGATCGAAGCGATTATCAGGTTATTACCGATTTGCAGCCCCGAGGCTGCGACCGGAAGGCCGTATTATCGGTTTGCGAATAATCAGCAGAGCCAACACCGAGTCACACACACAACGGTCGTCGGCTCATTGGAAGCCCAATGAGTCTCGACGAGGTTGACGGATCGACTTGTAATGCCTCTCGGATATTGACCCGGGCAATCGGACCTACGTACGAGTCGCGATAATCGCGATAACATCACTCCTGGTTTCCGTGTTTGCTGCGAGGTGACGTTTTTTTTTTCCTCGATCCTATTGAGGATAAAATATCTGCAGCACACCTGAGTGTTATGCACCTGACCCTGAACCAGGGATAATATTACCACTACAGGACCTCGATAATAATGTCTAGTTACTGGACACCTCATTACACCGGAAATTACACCTACGTAATTTCCCAAACCCATAAATAAAATTGTCATCTCTTATTCAATTATTTTGTCGCTTTAATTTTTTTCCCATGTCTCTCATTCGCCTCCTCAATTTTTTTCCCATTTTGCCCATTGCTTTTTTAAATATTTTTAATTCGCCCTCATTTTATCATTTTTTGGCGAAATTTTTTTTTTTTCGATTTAACGAGGTTAAATTTTATTTTTTGTTTTTTATTTTTTATTCCACGTAGAATCAAAATAAAAAAAATTAAAAAAAAGATATGAGAATTGATATCGAAGCTCTTATCAATTTCAACAGTCACATTGCAGCCTCCAGAAAACATTCGCGACTCTCGTCCGCGATAAAAGCCCAATGCTCGCTTCTCTTTTGCTTGGCAGAGGTACGAAAAAAAAAAAAAAAAAAAAAAAAAAAAAAAAATGGGCAACGAAACAAAGCAGCGAAGCGCGACTGTTCCACAAACTCTTTTCATCCTCCCCCACCCCTTCGTTTTCGGGTGCGTTCATCAGGCTGATGAAAGCTCCGGGGAGGCGAGCGGGGTCCGCGGATTAGCGAACTCGTTATAACGAAGTACCCGGAGCGCGCCCGGGTCATATCCCACTCGGGGAATAGGCGGAACGAGTGCAGAAACGCAGCTCGCAATTACGCGCGGTGCTACACGCGGAATAACAGATTTTTTCCCGCTCGTCTCCCGTTCGTTTCCATGCTGATTACGTCCCTCACTCTCTTTTCCTCCCATTTCGCCCATTCGTCTCCTCAATTTTGTCTCATTTCGCCGATTCGTCTCCTCAATTTTTTTCACATTTTGCTCATTCGGCTCCTCAATTATTTCCATTTTGCCCATTCGCCTTAACAATTTTTTTTCCCATTTTGCCCATTCGTTTTTTAATTTTTTTTCCTATTTTGCCCATTCGTCTTCTCAATTTTTTCCCATTTTGCCCATTCGTCTTTTTATTTCTTTCCTATTTTGCCCATTCGTCTTCTCAATTTTTTTCCATTTTTCCCATACGTCTTCTCATTTTTTTCCCATTTTGCCCATTCGATTCCTTAATTTTATTAATCCCAAAGATCGGAAAATTCTTCGCGAAAATTCTCCAGCACCAAATTCCGACAATCAAGTCGCATAAATCCAGCGGCGAAAACCTAAATCCACACGAAAAACGGAAGAAAGCCTCTTTACCTGATGAAACGAAAATTCAATTTTCCATACGTCCGATGGGAAATAAATTGTACGATACGACGAGGCCGGGAATGTCGTGAAACTTTATGATCTCATCGCGTCTCGCGTCGGCGATGCGGGAGAGGCCAGGCGAGTGCCTGGCTTTTCCGTCGAAACTGCCGGAGGAGGGAGAGAGAGAGGGCCACGGTTGTAGGTAGCCAGTGGCGGTGATGTCGGAGCAGCTATGGCTGCACCATGGCCGATCAATGCGGCGGGCCATCCCATCGAGCGCCCAATACTCTCCGGCACCGCTGAAACTGCTGGTTCGTACCTCCCGACTGCTGTTGCCTCAGGGCCACCGAAGTTTTGGAGGTCAAATTTTTGGCGCGAAAGACACCGTCGAGCAATTCGTCAACGACGACGGCCAACAGGTGAAAAATTTCGGTGGCGAATGGGCGAAATAAAAAAGAATTGGAGGCGAATGGGCAAAATGGGATAAAATAGAGAAGACCAATGGGCGAAATGGGAAAAAGATTGAGAAAACGAATGGGAGAAATGGGAAAAAAATTAAGAAGCAAAATGTGCAAAATGGAAAAAATGGGTAATTTTTATTAAGTGAAATAAAAATATGATTTTTGTATTTTCAGGAAAAAAAATATTCAGGAAATTCAGGAAAAAAAATCCATTATCGAAATGTTGATTCTGCTGAAATAATTCAATACCCCATCTTCGAGGTGCGGCGATCTTGAAATATAAGAAGGCAAAAAAAAATGCAGTTTCGCGAGGCACGTCCCATTTCGCGCGACGACGATAAATCAGCGTCGCGTCGTTGATGGCGTCGGCGGCGGAGGCGAGGCGAACGGGTCTGCGACGGTGACTGAGAAGGAAATGTGGTAGAACCGCGAATAGAAGCGACAATAAATTTCTGAAGGGTTGGGAGCGGCCATGACCAGCAACCGGCGCACCGGCGACGGTGAACCCGTTGAAGGTAGTAGGTATACACCAACGACGCGAACGCACCTCCGAGTTTTCCCAGGAAAGCGTAGTACGAGGACAAAGACGACGAATGGATGGCTATAAAAATTGACGAGCCTTGGTACACTCAATCCTGGGAATGGGACACACTTCGAACGTGTTCCGAAATGTCTCAGGTGGATACAAAGTGGATCTATGAAAAAAAAATGGTCAGGAAAAAATGGTCACTGGAAAAAAAACGCCTCCCATTTTTTTTCTTCAAAGGCTAATTTTTCCCATGGACTATTTTTTTCGATGGACAATTTTTTCCATGGACCATTTTTCCGATGGGTCTTTTTTAACATAGGCTACTTTTCACATGGACCATTTTTCCCATTGCCAATTTTCTTCCTACCCGAAATTTTCTCAGCGCCCAATTTTTTCGACGAACTATTTTTTCCACGAACCATTTTTCCCATTACCAATTTTCCCAGTGCCCATTTTTTTTTTATTCGACTCCGACGATGAATCAGGAAAAACGATCGACAGACGTTTTCATTCCGTTGCCACGGAAAAATATCCCAATCGAGGATATAGCGAAAACTCAGGCGACACGCTCGCGTCTATCACACTTTGTTCTCGCTCTCTTTCTTTTTTCGCCCATTCAGTCACAATCTTGTGGGCGGACACGTGACAGAGCGTACAACAGGGCGCGGGACACGCCGTACGTCATTGGCGTGTCGCGGCACGAACGGCGCGTGCTCGAATCGTCGGTGGGTCAGCAATACGTGTCACGCGTGGTCGACGACTCCGGACGACGACGAGAGATACGGGAACCCCGTTCGTTTCTCTCAGTGTCAGCCGAGTCTGACTCTCCGTCTGTCCGTTCGTTTCGAATCTCTCTTCGCCTTCGCCGAGGTTCATTCGAAATTTGACTTACAAATAAGTTTGTCTGAATTTTCGTTTCCATCAGAAATACCCCTTTTTTTGTCAAAATTGACTTCAACTTTGTACTAAAAAAATTGTATGGGAAAATTAATATCAGAAATAAAAATTGACTTCATCTTTGTACTAAAAAATAATGATAGAAAAATTGATATCAGAAATTAAAATTGACTTCTACTTTGTACTAAAAAATGTTGATGGGAAAATTGATATGAGAAATTAATTGACTTCGTCTTTGCACTAAAAAATGTTGATGTGAATAATTAATATCAGAAATTAAATGTACGATGACCTTGAAATTTATATTTAAAATGAAAAAAATTAAATATGCAATTTCGTGGGTAAAAAAGATAATTAAATTTCCGAATTACATTCAGTCTGTAAACTTAGTAAACGCGATAAATCTTGACAACAACGTAGCAAAGTCGAGGTATATGCCCAAGGCGACTATAATTTTCCCCGAGGCTATGGAAAATTACTCGGTTCTGTACCGGCGGTTACATCTCCGCCAGCCCCCGGCGGCCGAGTGCTTTAAGCACCGGCGGCAATCATCCGGCCCCGTTAGACCTCGTCTGAAACTCCGGGAAAGCGTAATTTTACGATTCTCCCCTCCCAAATGGCCGTCTTCTAATCAGCCCCGACATCCTTGAACTCGTAACCCAGCCCAGGAAACGTCCGAAAAAAAAAATCATTCCTCTACTTGTTTATTATCCTTAATCAAACCGAAGCATAAAACAAATTTCTCTTTTAATATCAAATTTAATCAGAAACAAAAAAAAATTAATACGTAATAATACTGAAGCATCAAAAAAATCCTTTTCTTTTAATATCAATTTTTTTTCGGTAATTAAAAAAATTAAAACGCGATAGAAATATTTAAAATAAATAAAAAGGGAGCGCGAGATAAAAGGAAAAAAAATTGGATTGAAAAAAAATCATTCCTCTACTTGTTTATTATCCTTAATCAAACCGAAGCATAAAACAAATATCTCTTTTAATATCAAATGTTTTGTTCGGTAATTAAAAAAATTAAAACGCGATTGAAATATTTAAAGTAAATAAAAAGGGAGCGCGAGATAAAAGGAAAAAAATTGGTCGTTGGCGAAAATTGCACGCAGAGGCGATAAAAGTTCGCCATTAGGGGAAAAAGACGTAGTACACGCTTGAGACCGCGAGAGGGCGCTCGTGCTGTGTCGGGCCGCCGCCGACGCCGCCGCTGCGGGAGCCACTGACTCCATTAAGCGCGTCTCGCGCGTCTCGCGTAAACTTTCTCTATCTTTCTTCGGGGGCTTTCTCATTCACCGAGGGTTACACGAAGGCTCGTGGGCGAGTGGTATACACGTCGTTCGGTCGGACGCGGCCACCGTCGGGCGACCCAGTTGAGACCGCGGCGGCGGTTTCCACGTATTAAACCGAGAATAAAACGCAAGATAATCTGAATAACGAACCGCGCTACTTAGCGAACCGCACGCGTCGCGAGATACCGAAACGGGCGCCATTAAAATAAAAATAAATAAAAAATAAAAATAAGAAAAAAGATTTTCCACCACTGAAGAGAATTTTTTAATTCTTGAAAAAGGGGATTTTAAGAAAGGTACAAATATCAAATTCCTGGTGAATATTAAATTTACGAATAAACCAGCGAAGAAAAATTATAAAAATAAGAATTAAATTATTTTAACAATATTTAACGAAAATGAATAAAAAATTAAAAAAAACCGCTAAAGAGAATTTCAAAATTCTTGATAAAAAAGATTTTAAGGAAGCTACAAATATTAAATTCCAGGTGATTATTAAATTTAATTCTGACGACGGATAAACCAGTGAATAAAATGTATAAAAACAAGAATAACATTAATATAATTATTTTTAATGTTTGAATTAAATATTTATATATCGAATGCGGTATTTCCTGGGCAAACGTGATTTCTCCAGTGTTCGAGTGACAGAGCCAAATGGCACGAGACGCAAAGACGAACTGCCAGGGGGATGGAAGGGGGGGAGGGGGGGGGGGGGGTATCCGGTCTTTGAGGAGAACGTCGCATCAATCCCACTGGTGCATTTTCAAACACGAGCGGAAGATTTATAGACGATGAGCACAGGCGGAAACTGCGGATGTAGAAAAGGGGGGAAGGAAAGGGGTGAGGGGTGGTTTTCGCCTGAGTAAATCTCAGAAACGCCTCGTCTCGTGAATATTATATTACCCTTAAATCATAAACCATCACCCAGGGAACATTGTGCAGTTCACTACGTCGAATAAAATTCAAAGGCAGCTGAAAGTGACGATAAACTCGTGTCGATGAAAATCCAGAGTCCGAAATTTCCTTACATCAATTTTTCCAAAAGGTTTAATTTTTTTCCAAAATTGACGAAATAATTAATAGGGTCCCAAATCAGTGCCTTCAATTTTGTCAAAAGGGTTTCGGTGCATTGTTAACAAAGTTGCAAATATATTTGCATGTTAATTGGTGCATCGAACGTAACGAGTCAAATCTCAAAGGCAAACGCATGGATTGAAGCCTCAGTCGCGATGCGCATTAATCGTGTGTTTCCGGATTAGTCGTAGAGAACTCGAGGGATAGTGGAACATTTGCCAAAGTAGTCTGAGCACTGTACAAACTCTCGTAATGTTCCGGCGCTTCTGACGTGATACAGCGCCCGGCGCTTTCTATCGCATTACAGCGCTGTTAAGGAGCTTAGTGCCAGTAGCTGTACTTACGCTACCCCTGTCCCTGGGTTTACATCGACCTGGGTCAGCGGAGAGCACCCTCCAAATTACTCTCTCAACGTGGACACACGAGCTAAACCTTCTCGCGTTGCCTTTACAATGAAATATTCGACATTCATGAACTTCTGGTTTTCCACAAATTAAATAAAAAAAATAAGACCACAAAGAACGTTGAGTCCTAATCAATTTTTATTTTTACGAAAATTAATTTTCATCTATTTAAAAATTTTTACGATGCAATATTCGACATTCATGAACTTCTGGTTTTCCACGAATTAAATTAAAAAATAAGCCCACAAAAAACGATCTAATCAATTTTTATTTTTACGAATATTAATTTTCATCTATTTAAAATTTGTTACAATGCAATATTCGACATTCATAAACTTCCGGTTTTCCACAAATTAAATAAAAAAATAAGGCCACGAAAAACATTGAATCCTAATAAATTTTTATTTTTATTTGAAACTTAATTATCATCTATTTAAAATTTTTTAAATGAGTAAAAATTAATCCTAGTGAATTAATTTTTATAAAAGAAATTAATTTTGAAATAAAAGCAGGCTACGAAAAAGCCTCGAACAATTTGTTTGATTTACGTCAAAGTTTATGAAATGTAATAGCGATTTATTTGCCTCGCTGAGGAAATAAAATTGAAAGAAAAAATGTTTTCGCAACTAGAAACCGTTGAGACTTAATTCCCGGGTCTCGACTCTCTCCGCGATACTTAATAACAGTTCGCCTCCGATAACATTGAATATATAAGTAGAAATATCGTAAAACAAAAATTAATAAAACTTTCCAATTTACCGCTGCGAGAGGAACTTTCGCGCGAAAAAAAAAGTTTTGTCGACTACGCATTAAAGTTTGCCAGGCGAGAAAAGACGCTGACGGTGGAAAACGAGAGGGGGGAGGGGAGGGGAGGGGGAGGGAGTTTCCATCTCAATTTCCTGCTCGGTCCAATTAAGTTGACCGATTGGTAATCGAAAAGGGAAGATTGTCGGACGTGAGTCGACCGTGGCGAAAATCTATCGACGCAATAAGACCTCCGAGCTTTCAATTGTCTTATTTATTTTTCGTCCGCCTTCGGAATTTAATTCGACCGTTGTTTTCTCGAATTTCTCGACGCCCACCAAATCCAACGTTTTTTTTTGTGAGTGGGACGAAGTCCGATTCGTGACCGGAAACGCTTCTGAACTTTGCCGAAAGCTCCGGAAATGCATCGTCCATGTCTGGACGATTCTGCGCATGCGCAGGACGATCAAAAAAAATTTTTACTCAAGCTGAAAACTATTAAAAAAAAAACCCCAAATAAAAATATTTTTTACGTAATCTCAAAACTATTTAAAAAACCCAAATTAAAGAATCTTTTATTGTGCTTTAATTAAATTTTACTTAATTACTCAAAATTCTTTGAAAAATGTTTTAGAAAAAAAATTTGGTAAATAAGAATAAAAAAAAAAATGTTAGGCCCCCTTAAATGATCGCAGCCACTCGCAGCTTTTTTCCTTCTTTTTCATCTCTCTTCCTCGTTAGAAAGATAACGAGATTACTTCGAAGAGTCCACACTGATTACACGGAATCAAGAACGGATCTCCGGTGCCTGACAGTCCTTCCTGATAGTCAACCCTTCCGCTTCGCTCCGGCTTCAGCGGTCTTGAAGCTGTTTTTCTTCCTGCGTATTTCCCTCGCGGGTTCTGCAATCGATGGAGCAGCCATTGGAAGTTGGAGAACGTTCTCGTTAGTCACCAGGACTGAGGAGTGTTACGCGATGGGGTCGTTCGCCTTTAAGGGTTGGTTTTAAGGGCTCCAAAGAGGAGGGGCCAAGGCAAAACCATTCGCGAATGGTACCCATTAGTGACAACCGAGACGTGCCTTATTACGGTCCATTAGGCGACGTTTCCTAAAATAGTTCGACGCGATTCCTCGTTAAAATTGTCATCAAATTAAATTCGCCCTCGCTAAAAGCTCCGAAATTTCGGGTCATCTCGGTTCGCCGGATTTCGCGAATAATTTTACGAATAAATCTCACTTGAACATTTTTATAATTAAAATTTAATTCTAATTGAAAAAAAAAAATATTTTAATTATTAGAGAAGTCGCATTTATTATTAATGAATTTCCACGACTTTTCCGAAACGTCGAATTATTTCTGCAATCGACCCTTTTCGCTGTCCCGCCCTTTGTCCCCCTCCCCCCCTTCATCCTTGCGTAAAGATAGACATCGGAAATCGTTATCGTAAAAGGTTCGCAGGTGGTCGAAAGCTCAGCTTCCAAAAGCTCAACAGCTGAGCGGGAATAAAATATGATTATTGATTTTTCGCTGGAAGCGAAGTTAATGACACATTTTTAGCCACAAAATCTCAGTGAAAAGTAAGTGTAACCATTTAATTGAAAAAAATGATAGCAATTGTTGTGGAATTAAAAAAAAATGAGGTAAATTGACTCGTTCGAAATTTAGGTGCAGAGCCGAGTGAATATCCCGCGAGAATCGAGCTATTGTAGTGACAGCGTCCGCCCACTCTGCCGGCAAAACCGAACTATACGGTCGGTATATACATGTATATAGGTGTATATACGTATACATATATATGTGCTGCTTGTGCACGTCATTCTATACACCCTCATTTCCGTGGCTTAGCCGGACCATGAATTAATTTCGGCGCGGCTACAATCAGCTTGTCTATGCGTTCGTCGCGTTAATTGCTTTCGTAATTAGAAACTTTGCGGCCAGTTTTCGCGGTCTCGACTGTAGTGGCGCCCCAGGATTAGTCACTCTGCGTAGTTATCGTCTAACGTTCCACCCAAACTAAAATAAAAAAATGAAAAAACTTAGATATCGATAAAAGGTTGCACTCGAAAAAATTCGACAACAAATTTATTCGCCTAATATCAAATAAAAACGAAATAAATAAAAATTGAAAATTAAAGTAAATGATAAATATTTATATTTTCCTGAATTTTATGCGGTAATAGCTTTTTATTATTTTTTATTATTTTTTTATTTTACACACATGAAGACTCATTTCCTGTTAATATTTTATCACCTTTTTTATGTTACTCAGCTTTCGTCCTCTTTGTGAGGGTGAAAAAAATGCAGAATAAGCAGAAACACGAGACGACAAGATTAGCAGTGAACAAAGCTGCGCTGGTGGCGAACACATTCCGGTGGTCCGACTGTCCAGGAGTCAAGTAAATTTGCCCGGAGCCAACCGTGTCTGACTAATTTTGCAGCAATAACCCGGCTGCGGACCACCGTTGCCGCTGCTACTCGTCGCTGTAATTTGTGTGCTGCCGCTAAATTCCCATTCGCAGGGTGCGGTGGTCCCCACCTGGTCAAGTCGTCCATACTAAATTCTCTTTGCGCGCGACAGGACGAAAGGTTGACACTCTGTTCAATGTCCAAATATTTTAGGTCATACGTAAAATGCTTCTTTGCTAAAAATAAAATTATTTCACCTTAAGCAATAATACGAAGTCTGCCAATTTTAATAATTACAAAATTAATTAGTGAAGATACTTTATTTCATCTTAAACTTGGCAAAAATAATACGAAATCTGCCAATTTTAATAATTACAAAATTAATTAGTGAAGATACTTTAATGCACCTTAAACTTGGCAACAATAATACAAAGTCTGCCAATTTTATTAATTAAAAAAATGTAATTAGTGGAAATGTGCGAAGGAAAAAAAATATACTACGTTTGCCTTTGAGTTCAGTCATCGCAAAAAAATCCATACCATAAAATCTTAGGGTGCACAAAATAATTGCGTGGTATCCGGCAGTTCGTCCCTTCGGTTGCGTGATTGCAAACCGCAAACTCACATTTTTTTTAATAAGCAGACCAGCGACCAATCAGTAATCTGTCAGCAATCTGTTAATTAGACCAACCCTGAAAGGTATTACAATTATATTTCTTATTTCACGGGTCTTGTAAATACAACGGAACTCTAAATCGTTCATTCACTGGTCGGGTCACCCTATATTTTAACAAAAAATCTCGACGTAAAAAAACAATACTAAAATTCCCATAATTCAATAAAAAGTCCCAGCTTTTCTACCCAAGATTTCAAACTTCGAGATGCGTCCGTGTTTTTCGTTTAATACATTCGTTAAGAAATTGTAACGCCGCGAGAGGAATTAAGCCCCGAGCGCTGGGATGCAAGATGGTAGTTAAAAGTGGGCAACCGGTGCTATAACTGTAGTTGAGAGGTAACCGAGGCGGCGAGGTATCTTTATGGGATGACGTCTCATTTTCCCGGTGGTACTGGCCAATTTTCACCCTTCTTCGTCCCACCAACCCCCCAACGTCGTATTCACCCCCTGCAACAAGGAGGATGTCGTCGCCGGAGGCTCAATTTGCGTTGCCAGGGGTACGGAACATCCCTCCAACCGTTGGGTTCTTGCAGACTCTCCGGTGACTGTCATATATACATAGGAAAGTAGACATATACAGACATACACATATATATACACACCGAGGGGTTCGGTTATGAGAGGTCTGAGGGTGACCCTAACCTCGCCAGGCTGATAAAATATTTAACTCGCCGAGAGTGGCAAAAGTATACAACCCAAAAGCTTCTTAGTATTCTCGCTAACCTTAACCATCGCAGGGCGAAAGATATTCGGGTTGAAAGCCTTCAACTTGGCTCCATTTGTAAGAAGAAGCTTCTAGGATTCGTTCGAATGCGACATTTGGACCTCGTGGAAGGTTCGTTAAGACCTTCATTAAAATCTCTAGCGCCATTTATTATCAAGAGGGCATTGGGAAAGGAGTCAATAAGCCTCGAACGTCGTCAGCAGTAGTGGAGGGCATATTTGAATTGGAGGATGATAATGGAGGCTTTGTAGAGGCGAAGCTGCATTTGCATCACGTTGAACATTTGTTAGGTGGTTGCATTTGTAGGAAGTTGGAGTTCAACGTCATTTAGGTTATTAAGACAGTGTCGTTTGTTATCAGGAAGGCATTGAGGGATGACGTCAATGAGCCTGGAACATCATTGGCACTCTTTGGACATTTACTGAACTTGGCTGAAGGGTTCTTATTGGTCATTCGAAGGCTGAAGAAAAGTTTAGACCTGGTCCCAAAATTCCAACATGATCTGTTCTTGAAAAACTAGCTAAAGGATGACCTCTACCTTTTTCTTATCTTTGATAGTCACAAGAAAATTGCAATCCCAGAATTCCAACATGATCTGTTCTTGAAAAACTAGCTACAGGATGACCTCTACCTTTTTCCTATTCTTGATAGTCACAAGCAAATTGCTTATGACTGTGAAGAAAAATTCTTGAAAAACTGGCTAAAGGATGACCTCTACCTTTTTCCTATCCTTGACAGTCACAAGCAAATTGCCGTGACTATAAAAACAATACTTGAAAATTGACATCACTTTGCATCTCCCCAACGCCCACGTCTTTGTCGTTTCTGCCTGAGACAAAGAAGGTGGGACTTCAAGAAGGAAGTTCAATGGTTGCTTGAACATCGTCGAGTGTCCCAGAGCGTCTGGAACTCGAGAGGCAGAAGGAAGGTTTGCGAAGGTTGCGAAGGTCTTCGAGATGCTTTTACGTCTTCCTTCCCTACATATTTATTTGTTCTGGCTTTTCAAGCTCCCCCGCATTTTTGGTCCCTACGGTTCACTCAGGAAAACCTGGTCCACATTTTTTTGTACGTAGACAAAATTGCAGCAGAGCCACCACAATTTTTTTTCGAACTACTATTATGATTATTTACACATACTATAAATCATGTATCGTGATTCGGTGAAGGAAAGTCACTTTTACTATTTTTTCTTCGCCCCCTCTTTTCGCTCTTTTACGATCAGAGTAATCCACTGGAAAACCTGGTCCACATTTTTTTGTACGTTGACAAAATTCCAGCAGAGCCATCACAATTTTTTTTCGAACTACTATTATGATTATTTACACATACTATAAATCATGTATCGTGATTCGGTGAAGGAAAGTCACTTTTACTATTTTTTCTTCGCCCCCTCTTTTCGCTCTTTTACGATCGGAGTAATCCACAGAAAAACCTGGTCCACATTTTTTTGTACGTTGACAAAATTCCAGCAGAGCCATCACAATTTTTTTTCGAACTACTATTATGATTATTTACACATAATATAAATCATGTATCGTGATTCGGTGAAGGAACGTCACTTTTACTATTTTTTCTTCGCCCCCTCTTTTCGCTCTTTTACGATCAGAGTAATCGACAGAAAAACCTGGTCCACATTTTTTTGTACGTTGACAAAATTCCAGCAGAGCCATCACAATTTTTTTTCGAACTACTATTATGATTATTTACACATAATATAAATCATGTATCGTGATTCGGTGAAGGAAAGACACTTTTACTATTTTTTCTTCGCCCCCTCTTTTCGCTCTTTTACGATCGGAGTAATCCACCTGACCTCTCGAAGTTGTAAAAAAAAAAAACCAGACGCGCACGAGGAGCTTTTACACTGTCGCGCTTCGGCCGCCGTCTCGTAATAAAAGAAGATGAGCTCGGAAACCGCGGAGCCCTGGCGAAAGGTGGCAGCACGTGCGGACGTAAACGAAAATTTGCTGACCCAAGACACCGAAGCTCAGACGCGGAAAGACTGTTCCTGAAGTGGCGACATGCGATACGCCTCGTCGAATGGGACTATTCTCAATTTCGTGATGATAATTTTTAGCGTTGTCATGAAATAAAAAAATCTAATTTTCATGTTTTACAATTTCATTACCATTTCTTTGATTTATAAGACGCAAAATATTTTTTTTTATTATTAAAATGTTTGATTATTTTTTATGAGGTGTTTTTTTTAGCATAAGCTTCGATATAAAAATGCAAAATTGATAGGAAGTGGACGAGCTTACGTTCGATAAGGAATGCATGTTGCAGCGTCGTAATAATATGCAAATTTTGCTCTCGATCCAGTCGAAGGCTGATCCGAAAGTTATCAAAGTTTCGCCTTCGACAGTTTGTCTCGTTACACGGGAATATTCAACGCTGGCTGCGCGAATTAGAATGATATTTCGTTGCTAGGCGCGAATTGCAAAATTTGCATGAAACCATCCTGAATCCTGTATATTCAAATGGCGACTGCCACTGGGCTTGCGCGAATTTATGCGTTGCTCAAGGTCGACTATCCTGCGGTTGGTATTTTAACATTAAATTCATAAAATAGAATTAAATAAAATGTATTCAAAATGAATTTATAAAAATAAGCTCCAAGTTTTTATTCTCACACTTCTCAAAAATAATAAGATACAGTTTTTTCACTTTTTCCTCTGCATTATTCATTTGTCCTCGGATAAAAAAAATGTCTCAACGTTATACAATGCGTTCTAAATAAGTCGCGACTTTTAATCTCTCAAAATATATTTCACCTCGCACAGTCCAATTTTATGTGGTGTTTTCTCAAACGAACCGTAATATCGTTCATCAGCTCCGCGATACGTCAAAAACAACCCTCCACCCATTTGCCGGTGAATTATGCACTCCCGCAATATCTGCCACTAAAAAAAATAAAATAAAAAAAATATTCGGCCTGCGTTAACTTTGAGCAACCAAATTTATCCGCGAACGGATCTTTCTGCGTTGCTCCCTCCGACGTCTTGCACGCCTCGACGGAGTCACGCGAGAGCTTTCGAAAAGTTGTGAGCTTTCCGACCCACCTTCGAAATGCCTTTCGCGCTCTATTATAACTTTTCAAGTCTCCCAAAGTCCCCTAATTGCGTCGGACGACTGATTGATTTTTCGTCCAGTTTGTCTAAGAATTCTTCCATCAATTATCCACGAGATCAAAACTTTATTTTTAGTACAGCCTCAGTCGAAAATATTTTTGACGTCATATTTTTTTATTTTTGGACGGTTGACTGATTTTTCCGAATGTTTGTCTAAGAATTCTTCCATCAATTATCAGCGAGATCAAAACTTTATTTTTAGTGCAGCCTCAGTCGAAAATATTTTTACGTCATATTTTTTAATTTTTGGACGGCTGACTGATTTTTCCGAATGTTTGTCTAAGAATCCTTCCATCAATTATCAGCGAGATCAAAACTTTATTTTTAGTGCAGCCTCAGTCGAAAATATTTTTGACGTCATATTTTTAAATTTTTGAACGGCTGACTGATTTTTCCGAATGTTTGTCTAAGAATTCTTCCATTAATTATCAGCGAGATCAAAACTTTATTTTTAGTGCAGCCTCAGTCGAAAATATTTTTGACGTCATACTTTTTTAATTTTTGGACGGCTGACGGATTTTTCCGAATGTTTGTCTAAGAATTCTTCCATCAATTATCAGCGAGATCAAAACTTTATTTTTAGTGCAGCTTCACTCGAAAATATTGTTGACGTCATATTTTTTGTTTCCAGTGACTCCGAACGTATTTTTATTCCGGAATATTTTCCAGACAATCGATGCTGGAGCCAGAAATCCTGCAATCGGATACCACGACCGACTGAATCCTTCGACCTGTGTTCGCTGTGTTTGCTCGGCCGTTTATTTGCCTTTCGGCGGCGGTACTCGTAAATTTAAACCGTTCCACACGTTACTCCGTAAACCCGGTGGAGCTTTCCATTGAATAATCGACGAAGCTGCCGCGTGATACAGACAGCGTTGTGAAATTTTTAATGTAAAATTAATGCATTATAAAAATGAAAAAAAAATGGTTAATGGAATTCGGATCCACTACACATTACTTTTTTAATGTTTAATGGATCAGAGATCCAATACCCATTACTTTTTTAATGTTTAATGGAACAGAAATCCATCACACATTTTTTTTTAAATTTTTAATGGAACAGAGATCCAGTACACATTACTTTTTTAATGTTTAATGGAACAGAAATCCATCACACATTTTTTTTTTAATTTTTAATGGAACAGAGATCCAGTACCCATTACTTTTTTAATGTTTAATGGAACAGAAATCCATCACACATTTTTTTTTTAAATTTTTAATGGAACAGAGATCCATTACCCATTATTTTTTTAATGTTTAATGGAACAGAAACCCATCACACATTTTTTTTAAAATTTTTAATGGAACAGAGATCCAGTACCCATTACTTTTTTAATGTTTAATTGAACACAGATCCAGTACCCATTTTTTTTTTAATGTCTAATGGCGCAGCTATACAGCTCCCATTATTTTTTTAATGGAGCAGTGCTACAGCTCCCATTATTTTTTTTATGTTTAATGGAACAGATAGAGCACCCATTATTTTTTTAATGGAGCAGTGCTACAGCTCCCATTATTTTTTAATGCTTAATGGAACAGATGCAGCACACATTATTTTTTTATTGGAGCAGTGCAACAGCTCCCATTATTTTTTTTAAATGTATATAATCGTGTCTAACCCAGACTAAACGTGTCTAAACCTGTCCAATCGCGTCTAACCCAATCTAATCGTATCTAACCCAGACTAATCGTGTCTAACTTAGTCCAATCGTGACTAACCCAGACTAATCGTGACTAAACCACACTAATCGCGTCTAACCCACACTAATCGTGACTAACCCAGACTAATCGTGACTAACCCTGACTAATCGTGTCTAACCCAGTCCAATCGTGATTAACCCAGACTAATCATGACTAACCCACACTAATCGTGTCTAACCTAGTCCAATCGTGACTAACCCACACTAATCGTGTCTAACCCAGTCCAATCGTGACTTCGTGAGTGGGTTAGTCACGATTAGTCGTGACTAACCCACTCAAATCGTGTCTAACCCATTTAAATCATGTCTAACCAAATCAAATCGTGTCTAACCCACTCAATTTGTGTCTAACTCACTTAAATCGTGTCTAACACAGTTAAATCGTGTCTAACCCACTTAAATCGGGTCTAACACACTTAAATCGTGTTTAACCTACTTAAATCGTGTCTAACTCAGTCCAATCGTTCCTAACCCAGTCCAATCGTGTCTAACTAGGTTAACCCAGTTTAATCGTGTCTAACTGGGTTTGACACGATTGGACTATGTTAGACATGATTTAAGTGGGTTAAACATGATTCAAGTGGGTTATACGCGATTTAAATAGGTTAAACACGATTTAATTGTGTTAGACACGATTTAAGTGGGTTAGACACGATTTAAGTGGGTTAGGCACGAATTAAGTGGGTTAGACACGATTTGAGTGGGTTAGACACGTCTTGTGTGGGTTACACACGATTTGATTTGGTTGGACATGATTTAAATGGGTTTGAAACGATTTGAGTGGGTTAGTCACGATTAGCCTGGTTTAGTCACGATTGGACGGGGTTAGACACGATTAGTCTGGGTTAGTCATGATTGAACTGGGTTAGACACGATTAGTCTACGTTAGACACGTTTAGTCTGGTTTAGACACGATTAGTCTGGGTTAGTCATGATTGAACTGGGTTAGACACGATTAGCCTGGGTTAGACACGATTAGTCTGGGTTAGTCACGATTAGTGTGGGTTAGACACGATTAGCCTGGGTTAGACACGATTAGTCTGGGTTAGTCACGATTGGACTGGATTAGACACGATTAGCCTGGGTTAGATACGATTAGTCTGGGTTAGTCACGATTGAACTGGGTTAGACAAGTTTAGTCTGGTTTAGACACGATTAGTCTGGGTTAGTCATGATTGAACTGGGTTAGACACGATTAGCCTGGGTTAGACACGATTAGTCTGGGTTAGTCACGATTAGTGTGGGTTAGACACGATTAGCCTGGGTTAGACACGATTAGTCTGGGTTAGTCACGATTGGACTGGATTAGACACGATTAGCCTGGGTTAGATACGATTAGTCTGGGTTAGTCACGATTGAACTGGGTTAGACAAGTTTAGTCTGGTTTAGACACGATTAGCCTGGGTTAGACACGATTAGTCTGGGTTAGTCACGATTAGTCTGGGTTAGACTCGATTAGTCTGGGTTAGTCACGATTAGTCTGGGTTAGTCACGATCGGACTGGGTTAGACACGATTAGTCTGGGTTAGTCACGATTAGTCTGGGTTAGTCACGATTAGTCTGGGTTAGTCACGATTGGACTGGGTTAGTCACGATTAGTCTGGGTTAGTCACGATTGGACTAAATTAGACACGATTAGTCTGGGTTAGATACGATTAGATTGGGTTAGACGCGATTGGACAGGTTTAGACACGTTTAGTCTGGGTTAGACACGATAATATACATTTAAAAAAAATAATGGGAGCTGTTGCACTGCTCCAATAAAAAAAAAATGTGTGCTGCATCTGTTCCATTAAACATTAAAAAATAATGGGAGCTGTAACACTGCTCCATTAAAAAAATAATGGGAGCTGTATAGCGCCATTAGACATTAAAAAAAAAATGGGTACTGGATCTGTGTTCCATTAAACATTAAAAAAGTAATGGGTACTGGATCTCTGTTCCATTAAAAATTAAAAAAAAAATGTGTGATGGATTTCTGTTCCATTAAACATTAAAAAAATAATGGGTAATAGATCTCTGTTCCATTAAAAATTAAAAAAAAAAATGTGTGATGGATTTCTGTTCCATTAAACATTAAAAAAGTAATGGGTACTGGATCTCTGTTCCATTAAAAATAAAAATAAAAATGTGTGATGGATTTCTATTCCATTAAACATTAAAAAAGTAATGGGTACTGGATCTCTGTTCCATTAAAAATTAAAAAAAAAATGTGTAATGGATTTCTGTTCCATTAAACATTAAAAAAGTAATGGGTATTGGATCTCTGGTCCATTAAACATTAAAAAAGTAATGTGTAGTGGATCCAAATTCCATTATCCATTTTTTAAATAATGGGTTAAAAAAACGGCAATGCATTTAAAAAATAATGCATTGTCGCCAACTCTGGATACAGACTTCAACGTATCGGCCTGTCACCCGAAATTGGTTCTGCCCAAAATTTCCGATACTCCCGGCGGGAAATGGTTAAAGAAACTGCTACCAACTTCCACTAAACCACCAGAAACTACTATTTATTTTCTCGCGATTTCTCACTGCTCAGGGATTTATTTGATTTTTTTTGTTCTATTTATTTTAGTCCACAATTTGCTGTATATTTTTAGGAAAAAAATAATTCCTGGTTCGCTGCATCATCGTTAAAAAAATTCGTGTATCGCGTTACAACGAAACACGACTGGGATATAAATTCACATTATTTTATCGTAATAATTCATTCGGCTGTAAACATTTTTGTTTTTTTTTTACGTCTGACGCGTCCGCTACGTCGAAATATAAGTTGCGCCGCGCGTTAATTGTCGCGTGGCGTGACGCGCTCCATTAGCGACCTTGGTAATGATAAATCGAGTCGCAGTTACACGGAGACGACGTCACCGTGCTGCGCGGTAGATTCGGGGCGACAAACGTGTCATCGGCTGTGCGTGGCGAAAAATAAGGGATACGTTTTTGTTGCCCTGAGTCAGCGGAAAAATATTCCATTCAACGTTATCCTAGTGAAAAAAAAAGCAATTTTTCACGTTTTTCTCGACGAATTTTCGATTTTTCGGGCAAACACCTGTGATTTTTGGAATCAGCGGGAAATTTCTCATCGGATAGGCTTTTAAAACTTCGTTTAATCGAAAAATTTTTTTTCGGAAAAAATTGAAGGGGTACCCCTTCTAAAAATTTGCGATTTTTGAGGGTCAATTTTGAAATTCTGCAAAAAATCGAAAAATCGAGATATCACACTCCGCCTTGCAGCATTCTCTTCGTTGAAGTGTCTTCTTTCGAATGCAAAAAGAAAATCCAGATTCCATCGACCCAAAAAAAAATTCCATCGATTTTAGTGAAGTGCCACAATTCGAAAAAAGTGAAAAAATGGTTTTTCGTATTTATCTCCTAAAATTTTCGATTTTTCGGGCAAACACCTGTGATTTTTGGAATCAGCGGGGAATTTCCCATCGGATAGGCTTTTAAAACTTCGTTGAATCGAAAATTTTTTTTTCGGAAAAAATTGAAGGGGTACCCCTTCTAAAAATTTGCGATTTTTGAGGGTCAACTTCGAAATTCTGCAAAAAATCGAAAAATCAAGATATCACATTCCGCCTTGCAGCATTCTCTTCGTCGAAGTGTCTTCTTTCGAACTCAAAAAGAAAATCCAGATTCCATCGACCCAAAAAAAAATGACATCGATTTTAGTGAAGTGCCAAAATTCGAAAAAATTGAAAAATCGTTTTTCGCATTTTTCTCCCCGAATTTTTTACTTTTCGGGCAAAAACCCGGTATTTTTGGAATCAGCGGGAAATTTTCCATCGGATATGCATTTAAAACTTCGTTAAATCGAAAAAAATTTTTTACCACTTTTTTAAACAAATCTGCTCAACATTTTCGGCGAACCTGAGCCGAGATAAACCGTCTGGATATAAAGTGTTGCCCATTGTATCCTCAGCAGCGGCGCCCAAACGCAATTGCGCAATGTATACATATATATAGAGCCCGCGATGTGCACGAGCGATTGGGTTGCGCGGGTACAAAGCGGCGGAGCGCCTCGGGGGTTGCGGTTGCCGTGCAACAATCGTAATGCCGTCCCCTCGAACGATTTCGAACCGTTTCGCACCGCCTCGGCTCCCGCAGCTTTCGAAACGGAGTTGCCGCACTGATATTCAAGTGTAACACAGTGTTTATGACGTTAAGCGAGGTTATCGCGCTCCGCCGAGCTTTTCCGAATAATTTCCCTCGTATCGAAATTGTTCAGAGATATCCGCCGTGGCTCGCGACAAAAGCCGCTGCCTTCCGCCTTTATTACTCTCGTCGAAATGGGTTCGCAGTCGTTAAAAACCGATAACATAGTCGCTTTCGTTTGAAACTGACTGAATGTCAGAGAGATTCCGAATGACCTTCTCCATTTTCTCATTTTCCGGATCAGAACATGGCTTTGAATTTCCAACGTTGGAAATTCAAAGGAAAATTTTCAGAGTCCTGACGTTGCGATGCAGATTTTTATTTTTTTTTTCTCTGTATCATTTACGGTAAAAAAATTATGATCGAGGTAATTAAATTTTTAATTACCTGAACTTACCTAAAAAATTTTAGGGATGATAATTTTTGTCATTTAAAAAAAATTGAAATTGTCAGATTTATTTTCGTGGAATATTTTTTGAGTGAAGCGTTAAAAATACATAAAACGAGCTACAAAGTCCTTAAAATTGTAACGGAAATAACAGCAGCACTCTTTGAACGTCCAAACGCGAATATCCTCCGCGCCGAAACAACGTCGCTACACTCTTTTCGCCTCTGGCTCCGACGTAGCGTGACGGGTTTCCCCGGCCGTTCGCTCACCGGAACAAATTCCATATCGGGAAAAACGCGCTCGGCGCTCGCCTTCCGCGAATAATAATTCGCGCACGCACGAGTGAAAAAAAAAAAAAAAAAATGGCAGCAGCAGCGACTACATACGCGACTTCCCGCGTTCCCACCGATTAAGCTCGCGCACGCGAACCGCCTGAAAATCAACTCCGCTCTCGAAGGTAATTTTTTTTTAAGTTCACTGGTCCTGAATAAATACCATGAAAATTGGGTTAAAAAAAACTAAGGGTAATTTTATTTCTGCTAAGATCTTGACGATTATATCGATTTTAATTACAAAATTAGCCGTCAATAAAAAGGAACCTGAAAATCAACTCCGCTCTCGAAGGCAATTTTTTTCTAAGTTCACTGGTCCTGAATAAATACCATGAAAATTGGGTTAGAATAAAAGCGAAGGGTAATTTTATTCCTACTGAGATCTTGACGATTATATCGATTTTAATTACAAAATTAGCCGTCAATAAAAAAGATTTCATAAAATTCAATAATAAAAAAAAAAAAATAAAAATAAAAAATGTTTAAAAAGGGAAAAGAAATTGGGTTAGAAAAAAAGCGAAGGGTAATTTTTTTTCTACTGAGATCTTGACGATTATATCGATTTTAATTACAAAATTAGTCGTCAATAAAAAGGATCTCATAAAATTCAATAATTAAAAATAAAAATTAAAAATTAAAAATGGAAAAAGAAAAGGGATATAGGACGAATCCATTTAAATGTTATAGGAAATGTTACAGTTGGAGACTGTCGACTGAAATCCATCCAATTTTATTAGCACTTTATCGCAGTCGCGGAGAGCTTTTTGCGAAAGGGTGAGAAACGTATCCGGGGGGAGGGGGGAGGGGTGGGAGGTCGAAGGGCTGTGAAGACGCAGCTGTAAAGGTACAATCCCTCTGTCCACTGCACCTTTTTCACGCTCTGAGCGCACTAGACCGGTCGTCTACAATGGAGTTGAGCGCGAGAGGGTTTACTACCCTCGGGACGGTTAAATCACATTTCAGTAGCCAAGCAGAAATAATGGAAGGGAAAAAGAAATTGCCGCAGGTGCCTGCGCGCGGTGATGGAAAACGTTAGGACGTACTTGGGCCGCCGTGAAAAAAAAGATAAGAGGCCGATATAAAGTGCAGAAAGGAACTAATCGAATTTTTTTTCCTTTTCTATTCAATCGAAAAGAATTTCCAAGTGAAACCTGAATCAATCGCCGTCCATTCCTCAAATTCGAATTATAATGAATTTTGTATTAATTTTTTCCAAATTAATACATTTTTTTGTAGTCATATTTATTCCGACCCCTAAATGGATTTTTTTTACCCAACGTAAATCAATTAAAAAATACGAAATACGACGAAGCGAAATAATATAGTCAGAAAGGAACTAATCGAATTTTTTTCCTTTTCTATTCAATAGAAAAGAATTTCGAAGTGAAACCTGAATCAATCGTCGTCCATTCCTCAAATTCGAATTATAATGAATTATGTATTAATTTTTCCAAATTAATACATTTTTTTGTAGTCATATTTATTCCGACTCCTAAAATGTCTTTTTTACCCAACGTAAATCAATTAAAAAATACGAAATACGACGAAGCGAAATAATATAGTCAGAAAGGAGCTAATCGATTTTTTTTTCTTTTCTATTCAATCGAAAAGAATTTCGAAGTGAAACCTGAATCAATCGTCGTCCATTCCTTAAATTCGAATTATAATGAATTTTGTATTAATTTTTCCAAATGAATACATTTTTTTGTAGTCATATTTATTCCGACCCCTAAAATGGATTTTTTTTTACCCAACGTAAATCAATTAAAAAATACGAAATACGACGAAGCGAAATAATATCGTAAAAATAATAAACGTGTTTTTTTTATAATTTTTTTTTTTTTTTTCGTGTCGACCTTTGAGCTGGTTATAAATATTCATTGAAACAGGAGTTTGTACGCTTTTCGTTGCTGCTACGATAATCAGACGAGTTTTCATGTGCGCGAAGCGTCATGCACCGAAGATGTAACGATGTAACCCTGCATTTGAATAAAGCGCGTGTGTTGGCACATGAAAATCGGTTTAAGGGTATATAACGGAAGGTACAAAAGTACAGATGCCTTTCATGAAATTAAATTGGCGCTGGAGCTGCGTGTGGGCGATGCTGCTGCGATGCTCCGGCAGCCCTGATGATAATTAACTGCTGGACGAGCCTGATGTACAACTCCCGTTTGGATTACGTCCAGAATCCGGATATTCGCGTCTCGCTGACGCGAAACAAGGCAACAAACTTTGATTAACTCGCGTTGCATCAGAGCAAACGAGAAAATAGGACCAAAAAAGGGACGACAATTTTTTTTATTTATTTTCATATTTATTCCTGTTTCCATTAAAAATTATCCGGGATTTGATTACATTGCGTCGATAAATGCGATTTTTCGTCGAATATTAATTTAACGGATTTTAAATCCTGGAACGTAAAATATTATTTGTGTAATAAAAATAAAAATAAATTTGAGGTAGCTGAAGTAAAAAATGTATTCGGCTTAGGATTAAATATGCGTTGCGCTTTTGATTCGATTGACGTTTAAACAGTATTATTGGCATTGCGACCAATCGGAACATTCATTATGACGTTCACGATTTGTTGACAAATAATACCGAGCCACGTGATTAAACAGCGGTTGCAACGGATGGGTATACAACACTGTTTGCTTTCTCGTTGAGCAAACACGAAGTCTCGGTCTTGGCGGCAAATTTAATACCGCCCAAGACGGAGAATAACATGTAAACTCACTGGAAAATCCCTCAAGACTCTCTAAACAAACATAAAATTATTTCAAATTAAAAAAAAACCAAAAAATAATTTTTAAAAACATTACCAAATGTTTGCATGAATGACGATTTAATTAATTTGACCCCACACAATTCTTTTCCTTCGTATTTTTAATATGAAATAATTTATTCAATATAAAAATAAAAGTTACGAAATGATTATTAATTTTTGCATGGATGATTCAATTTATTTGATACTACAAAAAAAAAAAATTTTCTCGGCTGTGTAAATATTTGTCATGTGCAAATAATAAATTATTTTCTGATTTATCGGAGCATTATCGGAAATATCAGTCAGACGTCAACGTTTCCCCTCCAAACGGAGGCGGCAATTTCGGATGAAAAGCGTCGCGAGGCGGACGTGACGTACGGCACACCTGTAGCCTAAACGCTTTTTTTTTGCCCTCGGGGCCGTTTTCGTCACGCCCGTTTCTTTTTTTTTTGTCCTTTTCTTCCGTGCGTCCGATACGACGACAAAGACGAAGACGAAGGAACCGCAGAGGATACAAAGAAGCTCCGGGGTCGCCAGACGGGAAAAAGTACGAGTGACCCGGAAACTCCGGACGGAAGAGATTTTGCGATTCGGCTCTCGCCTTATCCACTTCCACTCCTCAAAGCAGGTGGATTTCTTTCCCGTCTCTTTCACGAAAAGGTAAAGGGGCGCATTCTCAACACATAAGTCGACCGCAATATTTTCCACGACAGAGACGTAACAATTATTTATTTTATTTATTGATTTTTTTAATCATAAAAAAATTAATCTTGAGCCCATTTTAATAAATAAGGAAAATTATTATTATTATTAAAAAAATCATTTTGTATTCTTCAAGAATGTACTTATTTATTTAAAAAAAAAAACCAGACCAATCAGTTCATTACAACTTAACAAAAAAAAATTCGCGAAAATCATTGATTTTTCGGAGGCTCACACTCTGACGATCCCTTAAAGATGGTCAAGTAATTATTTCCTAAATGTAAATGTTAACCATAAAATAAATAAATAAAAAATATAGAAATTATGGAAATTCGGCTTTACATTTTTTTAATAAAAATTCGATTTAAGACCAAGTTTTTTTTTTGTTTAAGAGGAGTTTTCACGTCCGCTTTCCCATTACGACTATTTTCCACCTTGCGCCTCGAGAAGAACACGTAGAAAAATCGTAGCAGTCGCAGTCGCATTCGCTGCGCGAGAATTCAGCTTCAACCGAGCTCGCCCGGGGGAAGATAAATCTCTTTTTCCACGGAGATCGCGTATATTCCCTCGCCGCCCCCTCCCCCCCTCCCCCTCCCCCTCGTATGACGCATCGCACATCGGACGGAAAACGTACATTCGGAAAAACGATCTCACAGTATATATCAGCCGAGTTCCGGGGGAAACAAATCATTAAGGGGGCAGGATTTCCAGGCGGATGCTATTTTTTTTTTTACCCCTGCACAAAAATTTACATTCCTCTCTGAAAAATTTTGGAATAAATTTCAAGCGTAATTACCATTGTAATTTTTTCCATTATGCTTTTCATTTATTTCGCCTCACGGCAAAATTTTCAATGAGATAAAACTTAAAGCTGGTATTAAAAAAAAATCGTATATCTCTCGAAAATAAATCGCGGGTTATAAAAGAGTGTCGCGTCGGTTTGCAATTCGAATGCAATTTATCGGGGATTATACGGCTGAAGCGGAAGGCCGGAATGCGCAATGTTTATGCGCGTATAACGCGAGTTTAAGTCGTGTCTAGTGTAGCCAGGAACTGCTGTAATATGCCTTCAAAATGGCGAACGATATGAGCCTGGATCGTCGTAACGCGTGTCGCTTTTGCATCGCCTCGAATATGCAACGTCCAACGTTCAGCGCTGTAACTTTGCAAAAAGGAGTGGGGGGTAACCGATCCAGAGGAGGTAAACGTATAGGCGGAATGTCGTTGGCGATGGGTTCCCATAAAATTGGCTATCACCTCGGCTAACGCGAGATACGTTATCGCAATCTGCGGATGGCTTAATGGGATCGAACATCACTCCCACTCATCCCAGGTCCGAAACATAAAATTAATCGACCGAGGTCGATTAAAATTATAAAAATATTAGTCGAGTGGACAAAGAAAAAATTAATCGGCCGAGGTCGATTAAATTTTTTTTAATTAAAATTAATCGACCGAGGATGATTAATTTTTTTTTGATTAAAATTAATCGACCGAGGACGATTAATTTTTTAGTCGAGACATGTGTTCGTTTTTTTAATCAAAAAGGAAAATATTTGTAGGGACATCATTTTTTTTTTTAATTGATTTAAAAATCGATCAAAAAAAGGAGCGAAAATGTCGAGTAGATAAAGAAAAAATTAATCGGCCGAGGACGATTAATTTTTTTTTTATAAAAATTAATGGACCGAGGACGATTAATTTTTTAGTGGAGACATGTGTTCGTTTTTTTAATCAAAAAGGAAAATATTTGTAGGGACATCATGTTTTTTTAATTGATTTAAAAATCGATTAAAAAAAGGAGCGAAAATGTCGAGCTCAGCGTCGTTGATACAGAGCGAAATGAGCAGCGCGAGACTCCGATTTTTCTCACACGGCTTCGCCGGCGAAAGCGCGTTGCCCCGGCAAAAGTTGCCCCTCGGCATCGTTTTTTTTTTTTTTTTTTTTTTTTTCGCTATTTATCTCGGTTATCCCTGGAGCGAATTTTCGCTCCGCGCTCCTGGCGATCATTTTTCCTGGCTTCCATTCTCCACGACGTCCCAAAGTTCTCTTTCCTCAATTCGTTTTTTTATCCTCCCACTTTCATTTCGTTTTTCGTCTTTCGACAGAAGTGAAAAAAAAAAACAAAAATATGACGTCTTACAATTTTTACAATTTTTTTTCTATAAAAATAACGAATGCAACTTGCCAAGGAAAAATAACAAAAGAATTTTTTTCTTCGTTGTTTTGGGACAAAGGTATCGAATTCATTATCCGATCCCCCGGCGAGTCGACTGACGGTGAGAAATAATATTCTCGGTGAGCGAAGGAAGGAGCGATCGGCAGGTTACGTAATATCCTTGTTGACAAAGTGCGACTGGGACGTGGCACGTGTCTCCGTTTTCTTTAATAATGAAAGCACAACAATACGCGTCGGGGGCTGTTGTTACGGTGGCGTCGTGAGGAAAAAAAAAAAAAACGCAGGTGATTTCTCCGCGGGAGCTTTTTATCGTGTAGCCGGGGTATTTAGAGCCCCCGGAGTCCGGTCGATCGAGTATTTTCGTTAAAGGGGATGTCTCGCCTATCCACAGTATCCGTGGGCGGGGGGGAGGTAAAAGCATCACGTGGAGGTAAAACGTAGCAACACTTTTTTTGCCCTGAACTCGACGACGTAACTATCACCCGTTTATCCAACTTTTGCAGCAAAAACTCAGCTATTAGCAATTTTGTTAATTAAGATTGAACGCGTTGATTATCAGAAATGTCATCATTGCTCCAAATAGTATCTTTTGGATGCAAATTTGTTGCGTGGCATTTTCAAACAATCTATTTTATTTAAGGTCGTAACACTTTCCGCTTGAATTCCCAAACATCGGAATAAAATCACGTTATTCGAAGTTGAGGCGAAAGGATCAAGTTTGCCGAGTACATTTTCACACGGTACGTTCCGTTTGATCCGACAAACCGGTGTGCCTAAACCAATAAGGACAGCGGGTCTGGAAATAGCGAGGGGCACACCTCGGATGGCGCAAAGGGAAGCGAGCTATGACTTAGTAGGTACCATCAGCGAACACGTGATCTGCATGCCGGGTGTCGATACGTGACTGTGTTAGGCGTCGCGAGCAACAATACCCACTCGGGCATTTGTAAGTCCAACCCCTCACTCAAAGCTCGAGCTTCCTGCCCAACTTCCAAGCCCATAAAGTTGCTCTTGACGTGACATGAAAACCAGATGTCGTATGATGGTGTATCCTTCACTGTAGCAACGTAAGGGGCATGTGGCCTGTCCACATCCTAGAAGATGAACAAGTTGCAATGAGGCAACAAGTAGTCAAATTATTGTGGAATCCTAAATGCTGATAGATCTTTGAAGGCCTATGCCAAATGAAGGCTTATGGTACATTGGAACTGTCTTAATGCTCATCCAAGACCGATGTCATTCGAAGACCCCTCTCTAAAGCTCTAAGTAAAACACTTTCCAGCTCTAAGAAACCTTTGTCACGATCCTGAAACAGACCCAAACCTTGAAAGACACCCCCAAATCCAACACAAAGCCTAGCCAACGTCATTGACAACGCCCAAAACCAGATGTCGTATGATGGTATATCCTTCACTGTAGCAACGTAAGGGTCATGTGGCTTGTCCACATCCTAAAAGATGGACAAGTTGCAATGAGGCAACAAGTAGTCAAATTATTGTGGAATCCTAAAAGCTGATAGATCTTTGAAGGCCTATACCATATGAAGGCCTATGGTACATTGGAACTGTCTTAATGCTGATCCAAGGCCTATGGCATTCGAAGACCCCTCTCTAAAGCTCTAAGTAAAACACTTTCCAGCTCTAAGAAATCTTATCATGATCGTGAAACAGACCGAAACCTTGAAAGACACCCCCAAATCCAAACCAAAGCCTAGCCAACGTCATTGACAACGCCCAAACCCTCCAGCACATCGCCCTTAACTCGAACATCTCTCTTGCACCAGATACTCGCCTCGTTGGAGACCAATCGAGTTCCAGTTTGTCTCCTGACTAATCACCCTTGAATCCGGAACGTGAAACCAAAGTTATCAAGCCGATCAGGAAGAACCGAAAGTCCGTAAGGGTCATGTAAAAATACAACAAGCGATGCCGTGTTTCCGATTCGAGGAATAGGAAAGACGATAAGGACAAACGATCTCGCGTGCGAATGTGCCCAATCCATTCATACATGGTGGCACACGCTATAGAACGCCTGGAAACCTGAGTGTACAGAGTCCACAGCGAACGAGCGAAGGCCATAAACCTTTTCAGTTGACTGGCGCGTATAGAGCGTGGGATCAAAGTTCATAGATTGCGTTTGCAGAGTCGATGCGTACGCCGGCCTACGATATACCTGTAGGTTGCTGACTATGCATATATCGTTCGATCAACATAGGAGAGAAATGCAAACAAGGAGATATGCGGAGGCGTGTAATACACGTACGACGGTTTTGTGTTCGGCCTCTGTGCACATTTGCTTCCAGAGACTGACTGAAAAAGTTGGAAGACATGGTAACAAGGATTGCTGGATGTTTTCAGAAGTCTAAAATACGAGTTTTGAAGAAACGTAACCTGGAATGAGGCTCTACTGACTTGGAATCACTATTTGTGGACCCTTTAAGGATCCTATCCAGTCTTCGTCAAAATCTTATTTGTATCTGAATCCACTACAAAATTCCTAACAAATGTTTCTAGGAAATGAATGACCCCCTTCATGATTCCCAAGACACCAATACAAAGATGCGAATCCTGGAGTTATTTCCGAGTCATCAATAATGTGTATTATGGCTGACACGAAATAAATGTCCAGTGACGAGAATCGTACAAATGGACCCTGAGAGATCATCAGGAGTGTCGAGACACGACGAAAATACTGAAGAGCTGCGAGGGAAAGGCGGAAAGGACACAAAATGAGATCAAGGGGTGGTGCTGAACAAAAAAGATAAAGCCAGCGAAAGCTTAGCCCGGAAGGGGAGGATCGAACAACGGACACGCAATAATCTAATAGAGTTCTAACATTCAGTTTGCACAAGGCGAGGTGACCGTAGTCAGCCATAGAGGGGTAGCCCTATGGTCACCCTGTTAGTCTTCCGGGCGTGTCGTCGTTCTGACCCTCCGCCAAAACCGGAACCCAAACCGGCGGTAGCTCTATAATTAGTGAACGTTCGTGAACGAAGGCACCCTCGCTCCCTCAACAATGGCGGACCTGGACGACCTGGACTGTAGGGTCCTTTGAAGAGACCAACGAAAAAAATACCTCCTGGCTTTTCACGACTGCTAAAATAAATTAGAAGAAAGACGTTTGCCTTATCCTTTTGACCAGTTTTCAAGCCTAGTCTTGGACTCTTTTTCTCCTCATCCATTTTTCTAGCCGCGAGTGCTGCAAGTTGGAAAGGCAACGAAGATATTCCTCATTCATGACGAGGTCAGGTGGTCGTTCATGTCTGACCAAATTGCCTGGTAGTAAAAATCTTTGTGGCTTGCAGAGACGTAAGTGCGGTTTGTACGATGGATGGTGGAGTAGTGCTTTAGCGTAGTGGGGTGATTTCATCACTACCTTTCCAGGAGCTCTTACGAACGACAAAAAAACGAACCGGGAGGCCCATGAAAAAGCAAATTAACCGAAAACTGTAAAATATTCGCATTAGGGTGGCGAGTCGCGTGACTTTGGAGCGTCTGGTTTGCGGCTTGGAAGCTTAATAAAATCACGCTCACGTCACCAGAGACCCCAGGAGAGACTACGAAGGAGAATCGATAGTTTCCAGGCGCTGAAGGCACTTGGCCTGGACTTCGAACGATGGACAGGGCGTGAAAGGAAAGGTTTTTTTTCCGTCGATTCGATCTTGGCCACCGTCGACGACCTCGCAAACGAATTCTTATCAGGCAGACTGATCAGCAAATCTTGGTGCAAGGGTGACGACCATTTCAGTCCTATGATGAAAAATAGGGTTGTAAAATTATGGGGTAGGTTTTTGGTGGTTGACAATCTGGGTTTTGAATGGAATCCGGAAAGGTTTGTGATTCGTACGACCAAAAAATAAAAATTGTGATAGGACGAAGGGGAAAATGGTGACGATGCGAAAGGGGTTCGGGTCCATAACTGGTCAGACACGAAATGGAAAAGTCTCAGTCTCGTTTTCCTCGCCAATTTCGATACACACAGATCCCATTGTGTTCCATTTATTTTTATCCGTCGAACGTAACGACGAACGCTCGGGGTGCGAGAAACCCTTAAGCAGGTTGAAAAACCCGGGTTGGAATTCCAGAGACGCACCCGGGGAACGTTCCCAATTTCCCTCGGGGCATTATCGACTTTTCGAAAGAATAAATTCAATTGGAAAGTTTCACGGGGATTCGATAATGATTTTCGTAACGCGGCAACGCTATCGATGTGTGTGACGGAAAAGAGTTGTCGACGTCGTCTTCAGGTTGGATTCGTCGACTATTGTCTGGAAATGCGAATTAATTCGATACGTCTGTTATTCCAAGTCGTCAATTTGCTGTAATAACGTCTGAATGCGTCGTTCTTGGAATTCGGAATGTCTGAAGCAACACGATTGACCTTTACTGCCAAAAGCCAACGTGGCGCGTTACCAACGACCAGACCAGCGTCTGGTTTGCCACCACATATGAATTATTCAGCTATTCAAATATCGAAATTAGAGTCTTCCGAATTACACGAAGCGCGCACTCGAATTCGTAACATTTCAGCCGGATACGAGTGACGGTTATGATGTGGGCAGAGGTCTGAATTATTGCGTCGAGAATTTCAACGCCTTTGAAGACGCGAACAGATTTTTTTTGCATCCTGTTCGATAACAAATGTATAATAAAAAAAAATCAAGGTTAGTCGAGCCTCGATTTTTCTATATTTTTATTGGTCCAATAAAACGTTTATCGAACTGCCAGGAAAATTATTGAATGACAATTTTCAATTCTTATTTTGAACGCAAGAAATGTACAAAAATTATTTTTGGTTAATGTCGACGCTTTTGAAGACGCGAACAGATTTTTTTTCGCATCCTGTTCGATTAACCATAATAAATAAAAAATTCGAGGTTTAGTCGAGCCTTGATTTTTCTATATTTTTATTGGTCCAATAAAAACGTTTATCGAACTGCCAGGAAAATTATTGAATGACAATTTTCAATTCTTATTTTGAACGCAAGAAATGTACAAAAATTATTTTTCGTCAATGTCGACGCTTCTGAGGGAGGTATTTTTTTTTTAAAACGTCTGATGGAAAATCGGAGCGTAAAACGAAGGCAGAGTGGTGGTCTAATGCCATATTGCGTCGTCGTCGCAAAGTGCGAGGAAAAGTGTAGCAGTTTTTCTGCTTTTTAATTTTATTTCTTTTTCAAATTTTTCGCGCCGCTTCTCCCGCGGATAATAATGGAGGTTGAGCGTCGAGGCGTAGTAAAAAAAAAAAAAAAAAAAAGCATTTTCCCGCGCGCACACCGTTTCCTTGCTTCTCCGTCGATGGCTACGGCGCAGCACACGCGTCCCCCGCTGTATACGACGCCCAGTCTGCCTGTTTTGCATGATAATAAAGACAGGACGCTTTCGCCACTCGCGGATAAAAAAACTCCTGCCACCGTCGCACAGAGTCTTTTCTTCTTCATATACGGAGCTTTTCATACAGCGCTAAACTGGGATTGCGCTTTCAAGTGAGCCAGCGGCTTCACAGTTCTGCACTTTACGCTTCTGTTTATGAAAACAAAAAGATCGACATTTAATGTTTCATACCAAACGATTAAAAACGTGAAAATAATTCAAAGTATCATTAAAGAAAAAAAAACCTTAAAGAATAAAAAAAAATTATATAGAAAAGTATCGACCAGTTGAATTGTTTTCGACAGAAGCTTTGGCATTTGCGAGATTACATTTTTTTGGACAGTTTCCAAATCTGAATTTTTTAAATAAAAACAGATTGCAGTAGTCGGATGCATGTGAGGCTGCCGGAGGATGCGAAGGAGGTGAGAAGAATGGTTTACGGCAAAAGGAAAAGGAAGGGAAATGAAAAAAAAAAAAAAAAAGAAAAAAAAAAACGAAGCATGAGGTACGTGTGCTGACAGAAAGGTAAGTCCTGTTTTGCATAATAAGAGTTATAACGTATTCAGACGGTGGCGAAGGTACCAAGAAGGGTGTACCGCGAGCACGAAAAAGGTGCGATACGAAGTGGGCGCCTGGTTTTCGAAGAAGCTTCCGCCAAGCAAAAAAAAATACGCGAAGTGGAAAGAACGATGTTGGAAATAAAAAATAAAATAAAATTGCCAAGACCTAAAAATAACCTCGAAATTCAAAAGATCAAATATGCCTGAAAAAATATTGACAAAACTTATTCTATGAGGAAGCTCGAATATGTAAAGCTCGTAAAAAAAAATTATTTTGGGGTTGGAAAAATCTTTCGAGTCAATCGTGCGATTTATATGGTTCTTTATTTCTGATATAAGTGTGAAAAATAAAAATGACACGTGGGTGGATAAGCACGAAAAAAGTGCGATACGAAGTGGGCGCCTGGTTTTCGAAGAAGCTTCCGCCAAGCAAAAAAAAATACGCCAAGTGGAAAGAACGATGTTGAAAATAAAAAATAAAATGAAATTGCCAAGACCTAAAAATAACCTGGAAATTCAAAAGATCAAATATGCCTGAAAAAATATTGACAAAACTTATTCTATGAGAAAGCTCGAATATATAAAGCTCGTAAAAAAAAATTTATTTTGGGGTTGGAAAAATCTTCTGAGTCAATCGAACGATTCATATGGTTCTTTATTTCTGATATAAGTGTGAAAAATAAAAATGACACGTGGGTGGATAAATGTGACAAGGTTATTGGTGCCTACAGGAATCTCAGGAGATATCATCCCCATATTTATATATCGTGGAATTTGTAACAAATGTGTGTGTACAACCTATATACATTGTGCACACATCGCCAGAGGAAGTTGGATGGCGTAACGACATCGATGAGATTCCCCAGAGAGGATAACTCGTTGTTCAAGCGGAGATCGATGAGAATGGTTGGAGGCTACGAACGACTTTTGACAGTGGAAAAGGCTGCGCGACTCAGACTGAACCGCGAAAAGCCTAAGGGATGAAATTTATCGGTGCAATTTTCACGGTAGATAAATTTTAAAACAGCGAATGGAAAGTTTGATTCAAAGGCTTCTGCAATTTTCTAGTGAGGGCGAAAAAAAAGGATTAAAAAAATAGGGGTGGAATAGAGACCTATCGAGTACAGTCATTAATTTTGCCTCGGCAATTAAGAATATTTCGGCTGCCCTTCTGCAGAGCCGAGGAATTAATTTCAAGATTACATCTCGACGTGGCTCTTTTCTCTTGGTATTAATTCCTCGCTCCGGCGAAAACATAGTTTAATCGCTCGTACATTTTCGCGAGAAGGAGCACATTGTTGGGATAAATTAGAGGAGGCTGGGATATAATTACGTGCCTTCTGGTATTTCGCTTTATAATCGCTCTCTCCACGTTTCTAATTTCTAGAATATGAGACATGTTTTAAATTCTTAAAAATGTATGGATTAGCGGAGATAAAACCTGAGTGCCTTTTTTAATAAATAAAAAAGCTTGAAAATATTATTTGTTATTAATCCCATCGGGACTTTCTTATAATCGTAATTCCTGTTTCTTGTTCAGTGACATTTTGCCCCGAGGGAGGAAAGGGACGCACTCAACGCTGAAAGGACAACATTCAAGGATGCAGCGCGTGACGCAACCGATCCTGAAGATTTCCAGCCGCGATATTGCGTTTCCCTTGGCAAAACTTGAAACATCGATCCGGCTCAGTTCTCCGGCTCGAAATAACAGAAATTTACTTTACTACAGTCGTACAAGTCGTCGCTTTGTGACACGCGAAGTTGGCTTTAGGCTAAATAAAACGTACCACAAATATTTTTTTAACCTTGTTTTTCTTGAAAAATATATATCATGAACCAGCATAAATTCAAAAATCATCATATAGTCATAACATTATAAATCATAACATTACAAAGACACTTTATAATAATTTCAATAATGATCAACCACCCTTTGAATGATGAAACTCATCGGAATGCAGCCAATGATGGTTGGAGCTTTAATCGCAAAAGTGAAACCTGATGCTGCACTGATGTCCAGTTTGTCAAATTATCAGAATGCACGTGACGTTGTTGCAGTCGTTAGCGATCGTTAATTACACATTCCGTTCGCAGGACGTTAATTTACGAATCGGTCTGATAACGCAATTTCCGATACCAATTGCATGTGACAATATTCGACGTTCAATCCCGATGCCATTTGACAATTCTTCAGTTCCAATGTGACATAATAAAAATATGACGGGAATAATTGCGGATAATTATGATTGCCTCGAGTTCGTTTGTCAGAATCAATAACAGCTGTTATCACTCGTGTTTAAAAAACGAAATGATTGAGACAACATTTTAGGGCAGTCTCAAAATTCCTGAAGTGTGTCGTATTCTAGACTCGTCCGTCAAGTTCGTCCCTGGCGTGAAATTGGGGGGCTGTTTGGGTTTCAACGAATATTCCAGGGTTGCTTACGTTGCCGCAACAAGAGGTCGATAAAACGTCCTCAACGAAGCGACAGTTCCGGTTGCATGACAAGAAGCAGGAAGTCTTACATAAGTTACCGCACTGTTGAACATCTGGGCAACTGAATAATTCAACATTGTACTCCAAACGACTTCAATGTTATTGAACTAAGAGTCACGTAGGTCATATTTCTGGTCTATCACTCAAACACTTTTTCCCCTGCTTCTTGTTCTCATTTTTGTTTTAAAACCTGGTTAAAATCAATTCGGGCGACGAGTTTGCTGTGTCACCGTCGTAAACCGGCGACACTTTTGTCGCAAGATGGATAAAACCTGTTCCAAGGTGACAAGAAACCGGACGTCCCATCCATTACCTACGTTCCAGGCGACTCTAAAGTCTTTTCATCGCTTCCCACCTTTCACGAAGTACAAAATAGACTGACATCTAATTTTTTTTACGCTTGACTAAAAATACTGTCCATAAAGGTGCTGAGAATATTTTTGTTGCGCGAAAATAGTAGTCGTTTTGGTTTTACAGCGTTTTTTCACTTTCCTTAAGAAACGAAGGGGTGTCCTGTATGCCCACGATTGTGAATAATTGATGTACCATCAGTTGCCATCGGCCGTATTGTATAGGCTTCGATGGAGGCTTAGTTTAATAGTCTCCCAAAGTGCTGATCGTTATTATTACAACAAAGATCGGTCGGGAAAGCCTCCGCCCACACTTCGGTGTAGACTGGGGCTATGGAGGATTTCCACGAAGTTTACACAGGGTTATACCGTCCCTCGATGCTCGACAGTTAATTAACCCTTGACATGCAACGACCCCCGGGCTATAGAGTCCATAGAATTTTCGAAAAATTTCAACGACCACAATTATGATTCCGCTGGCTTAAGTAAATCGTCGTTTGAGGTCTTTTTGTCTCGAATAAATTCGAACAATTTGCCCTCTTTCCTCATTCGAACCTTTCCATTCTTTATTCAGGAATTGAGACTTTTACCATTTAATAATTTTTTTTCCTGTGATTTCTAATCAGTACAAATGCATTGATTGATCCAATCACTGAATTGGTCGAACCACTTTGAATTGTCTTCTTGTTAAGTTCGATAATCGTGTAATCCACTTCAACCCTGGAGAAACAGTAGGTTTGTGTCCAGTCACTGCAAATTCCAGGGTTTCCTCTGGTGGAGCTTTGCGGAACTCGATCTTTTTCCAGATTAGCCCAACCACCTCGACTGCCACTGCTTTCTGCTCGGCTGAGACATCAAAGACCCCAATTAAGCCAACACAGCGCTGCTTGATTCCGCGCCCGTTGAACCAGCGGCCAAGGCAGCATCAGGTGGAAGTAGAAAAACGTTCCAAACTCTAACTAACGTTCGTGGTTTAAAGTACGTCTGCAACTTGTGACCTTTCAAGGAGGCCACTTTGCCGCACCAAGAACTCAACTCTTTTCCACAGAAACACACCAGCTTTTATAATTATATTCCACCATTATTTTCCGTGCGAATTAATGATCCAGAAAAAAAATGTTCATCCTATTAAACACGGATTCCCATAAATGTGGATTCACTGTTAACAATGGAAAAGGAATGAAAACGATGAAATTCTATTCGCAGCTTATTCCCAGAGTCGAATAATGACCCAATTACCTCGGCAACGAAAAGTAAATTGAATTTCTATTCAACAATGAAAAATACAATTTCCAAAAAATAAATAAAAACCTGGGTTAAAAAAATTCCCAACCAATCACTCGCGTACAATTCTTTCTACCATCAATTGTCATGACTCTGGGTTCGGCACACACCATAAAAAAACTGCAACTTTTTTTTCGTTTGATGTATTTTCAATTTTCCTTTTTCATTGTTTGCCGATGGAATTACACGAGAAAGAACCTCGAGGCCATCGACGAGACGCCTTCTTCTTATTACTTCTTCTCCCTTTTGTCTTTTTTCTTTTTTTTCGTTCCTTCCTTTGTCCTTTCGTTCTTGCCGTATTGATACTAACGCTTTTTCGCTGAAAATTCCCTGAGGGCTTTTGGGGGTTCGATATTTCGTTCCCGCCATTCAATGCTCACGTCTACCGTGCAT
Source organism: Itoplectis maculator (assembly GCA_964034905.1). Classification (NCBI taxonomy): domain Eukaryota; kingdom Metazoa; phylum Arthropoda; class Insecta; order Hymenoptera; family Ichneumonidae; genus Itoplectis; species Itoplectis maculator. Next base: position 9,667,624 of record OZ035859.1, read on the forward strand.
TTCGCTTCGTCGTCGTCGTCGTCGTCGTCGTCGCTGTCGATGAACTTGAAGCCTGAGGCACTTTTCCCCTCGCTAAATGGAAATTCGAGCACGTATTACACGTCCTACGTGAACATTGCCGAGTACCTCAACGTGTTACCCAAAATGGTACCCTTAAGGTCCTGTCGAATAAATAAATTTCCCGTTTGGATTAGAATTTCAGTATCGGTTGCACCTTTAACCTCAGAACTTTGAACTTTGTACCCTGAGGTGCATATATCGACCGAACGACTAAAAAGAATTTTTCTATAAATATCCATATAAATACGAAAATAATATAATTCTTCCCCTTAATGTGGCAATCTATGTGTAAATTTGCAGGAGGGGTCAGAGGCCTCCCACAAAGATATAAAACTACGAAAAATGGGTAGTCGATATAGACGATGGCCTCGCCGATGCTCGCAGCATAATTTAACCCAGGCGAGTGTGCGAAGGTTCGTCTGTGCCTTATCAATTATGTAACAGATCGTCGAAACAACGACGGAAGCCCCGACAATTATACCGGTCAGCCGTGGCGTGGGTTTTGCGAACCACGGAAACCCCAAAGGCTCGGCGCGACGTCTAATGATGAGTGACAACGACGATATCGTCGAACGTGAAACGTGTGTCAACGCTCCTACGCTAAAGCGTCACGCCTGACTCGATATATTGTGGATCGCGTATTTCCGGTCTATCTCGACGGTGTCACTGTCGTGAATCGAATAAATTAATCGTGTCCTCTAAATTATTAATTTTACAAATCAGATTTCCTGTCCAAAATTACGGTCAAGTGCAATTCAATAAGTGTCATACAAAAGTCTCTAACAAAAAATTAATTTATGGAAATATTATTTTTATTATTCTTATTATTATTATTATTATTATTATTATTATTATTATTATTATTATTATTATTATTATTATTATTATTATTATTATTATTATTATTATTATTATTATTATTATTATTATTATTATTATTATTATTATTATTATTATTATTATTATTATTATTATTATTATTATTATTATTATTATTATTATTATTATTATTATTATTATTATTATTATTATGTCAGATTATTATTATACTTGACTTAAATTTTTCGAAAAATATGAGCACGGATACTAAAACAAATATTATTTATAAATTGTATAATTAGTATAAATTCAATTAAATGCGAACATAACTTTAGATATTTGAGTTGAACTTCCAGTTAACTATTGTTTGATTATTCGCCACGATTTCCTTGTGCACACTCGTTGAATGATAAAGTGCAGCGATACAACTAACTCGCGACTCCGATGGAATGTACCGTAAAACTCGAGACGTGTCTTCTCATCCCTGCGATGCTATTGGTATGTCCACAAATATATGTATAACTGTGTAGACGTTGTAGGGGGGAGGGAAGGGGGGGAGGGGGATGAAACTTCCGGGCAGTTCCAACCCACACAGCGAAAATCAAGTTCCTGAACTTATCGCCGGGTCTATCGCAGTCTCGACCAGGAACATCGCGGCACATAATAGCGTATGGCAATGTTGGCAGTACAAAGTAGGTGTACCGAAGGGCTCTCGGCAGAAACTTTTCCCGAAGACTCCTATACGATAACGCTCACGACAATTTTGTTACGCCCGGCGCCGATAAGAGTTACGGCGTAGCTTGAACATGTTGTCAGAGCGAATTACAGCGAGAAACATAAGGGAATCGTCCCGAGCAAAACTGGACTTGAGATAAAAATGCTTTGGAAACGAAGAAAGTTTTGTGCAAAAGGAAGCTCGTTTTTTTTTTGTTGGAAAAATGGTAGAAGGATTGTGACTCCTTTTTGTTCAATAAAAAATAAATAAATTCTTGTAAAGAAAAATGTAAGTTCTAGGCAAAAGGAAGCTCAATTTTTTTTTGCTGGAAAAATGGTAGAAGAATTGTGACTCCTTTTTTTTTAATAAAAAATAAATAGATTCTTGTAAAGAAAAATTTAAGTTCTGGGCAAAAAAAATCTCAATTTCTTTTTGCTGGAAAAATGGTAGAAAAATTGTGACTCCTTTTTTTTTCAATAAAAAATAAATAAGTTATTGTAAAGAAAAATTTAAGTTCTAGGCAAAAGGAAGCCCAATTTTTTTTGCTGGAAAAATGGATGAAGAAGGATTGTGACTAATTTTGTCGATAAAAAATAAATAAATTCTTGTAACAAAAATTCGAGTTCAGGGCAAAAAGAAACTTGAGATTTTGTTTTCTGGTTGAAAAATGATGGAAAAAATGTGAGTGTTCTTATTGATGGAGAATAAATAAATTCTGATGGTTAAAAAAATACATTGTACGAAAATGAAAAGACCTTTCCAGGTCACGTGGCTTTGGAGCCTCGATTTAACGCATCGCGGGACTAATTTTCCTTCAGAATACGGAAGCAATCTAAAAAAAGAAAGTCGGAATAGGAAGCAGCGACACAAAGGGGATGAAAAGTGGAGTTACGTTGTAAGCGAAGAAGACAGTTGGTGACGCTTCAAAAGCGACTAATGTGTTGGGGGCTCTGCGAACTAAATGCAACGTTCTGCAATGCGTTGAATAAATAATTCACGACAATTTATTTCACGGTAAAAAAAACACGTGAAAAAATTCATCCAACTTTGAGACAAAACTTTGAAATGGCAAAGACTCCGCATATGTCTGCGGCTGATTCGTTCCAAAGCGATTTTTCTTCCCCGCCAGAAAAAAAGTACGTGGAATATGTTTGCCATCCGGATTTGCATAGGCAGCGCCGGAGACTTTGCACATCCTGCGACGAATACACAAACCTTTCGTTTTTCTATCGACGTTTCGAGCCTTGCGGAAAGTTGTCACGTCGTTTGATTTTCCTCCGAAAAAAAATAATGGTGGGTCGATAAAAACGATTAAAAAAACACAGTGAATTGTTAAAATTCACATTAAATTAAAACGTAAAAAAATAATGGTGGTTCGATAAAAACGATTAAAAAAAACGAAGTGAATTGTTAAAATTCACATTAAATTAAAACGTAAAAAAATAATGGTGGATCTATAAAAAAGATTTAAAAAACACAGTGAATTGTAAAATTTCATATTAAATTAAAACGTAAAAAAAATATTAAAGGGGCCCCCTTTTTTGTTGCTAATGGAAGTGTAACAAGCTCGAGCAACTTTCACGGCTGAACGGATAAAGTTGGCTGACGATGACAGGACGTCCGCATGTTCACCATGAAATATTAAATTCTCCGAATAGTTTAATTCGCTCATCTCGGCTCTCACGTAATTCTGGCAATTGCAATTACGTGTGCTAATGCTTTGTTAATTGGCGCTTGGACATTGCAACTTGCACTCCGTTCGTTCGCTGGATTTTCTAATAAAAAAAAAAAATACCAATGAATTATTTTGTAGACGTAAAGTCCATTTACATCTGCAGAATAAAAACAGAAAATAAAAAATAACAAAAATACAATTTTGAATGTGACGGAAAAAATGGTAAAAAAATTAATAATTTCCCTTTTCCCTTTTTACGTGAGTTTATTTAATTTATCACGTCCTCATATCAACATTTCAAAGACCTGAAAGGGTCATATGTGAACTTCAAAGATAAATTTATCCTTTTAATTGCATCGTTGAAAAAAAATTCTCATCGATGCTTACTGGCTGCACATATTTAAAACATATTTAAAATGTACTTTTTAAAAATTGTGATTAACGCTGCCCCTGAAAATCCCATAAACAAAATTTAGCAGAAAAAGCTGGGCGATTTAATAGATTTTTCTCTCACTGCAATCGCGATAATAATTCAGTTTCTTTATGTCACGCTGGGTATTATGACGCCTCGGGTTCGCGTTCGCCGCGATTAACACGCGATAAACCTAAATTAACCCGCACCTAAATTTGCAATGCATATAAGTGTGGGTATAGCTTTGTCAAATACGTTCCGATGAAACGTGAGATAAGAGAACAATGGGAACGCGGTTGCAGGTTTTGGGTTGGCCGGATTCAAACTTTGTGGTATGTACTGCGCCATGTGCACATATATGTACTATATATGCGGTCCATTTGTCGCGAGGAAGCTTCACTTCGATTTGTTGCACTTTGGTTTCGACTGCCTGATGAAGCAGAAATACTTCGTGTCTGACCAAATACGTGGCTCGACTACTTGAATCACTGGAATCTGCTTCCACTGAACACACCATCAGTTCATTTCCTGATCTAACGAACACGGGTCAATAAAATCGTCCCGAAGACGTCGATGTTTACTTAACACGTTTCACGTTGATGACACATTTTTTTTTCCCTCCAGAAACGAATTTCAAAGCGATGACAATTTTCCTCTCAATTAAAATCGCTCGTCAATCCAATTAATAAATTTAATTAGATTTCCGTCATCAATAATTTTATGACCACTGTAAAATGCAAGAAAAAATGCATATGTATCGATCAGAGGTCACCTTGAACATGTTGACCATTTTTTATAACATTTTCAACAGTTCTCGTTTGACCCCGAAGAGTGAAATGACGAAATAGCAAATGAAATTACTTTTTGACCGATGATCCAAGTTTCGAGGCCGGAAGTGTGGCTCTCGACTTTTGGGGGGAGGGTAACGTCGACAAAGCCCGAAACGAGGCGATGGACACAGATAGATCGGTGGATGAGGGTAAAACGAGCACCAGGCCGAAACGAAAGGTCGGTCACGAAATAATGGAGCCACTTGTTACGCGCTTCAACGTTATACCACTACCCCCTCCCCCCCCCCCCCCTCCTCTCTCCCTTTGCAACCTTGTTCCACGGGTTTTCATCCCCCTCGACACTATCGTCGATTATTTCCCTCGTTTTTTTTTTCACGCCTATTCCTAGGTAAAAAAAAAGTGTTTTTTTTTTCTCACTTTTTTATTATCTTTCGCCTATCTTTTTTATCTGAAAAAAAACATGGATAAAAAAATTATTTGTACTCGCGAGAATTTTTCGTTCGTTTCTGTGTCAATACTTAGGATATTTTTATTCCCAGTGTAACGCAATTTGATGGAAAATTAAATATAAATGGAAATGGAGTTGAGGGTTTTTTTTCACGCCTGTTCCTAAGTAAAAAAAATGTTTTTTTTTCTCACTTTTTTATTATCTTTCGCCTATCTTTTTTGTTATCTGAAAAAACATGGATAAAAAAATTATTTGTACTCGCGAGAATTTTTCTTTCGTTTCTGTGTCAATACTTTGGATATTTTTATTCCCAGTGTAACGCAATTTGATGGAAAATTAAATATAAATGGAAATGGAGTTGAGGGTCGTCGTCGTCGGCGAGAAAGGAGAGAAAAGGAGGAAGGGTGAAGGCTTTTACAGAGATTCCAGCGTCTGTGGAGTGGGCCTGAAGGGTGGATATATATCGTGAGTGGGCGAACGATTGAAGGGGCGGACTCGCTTGATCGATACTCGATCCACGATCCACTCTCTCTCTCGACTCGTCTCGGGGTCTCCACTTTCTCCGCTTCGCTTCGTATCCACCGAAAATCCAATAAATGCTCTCACAGACGGACAACGAGAGTCAGGGGGATGGAAGCTTCCGAAGGAAAATGGCGAAAATAAGCGCCCGGAGGCAGCCGCAGAAGTAACTTAATTGTCATTGAAATGTTCAGCCACTTTACGTTCTACAAAATCACTCGTATCAATTTTTTTTGGTCCATAGAAAGAAAAAGACAAAATTTAACGACCCCTGTCATCGAAATTTCTACCAATTTTTCTAGGCTTTGGAATTTTTATTCGGCATGTTAATACTAAAAAAAAAATGTAAATCTTTTTTGCTAATATATATTACGTCAAACTTAAAATTCATGAATCTAAGATTTATGAGAAAACTTGAAAGACGAATTAGCCTCCAGGAATGTTTCCGACTAATTTTATAGAGCAAAATGGACGAACGAAATTGGGTTGCTTTTCGCAGGAGTTTCGGACGCATTTGTTGACCCTCAAGAAAACGAACAGAAAACATTCCTGAACTTTAATTAATCTTCGTGAAACGCGGCAGTTGGATGGCTCAAAGTTTCTTGAAAGTTAGGACGTTACTCCAACTTTTACAAGAAAAACGAGGCAAGCATCTGCAGTGGAAAAAAAAATTGTTAGAATAATAACGAACATTTTTTTAGCGAAAATATTGTTATTATTGTTCGGGGAAATATTGTGAATTGGAATGAGGCGACGAAAAAGGGGACAATGAACAATGACGAAGGGTATAACGATGAGCCACAGGGGAAATATAGGGCTCAGGGCTTTCGTCGTAATTTGTGCCTTTATCCCTTACGACATCGACGATTCTTGGCGAGCGGCCGAACGCCAACTAACGAGTTTGTGTTTGTATTCTACGTCTACATCGTCCCGGGAACCTCGCGCGACGTTTCCCTCGTGTCGACCGACTCCTCGACTTGAGTTAATTCAAGTTTCCTACCCTCCAACTTGAATTGATACCCACAACAACCTACAACTATCACAAACTCCTTCGCACTTTAAAAACCAAAATCCACCAATTTAGGTATTTTCTCCGAATTTTAAAAAGTAATTTCTCGATTGTTCGAAATTGTACCTGTGCAAATAAATGTTTTAATTACAAATACACGATTTTTTCGCACTTCAAGAAACAAGAAAAAAAAAATCGTATTTTCGAAGAATGCTTCGAGAAAAATAATTTCTCGACAGCCACTGAAAAAAAATAAACCCACTGCATCAATCGTCCCTCAAAAAAATCGTAAATTTATTAAATTTTCAAAAAAACACGATTTTCTAGCACTTCGAGAACCGACCTTAAAAAAAAAATCAAAAATCGTATTTTTCGAAGAATGCTTCGAAAAAAATAATTTCTCGACAGCCACTGAAAAAAAAATTAACCCAATATCAATCGTCCTTTAAAAAAATCGTGTGAACACAAATTCCAAAAATGTTACTAATGCTAATACAAAAAATTAAGGCACCTTTTTTCGCACTGACCTTTATTCCAACCTTAAAAAAAATCAAAAACCGTATTTTCGAAGAACGCTTCGAAAAAAAAAAATTTCTCGACAGCCACTGAAAAAAATTAACCCAATATCAATCGTCCTTTAAAAAAATCATGTGACACAAATTCCAAAAATGTTACTAATGCTAATAAAAAAAATTAAGGCACCTTTTTTTCGCACTGACCTTTATTCCAGCGTTCGACGGAAGGAGCTAAGTGTGCGTCTCATGTCCGTGGAATAAAAACGCGCGGCAAAACGCGGTTGGGGAAAAAGCACGTAAACGCGGATAGAGAGCGCGGCGCGGAAGTAACGGGGAGAGAAACGGATCGCGGGCGAATCGGGCGAGCGGCGAGAACGACTAGCGCGGGGCACTTCGGGTAAGCGAACAACAGAAACTAGCGGACGTTCGCGGCGGGGGAAGAGGCGGCCTGCGATCGGCGAGGGAGATGGAAAGTCGCGGCGGCCGTCGTCGGTGGAGGGGGAAGAGCATCGGCGGCGCCAGGGGCAGCGACGATCCTGCGACCGCTACTACCCTTGGCGCGCAGGTGCGGACTCTGAGGGGTGGGGAGAGGGGTGTTGAGGGGGCCCCCCCCCCCTCAACATCCGCACCTGCGCCCTCGTCCGCCGAAGCTTCTCGCGCGCAGACGAAAAAAAAAGCGCGGAGGGGTAAGATTTTTTTTTTTTTTTTTTTTTGAGCGACGCGCCGCTCCTTCAAAATCACCCGGGGGCGCGACCCCTTGACCGCTTCCATTAAATCGACACCTGAGTCCAGTTTCGAATCGTGAGGAGCGTAGGAAAAAATAATTCAGAGTCTAAGGCAAAGGAGAATAATTTTTTGGGAGGATTTTCAAAATTGCCTACATTTTTGTGGGCGAAGAAAATTAATTGTTTTTGCATTTCCAATAAGAAAAATAATTGTCTTTAAAAATAGGCAAAGTGTAATAATTTCCATTCGAATTTCCAAAATTGCCAATATTTTTGTGGGCGAAAAAAAAGAAATTGTTCCTCATTTCCAAGAAAAATAATTTTCTCTGAGTAAAAAGATTTCTCCAAACGAAAGTGATTATAAAAAAAAATAAGCTAGTAAGGCCCTAGCCATGTCATCCCCACCCAGGCCTGATCAGTGCCTGCCTTGGCCCGGATTAATGGTACAGATTTTCTGGGATGTAATAAATTGAAACAAAATTCAGTGTCAAGAATATCTCTGCGTGAAATATTTATGCTGGTAAATAAGAAAATTCGTTTGAGATAGGAAATGTTCAACGTTGCTGAATAAGCGAAAACGTCACTGTTGCTCCGCCGCCGCGACAGATAACGCAGACCGCTGCGTCGCGAAATGCTAACAGGTAGCCAACAGCTTCCAGCGTCGCGTAGGGCGACGTTGGGTACGTAACGTGTATATATGTGTAGTATATTCTATACTTTACCCGGCGCGGACCGAGCGTGAAAGCCGGAGGAGGGAATACGAGCTCCCCGGGAACGTCACAACTTTTAACAGAGTGTGTTAGCTCTCGTCTGTGTAACACTTCAATGAGAGCTGCGGCCAAGCAGCTACAGGTTCCCGTGTCTACATATATATGGTTTCAACCCATACACAGTCCCCAGTTCCGCGAGATGTAGATCTGGGTCAGATCGCCCAGATTTGTTTGTTTATTCATAGTTTGTTTAATGGCAAACTCCGCGAGACAGTTCCAGTTCTGTTTCATCCACTGACTGTTCGGAATGCAGATTGCATTGTCAACCAAAAACACTTCCCAGTCGAATGGGACTGCGATGGAAATATATCTGTGGGATAATGGAGTTTTCACTAAATGACTAATTGTGTATTGTAACTGATTTAATTTTTTTTTAATTAATTTTTTTAGGTGGCCCTTGCCGTTTTTTTGGCGAATTTTTTTTTTTTTTTCGATTTAACGAAGTTTTAAAAGCCTATCCGATGGGAAATTTTCCGCTGATTCCAAAAATGCCGGGTTTTTGCTCGAAAAGTTGAAAATTCGGGGAAAAAAATGCGAAAAACGAGTTTTTAGTTTTTTCGAATTTTGGCACTTTACTAAAATCGATGTCATTTTTTTTTGGATGCATGGAATCTGTATTTTCTTTTTGCATTTGAAAGAAGACACTTCAAGGAAGAGAATGCCGCAAGGCCGATCGCAATATTTCGATTTTTCGATTTTTTGCAGATTTTTAAAGTCGACCCTCAAAAATCGCAAAATTTTTGAAGGGGTACCCCTTGCGTTCTTGGCGAAAAAATCGCAAAAAAAAAATTTTCGATTTCGCTAATTTAAAAAACCCTATCCGATGGGAAATTTTCCGCTGATTCCAAAAATCACAGTTGTTTGCCCGAAAAATCGAAAATTCGATGAGAAAAATGCGAAAAACGATTTTTCATTTTTCTCCAATTTTAGATCTTTACTAAAATCGATGTAATTTTTTTTTGGATGCATGGAATCTGGATTTTCTTTTTGCGTTCGAAAGAAAACAATTTAACGAAGAGAACGTCGCCAAGCGGAACGCGATATCACGATTTTTCGATTTTTTGCAGATTTTTAAAGTTGACCCTCAAAAATCGCACATTTTTAGAAGGGGTACCCCTTGCCGTTTTTTCGAAAAAAATCGAAAAAAAAACTTTTCGATTTAACGAAGTTTTAAAACCCTATCCGATGGAAAATTTTCCGCTGATTCCAAAAATCACGGTTATATGCCCGAAAAATGGAAAATTCGATGAGAAAAATGCAAAAATCAAATGAAAAATTCTGAAAAACAGCTAATAACTAGAACAGACGTATTTTGTACAGATATATTTCATTAAAATTGTCAAGAGGATTGCCTGGCATATACATATATACAAAATAAATATGCACAGAGACTATGAGACACAGAGCGACGTGGTCGTTGCATTCGCATTGCAGCGCAATGTGGACTTTGTGTACCAACCGTGGAAGCACCACGGAAAAGTGATACCGCGGAGCTTCCCACCGACTAAGCTGCGCAACCCAAAGTTGTCAACACGACGTTTCCACGCGACGACAAAGCGAGAAACTCCGGCGAACTTCCATATTTCGCTTCAGAGTCCAAACAGCCGGATGACAAAAAAAAACGAAAAAATGAAAAACCAATTAAAATGTTGCAATATATTCGCCGAATAATTCCGATAATTCTGCGGCAGTGGTTAAAATAAGCTACTAACGAGCTTTCGAAAATGGCATAAAAAAAAAATGTGGTCCAGGTTTACATTGGGACCAGTCTTCGTTCCACTCGTTGGCATTGGCGAGGCTCGATTGCACATTCACGTGCACTCGAGTCGGGCCATTCATGCACTATACAACGAGTTCTTCAGAGCTCCGCGTGAGGATAAGCTCTCTCGGTGCCCACGTTGCAAGGCCGAAGGGGTTGCAACTGTGCGTTCCACCTGTGCGCGCGGCCATGAGCGCGACGCGAAGCTTTGAGAACGACGCACGAGCTGTTCAGCTTCAAGCAGCTACTGCAAACTAAAAAAAAAAAAAAAAGTTGCAATAGATGTCCAATTTCGCAGGAATTAAATCAACGTCTGTAACGAAATCGTCTAGAAACAATAGTTCTAAAGATACCTCTGAAATCACGATAAAGAAAAATTGATAAACGTCATTTGGCGTGGAAGTTCCGATATGTGTCCACATTGTTTACAAAAAAAAATATCGTCAGCCTCTAAAGTCGCGATAATAAAAAATTTATAAACGTAATTTGGCGTGGAAGGTTCGATATGTGTACACATTATTTACAAAAAAAACTATATCGTCACTTCCAAAACCGCGAAAACGAAAAATTGATAAACGTCATCTGGCGTGGAAGGTCCGATATGTGTACACATTGTTTACAAAAAAAAAAAGAAAAAAAAGTAGACGATACCCAAGATGCAAGATCCGAGCTTACGCAGAGGCGTATAATGTACTGTATAAATTGCCACCGTGTATTGCGATGTGTCCGTGTGGCTGGATACAAGTTCACTCGTGACCGAAGGCGCAGGTAGCAGGTTTTGGGTGTGTACGTGATGCGCGACAACGAGCGCCACCAACTGGGTCAATACCGACGCCTCTGTCCTTCGCCGTCTCGCGCCTTCCTGCTTCGTCCCTCCTCGCCCCTCCATCCGTCGCTGCTGCTCGCCCATTCACCTCCCGTCTCGCTCGGTCGCACGCTTGCAGCGCCCTCTTGTTTCCCTCAGTCGTCGCATCATCTCTTTTGCTTTTGCCCTTCACCCGCAGCTCGTTCCACGTTTGCTTCTTCATTCCCATCGAGAAACTCCCAAGGCAGAAACGTGGAACGTGGAAAAAAGGTTTGGTTGGGTCGACCAAGTGGTTGGTTTGGATCAAGCAAAAGGTTGGTTGGGTCGACTAATGGATTTATGGATCAATGTCGCTCCTATGGATCTATGGAACCTATGTTCTATAGATCTATGCTTGGTTAGATCAAGCAAAAGAGTTTGGTGAAGTCGACCAATAGATTTATGGATCAATGTTACCCCTATAGATCTATGAAACCTATGTTCCATAGATCTATGCTTGGTTCGATCAAGCAACAAGTTGGTTTGGATCAAGATCAATCAAAAACTTAGTTGGGTCAACCAATGAATTTACAGATCAAAATACCATGGATCTATAGATCTACTTCACATTGGGTCTCACGGCTATACGACACTTCCACCACTTCCAACAACTTCAACTCGATCCAAATGATCGCTGGCTCTAATTACCTACGCCAGACGTTGACTTTAATCACCGCGATAAGATAAAACGTACGTTCCCAACGCTTTGCAGACCACGTCGGCAAATTAGTCAAATTATACTCAGTCGTTCCTGGCGCCGTTGAGTCTTTTTTTTTTTAGCTCCTACGTCTCGCCATGTTCCACAGGTTGCATTATGCTTTTACGCCGAGTGAGAGTCGTGAGTAGCCGAGGTGTGTTTCAAGGGGACCTTTCGTTCCGGGCGATTTGCGGAAACACACGAGTCGGAGATCCCGCCAGAAGACCCGGGGGCTAAATAGGCTGCTAGGGGACCGCGAAGATAGGAAGACACGAGGGCATCGCTGAGATACGCTGGTCCAACCGAAAGCCAAGGATGTGGAGAACGCACGAGCGAGGGCTGAACGAGGCGTTAGGGTTGCCGGCGAAAGCTTAAGACGTAAGCGGTTTGGCGAAGGGGAACTTTTGGAAGTTCCAAGCACTAAGCGGTCATTCAGATTCTACGATTTCAGTGGTAAAGCACCAACTGACACTTGTTTTTGTTATCCTGATCGTGGCAAATGGGTCATAGGTTTTGGAAAATATGTCAGTTGATGAGTGTAGGTGCGATTTTGTCATTGGTTTTTTGGAAAACAGTCCTATAGCGTTAGGAAGCCTTAAGAAGTTGGATTGATCAGTTAGGATACTACAGTTTTGGTGTTTTGACGACGAAGTCAACCTAATGTTGATTTTAATGACAGCTAAAAACTACTGACTGCAGTTTTTAGCTACTCGAAACTTTTTGAAAACATTCCTATGACATCAGAAGCCTTCAAAAGTTGGATTGATCAATTAGGGTACTACAGTTTTGGTGTTTTGACGACAAAGACAGCGTAATGTTGATGTTGATGTTGACCTATTGTCCAATTATCAGTCTGGACACATTCACGGAGCATCTACCATCCACCAATTCGGATAGCTAAAAACTGCAGACCAACTGAACCTCTTTCCTGACTCTCCCTCTGTTTTCTCGTTAAACTTTGCTCGAACGAATTTTCTCATTGGGATGTTCAGCACGGCCGCGCGAGTCCGAAACGTCGTTCTTCAGCGTCTGACGTCGCGAAAGAGTTATTCCTCGGTGGAGGTCGAAGACGCAAAAGAAGGACTATCCTGGAAAGCGGAAGAAGAGGTATGTTCTCTGAGACAAGATGAAAAGAATATCTTGGTTTAGCTAAGGTTCCATTGTAAATACACTGTACGACTCGTTGTACATATAGACGTGCTTAACATCCCCTAGGAAAAGTTATTTACCGCCCCTTTTAAGACCCGGTGAACATCGAAGATCCATTACAAAAGTTGAGTACGAAACGCTGCTTAGCCCTTCGGTTCTTCTGTTCGCCTCCGCTCATCGTTTCTCTTTTTTGTCTGCTCCTCTTCTTTTTCGTCCCCTCAGCGTCTTTTGAAGTTTTTGCCAACTTCGGGGGTTTTAAGGACTTAAGACATCTTATCCTGAGTAAAGCGTGGCAGCGTTTAAAATTTATGGAGTGCTACGTGTTAGGAATAAACCGAAGGGTCGACTGGATTAGATTAGCCAATGTTATTTGGAATAACATGGCGATTGTATCGCAGGAAGTTGACATTCGTGATGGTCAGGTGGAAGATCTTTGATGGTTCAAATAAATTTTCAAATTTGAGTTCACGTTTGCCTAATTATATAATTTTATTCTGACAAATGATTAGTTATGTGTGCTGAGGATTAATTAGCTCATTAAGCCGACAAATTCGTTCGCCCTGTTTAACCTATTTAACCATCATGTTGGCCAGGCCAATTATTTATCTTCCCACATTTTAAATAAATATGCATCCCTTCCCAAATGTTTTTTTTTTTTTTTTTTTTTTTTTTTTTTTTTTTTTTTTTTTTCATGATAAAAAATGGTACCAATCTTCTTTTTTGCATCAAACCATGTGACAAACCCCTGATTTTCGGTTTTATTTCGGGTGCCAAAAAAAAAACACCCCGTTTTTCTTGGTTCTTTGGCCTATTACCACGTCAGGAACGAAAAATGATAGTGGGCGGAATCCGTGAGTTTGAAAATACGAGAAGAGGGCCAATGAAGTGGTCGTAGGTGAGGAGAGCGAAGGGGGAGCGGTTGTGGGGGTGGAGTGGGGGGGAGATAACGTTTATTATAGCGCCGGAGGGGTGCGAACACGAGGGGTGGAACGGGATGAAGTCAGATGTGAATTTTAACAGGGGTGGAAAAGCACTTCGAAAGAAAAATATTCGCGAATGAGCGGAAACACCCGATAAACATGTTCGGGTAAACTTTGATAAAAAATAATATTTTCGCCGACGAATCCGCAGCGCAGAAAATTTTCGGTGCACTTCGGGGTTCCTGAGACGAGGTTTTCTTCGCGAAACCCGTGTGTCTCGCTATTTTGTACGTGACGCTCCGGAGGGGATGAAAATTTCATGAGATATTTTCTATAGTCCACGAGGGGCCAGACTGGAGATCCTCGAGGCCACCGAGACAACCTCGGAGAGTAACCGAAGGGACCCGACGGTAATTCCTCCGCTTCGAACCCGGCCGCAGTAATAACTGGAAACCCCTTCGTTAATAATTAAATCTAATGAATGAACTCTGAATTATGAATACGAGACGCGTCCTTTGGCATTTTTTCGCTTACGACGTAAATTTGCGTAACGCAAATCACGATTCGGTGCTTTTAACAACAGGAAACGTGATCCATGATTGTCTGACCTTTATCAGCTTTGACTACTGACTAATTACAAAAAATATATATTTTTTAATAAAATAAATACAAAAATATTTTCATAAAAAAATGAAAAATAAAAAATTTGAAAAATTCAATTAATTCTTGTGATACTGAAAAAAAAATATTTTCAACTTTCCAAAATTGTTGAACTCGTTGGGACTTTCAGAAACTTTCGGCTGCTGGAAAATGCAATTTCCTTGTAAACTGAATTTCAAAAAGGGAGGAAAAAAATTCATCGTCGAACTCATGTTCGAAGCCCCGCGGGTGGATTTAAATCGAATAACCATCAGTCGCCATGCAACTCATACGCAGCGGCTGAGCGACGTTCGCGGGGAACAATTCGCGGTTTTCGCGCCAACGTTTTCATTGATAACGACAATGCGAACGGGTTGACCTCGACAATTGTGAAAATAAAAACCAGTGAAAATTGTTTCATTGGCCCGTGATGAAATTTGGGAAAATTAATTTACACCTGACGATCCTGTCCAACATTCCATAAATATTTTTGGAGGTTGATTTAATTTTTTTTCGCTGCCACATTTATTTGTTTAAAATTGCGGAAATGTACGAGAAATGTTGGATATTTGCTGGGGGGGGGGGGGGGGGGGGGGTGGAAAGCCGAAGGAGACGACGCGGTATAAAAACGCAGAGACGCAGAGGAGAAGGAGCCTCTCGTGTTCCGAGAGTAGCGAAGAGCTTCAGACGACGAAGTAAAGTTTTAGGGGACCGGGAATGGAGTGGAAAGCTAGTTGAAGGAAGTTTCAGAGAGAAATATGTACCCCAGCGAACTGTAGAATGCGGCGCAGACGAAGAAATAAACCAGGGGGTACGGACCAAAAAAAAACACACAAAGAAAATAAATTCGAAAAAAAAAAAAATGAAAAGGAAAACTGCGTCTGCACCGGATGTGGGAAATAAGTTCAATTTTTCAGGGTGTCGAAAGTAATCGGAATTTCTCGAAATAAAATCCCAACTAAAATTCTTATATCCTCAAAAAAAAATGCAAAATAAAAAAATAAATAATATCCACAAAAAATTCCTAAATAATTATTTTACGTATTTTGAAAGATTTAAGGAAAAACCTGTAATAAAAATAAATCCCGGTCATTTCTGGATGAATAATTACACAAAAATTTGCCTAAAAAAAATACACAAAGAAAATAAATTTGAAAAAAAAAATGAAAAGGAAAACTGCGTCTGCACCGGATGCGGGAAATAAGTTCAATTTTTTAGGGTGTCGCGGCCAATCAGAATTTCTCGAAATAAAATCCGAACTAAAATTCTTATATCTTCAAAAAAAAGTGCAAAATAAAAAAATAAATAATATCCACAAAAAAATGCCTAAATAATTATTTTACGTATTTTGAAAGATTTAAGAAAAAACCTGTAATAAAAATAAATCCCGGACATTTCTGGATGAATAATTACAGCAAAAATTTGCCTAAAAACGCGGAAGAGTCACAGCTGTTCCTCGAAATTTGCGTAATACCGACGACGTTGGAATTACAGCAGATTACCGCGAAAGCTAAAGTGGACCCGATATTCATTAGCAGCAGCGTTGAGCTCTTGCTAAAAAGTGCATTATCAATGCATAGAAAAATCACTGAAACGCCAGCCAGGCATTTCCTGTAGTAAGCTTAAAATTGAAAGGAAGTAAAGGAGCAGAAAAAGGAAAACCCAGTGACGGGATATTGCTAGACTTCTTTTTTTTTCCGGATTACGGAGAGTACCGAGACTGACAGGCCAGCCGATATTTATGTACGAAGAACGTGAGTAGAATAAAGTGATGACGAAAAAAAAATTCCCGGTTCATTCTTCAACGATTAAATAAATAATGTTCAAAAACACGACACCTCTTTAATTCAATTTTATTATTTTATCATTATTTATTATCAACACAAAGTGACTTATACGACACATCTCGATACCAATTTTCGAATGTATTTCGTCCCTGATTAATTTTCATGAAAATCGCAAACCGAGTTTGATTTAATGGGAGGTGGCCGTCATAATTAAATTATGGCGCGGCGCGTTTCCCATTATAGTGAAATTTGTCGCGCGACGGTCTAATTTAATTCGACGACCGGAAATTGTTCGATTAGACCACATAATAAAATATTTGTATTTTCAAAACACTTTTTGCCAACATTTTTTATTTTGGCAAAAATAAAAAATTATTAAAAAAATTTTTTTTTTTTAATTTTTTTGCCCCCCCTAACCTCCCCCCTCGTTTCACGGGTCATCGCGTCATTTTGAATTTCGCACGCGGTCTGGTATTAAAACTTCCGCCGTGGATTTACGGTACCGTAGATCGCGGAATCCCAGTTGTGTGCGAAGCACCCTCGACGCTTCCGCCAGACTGAAGCGAGCCGAGAAAATTGCGGCCAGTCGGAGTTCGGAACTCCGTCGAGATTCACTTGTGGAAATAACCACTGCCTACATGTTTCGGTATATCCAGGAAGGGGCACCGAAACGGTACAAATCATATCGCAACGCCGCGACCTACATTGACCTGGGGAAAAGTCGGAAATTTTAGCAGTTACCGATGCAAATTCGTCTCGTCGCCTCAATTATTCATCAAGTGGGTTGAAGTATCCCCGTTGTACCAAAACAGCTCAATAGTGCAGCGCACTTCAGACATTTCAGAGCCAACTCTGAAAAAATACTCAGATACTGTATTTTTTTAACTGTATATTTTTTATATTAATTTTTATATATTTTTTTAATACTGATTCTTTTAATTTTTGTTTGTATATATTTTTTTTATTTTTTTTTAACATTGAAATGCTGGATTTAATTTTATTGGAACTGATAAGCGATAATGATAGATATTGTTTTTAAAATTGTTTGCTCATTGATAATTTTTTTTTACAATGCAAAGGATTGATTATCTAATTAACCGTGGGATAGGGTTGAAATCGATGCGAGGAGGGTAAAAAGTGGCCGCGCTTTGGCCTGGTCCGCAGGTGGGTGGAATATCGTTGGCAATAAGAGGAGCATCAGGTGAAAAGCCAGACAAAATCAATATTGAACCGGACTATTCTTGCTCCGCGATACGTGCAAGGCGAATTAATGATTTTTATTCGATAAGCAACTCACGTCAGAGCGCGAACTTATCGATGTGGATACGACGACTCGCATCTAATTCTGAATCTATTTTTAAATCGCATAATAATACAACACAAATATAAATTGCAATTAAAAAATAATAATACATGAATTAATACAAATTATTATGAAACATATTAAATATAAAAGATAATGCAAAGGAAATTGAACAGACAACCTTTTTGCTGTCTTTATTATTTCCTCCGCTCTCAAAGACCTGGAAAACCGGTAGCCAAAGGATTGTAAAGGCGCTCGATTCCTGAAAGGCACCAGACGGGTGCCTTCAGCGATCAAAGAACTTTTCATCTGATAATTGCGAGTTAAATAAATAATGCAGCACATCGGAAGTTGATAAAGTAAATAAATCGAGACTCGATACACGTTTCGCAGAAACGTGTATCGAACGTGGTTGCAGCTCTCTCAGGGAAAAATACGTATGGCAAATATTTCATCCACTCTCTTTCATCTTAAGCTGAAGCCGACAAGTTACAAGCCACCGTCGAAAAATTCTTCAGAGTGGTAAAAAACGAAAAAAAAAATGTCTGACCCGCAATAAATATAAAATAAAGTCCCTCACATTTTCTATATATATATATAACAAAACTTTTGCCACATTGATCGTTTCATATCGAATCTATATATAAAAAAAATCATCTACGACCTGCAGAAGATTTTTTTTTTATTCGAAAAAAAAAATCGCTGGTCATCCGACGATGAAAATGTTTTCCTAAAAGCACAATAAAAAAAATCATTTCACATCGGTAAAAAAATCATCTACGTACAAAATATTTTCTCTATTTTTTTTTATTCGAAAAAAAAAGTCGCTAGTCATCCGACGATGAAAATGTTTTCCCAAAGCACAGTAAAAAAAAATCATTTCACCGTAAAAAAAATCATCTACGTACAAAAGATTTTCTGTATTATTTTTTTATTCGAAAAAAAAATCGTTAGTCATCCGACGATGAAAAATGTTGCCTAAAAGCACAATCGACTATTGAAACAGTAAAAAAAAAAAAAAAAAAACAATTACCACCCCAACGTATTCCTTTCATCAGACTGTGAGGTCTGCCGTCTGGCTGGGGCTTAAGGGGGTGTGTGCGCGCCTCTGCGATGCTGTGCAGAGGTGCGAAAAGGTGGCCGCGGGGCACGTGGCGTGAATTTTCGCGTTCGCTGTTCTCTCTCCGCGGCTTTTCTCTCTCGCCATAAATCACACTTCGAAAAACCATTTTTCAAGCTCAACGCCCTCATCGTCTTCCAACTACCCCTATAAAGCTTATATATACAAAACCATTTTCTCTCTCTCTCAACCCTCTGGCCTTGCGATCGGTTGTTGCAATGTGTTGTGCCTCCCCCCCTATCCCCTCTCCCCCCCTCCGCGGAATTGAGTTTGCCACGATAGTTAGGGATATAGAATATAGCTATGAACTTTCAACTGGCCCGGAAAGCCGTGAATATGCTGCGGTTAGGCAGCAGCAGCCAGACGGCCCTGGAAATTTGATAATTGACGACCGTTTTCCGAGCTGGAAATAGCGACGACGTTGGGATAAATAATAAATGGACGATTTTCGGTCGTAAGACGCAATTCGATTAATCGACGATGAAATAAATGTAGCGAATTATGATTTTCCATTTATTAGTATTTTATCTTATTTTATTCATTTTTATATATTTATGTATTTATTTATTTTTATATTTTTGTTTTTTTTTTATTTAAGGGATCGTAAAATAAATAAAAAATTCAATGTTTTTTTTTCTTATTGTAATCAAAGATGAAATAAATATAGTGAATTATGATTTTGCATTTATTAGTACTTTATCTTATTTTATTAATTTGTATACATTTATTTTTCTTATTGTATTAAATTTTTTAAGGGAACAATAATTGCCTGTATTTCTGACGCGAAACGCCCCGTACACTTGTTACTCATACGTGTTTTCCCAAAAAAAAAAAGGACCGTTTGAAGGAAGTAAAACCCGTTGGTCTCCGTCGACACTGGACCCACGGAGTGCATACTTCGGGGGTCGGAGGCGATCCTATTATTCGAAACACAGGCTAGTTTGCCCGCAAGGGGCGTTGTCATGGCTACGGCGAAGGTTCGCCGGGGGCACTTCTGTATTCCCAGCATCTACCAAGAACCCCGACGTCCCCGGCCCCGAAGAGTCGCACCCCGCCGACGGTGGGGAATAAAAAAATTAGTTCACGCGTTTGCGCGAATAATCCCGAAGAAAGCCAATAACGCGAAAGCCAGGAATTAAAAAAGAAATAACATGGAAAATAAAAATCAGCAACCAAGCTTCGTTTAATATCCCTTAAATAATTCATTTTTACACAAAAAAAAAAAGAAAGCCTGGAACATTTTCATCGTAAAAAAAAAATAATATTCCATCTCAATAATTAATTTCTAATTATTACAAATAAATATACAGGTTCGTAAAAAAAATTCTAGTGTCGATACATCAAAGTTCCATTAATTTTTAATGCATTTCCTGGTTTTCCTGTTATTAGGCCAAGCAACTGGTTCGTTTCGCATCCGGATTCGAAGCATCCGGGAAGCCCTTGGGGTGTGTCATATTCCCCCCCACCCTCCGCTTTCTCGATAAGAAAGTTTTTTTTCTTTCAATAAAGAACTTTACGTGGGTGTAGATTACGAGTAGCAGTAGAGATTGGTCTGTGCCGTGGCCAACAACGCCAACGTTCTCATTGATAGACACCCACACATATAGGCAAAACCTCATGGATGGGCACACAGGGAAAAAAAGTTGGGAAAATAATCCCACACGTTGAACAGGACCGACTGGCAAGCTCCCAGCTAACTGTTACTATCCTGAAACTTCAGCTAGAAATCCGAGGTTTTATCTTTCGGACCGCGAATCGCCTGCTTCCAGATTTTTACGCTCACCCAAACGGCCATTCGACTCGGGGATTACGGTCTCGACGCAATTCTCAAGTTCTGTACTACTTTGGTTTGGAGATAAAAAATAAGTAAACGCTGAATAAAGGGAAAATCAGCATATTTTTCATTTTTTTATCAATATTAATAACAAACAATATCATATAAATTTAAATGTTCCTATTACAGACCATAAAAAAAATTATTCACTTGCATTTATGACATTTAGTATTTTTGATAAAAAAAGGGAACGATGACTAAAGGGCATATTTTCAATTTTTTATCAATATTAATTACAAACAATATTATATAAATTTAAATTTTCCTACTACAGACCATAAAAAAATTATTCACTTGCATTTATGACATTTCGAATTTTTTATAAAAAAGGGAACGATGAATAAAGGGCATATTTTCAATTTTTTATCAATATTAATAAAAAATAATGTTATATAAATTAGAATTTTCCTATCAGAGACCATAAAAAGATTGTTTGTTTATGGCATTTAGCGTTTTTACGATTGTTTTTTGGCCAATAATTAAATTAACGAGTAAGGAGCCCAATAGCCATTGATATTGATCTTTAATTACAGGCTAAGAGGAAATATGTGTGCGTGAGATTACAGCCACGACGGATGCTTAATCATTCTAAGTGAATAATTGATTCTCCGAGAGTCGGTGCGCGGCGTCGGTGGAGCTCGGAATGCCAGGGCGTGTGATTCGATTTCAGTGGCCTCGGTGAAATTGTGAAGAGGGTAGATGGAGCTGCTTCCGGGGAAGCAAACGAGAAGCACACCGAGTGGATGAACGCAACAGGAGCTCGGAATTACCGCTCTAATTATTTTTTATTATTTCGCCAATTTCCATTTTTTTTATTCGATTTAATTTAATTATAGCCAAACTACACCAAAAATGAAATAAAAGTGGAATATTGCTTAAAAGGAGGATAAAAATAATAAAGATTATTTTATAGTCCATATAGACGCATTTATTGCTCTAATTACATTGACGACCATATCAGAAATATCGTGTATATATATATACACATGTGTATTTATAATATATTTATTATGTATGTTACATCGCTGAAGTAAAAATATTAAAATTTCTTGATAATCGTAATCGTTTTATCTGCTTCTTACATTACACTGTATAATCAGATAGCGTACACAAAGGTAGAAATAATTATGTGGGTACTAAAAGGTTTTTTTTTATGGATTCGGAGCAGTAAAGTCTTGAGTTTTAGATTGTCCTGTAGATGCTGCGATTAAAATAAACGAGCCCATAAATCTGAAGATAAACGTAGTCACAGACGGTAAAGTAGAAATCCAAAGGTAACAGTAATAATTATTATATAAATAAAAATAAAACATATTAAATCCAATGCATTTATATAAAAAATTTGATATTTTTTTCATTGGAAATAAGTAAGGACAAAAATTGTTCTCGCAAAGATGAACCGTATTTGACGTAGGAACTGAAGGATCCATTGCATGAATATTATCCTGGGTCCCATTTGTATTTAAAACTCGCTTCTAATCTCGTAAAATATCAACAATTGTTTAACAACTCGAAGTGGAAGAACGACGCAACAGATCATTTTCCAAAATTATTTCCACGCTGTTATTCAAGTGAAGAATTCGTAAAAAAAAAAAAAAAAAAACATTAGGCCAACTGCGCTTTGCGTAAAAATTATTTTTCGTTATCGAAAATATGTGATTTCACACTCAAGGAACATTGGACTTGTTTCGTTGATCATCGCACTTTTTTTTTCATCTTCCGAGTCTCAAAGCCCAAATTTATAATAAGTGCAATTTCAAAAACTGCATTTCTAGGCCTCGAAATCTTTCGAAAGATTTTACAGTATTTTTTTTTAATTTCTGTGTTAACGAAGCCAGTGAAATAAATAAATAAATTTTCCCTTTTCCTCTCAGAATCAAATATCTTTGCGAGTTCTATGCGTGTGTGTGCTTATATCAAGTACGAATATTAATACTTATGGTAAATATCACTTGCTGCATTCCTTACGAGTGCATGATGACACCCAATGACCTTCTGTAATAACAGTTACGCCCTAAAACGATTTTATCAAGATTCTGTTTCAATACGCTAAGGATTCCCAATTTTTCGAATCATGTTTGACTCAAAAAGCTGTTGTTCTTCGTTATCAGACCGACGCTGCTCTCTGACATTGGAATCACCGACTTGTCGCTCTTCGGTAATTTCGCTCGTGACTTTATATTCGACTGCAGTCCCTTCAAAAAATTCTGCAAATAAAAAATAAAATTAGTATTTTGTCCAAATTAATCAGTGCAAACAAATGAATTACTTCTTTGATAGAATCCGGCCCAGATAAGACGTAATAAACGGCGTAGGCAGGAATCCAGATCATCGATGAGAAGCTGAGACCAAAACCGACGATTTCAGCCCAGGTTGGATACTCGTAACTGTTTCCATACTTCAGAGGAGTGTATTGAACGCATTGGAACACGAAAATGAACTGAAAAAAAAAGATGGTTAATTTATTAAAAATTCAACAGTTTATTTTTAATAGGAAACAATGATACTCACTGCCATGACAACCGGAGCGAAGACCAACCAGCAGACGTACCAAAATTTATTCAACCTGATACCCATCATCTGATGAATACAGTCGCAGAACTTTTGGGTACCAAAGATCCAAGTTATAGCAATCGTTTGGAAGAAACAAACCCATAGGATTGACATTCCACTGGCGGAATAAAAGTCCATCAATCGGAATATGTAAACTCCACCCTTCAATGATTTAAAAAACTGGTCAGCATTCATTTTTCTTCATCACCAATTTGCATTTAAAGAAATGCTGGAACTCATTCGAAATTCATTTTTCTTGAACTGTCTGAAATTTCCAATTAAACAAAAAAAAATCTTACATGAGTGACCATTGGAACTCCCATCAGGAACATCAGAACACATATTCCAATGGTGAACTTATTGCGATGGGGTCGAAGAGTGTCAGGCCAATTGTCGACGACACCAGTGATGAATGATTCGACGATGCAGAATTCACTGTCGATTCCAAGGATCTAAAAATGATATTATAGCAAAAATTAAATGTTAGATACATTCTATTATATCATTTAATCCAAAAAATTTGAACTTACGATCAACATGCTGAAGAATATCGTGGACCATACACCCGCACCAGGAAGTTTCAAAACCACTTCAGGATACGTCAAAAAAACCAGTCCCGGACCACTCTTAACAACTTCGGACACTTCGGTCGCTTGTTCCATAGCAATATGTCCCAAAATCGAGAAAGTGACGCATCCAGCGAGCAAACTCGTCAACGTATTGACAACGCAAGTGATAAGAGCGTCCCTGGAGACCCAAATGACAATCACTTAAAAAAATGGTCCCTTAACATTAACTATAAATTACGAAAATGCATAAATGGTTCCTGAACTTCCAAACAGTGAAGCATCTGAAGCGGTGAAATTGAACATGTTTCGTTTCGTTTATTTCAGATGGAAGAACCTCAGCGGTTAGCCTTTGTCCAAAAATCCTAGGATTGACCGTAATGGTACCTACTTGTAGCAATTGTGATGAAATTTGTTGTAAGAGCCGAGAGCTGGAAGAGCACCGGTGCCGATGCTGTAGGCAAAGAAGATCTGCGTTGTACCGTCGATCCATGGTCCAGGTTTCAGGAGTTCCTCCCATCTTGGCGTGACGTAGTAGAGCAAACCAGCGTCGGCGCCCTCCAGGGTCACGGCTCTTGCCAAAAGAATGAAAAGCACGACGTACGGGAACAAGGCTGAAAACCAGATGACCTTACCGCTCTGGTGAAGACCGCGTCTGATGATGAAGTAGACCAGAAGCCAGCCCAGGGTCAGACATCCCAATAATTCCCACTGCATGCCACCGATGTCCTCGATTCCACTGCTCATCCCAAGAACTCTTCGTCTACAAAAAAATAATTTTGATCATTTTTAACCAACTAGGTTCTCATTAATTTGGAATTTGGGTTTGAAAAAAGCGGTGGAAGTGAAAATAGTGAATGGCCAAAATCGCGAATGGCTAAGACATCGAATTCAAAAATAATGAACGACTGGTATTTTGATTGAACGATTTGGTATTTTGATCATTCGCTATTTTAACTGCATTCTTATGAAATAGGGAGTCAAAATAGTGAATGACTAAAATCACGAATTCAGTAATGATGACTATTCTAGATTCGGACGTTCTATTTTTAAAATCGTTATTTTAGCCATTGGCGATTTTGGTCTTCAATATTTTGATCAACACCCGAAAAATGCACAAAAGACTCACTCCCAAAACTCCTCAACAGGAGTCGTATGGTGGATGGTGACATTTCCACTAGAATTTAGGTAACCGGAACTACTGTTCAAGTTTTCATGCTGAATTTCCGTGAAGTTGACCTTTTCAGTCCTGGAAACGCTGATGACGGCTTCGGAACAGTTTTCAGTGTTCCACCAGTTTCCTGGATGGATAAGAGGATTAGTTTCGAGGGTAAAGAGGTGGTCTAGGGATTGAAGAGTGTTTTTGGACGTACCACAGTTGCTCCAGGGTAGGTCAGGGAGTCTGGTAAAGCCGGCGATGAGGTAGAAGAGGGTCCATGCTATGATGATGCAGTAGTAGACGTCGAGGAAGAAAACTATTGTCATTGTGGCGTAGCCGACACCTGCAAAAAGGTCATATGAGGCATTGGTCCATTTTTGATCTTGTGAAAAATCATTTTCCATTTGTGAAAAATCATTCTCCATTAGTAAAAAATCATTTTCTATTTGTGAAAAATCATTTTCCATGACCAGGAAAAAAAATCCAATACATTACCTTGAAGAAGTGGACACACTTGACCCACCAAGGTCATTCCCCCAGATCCCAGGTACTGACCTATGGCGACTTCTTGGAAAAAAATTGGGATGCCACAAAAAATCATAGCGATGCCATAAGTGACGAGAAAGGCTCCTGCAAAAAAAATCATTTGAGTTTTTGAGACTTTTTAGGTGGCAGTTTGATGACTTTGGAGATATGTAGGATTCTTTAGGATGGACTTACCGCCACCATTTTTGTAGCAGAGGTACGGAAATCGCCAAACGTTTCCAAGACCAACGGAAACGCTGATGCAGGAAAATAGGAAGTCGAGCTTGTTGTCCCATCCGCCTCTTTCAGCGTCCTCGTCGCGGGAACCAACTTCAACGTTGTCTCTGGTTTGGGGCACCATCACCATTCGCTTGTGAACCGATGAACGCGACGATTCGCCGGCGTTCGAAGGCTTCGCCTTGAACTCTATGAAGGTCTGATCGGGATCGACAGGCTGACGCTCCTCGCCCCAGTAATACATCTTTTCCGTCATCTCTCTTTGCTGCAATGATTCGAAATTTGACGAAAAAACGGGAAAATTAATTTTTCCCCTGGCCGTTTTTTAGAAAAAAAAAAAATTTCGATTCAACGAAGTTTTAAAGCCCTATCCGATAGGAAATTTTCCGCTGATTCCAAATATGACCGGTTTTTGCCCGAAAAGTAAAAAATTCGAGGAGAAAAATGCGAAAAACGATTTTTCACTTTTGTCGAATTTTGACACTTCACTAAAATCGATGTCATTTTTATTTGGATTGATGGAATCTGGATTTTCTTTTTGCATTCGAAAGAAGACTCTTCAATGAAGAGAATGCCCCCAGGCGGAACGCGATATCTCGATTTTTCGATTTTTTGCAGATTTTTAAAGTCGACCCTCAAAAATCGCAAATTTTTAGAAGGGGCCCTTGCCGTTTTTTCGAAAAAAGTCGAAAAAAAAAATTTTCGATTTAACGAAGTTTTAAAACCCTATCCGATGGGAAATTTTCCGCTGATTCCAAAAATCACAATTATTTTCCCGAAAAATAAAAAATTCTACCAGAAAATCGCAAAAAACGAATTTTTTTTCTACAATTTTTAGTCTAACAAAATAAAATTAATTTTTAACGCAAAATAAATTACAATGACTGCAAAAAATTAATTCGGTGAGGCAAGGCGAATTTATTCTGAAGGGGAACGTTGTGAAAAGTACGGCACGAGGTGGTTGGGATGCTCGTGGTGGGGTTGGCAGTGCGCAGGGGTGTGTTTATCCGTGTCGGTTTCATCTCGCGTCGCGCCTGTTCCAATGTGTGGAGGATAATACAAACAGGGGCCATTCGCTGTGTTGGTACCGCAGCGAACGGAGTTCCCTGTGTGTGCAGGCCAGATACGTGGTACTTGGAGGGATGCTGAGCGCAAAATCAATAGTCACGTTTGCATCGTACTCGCGAGTCCCGTGCTTCGCTCACGTGGACCTACAATTTTTTTTCCCCCTGCATTCAACACATTCCACCACTCCAAAATAAAAAAAAATATATCCGCATCGCAGAGTTTATCGATTTTAAATAATAAATATTTTTATTTTATTATCAATTCTTCCACAATTAATTACTGAAATATCCCAAGCCGGCAAATCACCCAAAAAAATATAAATCTTTTTTACTTAAAAAAATCAAAAACGTGTAAATAAAATATTTTGTGTATGTATTTATTTATTGTTAATCGATGTAAATATCCGGTGTTTATTTTTTGTTTATTTAAGCGTTGCGTCACCAATATCGTCGCGCACCGGCTTCTCACCCTCAGCTTCTTTTCGATATTTAAATCTGTTTCCACTTTGACACTAATTTTATTTTTTGTTTTCGCGATTTGTTTGATCGTCGGATTATTGCGATTCGATCGACGATTGTGGTTGATTTGTCTGGTGATAACCGTTGAATCTCGGCGAAAAAAATCACGACGCACAGATCGACCTACCTCACAAGAGTCGTCGTTGTAGAATAACGCTTCGCAGTAGGATTGGGTGTGCTTGCCTACCCTGTTTACAGGGCGCATGCGCAGCACCCTTCAACCCTCTCCACTATTTCTCCGCCACTTTTGCTTCATCCAGTCCTGAAGAAGCGGATTCTGCGCTCCTGGAACGATTCGTTCGCTGCGCATTTTATTTTCAAGTCCCCTTAACGTGGATTATAATATCCTCATAAATGTATATAAATAACAATGGTCATTTTTGATGTCATAAATAATAGTCATAAGTGCTGCCAAATAAATGTTCAACTCGATGTGTATCTATACATACGTATATATATTTCAAAATAAGTATAATCTAATAAAAGGATCGCACTCATAATCTTTGTGCATCGCTCAGCCAAAGCATTTGTCTTAAAAAAAAAAACAACGATTGCGAGTCACTTCTGATGTCCTTCAAATGGTCTACAAATGTCTGTGCAAATGACATCTCTTCAGCATCCACTCGACTTGTCGCTGGAACAGCTCGGAATGACGGTGTGACATCCACGACGATTTCTCAGCTGTCTCGGCGAGAATCTTTTGTGATCATCGCGTTCTCCAGGCTGAAGAATTCCCGCCACTGTAATCGTCGTCCTCAGTGATTGCATCGACGCCTTCCTCTTAGGTTCCTTGTTGTTCGAAAACTTCGGCCTCTGCGTCCAGTCGGTTCCATAGGAAATCGGTCTTATCTCTCTTTTCTGCACAGTCCCTTTTGTATCGATCACCTCTGATATTTCTGATCCACAATCGTCGCAGGCTGAACTTATTTCGCTGTTCTCTTCAGGTTCTCGGACATTTTCGGTCTTGGTAATGTTCTCCAAAAATCTGGAAACCGTAACCAAGAATATTGATTGATCTTTTGAATAATTTCTTAATTGTATCCAGTAAAGAATAAAATTAGATTTTAAGAAGGATAAAATTAGATGTTAATTTTATCCATAATAAAATTAGATCTTAATTTTATCCATTGAAGAATAAAATTAGAAAGTGACATTGAAATGGATCTGATGTAGGAAAAATACTTACTTCTTTGAAATGGCGTTCAAGTCGAAGGCTTCCAAGATTTCCTGAACCTTCCTGGACGTCTCATCGGCTATGACGATGACCCGATCGATGGACAAGGCACAGCCTAATATTGCACTGGCCATTATCATGGAAACGATCCAACTGATGAAACCAGAAGACATCACCGGAGCTTCGATTGGTGGAGGGTAAAAAGTGGACCAGACTTTTTCCCACCAGGGCAAAGGTTTTTCTCGATATTCCGACTCCTGGACAAGGTCGCCAAGTCATTCAACAATTTTGCAGAAAATCCAAAATGCAATTTATAATTATTGTAGTACTAACTTTACCCCAGTAGGACCAAATGGAACAGTAAATGACCCTCTGAAAGATCAGCCAAAGCCAAAGGACTCCATTGATGGTGATCCAACTTGAGCATATCTTCAATAAAATGAGGAAGAAGCAGTAGGAAAGTAGGGTTGGTTTTCAAAATAGTGAATGACCAAAAAGCGAATGGTCAAAAAAACGAATTTCAAAATGATGGACGTCTGAATCTAGAATAACCATCATTACGAAATTTGCTATTTTTGTCATTCGCTATTTTAACTGCATTTTAATAAAAAGTGGGGTCAAAATACCGAACGATCAAAATAACGAATGGCTAAAATAGCGAATTCCGTAATGATGATCATTGTAGATTTAGACGATCGTTAGTTTTTAATTCGCTATTTTAGCCATTCGCTATTATGATCACTATTTTGACCCCCATCTGAAAGTGGTACCAATTGAAATAGGATAAACTATACTTGGACAGTCTTGTATATGATTGGCTTGTCGGAGATGAACGACAGGAAAGTGATCCTGGGTGGATTTTTCCAAAGGACGAGACACATCGAAGTGAGGACGATTAGAGAGGGCAGTGTGTGAATGAAATCCGGGCCAACGGCGATCTTGGCATACTCCCTGAAGACACGATGACGAAGCAGAAGAACTTCGTGCGGCACCGACAGAAAAGTTGTGATCTGGTTCGGCAGAGCAGTCAGGCAGGACATATCTCAAGATCTCAAATCAGGAAAAAAATATCAGCTGCACATCACAATTATTGCTGTCTCTTGACGCAAAAAAAAATCCTGATCGACTTTCTGCGATCTGAAGTTGACGCTGGTCGAAAAATAATCGAAGACTGGAACGATCGTATTTTTGTTGGACGTTATCAATGTCAACTACAGTTTTTAAAAATTTTTCATTGAGGGAGTGAATATTGTGGACCAGTTTCAAGAATTTATTTTTATTAAAAACAAGAAAACAATAATAGTTACATTAATAATAAAAAAAATTATCGTCGCAATCACAGCTGAAGCAGTATTTTAGTGAGACGAGTCGTAAGATATGTACAAAATTATTTACAATGCGTCGTGCGAAGTGAACAAAGCGATCGGTGGCTCTAAATGAGAAAGTAATCGGGACCGACGTATGAACCGCATTTGGGGAAGTCTTGGGGAGCTGGTACCATGTCGCCGGGCTCGCCAACCTGGAGGACCACGTCGAGGCCGCGTGTCCACTCCAATGCATGCTCGTCACGCAACATCCAGTAACCTAAGGACATTATAATGGATTAAAATAAAAAAATAAGAACCCTGTTCTGTCGAGAAAAGAGCTAAGTTTCCCAAGGGAACTGAATTATCAATTTCCAAGGCCAAGGCCACAATTGCATAAAAGTCCCTAGAGGCGATTTTCAATAACGTAATTCGCCTGACCTCAGAAAAATCCAATCTATTATATCATCTAATGGCCAATCGATCGACGAATCACTGCAAAAAAAAAACAAAACAGTGCTACTACAAAATTCTAATAACCTGGATTATCAGCTTTGAAGCGAAGTGCAACAGCTCCGAACTTAGGCACAACGACAGTGTCCTTCAAAGGTGGACACGACAAATTTCTGACGAACAATGCGCCACGTTCGTCCATTTCCTTGACGTCATTGAGGCTCCAACTGCGACCGAACTTTCGTGCGCCGACAATTCGAAAACTGTAGCCGTGGAGGTGATACACCAGATCATCGAGACCAGCTGGAAAAAAATTCGAAAAAATAATTAGAAATGTTATGAAAAAAAATTCCAGGTCGTTCGAATGTTCGCCAAGACTCACCTTGATCCAAAAGGATCATTTCGACGGTGGCGCCCAATGGAATCCGTCGAACGTGAACACATTCGCAAGGAGCAGTCGATCTGTCCTTTCCGGTCGAACCTGGACCTGCGCAAGTGCTTCCTTCGCTGCTCAGACGTTGAGCCGAACATAAAAGATTGTCAGGAACATCGACGCCCTGAGTCAACAGCGGCGACGAAGGATAAGTAAAAGTCGCGTTATCGACGCTCAGGACTCTCATCTCGATAGCTCCGTTTCCTAAAAACACGCAACGTATATAATTTTTTCGCGATGAATAAATATCACTGAGAAAAAAAAATGCTCAATCCAACAAAATGTGCAGTTGCAGGCGGCGAATTAAATATTTTGCAGATTGGACAAAATATTTAATTGATCGAAGCAACTGGATGACAGAATTTACAAAAATCGCGATTAAAATTGCCGAATTTTTTTTTTCCAATCTGCAAATTTGTTGGATCGAGCAATTTTTTTCTCAGTGTAACGTTCAAACAAATCGTGGACCAAAACTGACCCATAAAATCGGCCGACTGCGTTCGCTGATTAATCGGCAAGTAAATCGTGACGTCCATCCGGGAATTATTCAGCGGCGCCGTCAGCGGACTGGCGGCTTTCACTTCCGTAACGCAGACTCCGCGCGAGCTGCCGCACTTGTCGATCGGATCGGTCGTCATGTGAATTTCATTCCTGACCATTGGAGCAACTTCATCTCGCAGCGCTGATTTTTCCTCGGTAGTGATTTCACTCTTGACGCTTCCCTGGTACTTCACGATTGCTGAACCGGTCGTTGAACTGGATGAACATTCCTTAGACGTGTGGAAGTTCATCGCATAAGATGAGATCTGTTTGTTCGCTTTCAGTACAAAGTCAGCCCTTTCCCCTAAAAAAAGATTTTGATTATTTTACCCGTATTTTTATTTACTCTAAATATAAATCATTTATTTAATTAATTCATTTCAGCCCTTTCCCCTAAAAAAAAAAGATTTTTATAATTTGTACCCGTATTTTTATTTACTCTAAATATAAATCATTTATTTAATTAATTCATTTCAGCCCTTTCCCCTAAAAAAAGATTTTTTATTATTTTCACCCGAATTTTTATTTGGCTCTAAATACAATTTATTTAATTCATTTGGTTTTAATTCTACTACCTTTCGAAAGTGTAATTGACGTCACTTCCTGAGCAGAGACTGGATTTCCATCCAAGGCGATCAGCACCAGTGGATGATCTTCGATGCTGAAAGTAATCGGACAGGATCCAGCGCCACCTGCGTGAGCGACTCTGAACCGATGTCTTCGTCCGGGAACAACGGTAAACGTCGTCAGTGGGACGTGAGGACCATTGACCTGTCGTGCCCTTCCGTTCACCAGAAGAGCGGCTGGTTTTCTTCGAACCTCGTTGGAAGTTCCTTCAGTGACGATTGTGTGATGCCAGGGCGATACGAGAACGACGTGACTCGGGTCATCAATGTCATAAAGTGACCTATGAGGTTCCCTCAAATCCGCCTGTCTCACAATCAATGAACCAAAGAGACCATTGGTGACGTCAGAAGCTGAAATGATGTCATCAATGTAATTACCTTCAGTGTTGTTCAGTGTTCAGTGAATTAGCTTCACGGAATATTAATAAATTAAGGGCATGTGAAACACCGACCGCCGAAAATAATCGCCTTAATAATGATCTTTACCGGAATGAACGTGCCAAAGATGAGTTCCAGGCGCAGAAGCTCGAAATTTGTACTGGAAGGTCGTGTAACTCGGTATCGGACATTGAGTGACCAATGGAACGCCGTCCATGCAGGGAGTCTCGATTTGGGACTGACCTCGCCAATGGACGGCTGCTGTTTTTCCTGGCAGACGGTTCACAACGTCCACGACTAGGATATCATTTTCGCAGACCTGTTCCAACATCATAATCATTAGGGTTAAAGCCTTAAGATAGGGTAGATATACCCTTTAGTGACCACCATACCTTTTGTGGCCATTTTTATAATTTTATTCTTCAAATTATTATTTCCCCACAATTCCACGTTGATTTTTTTTAAACAAATTCATTTCTATTCACCGAATGACCTAGCCGACGTTTTTTTTTATTCGATCAAATGTTTTGATTTATTCCATTGAATGTGATGGCCACAATTGGCCCTAAGATGGCCAAAAACGGTACGTCTACCCTACCTCGAGATGTCCTCAAATATTTGAAGGAATAAAAAGGTCAAACGAAGGTTAGAGGCTTCTTCTCTTTTTTGGTCACCTGGATACTTGGTCCAGGCAGTTGTCTATTGGCTGTAAGGATCCCACGAAGCAGTCCATCGGCTGTGACGCAGTGATCAGCCAAACAAGCCGTCTCATTGGCTGGACAGCTGCCACAGGATCTGAGAATACAGAAAATGATGTCACTTTGGAAGGAATGAAAACAGGGGAAAGGAAACTTTGAAATAAAATGTTCTTGGCACTTGGGGACCATTAAGGACCATTAGGGACCATTCTTAAGCGGTTGGACCAGTGGACAAGTGGTTGAAGAATGACGACGTGTCTTCCGCATTCAAAGGAAACGATGTCTAGTGTCTTGATGTGTCTTCTGTTCACTTCTTGGCGCCTATCAACCTTTTGCCCATTTATTTCTTCTTCGTAGCTTCTCACTCGGCGTTCAATCCGTGTTTCTCACCAATGGCAACACCGTAGACTGTTGCATAACGGTTAATGCACCATAATGCCATAGCTTCACGATCTAATGACGTAACCGGCTTTTATATACACACACAAATGCAGTTGACGCTGCACCAGGTTGCACTCAACGAAGCTGATACGATTACGTGTTTGACGTAATAAGTTGAATTCCCTGAGATATTATAGATTGACATAACGCGCCATAAAATGTACACACCTTTGTCTGCGATGCTGAAATTCAATGACTTTCAAGCAAATTCGACTGTTACTTAATCTTGTTCCAAATAGAATGTGAATATTTTTCAACTTGGAGAATAAATCGAACGTTACGTATTTTACAGCCATTCGGTAACAGTAATTGCGACCTTAGCATTGGTGAGAGGCTGTTTTTAAATGAATCTTTGAAGAGTGTTTTTATGGTTGAAGGGGATTTGTTTCTTGTTGGAAAAATATAGGAAACAGCTTTTCTGATAAAATGGGATATATGATTTAGGTTTTGTAGGGTTACTTACTTGCTTAGGGTCTGGAAGACTTCTAGGGTTAGTTTGACTCGACATATCATTGGCCAATCCAAATGGTGACAGGGTCTGTCACATGACAGGAATGTTTGTTCTGAAAAAAAAAACAGGATAAGATAGAAAATAATTATAAAAAAAATTACAATATGGACCAAAAATTAGATAAATGCTACCATCATTTCTGTAAATTTAATATTATATAAAAATATTGTCGATTCCTACAAAAATAATTTTTAAAAATTTAAAAAAATTGAAAAAATTGAGTTTTAGTTGAATAACTTACTGGGTATAATATTGCATACGTGTAAAAAAGTCGCAGCTGAAAGAATCATGCTAAGCACGACTGTCGTGCGAATTGCGTAGGTCAGGAAAGACACCCTTCGACCTCTGTAAGGTGAGGGCATCTCGTAATCACTCATCTTTTGGGATATCATCGCGTCGACCTACTTCGTTATCGTTAGGCAACAAGCAGGTGACGGCATTCCCTGAATTCGTGATAATTAAATAATTGTATGAATTAAAATTATTCATTTATTACGAAATCTGATGAATAACTAATGATATAATATTAATGACAGATGGATGACGTATCGTTTGATTGATTAACAGATTGGCGTTAATTAGCGTTATTAAAATCCAACACTCATTTTTTTTATATTTTTTAAAAGAATTATTCGAGTTTCACTTTCACTTTCCGCAGACAACGACTGTTCCCTTCTCAAGGCGACGCCCAAATTCGCAGACTTGATTCAGGCCAAGGATAAATTTTCAAGGCTGTCTTGGAACAATTTTTGAAAATTTTTATAAGAATTTAATTTTTATAAATAATCACAATAGCCATCGATTCGATATTTTGTAAATCACAAACGAAAGTGAAACGATGAATCGCACCGAAAACGAAAGCAATCGAAAAAAAAACCGGTCCGACGACTTTCAAAAAAATCGTACGTTCACTCACTCTCCTCTTTTATAATTCTCTTCTACATAAAAAATAAATTAACAAATATTTTATATAAAATTCAGGTCGCGAATTATTTCACTGAACAAGGAAACGTCGTCTCCACTTTCCCATCGCATCGCGAAGTGCGTAAGAATGTAATGCATGTAAGTGAAAGTAATGTGTGTATGTTTTTTTTGTTGTTTAATTCCAAAAGTAATAGTGGTCTAAATTTGGTAAAATTTAATTTCGTGTGGAATAATTTTTTTTTAATTTTGTTAATAATCGCCAAACTGGGAATCGACGCACCAATCAACGCGTGGATCCGCGCACACGACTCTCGCGGGCCAACGCGGAACCGGCGGACACTGTAACCGACGAACGACTGTTGCGCCGTGCGAGCCGGACGGATCGGCAGACCGATCGTGAAAAACGAAAGGAAGGAGGAATGTGCTTTTTTTTTCGACCCCACGAATCATAGATGCCACCTGCTTCCGGCCGGTTCGGTAACAATTCGGCGGAGAAGGCAGCGCCTTTTCTTCTCTATCGGAAATCGGCCGATCGGGGGAACCGATCGAGACGATCCCCACGCGATTCTCGGGTCTTTGCTATTTTCGCTGCCATTGGCGGACGTTCGGGAACCGATTACCGGACTTTGAGGAGCACATACCGATTTTTTTCTCTGTTGCAATTTCTCCTGACGATTTATCGGTAGAAATCGGTCGGGAACATACCGATTTTTTTCGCCGATATTTTATGAATGGTTTTCGTGCCGATTTCTTACCGATTTCTTGCCGATTTCCTTGCCGATTTTTACCGATCTTGTGTAAAAATACGAGACAAAGGCACCGATCATGAAGACAAATGTGAAGAAAACAGACCAATCGTTCCGATTTTTAATTCTCCGACCAAAAAACCGTGACGAATCTGTCTTCGTCGACAAAAACTTCGTCGACAAAATCACTAAACCGGAGAAAATACGACGCGCCAAAAAGAGATGAATAGAGACGAGAAGAAAAAAAGGAAGAAATAGGTTCAAAGTCGTCGACACGAAGTGGCACGAAATGCATTGACGCTCGAATATGGGTCAGACGGCCAGAAGAGTGAAAGTTGCCCGAGGGGACCGGCGGACCCGGCTATAAGCGAGCCGCCACCTTTAAACATAGTTGCGCCTAGACCACTCCGTGCATTCGTAGGTAAATACATTTTGCAGCGACAGTTTGCCTAGACGAAAAAAAAAAAAAAAAAAAAAAATCCGGTCTATACAACCCACATTTGTATAGACCCTTCATTTATTTAGACTTTTTGTACATGCAATAAATACATTTTGCCTAAGCGAAAAAATAAAAATAAAAAATAAAAATTCATATGGACCCATTTATTTAGACTTTTTGTCCTTGCAATAAATACATTTTGCAATCACATTTTACCTAAGCGAAAAAATAAAAATAAAAAATAAAAATTCATATGGACCCATTTATTTAGACTTTTTGTTCATGTGATAAATACATAGCAGCTAAAAAAAAATTAATAGGCGTTTAATTCGTCGCGTCTCTTAGTCAGCCGCTCGATCACTTTCATCGCGCGACCTTTCTCCGTTTTCCCGTCTCGGTTGGACCAGGTCGCCGCGAAGCTGCGCAGGCAATTTCGCTTTCGCTGCGCCTCACCCCCCCCCCCCCCCCCCCCCTTTGAGCGCTTCGCTCCAGCCGTTTGTCATTGACTGCGACGATGGAAAGCAAGTGCCGTTTGCCTGACTCGACGAAATCTTAGCGTTTGTTTTTTTTTTCCGTCTGTCACTTCAAGATTTCTTCTTTCACTGTTCGCACGTCGCTAAGTGGCAGCGATAAATAATCGCCGAGACACGTGTCGATTTTTCGTGCTCGATTGTCGCTTTCCAATCAAAATTTGGCGAACGTGCTTATCAGTCTTTTTTGGTATTATAAGATTAACGAAATTGGCATTCGTATTATTAAAAAAAAAATTCTTCCTATTGCGTCACTCGGGCGAAAGTTGAAATCAGAAGAGGACGAAATTTCATTTTTTTTTTTTTTTTAGTGATCGTCTGTGACGTCATTAAGGCTGATTATTCAGCAAAATCTGTTATGCGTAGAAATGCGATGTGTTGCTATAGTTCCTGCCATCAACTTCTTCAACGAACCATCGCTATTATGTATGTTCGGTGCGATAACGTCGCTTTAATCAACGAGCCATCAATCCTTTAATACTATTTTTAACTTTGCTTGTTTTAATTGCAGAATAATTTTTTTTTATAATAAAAATAACTACGTACTTAATAAAAAATATATAATGTAATAAAAATACTCTGCAAAATAAAATATGTCACCATAAAAAATAAATAGGCTAGACACTAATACCAGTCGTAAAATTTGGAAATCATTTTTCGAAGTGAAAGTGAAATTTATTCGCCCATTGTGTCTATTATATCGTTTAAGGAACTTTTTTACGGGTTAAAAAAATGCAGCACAACCATTCGTCACAGATTTCTATGGTTAATGGTTAACGCCTTAGCCGCCACTTTCTACACTCGACGCGCCGACAGTTGAGGCTTTATGCACAATTGACTAGAAGATGCAGTCGATTTATGTGGGTCACTCATCGTACAGAAATGAAATTTTTTATTCATAAAAAGATATAGGCATTTTTTGTATTTTTTATTATCAGTACCATTAAATATAGTATTTAAAGCTTTTAGAATTGATTAAGTCGTCAAATGCATTCTGCCACGTATTAGGAAACCGGTTTCCGATCATCTCGAACTGCAGAACTCAACTCGACAGGACGTTCCACGCGTATCTAGAATTTCGTTCTCAGAGAAATCTGATATTGATTGCAGTGAAAACTGAAATGCCTGATACAACTGAATCTGGAACGGATGCATTAACCACCAAAGCAAGAATTTTTTTTTCAAAATTTGACAAATTATTATTAATTAATATTAGCTATGAATTTTATAGAGATTTTTTTATATTTTAATTGGTAATATTTTAATGAATAAAAAATTGTACAGGACATTTCATGTTGATTCGAATCAAAATGATTCAGTGAACACCCAAAGCCTGGTCATCACTTTCACCTTCTTCCACCCAAGAATAAAGACACTTATATACATAAACATGATGTATATAGCGATATTCGTGATACGCGAGGCTTTTATAAGTCACTTGCAAATTATTCGCGAAGCGAAAATCGAAAGTGCTTAGTCAAACCTGCCGACAATTACGTAAACTTTTTGCCAAGGCGTAACATTCGCTGAGCGTGCGAGAAGTGC
Source organism: Itoplectis maculator (assembly GCA_964034905.1). Taxonomy (NCBI): domain Eukaryota; kingdom Metazoa; phylum Arthropoda; class Insecta; order Hymenoptera; family Ichneumonidae; genus Itoplectis; species Itoplectis maculator. The sequence goes on from OZ035859.1 coordinate 9,705,502, forward strand.
GCACTTCTCGCACTCGTGACTTTTTAAAATGACTTCAGCGCCGCGCGAATCGAGTCGAATAAATCGCAACGGTATTCTACGTCGAAGATATTTCGAACGGTAAAACAGATTAAGAACCGGTCAAACAGGATAAATTTCTCTAGAAGCAACTTCTTCAACTTTTTGCACTCCCAAACCAGACAAAATTATTCTTATGCGACTGAAAATCATAAAAAAAAAATAAAACGTTTATTTCCAAGAAAGTTTTTCTCCACTTTTTCACGCCTAATAAAACGCATGCTCGATTATTAAAAAAAAAGAAAAAATCGCAAATGAAAGGGAAAATCGTTGATTTCTCCGCAAAAATAATTTCACGCGAGCATCGTGACTACAATGACGCGAAGAAAAAGAGAGAAAGCGAAGATGCGTTATGAAATTAGAATTATTTGCGCAGTCATGAAAAAAAAAAAAAAATTCTACCGGTGAAATTGAATGTCTGGAATTGTGGAGCTGACAACTGTAATACGACTATAAATAGGTGCAGCTGTAAAGTGTCAAGAAAATGTACACAAAGGCAGAGACCCGCAACGACGGTTCTCGTGTCCGAGCTGCGTACAACGCATTGGCGGACATAATTGCATGCGAACTGCATTACCGGACCGTAAACTTATTGTTAGAGCCGTTATAGTCGGACGATAAACGCGATCCAAGAAGCTCGCGTGTATCCTTCAAAACCACTAATTATCTTCTATCTCGCGCATAGATATGCCAAAGTGTTTCTTTGTGTGGGTTGCCACGACGCCCACCAAGAAACATGAGGAACCGGTTTCCTGCTTTCGCCATCATTAGCCAAGTGCATTTTCCATCATTTTAAAGGATCTATGGATCCATAGATCTATAAATTTAGACACGAAACACAGAATTATAGATCGTTGTCAAATTTGTCAGATTATGTGTAAATCCATACCGAAAATCCATTGATCTTTCAACATTTTAAATGATCTATAGATCGCAAAAATGATAAGCCACAACGTCTATGGATCCATAGATCTATGGATTATACACGAAACACAAAATTGTAGATCTTTTTCAGATTAGTCAGATAGGGAAAAAAAAAATAGGGATGCTGAGAGGGGGTTCTTCTTCGAAAACAGCCTCTGGGCCTAGGGCCCCTAAGAGGCCCGGTAGTCGAAGCAGTTACTAGCCCAATTGCGGCTGTGGACCGACTTTTGATGGAACATATAGAAACACTCGCATTCGCCTAAGAGCGTAGGGAAACCACAGTAAAACCTACGCCGAGTGTAGCCGGCTACAGGCTACACTCGGCGGGATCATATATACAAAAAAATCCACATACCTTTTAACATTTCAAATGATCTATAGATCGCAAAAATGATCGTCCATAAAAAAAGCCAAACGTTCAAAAACACACAAATATAAATTCTCGCCTGAGACTATCGTCTATCAAAATAATCTCGAAGTGCAAAAATGATCTATAGATCCTCAAATTTCCAAAACTAAAGTAGATATATACAACACTCACCAGGAATAGGAGTGAGATAGATGATCGTAGCGACGACCGATCCAAGCCCCACGAAAATCGCAAATCTGAACAGCATTCTGATCCCTCAGTCTTTAATGATCGATGGATCGCTTCGCGGCTGAATTCGCGCTCTTCCTGCGCGCAGCTGAGACAGTTTTCGAACGCGGTGCGCAAACGAAAGTCGCTGAGCGCGGCGCTGGACGTTCGGTGGCGTCTGGTGTCAGGAGTCGCCGGCGACCGACGAGAGCTGCGTCTGGTATCGTAGTCGAGGATACACTAGCGGCGCGCGGCGACCGGCCAAGTTCATTGCCAGCACGGAGAGAGAGTTGATCCGCCGGCGATTAAAAAAGAAGGAAGATTTCCTGTAGAACGGCCACATGGATGATATTACACAGACGTATACATCAGCTTGTGTGTTTTCCCGTTTCTGCAAACCTTCTCCATATAGGTCTACAACTGCAGTGTGTACGTATATATGTATATATATCCTCCTGTGTGTCTTATAGTCAATATCAATGCAACCGCGAGTCGCACGAACGCGTCGGGGACATTCACGGGCATCCACGTGCGATTCCCGACAGCTTTTTCCGCTCTCTCCTCGACGTGTTTACAGTATCCGCAGTATCCGCGAGACTGAAGCGTTTTTTCTCCTTGTGGCGAAAACGCGTATCCGCCTCTGTTTTACCGACCGAGATGATGGACGGGCGAAAACGCGTGTCCGTCTCTGTTTTACCGACCGAGATGACACAGACGGATAGAATTTGCGCAAACCGACCTCAGTCGGTACAGCAGAGATCGCCTATATATATATATATATAGTGCTCGGTCGGTAATAAAAAAAACTGCGGAGGCGCAAAGGGGGTAGATTTTTTTACCGACAGGTCGGTAAAAAAGTACGGTTTCGTAGTTTATAGAATTTGTTATTTTAGTACAAATTCTGTGCAATTTTCGACAGATTTGTAATATAATAACAACGAATTTTGTAAACGACGAAAATGTAATTTTTTACCGAGCGTTCGGTAAAACATTTACAACGGCGTCCCCTTAAAGATGGATGTAATTCACAAGTCAGAAAATTTATCAAAACATGTATAACGGTTTATTGAGGAGCTATTTAAGCATGTTTAGACGTTATTTGTTTTCATGAATTATGCAGGTACCTACTTAGCTCTACTTGCTAATGTTTTACAGCCGGACGCGCGATACTCGTTTTTTTTTTTTCTTTCTATTATTATAATTCACTTACGATCCATCTCAATTCCAGATCGCGATACTCGAGAATCGTTTACCGTTTTATTATTTTTACAATCAAACTTCAGCGACGATCGATGGAAGCGACGGATGTAAAAATCGATTCTTCGAATTTCGGCATTTCGATTTAATTTCCCGAAAAGTAACGAGAAATTAAATTTGCTGTTTATAATACACTGAAATACGCGAGACGCGGGCGACTTGAATGAGACGAACCGATCACACTCTATACAGACTATATATATATGTTTGCGTGTGTGTGTGTACATATATATATTTGAATATACGCGTGGAGCCGCTTAAACTGTATTTTGATTGCCAGTCTTCAATGCTCTGGTTTGTTTTTTTTTCTCGCAACGTTTGCAACTGGTCAATTGTCTCATCGAATCGAAACCAGTTGAAAACGCTACCAGATTTCTCCTATTTTTATCTTATTTATTCCTTGTAACATAACATCTTTTTTTTTTGAAGTTCGAAATCGTCTTTCGATATTTTAGCATTCGTTCATAATTTGTCCATAAATCTCTACAACTTCAGTCTATTGAGAAGGTAATTGTTACTCTGTTCCAATCGAAACGAAGGAAAATCAGAAAAATCTTAAGACTGTAGTTTCGAAGGAGTTAAGGTGGCTTCGAACTATCGACTCCGCATTGATTCGATCGACATTTGCGAGATCGATGGATCATAGTCGAGTCGATCGCAGGGGTCAACCTTCTGTGTGCGTCGTCACGTCTACACGACACGTGCACGATTAATTTAAGTACGATTTAAGGGTTCGAATTCGAATGAACTATCAGCGTTGACTACACATCTTACCAGTCAAAATAGATTCGAGATGATACACAGGTGAATACAAAATCTATATCGAGTTGGAACCATCACACACAGACAGATGAAATTGGAATTAGTACCCTAGAATAATATCGAGTAATAATAGTTAGTTCATTAAATATTTAATAATAGCAATAGACGAAGTAAGTGTAGTTAGTAGTAAATTATCAAGTAAGTAGCAGTAACATTAAGTAGTAGTTAGTTAATAATTACTAGTAGTTGCCTCTTTTGCACTCAATTTTTTTCCTTTTCTTTCTTTTTCAATAAATCCTCGCTCGAGTTTATCGCAAATTAATCTATGTATTTTGGCTGATTTTTCTACCAAGTGGGCGTCAAAATATTGGAGTATTTTACAAACGTTAATAATTATTTATATTTACAGAAATAAAAATGTGTGCGGCTCGGTTGTCGTTACAGTCGCTTGTTGGGCATTTATTCTGCGCTAAGCAAAATGTATTTTTCCTGAACGTTAAAGCGGAAATTCTCAGACTATTCAACGTTTTTGCAAATGCTTCTTTGCGACTCTCTCGAGCTGTTTGTGTTTTACGCTGTTATTATACATTGATAAATTCTTATTTACAGGGTCGAGTGACACAGCTAACTAATTCACGATTAGAATTAAAGACCGGTTTGTTACGTTCACCTTATCCTTTAATTAAGTAATTATATCCTACGACTCTCGCGGTGCTTAAACGCTAAACCAGAGACTCTAAGAAACGCCAGTGGATTTTTTTTTTATTCATTGCCTGTCGATTCTACGTCGCCGGATAATCGAGAATCGGCGGTTACTCTATCAAAAAATAGACACAAATCCGCGAGAAAATCCACTAGCGCTTCGGCGTTCGCTAAGATGGCTACAATATTACAAACCTATTTACAAAAATTTGACAAAGGACACCGAGAACTAAGGGGGCGAAGGAAAATACACGTGGAAACGACTACGATTCTCACGAACAACCCTTTCACGGACACCTCTACTAAAATTCGGAAAAATCCATCAGACTCGGGTTTTTTTTTTTTAATTTCTCATTCTCGAGGGAATAGAGCCGACGCGACGTCGAGGTACAAATAACGCCGCGGCTATTATCGAATCGCCGATAGAACGAAGGCGGCGAGTGGCAGTGCTGGTGAATTAACGGTCACGAGGACAGGGCTCGGTGGAGGGGCGGAAAATTCGCACGATCTACACTACCAACACTTTTCTACAAACCCATCTACCTCCTCTACTCAATTTCATCCTTACAAGAATTTTTTTTTTAAATTATTACCCACTCCACTTCGCCCAAAAGTGCACGAGAGGATCGTGTCTATAAGATTATTTACAGGAACAAACCAGCTTGGTACATATTCGTTTTTTTTTGTTTTTCCTTTTTTCGTTAGCCACTTTTGAAATTCTCAGCGATGCCCATGACAAATAGTATATAATAATAATATCGCTTGCATTCTGTCCATATCATATTTTTTATACCGCGGACCCTTCGTCTTTCTTCAATAATATAGTATATAATATAATATATCTGTCATCTATATATGTATAATCCGTATATCATCGTCCCTTCTTCCCTCGTTTATCGTATTTATCTTATACAGCTATAATCATTGTTTAATAATGTTAGGTTCGTGTCACTTGCACGTTATCTACATGTACATTTCCGTAAACGTGATATATTAAGGCCTCTTGTTACTAACGACAGGTCATCACACATTTTAAACTTGTTTGTTTATTTATTCCGATTCTTTTTTTTGTGTTTTTTTTTTTCGTTTTTTCTTTTTAAATATTTCTGACCGCTACTTCTACGTCTACCGATACGAAAGCGACTCGTTTTTTAAATTCTTGACACATTGATTCTCTCCGCCACCTTCTGACAATTTTATATCATCGCATCCTGCGAATCTTTGTAAATTCGTGCAACTGTACAGAAATATATTCGTCTTCCTCCCGAAGAAAATTGCCTTATCGACTTATTGAGTGTTATCGGAATATCAAATACGTATTGTTAATCAAAGTGTTTAAGCTTATGTTACAAGCGCCGCTTCGTCCCGTTTACTCTCTGACGAAACGTAAAAAAGGCTTAAAAATAAATAAAACCAAAACTTACCGACATGATGAGAAACGAAATAAAAAATAATGGGGACGACGGAGTTTTGGGGGAAAAAGAAACCCGAGTTGGGAATCGCCTAACGAATCTTTCAATTTTCTTTTGCTTTTGCAACTTTATTATTCGGTGCATCTCGCCGCTTCATCCACTTTCCAATAATGAAGGCATATTCGTTATTGTAGATAATACGTTGTCAATTTTTTTTATAATCATTTTTTTTTGCTTGCGGTTTATTTAATTACTCCATATCTAGTAACGTACTTTACGAGATTTATGCTCTATCGTCGCGCGTTTCAGTCAATTTCGGACTTGTCTTTTTCGCCTCTCAACGACCTTTCCACGCTCGTCAAAACAATTATGACGAAACTTTAATTTTTCTCTGAGACAATTTTTTTTTCCTTTTTTTTCTTTTAATTCGAGTATGTGAGAAATTACCGGGTTTACCGGCTTATCGAATGCCCAACTGACCAGCTACAGTGAGCCAAGTACTATTTTTATTATTATGCTATTATTATTATTTTCATTATTAATATTATAATTATGATTTGAGCCGTTCCTTTGAAATCGGATGGACGTTTTGGATCCCACTGACGAATCGCTTGAAAACGTTTTCAAGCGATTGCAAAGAAATGGCTCATTCATCGGTGTCATTATTATTTACAAAAAGATAAGAGAAAACGAAGATAATCGTCGTCATCGCCCGTTCACAAGTCTTTTCGTTTACGTCCTTAGGAGACATCGAACTCGCTCGCTCGAAACGCAATTTCGTTTCCTTAAAATTCCGGCCAAACGTGTCCCCCCTCCCCCTCTCGAAAAAAAGCAATCGTAATTTGTCGAGAAAACATTGCAGGTATTAAATTGCGAAAAATCGGAAGGCGTGCGATTGAGGTCCGGAGCTGGAAGTACAAAGCCCATCTACGGAAAACAAAGTGAATAAAGCTATTGAAAAAACATTCGCTTCGATCGGTGTTTGTCCATACAACGAAAAGTCTATCGTATTTTATCGGTAAAAACGGCAGCGCTCGCTGGCTAATTGGCAGGACACTGGCTAATCACGTGCATTTTACTGGTTGCTCGCCCTCTTCCCTTTTCCTTCCTCACAATTTATCGTTAATACGATTAATTATTATTATTCATTATATATATAATATATTTACAGGTGCACAACGAGGGCGAAACCTCGGTTGCGACTACCGAAGCCGCCCAGGAAAAATTTACACTTATCTGTTACAACCATGCCTTTACTTTTTTTTTTGTTTGTACCTCCATTTGGAAACTTAAGATCTAAACGCGACCCTTCGGAAAGCCTGGCGAAAGGGAAAAAATTGTCAGAAAATCGGTCTCGTATTGGCTGATCTACGAAGATAAAATCTTGTGAGATTTGAGCAATTCGGAAACAGAGATTTTTTTTAAGAGCATTTTTTTTTACTGTTTTAGCAAATGGAGGTTCAGTATTTTTTTCTGGTGATGTCCATTTCTGGATTTAAAAAAAATGCTAAAACTTCGTTGGTACACACGAAGAGGGGGCAAAGAAATGCAGATAAATATAGAGTTAAGGAAATGCATGTGAACATAGAGTCGAAGAAATGCAAGAAATCATCTCGAGGTGAGATAAGCGCGAAACGGAATAATCGATGACTAAACGCGGTTTCGTAAACGTTTAGTTGCGGTAGTTTTTTTTTTTTACGAGAACGATTAACTTGTCAGCTATAATTGCTTTATGTACAATGAGTAAGGTGATTATTTACAAGTGATGGATGATTTTCAGTAACGTATCTACGTTTTTTTTTAAATTTGCATTTCAATTTTTACGCTAAAAGAAGAATATCGCAAAATTGGGTGCAGAGGGATTCTTGAACTTTTATTACATTCCTGTCTTTTGCTTTCTCGCTAATACTGATTCTTTTTTTGTTCGAATTGCTGAAGAGTTCTCAATTATAATTGTCTTTTATCCTTTCGTTAAGAACCGACATTCCGTTTTTTGTTTCATTTACGTTTTTCCCTTTCTTCGGCGCTTTCCCCTCGAAAAGCAAAAGGAGAACGACATTGAAATGCTACAAGATTACTTAAATTCTAAACTTCGTCGACGACGCGATGATATAATCGTTGTAATTGCGTTCGATATCGGGTCGAATGTTTTTTTCTTTCGTAGTAAAAAATTGAACACATTATCTTGTATATTTGTAAATGTTGCTTCTTTTTTTTTCGTCTTTCATTTTTCGTGCGTGTTGTCTTTCCTTTGCGAAACTGAAAACATGCGCGGGGCCCACGAAACTTGTGTGCATAACCGAGGTTAAAAATTTCTAGGCCCTAATCGTAGTCGCCAACTCGTTTCTATCCAGTTTCCCTCCACACGTCCGTCGTTCCTTAAAGTCTAAAATCACACTCAGAATGCAATGAGACGCGCTCAGTGCTTTCGTCCGGATGAAAATAAATATACCCTATTTTATTCGCGAAGAGCTGATTTTTTTTTTTTTTTTTCAATCGAATGAAACCACAATGTCCACGAAAATGATTAAATTTTACGGACGCTATAAAATAACTGGGAAATTCTCACTATCTACGGCAATCTAATAAAATTCGTAAGACACGGGATAAGATCTCGAGATCCTTGGAAGGGGCAGTGTTTTCGTTTCAGTGTTAACAATTACACACGCGTGTAATTTGTAAGTGCAAACGAGCGAATCCAGGGCATTAATTCTCCATAAAAAAGGGTTTAATTAATCGAAGGGAACCGATCCTTCCCATGCCCATCGTCTTTTTCGCAAAAGTAAACCTTGCCGTGCCTAATAATTCGCGATTAATTAGGAATTGCACGTTCCTAGAGACCCTCAAATTGTGTACCGACTGAGTTACGAAAATGTTTTTAAGTTCGAGTTGGTTTCGTGCGACGCGGAAAAAAAATCGAAAATAAGTTAAAATTCGTTATTACGAAATAAAATGGATTCGTCATGACTTGAGAAAAAACAATGTAACTACTTTCGTGAAATTCCGATTTCCAAGCCTTTCGCCACCGAATTAACAATTTCGCATTCTAGTTCATTTCTAAGTCGTCTAATTACTCCTGTCTTTGCATCTGTATTTATAACCCATTGCTCCGTGTGGATCGAACGTAATTATAATATAACGAATATGTAAACTATATGTACGTATATTCAGAAATTAATTTCGTATTTTTCGAAATTAATTTCATTACGCATTGAGGTGCATCTTAATGAAGATATTCGAAGGCAAAAATTCGTCTATTACGCTCGTGTCGATCGAGCTTTCGTGGCTGGTTTCTCCAGGCAAATGCAAATCGTCGGCTTCTCGATCGAAAGGCCGACTAGAACTATTCGAAACTTTTTCGGTTGGCGGTTTAAAACAAAAATCTCACGTATTACAAATTCCTCAGCGCTTTCAACGGGTGAATAATCTTCGTCACCCGATTGTCAACCGTCTCCGAGTGCAGTAAATATTATATATAATTGCAGCTAACTTGGGCGCACTCGTAGCCTACTTTACATCGCCTCAAACACTCAGCCATCTTGAGGCGCACCTCGCGACGTCCACTTTCCGTTTCTTCGAGACTTTCTCCGCGAGTTGTTCGAAACTTTGTCCGCAGTCGGCGAACAAATACAACGAAATTACGAAGAAAAAGAAAATGTAACGAAACACGAAGAAAAAAAAACTGGCCCTCTGCTGCTTCTTGCGCAAAAGAAAAAAATGACAAGAAAGCTTTTATATCACGAATTTACCTACGCAATTATCTACCCTCCGTACGTCTAAATTGCCCGGCGGAATACACCACTAAAAATTCATTTTATCGCTTAAGTAGTCCTTAGCTCCGATCGTTTTATCTTCAAACGATCCCCCCAAACGCCTTCTCATCGTCTTTACATTCAATTGCTGTATGTACACTGTAAGATTCTACATTTGTGTGTATGTATCATACGTACATTATGTATATACATAATCACCAGTGGAAAAAGGATACCTGATGTTTTTTTCGCCCGATTCGTACGAAAAAAAAAAACTAAAACACGAACGAAAGAAAGGAAAACGAGTGATGGTTCGAAGGTTCTAATCACACTCAGTTACCCCCAATTTTTTTCTATTTCCTTATCTTCCTATATTCAACGTTACGCACGACTTAAACGACACGTCTGCTTTTGGCTCTGAGTCCAAAAAATCGCCGGTAATTAACGGCGGATGATTTTCTGGCCTTACCGAAAAAAAAAAAAAAACGTGTGTATCTAGTCGAAAAAATTGAAGCTACGGTGCTCGGCAGTCTATTGTCTCTCATGGCTCGTTCCGGCGGCTCCTCTCGGATCCTCTGAGTCCCTTTGCGTCGGTCCTTTCCGTTCCTCGTCGACGCTCTGTCAGCTGTCCTTCGGTTTGCGAAGGAGCTTCGTCGAAAAATGTCGCGACGAACGGCAAACGCGGATCGCATCCACCGATGGACGGCGAAGTTGTCGAGGAACCAACGGCAAGTCGTCGGTCGTCTTCTTCGCTGGCGAGGAAACGTTTCATTCCCATTGATGTGGGGATGGTGGCAATTCCGAGGGATGGGCCACCGTCGAGCTGCAAATTTTTTCAGTAAAATTTACATTAAAAATACGATCCCTCGGACATTTACAGCGACTAATGCTAAATTTGGCAACTAAAGGAGTAAAATATTTACAATGTAATTAATGTTTGATAAGGAAATTATGTATATGCATAGCCAGTCCGATTTCCATGCAGCTGTCAGCATAAGTGACAGCCGTTAAAGAACCTTTCGTATCCGAATTCATCGAGCAATGTTTTTTTTTTTTATTCTCTCTATTTTCTGCGCCTTTTTTCTGTTCCACTCTGTATAACAGTTCGATCAGTCCTTCCGGATGATTTTTTTTTATCGTTCACTTCATCGAATCTCTCGGCGTCGGTTTTCTTTCGGTTATTTATTTTGTTTTGCATTTTTACGACGGTACGGTTTTTTTTTTAGCGGCGATATATTCGCGGTTTGATGGTTCTTTGTCGAACAGGACAACGGGTACTGATTTCAGAATTTTCGAGTGACTGAAGGCTGCATGGTGAATCAGGCCCTCGTCTGGTGTGATAAAGCATTTATCGCTACAGTGATAAGGAGACAAATATTTACATCGACGATTCGACCGGGCACTTTGATTTTTCGCACTGCGAGCAAACATAGCGTAATTTTTTTATTTTATTTTTTTTATTGACGTTTCCTAAGAGTAAGAATGCAAAAACGATTCTTTGGATCCCTAAACCACGGCCGACACCCTCGAGACTCGCCCTCGCAGCTTTAAGCGCGATTGCGCTCGAATCGTCGCTGCAACACGAATAAAGGCAGTGGTGAGAGATAGAAAAAAAAACAAATGGGTGCTGAGACAAAGTGTACAGAGCAGTAATTATTAGTTTCGGTAATAATAATTTGGCGGAGATTCGAAAAGACGAAGACGATTACGACGATTAAGTCAGGGATAAGCGGGTATTAAGATAGAGATGAGATGATATCGATCGACTCCTTGAAATCTGTTTACTATATTCAATAAATCATATTCCTTAAATAGATGTATTTTATTTTCACTTCAATCAATTTATTTTTTTTATTTAAATTTCGAACCAGATTTCAAGGATCGAAAAGCAAAACGGAAAAAAAGAGTGCAAGGAATGATAAAAAATAAAAGAGGAATAAGCTAATGAGACGAATGAAAGTGGAAGAACAAATGATAAATGAGGTGAAAGACAAATAAAAAAAAAATGATGAATGACGAAACGTAAGGTAAAAGTTTAAGGTGAGTACCTCTGCGAGCGAGGTGCGTGCCGACTCATAGCTGGATTGCTCGGTTTTCTTTTCATTCGTTCTCGTATGACGATTTTTTTTTGTTTTGGTTCGTTTGTGATATTTTTTTTTTTCGTTTCTTTTTGTTCACAAGAACACGTAACGTTCGGTAGCGGTAGTAGTGGTAGTAGACGATAGTAGTGGTAGTCGATAGCGGTAGCCGACAGTGGTAGTAGTAGTGGTAGCAGCAGCGATTCGCTGATTCGGTAGTAGCAGTACTGGCAATTTGTAGTACGTGGTAGTATACGCGGGGCACGTGGATGGCTGCTCGACGATTGGCTTGCTCTAACTTCAGTCGGCAGGCAAGAGACGAACAAAATCGAGATCAGTAAACATGTCTTGGATTAAGCACATCGTCAAAATTCTTTTCGTCGTCTTTTTTTTTCCTTCATCAGTTCGTTTCAATTAAATTCGTATCTCGTTCCTTCAACGTGAAGCGAAAAAAGGTCCTTTGGCATTTCTTTCTCCATTTGCGGACCTTCTCAAACGTTTCTCTACGCTTCGATTTTTCATTCGCGCGCATTATCTCGACACTCATTGTCGGACCTTCCCACCGCCACTTCCGGTCACTTCTTTCGCGGCGCGCGGATTTCCAGAATCCAAATATTCGTGAGAAACTCTTTTTTACAATAAGATTGGGAAGAATTGCAATTATTCGGCGGAATTTTTTCTTGTAGAACGAGATACGCGAGCCACTCACGTCCTTCGATCGGCAGGAATTTCTGTGACACGAATGGGAAGAAAAAAAATTCCAAAGTGGAACCAATTTATACATTGTCCAGATATATAAAATTCGTGCCTTCCGGAAGTGGTGGCTTCGCCGATTTGCGATCACTCAAACTATTAAGTTTCATTTTAAATTCGCGATACAATTTTCTTTTCTTTTTTTTCTAATTGCACATTCGACGTGAACAATCGTTGCTCTCGAAGTTAAAAGGATGTACCGGCGACGTACGGCTTACCTTGCAAAACTCTTGAACGCCGCGGATTGCGGATTTATGCAGAGCGGCACGCGCGACGTATTCAGCTGCTCCGCTATAAATTTGTGCATCTCCTCTGTAATTAAAAAATTCGTAAAATTAAATAAAGATAAACAACCTGTTATAAAAAATGGATAGAAATATAAAAGGGCGATAGACTCACCTTTAACCTGCTGCACGCTCGTGAGTTTGCGTTCCCAGAGATCGTCGAAGGGATGAGACGTCGCGGGTTCGAAGTCGACGGTGTATTGCCTCATGTTGGGGCTCGTCGTGTAGCAACACGTGCACATGCACGAGTGGTATCTCAGTCTTCCCTCGTCGAGGTACGGATGCGCCAATGCGTCCACCACCGTGATCCTCTTGTCCTATTGATACGATTTAATTGATACAATTAAAAATAACAGATAACGAAATGGAGTATCTCAGCGTTTAATTAATTTTTCACGGCAATGGAAATATACTCACGGGATCGAAAACGAGCATCTGGCAGAGCAGATGAACAGCCTCGTGAGTCGCCTGACTGCTGAGTGTGTAAAGAGCCGTCAGCGAGGGTGGCTTTGGCGCTCGTCTCAGCATGTGGGACCTCGCACCCTCGCACGCGTACCTCATGTCCTCGAGTGTCGGCGTTCCCAGCAGTTCCGTTATCAACTCCAGCTGTCGGGGTTTTTAATAAATTCAAATTAATGCACGAACACGAAGACCCTTACTTTTATGTTCCAATGAAGAAAAATTGATACAAAAATTCCCCAAAAATTGATAAAAAAATAATAATGCCAGAGGAGTGAATTATTTAAATGCATTCTTGCCTGTTGCACGGGACTCTGCGCCTGAAAGAGGATCCGTCGTCGGAGCAGCTCGCCGAATATGCAACCCACGCTCCAAACGTCGACGGCGGCTGTGTAATGTCTCGCGCCCATAAGAATTTCCGGGGCGCGGTAATACTGTGTAACCACCTCCTGGGTCATGTGTTTGTTCTGATCCGGTTCTTCGACTCTCGCCAAACCGAAGTCGCAGATCTAAAAAAAAATTACACATCGTTATTTAATTTCCACGGCGTCGGTTATCAGGCGTTTAAAAATTGAATTTTTTCGCTCACCTTTAGAACACAATTGCTATTCACCAGAAGATTTCCTGGTTTGATGTCCCTGTGAAGAATCCTCGCCGAATGCAAATACTTGAGACCTGAAAAATAAAAAAGGGTAATTTTATTATTTATTGTTTAAGATGACAACGATCGTCTCTTTATAATGCATCTGTCTTTCTATATTCATAATTCTGTAGCCACCGTCATCGTGAAACTTCTATCTGCACCGTCGCAACGAGAAAAGCACGTAATATTCATGCAAGATTATCTGGGCACGTTGGGGAACTCGTCTGCGGGTCGGAAATTATAGCAGCTACCGAGACAACCCCAACCAAAACTGTGTTGCAACGAGGGGGGTCACGGAGAGGGGGTCACGAGGGGGTCACGGAGAGTTAGGGTGAGTTCGCACCCCAATCTACCCCCTTGCATTTAGCTCCCTGCATGTCCGCTATGCAACAGGAATCGCCCCTCACTGTCACAGATCCTACGAGATTTTTTTTCCAGTAAATAACTAAAATTATAATAATACCCAAAGAATTGATTATTGTCTGTCCTAATTTTCAGAAAATCGTCGACAGTCAACGCCAAACGAAGTGCGAATCTATTTCGGTGCAATTAAACCAAAATGCAACAGGAATCGTCCCTCACAACTGTCACAGATCCTACGAGAATTTTTTCCCAGAAAATATCTAAAAATATAATAATACCCAAAGAATTGATTATTGTCTTTCCTAATTTTCAGAAAAATCGCCGACAGCCAACGCCGAACGAAGCTCGAATCTATTTCAGTACAATTAAACCGCTGCAACATTCGGATAACAAAGATCCGCCACATCGTCCAACCGAGGTCAGTAAACCTGAATCCACTCCAGACGCGTCAACTCCGACCTTGTCGCTATAATTTCACTCTGCTGCTGCAGCAGCAGCAGCAGTGGCAACCTCGTAAGAAGAAAATTAGCATCCGGACCGACTCGTACGTTGCGAGGCTCATAAACAAAGAGCTTTGTAGAACTTTGAGAAGGAGAGGGGTTTATTTTTGGCACGGCCAATAACCGGGAGGCCCCCGCGGTGGCTGGGCAAACCCAGCGAAGAGAAACCCTACGAATCACTTGCACTTGATTGCTATATTTATTTTAACTCTTCCCCCGCTTCTCAATTTTATCAGTCATCCAAAAATCATTCAAAAAGCTTCGTCAAATAAAAAAAATCCCGGTGAAAAAAAATAACAGTAAATTTTTTAAATTACAAAAATCATAGAAAATGCTTTGGTAATCAATTAATCATGATAAAAAAAATTGCAGTACATTTTTTCTGATAATCGAACATTGTAACGTTGACCTGAATGTGATTGATTTGAAAAATCATTAAAAAATGTATGGTAAATAAAAAATCATGATAAAAAAAGTTACAGTAAATTTAAAAAATTACAAAAATCATATAAAATGCTTTGGTAATTAATAAAACGTGATAAAAAAAAATTGAATTTTTTGTGATAATCGAACATTGTAACGTTGACCTGAATGTGATTGACTTGACACTGCGTCATTGCCGTCAAGGCTATCAGAGACGACGCTCACTTGGAACGCGAGAGACATTCAGCGGAGGCAACACAATGAAAACACAGAGAGCCCAGGCACTTCCTGCGACTCGCTGGCGGTGAATTCGCTGGAAGTTTCATGCGACATTCGTACGTATAGGCGAAAGCCTTCAGTCCTAGATAATGAACACCACTGACACACACGCCGAGAGTCACTCAGAGGCTCGTCCACCGTTCCCTGCGCTCCTTCCTTTCCTTCCACTTCCCTCCCCCAGTGGCTCCGGTGGCACCGCATTGACAAAGCCCCACGTGCACAATACAAGTTCTCCGGGTTGCATGTGCAAAGCTCCGCGTTTACCCATCGGCCAGGCCTTTCACCGCCCGACGAAGAACCCACCGAGCCAAAGGAGATCACTGCGAGTTAACACACTTTTTTAATTCCCATTTTTTTTCTTTTTTCAAAGCTGAGAAGCTGAGGCCTTTGTTAGACTTTGGGAAAATTTTGACGAGCATGAACTGGCCCCGAGTCTACATTCTTGCTACTTGATCTCCTCCCTTTGTTTGAACTTTGGCGCAGCTTCTTGCGTCTTACGTCTTCAGGAAGGTAAATATGAAGGAATGAAGCGAGGAAGCTGGTTTATTTTTTTTTTTTGCATTTCTTGCAAACTTGTGGCGAATTTTTGAGCGTCTTCTGGAAGCAGGAAAATAACAGTGAATTCATTGCAGCGGATAAAATAGTTCCTAAGGAGCTTCCCTCTTTTTTTTGCAAAGAAGATGTCGCAGAGCGCAGACTCCGATATTCGAATCAGGCGGAGGAGTCAAATTCAAGGAGTGGCAATCGATGATACGAAAAGATGACAAAGATTGCGACAAAGAGAAACCGGAGTGAAAAACGAACCAAAAGATAAGAAATACATAACCCATATCTACAGAATTCCGGTCTGGGAAGTTATAAAAAGGCTTTTGAGAGTCGCAAACGTGGAGAGCGGATATCGGTGCGCGCTTCAATGGAGAAAATGCTCTGTGCGATGGAAAAAAAAGCTTCGACAGAGGTAAGTAAAAATGCTCCAAGCATTTTTACACAGAAGATGCAATATCCCAGGCATTTCATTTCTTATCTCAAGCATACACAATTATATATACTTAATAACGCAACGAGGCTTGCGTTCTGATTCTCAAGTTAATTATATTTCATATTTATGCTCTTTTGTTTGCTCCAGATGTACCGATTCTGTTATTACAAAGCGCATCGTAATTTATTCGCTACTGTATCGCCGCATTCTCCCCTCTTTTTTTATCTCTGTTTTAATTATAACACTGCGAAGTGCGCTTGTTTTTGTAAAGCAATCGTTAGTAAAACGACGTCGAGTCGGAATTCACTTACCCCGAAGGATCTGGTATAGGAAGACCTTGATGTGGTCCGGACTGAGATGTTGCGGACTGACGATGATCTTGTGAAGATCGCTCTGCAGCAGCTCCGTTATCACGTATCTAGCGACGACTGGTTAAGGAAATTAAATATCGAAAAGTGTCCGAGGAAAAATCGTTACCTCGGCTGCGACGTGTTTCAATTAAAAGCTAAACGAGGAGAAAGACGTGTTTAATTTCGCTCGAACGACGGAATAGGAAGGGAAAAAAAAAAGCAGTTGAATCACAGAAGGTGTCGGCGAGCCGCAGAAGTGGAAGATTAAAAGCGCACAATGATGCATACGAAGGTGGAACGGAGCAGCAGCAGCAGCGGCGGCGACGGGCGTCAAGTGTCGAAAAGAACGAAACGGTTAATAATGCCTGCGGAGAACGAGGTCAACGCGGGTTCGCCAGGAATGCGGGTAGAGGCTCGCGGGATCCTGCAACGCCGGAGCTGCCGGCCACAGGACAAGCGTGCGACCGATCTCATTGGCGTCGCACGACTGCCCTCAAAGCTACGAGCATCTATTTTACGTTTAAAGACGTTTAAACGCAACTATTTGGCTATTGGACATTTATGTGATTCAATGTATTCCATATAAAAAGTATTCTTTAGGGACCAATAAAAAATTAATTTCACAAAATATTTTCGTTTAAGTGTAACAGAAGTTTAAAAGCAACTGTTTGGCTATTGGACATTTATGTGATTCAATGTGTTCCGTATAAAAAGTATTCTTTAGGGATTAATAAAAAAATTAATTTCACAAAATATTTTCGTTTAAATGTAACAAACGTTTGAAAGCAACTATTTGGCTGTTGAATATTTATGTGATTCAATGTATTCCATATAAAAAGTATTCTTTAGGGATTAATAAAAAAATTAATTTCAAAAAATATTTTCGTTAGGCTGAAGGACCTCGGTCGATGGCCTATTGGCAATTTCAGAAACAACCGAAACAATGTATATAATAAAAAAAGAAAAAAAAAACACACTGTAAAATTGCCAATAAATACAATTACTACTACTATTTTCGTTTAAATGTAACAAAAGTTTGAAAGCAACTATTTGGCTGTTGAACATTTATGCGAATCAATGTATTCCGTATAAAAAAAAATCCTCAAGGCTCAATAAAATAAAATAAAATGAAACCAATTATATTTTAGAGAGGAAACCGAAGTCGAATCAATATCCGTAAAAAACAGAAGCCACAAAAGCCGTATCAATTTTCGCGCAGTTCGAAGGGAAATGTCAAGACGAAGGGACACAAATTCTTCGTCGTCGTCTTTGCGGTTTCCGATTTCTTTGTTACTCGCCGAAACGGCGGAGATCAACGAAGTTGAATGATCGTTTCGTGCAAAGTTTGCGAAAACTCCTACGTTCGTCCGGAGAATGAAGGCACAACACACGTGCGTCGATTCATTGGGACAGTGGAAGAGTTGACGGCTGTGTACGTATGAGAATCTCGAGTTTCCCACGATGGGCCGGTCGGTACAGGCCGCGGATCGATACTAGTCGCGCTGCTGCCTTGTCGTGCTCTCCGTTGGGTTCCACGTCTCTGTTCCCGCCGGACGTGAGCCTCCTCCTTCTTCGTCTACCGCCTTCCACTTCAGCCTTCAACCGCGGATTACCGGATGAAATTATTCTAATCCGTGAACCAGATGATAAGTTTAATCCAAATCGGCAATTTTCCTCTCCTTTCATTTTGCTCATTAAGAAGCCGTCCAATAATTCATCTTCAGCTACACAAGTTGGCTTTCCAATTTTTTTTTTTTTTAGAAATTAATGAGCGAATATTAGAAAGGATACATTTCCTGAAAGAAGTCCAGATGCGGTGGTTGCAGAATATCCAACGCCGATAAAACCTGCAAAAATCAAGAGAAAAATATATAAATAAATAAAGCTCAGATTTTTAGGGCGGTTTTAGATAGAAAATTTGGATGCAATGGAGACTCACGTTTTCGTGTTTGAAGAAGCAGAGCATTTTCAGCTCCCGGAATACTCGTTTACTGCTGACGAGGCTTTGAAACACGTTCGGCAGCTTCTTGAGAGCCACTCGCCTTCCGTCCCTCGGATCCGTCACAGCCCTGCAAAAGAAAAGCCTTCATTAATACCAGAATTCCGCAAAACGGAGGAGCATCGGATCACAATGTGAATGAAATAAATTAGTAACGATTGGACAGTCCAATTGGACTGATTTGCGTCTCAATCGCATAAAAAGAGTCAGGCCTGATGCAAGTAACATTAAAAAAAGCCTTCATTAATACCAGAATTCTGCAAAACAGAGGAGCATCGGATCACAATGTGAATGAAATAAATTAGTAACGATTGGACAGTTCGATTGGACTGATTCGCGTCTCAATCGCATAAAAAGAGTCGGGCAAGTAAAAAAAAAATGGAGAATTAGTATCACGCTGTTACGGCAGCTGTTGCTCGGTCGAAATGGGCTGCATGTGCGAAACGGCCGCACCTGTCCTCGGCAACCTGTGTCGGTTCCATCGGCGCTGGAAGAGAGTCGAGGTAAGGTAACGAAAGGAATGCGGGGAGCGTGCGCGACTCGTGCCACGGATCGCATGAGTTACGCTTCTCGCAACCTTCTTTTTTTTTCACGGTGCGCACTTATCTTTCGCCGAGGCCATTGGGGTCACCTGCATTGTCAAGGCGCCCGGATCTCTGCCCCAAAAAGTGACTCCGTGGCCAAAAAAATGTCCTCAGGCTCTCCAATATTCAGAAAAGTGTCCAAATTTCCGTCTGATCAATATTCAATCACCGATTAATTTTTAATTAATATTTCTCGCTTCCAAAAAGTGTCTTCAGGTTCTCAATTTTTTTCTGAAAATGTCCCCATTTTCGTCTGATCGATATTTAATCATTAATTAATATTAAATTAACATTTCTCGCTTCCAAAAAAATATCTTCAGGTTCTCAAATTTTTCTGAAAATCCTGAAAATGTTCCCATTTTCCTCTGATCGATATTTCATCATCGATTAATATTAAATTAATATTTCTCGATTCCCAGAATAACATTTTCTCGTCAGGGCAGAGACGATGACGAAGAAGAGGTTAATGAGACGCTGAGCATTAATTATTCACCGATTATCGGTTGGAAAATCCAAATCGGTGCCATTTCCAACGTCGGTGCCTCGGCGGCGTTGAGACTGAGAGCCGCGGCGTCGACTAACGAGTTTAGAAACCAGATGATAAGGACAAGAGAAGAAGCCGCTCGCCGCTTTAGCGTGGTTCGTCACACGCGGCTGCCTCGCGCTCTGACCCCCGGCGAGCGCGAGAGAGCCGGCACCGTAGTCATATTGTGGGGTGTGCTGCTGCTGAGCGGGGATCGGAGAATGAGGGCAGCCTGTTTGCCGGCTCTACGACGCAAAGGCGAAGGCAGCAGCAGCAGCAGCCACCTAGCGAGGAATTAGTACCCCGCTAATCGAATTATTTTCTCTGTATCTGGTGGATCATCGATCTTATTTTTTTTTTATTCCATATCTTATCTTTAGCCCTAATTTTTTTAATGAAATTTCAAGGACATGTTCCGTCGACTGTCAAATAAAGAAATTAATAAATGTTTCCTATTTGGCCGGTCGCGAAAATCCGAAAATAGTGAAATGACGACTGAGGAGGATCAGTATCAGTAGAAGAATTATCAGCAAGTTGCGGTGGCTGCACAAAGGTGAGGCAAAACTCGGCTGAGGGCAATGCACCGGGTCCTCCGTACTTCCGCTCGGTGGTCACCGCATTACCGCCGCCTCCTCTCGCGTTCACTGGAACACGCAACCCTTCCAGCGTTCGACATCCGCGCCTGCGGATGACGAAGAGAGCGGAGCGAAAGCTCCGAAGCTCAAATGCTTCATTCACATTCGCAAAAGACTTGAATTGGTATTTAGAAAAAAAAAAAAAATTCGTTACACTAAGTTGAGTCGATTGAAGGTGGAAGGGGTAAGAAGGGGGAGGGGGGGGGGGGGGGGATAATTGAGATGGAATTAGAGGTCTCCTCTGTAAAAATAAAATAAAAGAAAAAAAACAGAATTAGAAAAATGTAATTCTTCCACTAAAAAAAATTCAAAAAATTTCTTACGCGGAGCCGAATCGATGGAAGGTGGAAGGGGAAGGAAAAGGGGTGGGGGGAGGAATAATTGAGATGGAATTAAAGGAGACCTCTAATTCCCTGTACAAATAAAATAAAACTGGAAAAAAATAAGAGGAAAACAAAAGAATTTTAAAAAAATGTATTTTTTTGCACTAAAAAAATTCAAAAAATTGATTACGCGGAGCCGAATCGATTGAAGGTGGAAGGGGAAGGAAAGGGGGTGGGGGGAGGAATAATTGAGACGGAATTAGAGGTCTCGCTTGTACAACGAACCGGATGGCGCGGCTGCTGCTGCGGTATCTGGATGATTCACCAACACAAGAGGGTCTCCTGGTTCTGCTGCTGCTGCAGCGGCGACGTTGGCTGCTGCTCGCGGAGAGCGAGCAGCCGAGCTCACCGAGCGCGATGCGCGCGCTGAAGTTTGTTCGCTCTCTGTTCGCCCGTCCGAGAACCGCTCTCGGTTCAACTGCCGCACTTGCCAAACCGGATAGCGCGCAGCCCTGGGATCTGGATAACCGATCTCGCACGCTGCCAGAGCCGCCGCCGCCTTCAGCCTCCTCCTCTTCCTCTGCCTCCTCCTTCGTCTCTCATTCCTTACCCCGAAGTAAAGTACCCTGCGTACCAGCCGAGCACAATGATTCTAAAACCGATTCCCGCGATTTCCTCCGACGAGCCTCGACTCTCCGGTTCAACGAACGTCCAATAGAATATTTTTTATTTATTTTTGTGACTTGTGTTGATCGACAGATTCACCGAGAGTCGTCTAAATGATTGGCAGCATCGATTAGGGGGAAAATGGAAAAAGCGAACTTTTCAAAAGTACCATTTTTGGATTTTATTTTAGAAGGGGAATAAATTATTCGAAAATGGTCCGAAAAAGGTCCAAATCCACAGATAGAAATTATTGAGAGACAATTGTTTCAGAAGTACCATTTTTATATTTTAAAGAATGGTCCGGAAAATGGTCCGAAAAATGGTCCAACCCTGAAGATAGATATAATCGAGAAAATAAATGTTTAAGCATTTTTCTAGTTGGGAAAATGGTCCGAAAATGGTCCAATCCCACAGATAGAAATTATTGAGAGCCAATTGTTTCTGAAGTACCATTTTTATATTTTAAAGAATGGTCCGAAAATGGTCCGAAAAATGGTACAACCCTGAAGATAGATATAATCGACAAAATAAATGTTTAAGCATTTTTCTAGTTGGGAAAATGGTCCGAAAATGGTCCAACCCGCAGAGAGATAAGCAGCAGATAAGCATTGAGGAGGCGGAGAGCGGAAGAGAGGCGGAACAGGCGAAATGGACGGAGGTTCCGATGCGTCGCGCGCGCCGCGTTTCTTCCGCGCTGCAGCGCGCGGTACACCGGAAGAGTGGGGGGAGGGAGAGGGAGGAGAGCAGAGGCCGAGGTACACGTAAAAATTGCGCGGCAGCAACAGGTCGCCGCGCTTGCCCTTGAACGCGGGGAATAACGATCGTAACTACGCGTTCGCCGTACGTACCGAGTAATTTTCTCTCGGTGTGCGTTGTACTCGATGCGCGCGGAAAGAAAGTAACGCAGGTGCGTTTGCCATTTGCACGAGTCGCCCCTCTCGTCGCGTGTTACGCGCTAACGGAGATTCCGTCGGCTTGTTTGCCATTTTTTCATATTTTTAATTTCCTGCATTTTTAATATTTGTTTCATTTCCCATATTTCTTAATTTATTTTATTTTTTAATTTTTATCGAACGATAATAGTAATTGATTGATACTGAATTTTTAATATTTGTCTAATTTCCTGTATTTTTAATTTCTTATTTTTTTAAGTTTCTATAGAATCATAATGATAATTGATTGATACTGATTTTTTTTATATTTTTTGTAATTTCCCATATTAAATTTTTTTTTTATTTTTCGATTTTTTTATATTTTTTAATTTCCTGAATTTTTAATATTTGTTTAATTACCCATATTTTTAATTTTTATTTTTTAATATCTATTTAATATCGAACGATAATTATAATTGATCGATACTGAATTTTTTATATTTGTCTAATTTCCAGTATGTTTTATTTCTTATTTTTTAAATTTATATCGAATCATAATAATAATTGACTGATACTGAATTTTTTATATTTTTGTAATTTCCCATATTTTCAATTTAAAAATTTTTTTTTTTCTATATCGAACGATAATGATAATTTGATAATTGATTGATAGGCAGCGATAATTAGCGTTGGTTATGATACCAAAGACAATACGAATTAATCATAGAGTCTGTAATTCTTTTTTTATTATTAATTGAAACGATCGAGTCACCTGACTGAACTGAAATTTTTCATTTGTAGAGATACCGAAGCAATTTTCCTATCAGCTTGTAATCCGCGAATCCATCGACGCGTCGAGTGAAAAAGATCAATGGGTGGGGGAGGGAGGGGGGGGGGGCTGCTAACAGCTAAGCTACCTGTTGCAGTGAGTCGGGAAAAATAGAGGGAATTCGGATAACGCGGTGAAAAAGAGAAACGAGGAAAATAGTCGGGTTTGACGGATCGCGCGATGAAAGCGAGAGTCGCCGCGTCCGCTGCCGCGCGACGAGCTAACGGTGATCGATACATTCTGTGTCTCCGGTCGAGACGAATGAATTCTTATCGCAGCCACCGAAGTGATAATTTTTATTTATCCGACTCCATTCAATTCCCTTATTTTTTATTTACTATCAATGTAGTGATAAAAATACATAAAAAGAAAATCATAAAAAAGGGTTTATCATAAAAAATGCAATCCATCAAAATTGCAGGATTATGACGATAGCCAAATAGCAGACACGCTCGATCCTTGTCACCCATCAGTCGATCGACCAGGACGGAAAACATGGGGAGCACTATATATATATATAGCATTGACGAAACGTGACGCGAGGAGGGTTGCAGCAGTAGTAACCCCAATGGCTCGTTCTCCTCCACGTGCAACGTCGACATCAGCGCGCGATGCATAATGCAAGCTGCAGGCTCTGCAAGCTGCACGCGCGGCTGCATCGACTGTTTTGTATCTCACTCGGTGGTCCACTCGCTACATGAAATTGTACAGATCCATTAAGGTGGCCGCCGCCCTCCACATATACAGCGAAATGCATCGAGCTGCTGGAAATGATGGATTTTCCGCTCAATCTGCATTGGCTAATGCAGATCGGACAGTTGCATCGGCAGAGAGATGTGGAAATGCGAATTAGTGGTTCGACTTAGACTAATATTCGATGTCTGGGCCGACTTTTCTGCGAGATAGAAAAACTTTTTTCTGCTGGGAAGGAGTACCTTCGCCGCCCCTCAGATCAATGATTCTGAAGTTTGCATCGTTGGAATGCAACGAAAAAAAAAATCTATACTATTCTGACGATTCTAAAATTATTCTAAATTCTAAATTCTAAACATTTATTCCAAGGATTAAGAAAAATTATTATAATGATTAATCGAGTATCCCCACCTTCGCTGCCCCTCAGATCAATGACGTTGAAGTTTGCATCATTGGAATGCAACGAAAAAAATATATATATATATTATTCTAACGATTCTAAAATTTTTCGAGCGATTCTAAATATTTATTCTAAGGATATAAAAAGTTATTATAATGATTAATCGTTATAATATATATTTTTATTTTCGTTGCTTTCCAACGATGCAAACTTCAATATAATTCGAGTCTAGTAAAGTGGTAACGCAGAATATGTTTTGGCGCTGCCGCCGCCGCCGCCTCGGCCTCTGATTGGTTCTATGAACGGCGGAGCCGCCGCCACGTGCGACCACCGAGTCGGGTCGATATAGGCGGCGAAGTCGAACAAAGGGAACCGCGACCGCGATTTTTCGGCGCGGCGGCTTTTGACCCCTTCCGTCCTTTACATTGTCGTCTATCTTTCTCTCTCTCTAAAATAAAACGTCGGGTGCAATGAAACCTAAATATAAAATCTAATTTAATTCTGCAGATTTAACAGCATTTTTTTTTTTTCCGTTTTTTCGTTTTCATTGATTCGACGTTGACTCTCGTAAAACCTAAATATAACATTTAATTAAAATCTGCAGATTTAATAGCATTTTTTTTTTCGCTGTTTCGTTTTCATTGATTCGACGTTTGAATTTTTTTTTTTTTTTTTTTCGCTGTTTCGTTTTCATTGATTCGACGTTGACTCTCGGATATGATGACCTGGAATTCGCTAATGCGAAATCGCGTACGCGGAGAGCAGATTCCGGTGCGAGCCGAGGCCGAGGAATAGAGCGAGAGAGGCGACGACGACAGAGTCGCGGTTTCCCTTTTACCGTCCGGATATGGCGAGGCCTTAGCTCTACGCGCCAACGGCCCCCGAGCTCGTTGCTCCGTCTGCGGCCGACGCGGACCTTGTCTACTATATCGAATGCTTTCTGCTGCTGCCGCTGCTGCGAGCAGCTCAGTTTGGCGATAGTTCGCTTATCGTCCTGTGAATCCCGTCCCGGTTATCCTCGGCTTCGATTCTTTTATTCGCAGCTCGCGTCTCCGTCGCTGAGAACCTGTTTTTTTTCACTCTGTGTGTTACTTTGTTCGCTTTAAATATCATCGCAGAAAAAAATGCCCTCGGAAAGACAAAATTTGAGGAAAAAATCGATTTTTTGCGTTTTTCTTATCGATTTTTTTAGATTTCAGGCAAATAACCGTGATTTTTGGAATCAGCGGAAAATTTCTCATGAGATAGGGTTTTGAAACTTCGTTAAATCGAAAATTTTTTTTTTCGATTTTTTTCGATAAAACGGCAAGGGGTACCCCTTCAAAAAATTTGCGATTTTTGAGGGTCAACTTTAAAAATCTGCAAAAAATCGAAAAATCGAGATATCGCGATCGGCCATGCGGCATTCTCTTCCTTGAAGTGTCTTCTTTCGAATGCAAAAAGAAAATCCAGAATCCATCGATCCAAAAAAAAATGACATCGATTTTAGTGAAGGGTTAAAATTCGAAAAAAGTGAAAAATCATTTTTCGCATTTTTCTTCTCAAATTTTCAATTTTTCGGGCAAACAACCGTTATTTTTGGAATCAGCGGGAAATTTCCCATCGGATAGGGTTTTAAAACTTCGTTAAATCGAAAAAAAAATTACGTCAAAAAAACGGCAGGGAAAAAAATAAAAATTTGCGTTTAAATTATTCACCACGCGCGTATCTCAAGCTGTAGGTGCATCGTTACGTCTCTGAGCGTCCGAGCGAAATGGCGTGCGCGCACCTGATCTCCACCTGGCGAACACGAGACTCACGTGCCGGACGCGTCGCGCGTCCCCGAGTCTCGTGTCTCATTCTTTGTCTCGATTCTTTTCCCAGCTGCACCTGTAGCACGAGCCTCTTGGTCGTCATATAGCCCTCAGGCATCGAAGCTCATTTCGCAATTTCGCACTGATTCGCCAGGCAAACCATATCGAAGCTTTTTCGTCTCCCAACTTCCATTTATTGTATACTTTTAATCACGAATAGAATAAAGGATCCGTCCTGGTGTCCGGACTAGAAATGAGAACGAATAACGATTCCCAGGTTCTCCGAGAGAAGCAGGTTATGCAAATGGGAGCAGCAAGGAAGAAGCACAGAAGAAGGCGGTACAGTCCGTTACGCGTCGAGAGAGACCTGCGGTGAACGTGGGTGAAGGATTCTCGGAAAAGGAAATCGTCTCGGCTTCGGAGGATCCCAGCGTTGCTGCTGCTGTTGCGCTTCTGCTTCTTGCGAGAGGAAGTGGTCTCCCAGTGAAAAGGAAGTCGGATGATTGCAGATCAAAAACATTAAAAAAAAAACGGTCCGTAAAAAAGCGACCGATAAAAAAAAAGCGGCGGATAAAAAAAAGAGGCCCGTGTGGTCAAAGATGAACGAGAGGAATGAGAGGACGCGAACCGTCGTCGCTGGAGCTTCGTCGTCGACGACGAAGCCGAAGGGAACCATAAACATAATGTCGACAAAGGACCGCGCGCGCGCTACCTGCGATCGTTCGCGCCAGGTGCACGCGCGTTGCGTGTCTCCTCGTCGATGCCGCTGCGCATCTGTACTCGTCTTGTCTCTCGATCGTCTCGTCGATCGTCGTCGATCGTCGTCGATCCTCGCGTCTGGGAAAATAAATAAAGGGCGGACGACGTCGACAGTGTATTTTGTTGAATATTGCATCGTTGGAATGCAACGATTTTTTTTTTTTTTTTTTTTTTTTTAATAAACCTAACGATTCGAAAAAGTTATTATATAGAGATCAATCATTATAATAATTTCTTTACACACCAGTACAATCCTTTGGGTTCATTAGAATTTTTTGTTTTAATTTCATCGCATTGTATAGTATTTGATTTTAATTATTCGTTTTAAAAAAAAAATTGTGTGTATATTTATTAAGAATTTATGATCTCGTGTTTTCGAATCACAAAGTGTAACATATGTAAAGGAAAAATCCGTGAATAAATAAATAATAATAATGATAATCATTTCATTTTCGTTGCTTTCCAACGATGCAAACTCGAACATAATGACAGTGTCGTCGTCTCCAACGTCCGCCGACGCTCATCGATTCCCGCGCGCTTTCCTCCTCTTTCTCCTCGTCCACCCACCCACCCACCCCCACACCACCCCCCCCCCCAGCCCTCCCGCACCTCGAGGACGTTCACTGACGTCGTCCCGATTTATTTTCAGGTGCGTCGTTGTGAATTAAATTAATTCAGAAAATGAAGAGAAATTTTCCTGGATCATTTTCTCGCGCATTTTCGAAGGTCCTGGAGGATCGAGGACCGAGGGAAAATAAGGGAGGGAGAAGGGGGGAAAGCAGCCCCGACGACCGCTTCGGCAGTTCCAAGGTCATTTTTCACCAAGGGCCGGAAAGACGCGCGCGCAACGGGAGTCTCGAGGGTTGAACGCTCTCGCCCTCCGAGGCCGCCGCACCCTCCGACCACCGACGCCCCCTACCCCCCTCCCCCTCCCCCTCGGGCTGATCCTTCTGGCCCTTTCGGCCCTCGAGCTGCGTCCCCCATATTTCCCGCAGCGTTTCGTCGTTCTTTTTTTTTTGCTCCTTCCTCCCCGGGATCACGTTGCCTATACAGGATCCGACCATCGCTCAAGGGGGGCCGAGAAGGGGGGATGATGGCGGCTCGGGGGGTCTGAAATGGGGACGAAAGTTTGCGAGGGAGCCGCCGGAGCTTCGATGCTGCTGAGGAGGAAGCGATGAGGACGCACGGAGGAGGATGAAATCCGATGCCGGAATATATGTCGGAGAAATTTTGTTGTGCGAACGAAGCTCGGAAAATGCGAGACGATGGACTGATGACATTTTTTTCGAAGCGATCGGTGAATATAATGATAATGATGGTGGTTAATGAATTTGATGAATTTCGATGCAGTATTCGTTTAATTTTATTATCCATTTTTTCGTTAGATGAACTTTGTTAGAGACGACGAACTGATGACATTTTTTTCGAAGCTATCGTTGAAAATAATAATAATAATAATAATAATAATGGTGATCAATGAATTTGATGAATTTCGATACAATAATCGTTTAATTTATTATCTATTTTTTCGTTGGATGAACTTTGTTAGAGACGACGAACTGATGACATTTTTTCGAAGCCATCGTTGAAAATAATAATAATAATAATAATAATTGTGATCAATGAATTTGGTGAATTTCGATACAATATTCGTTTATTTTATTATCCAGAATTTAGTTTCGAACTGGGAGAAAAAAAAACGAGACCCAACGAAGGGAATTGAGATAAGAAAAAGTCGAAAAAAAATGAACTGAAGGCGTCGGCGGAGGAAAAAGGAACGGCGAGGATAGAGTGAAGGCTGCGAAGGTTAGAAAGTGACTGATCGATCTCTGGAGAGAAAGAGCCGCGGCAGGAAGAGACTCAAAAAAAAAATCTTCAAACTTGTCCCTCCCCTCCATTCGCCTTATCTCGTATTTTCTCCGACTAGGAAACTTTCGACGGAGCTACTCTGGCGCAGAATTTTTTGAGAATCGAGACCCTTCCGTTCGGTCACGGCGGGAGTAACAGTAGAATCAGGGCCGACAGCAGCAGCAGCAGCAGCAGAAGCAGAAGCAGCAGAAGCAGCAGCAGCAGAAGCAGCAGCAGCAGCAGCGAAACATGCAGCTCCGGTGCCGGGCGTGCCAGCTGCCGGGCAGGTGACGGCGCAGCTGTCGACTTTAGTCGAGAGCGGAGAGGCGACCGAAAAACGCGGAGAAAGGGACAAAGATTGACCCTACACGCCGAAACCACCCCCTGACGACCCCCGTGATAAGGAGAGGAACGATCGCGACTCCACAACCCTCCCCCTCTCATTTCTCTAATCGTATTTACACATTTTCAAATTTATTTTAAAATCAATGATGTTGAAGTTTGCATCGTTGCATTCCAACGAAAAAAAAAAAGTAAATCAAATTATTTCACCGATTCTAAAAATTACAACGATCGATCATTATAATAATTTTTTATATCCCAGTACGACCCTTTAGGTTCATAAAAATATTTTATTTATTTTTTATATAAATCAAATCAATTTTATTTCATTTTACTATTTAATTATACTGCATGTCAACGTTCGTAATGTTAGAGACCAATTGGCAACGGATGGAAAGATTGAGAGTCCTCCTCCCCCTCTTCTCAATCTTTCTTCCAACCTTTCTTACAGTCGCAAGAGCCGGGAAAGCTCTGTACTGTCACCCACGCGAGACGCGCTAGTGGCTCGCACGTGTTGCCACCGCCAGCAGCTCAGCTCTCGGCTGCTGCTACTGCTGCTGCTGCTGCTGCTTCTACTGCTGCCAGTATTTCCGGCGCGTCGACGACCCGCGAGCGTTGCCAGCGAAAAGCAGATCCGAGCATTCAACCTGAGTCGATTTAGCCCGGACAATTTTCTACAAAATAATTCGTCCCTCGGCACAATTTTCGCTTCTCGCGATGCTGAAGTTTGCACCGTTGGAATGCAACGAAAATTAAAAAAAAAATATTCTAAGGAACACAAATATATCATCATACTGAGTATAAAAATGTATCATACCGATTAATCGTTGTAATAACTTTTTAGAATCGTTGGAATAATTTTAGAATGGTTAGAGTACTCTTTTTTTATTTTCGTTGCATTCCATCGATGCAAACTTCAACATAATCGCTTCTCACAGCTTCGCTTCTCAGCTTAGACAGTCGGAATTGTTATAAAGTCAGCGAAGGACGAATAGGAATTCGTCCTTAATAATTTCGAGGCTATCCAAGCCGCGTCGACTCGAATATAAGTTGAGTCTGAGCGCTGGCCGATGAGTCAGGGACTCGTCGAGCAGATCCGAGCATTCAACCTGAGTCGATTTACCTCAGAAAATGTTCTACAAAATAATTCGTCCCTCGGTACAATTTTCGCTTCTCACAGCTTCGCTTCTCAGCTTAGACAGTCGGAATTGTTATAAAGTCAGCGAAGGACGAATAGAAATTCGTCCTTAATAATTTCGAGGCTATCCAAGCCGCGTCGACTCGAATATAAGTTGAGTCTGAGCGCTGGCCGATGAGTCAGGGACTCGTCGAGCCTCTCTCGGTTCAACGTTACAAGCGGCCTCCGCTAGTTTCGACTGCACAGCCGGTTCCCCTATTCCCAATCTCTCTCCCTCCTTGCTCGCTGCTCGCCCGTCGAACTCGCGCTTCGGGCTAGTCGCGCCGGTCCCCCCTCCCCCCTCTTCACCTCCCCGTCCGCTCAGCGTCGACAACACCCCGAGAGCCCGTCTGGCGCGAGCGTTGGATTCAACGGTGTAAAGGCCATCGACGCCGATTCATATCTATCCCCGTCTATCGCTCTTTGTATCGATGCTCGTCGACACGACAGAGAGAAAAGATAAAGGGAATGCGAATGATAGAGAAAGAGAGAGAGAGGCAACCATAAATCGGATCCGAGAGCTTCTAAAACACGAATCAACCGACAAAGCGACAAAACGATGCTACTCTTTTAACGTTTGATGAGGCAACAATGAACTATTTATTTAGGTTTCCAAAAAAAAAAAAAAAAAAATGAATTGAGATAATATCAGAAATCATAAAATTTCAATTTCTTTTTTTATCACCGATAATACTGAGTTGGTAGTAAATATGAATGACGAGGGTAGGAGGGGATGACCGATGAGGGGGTTGAGCTTGCACCGCGGGTTCCGAGGAGCACCGAACAATCGGGCACGGATGAAAAGGTCGTCTGGAAAGGGGAGAGGGGGGGAGATATCGACTAAATATCCTACCAATTGTCCCGACTAACGCGGGGGCCATTGTCTCGGTTGAGCGCCGACAACGAGGCTTAGCCGCGACTCGGGGATTCCCAGAAGGTGACTGACGAGGTCTAGGGCGAACAGCTCCCCCCCTTTCCCCCTTCCCCATTCCCCCTCTCCTCTCCCTTCCCCCGTCCACACAGAGAGAAATAAAAGATACTGGTAACTATTAATTTATGGTTAAATACAACCTTAGCTATTACAAAAAAGTTATCTGTACTAATTATTTATAATCAATGCAACAGTTAATAATAGTTATAGTAACAAAAAGTATATAGTTTTGAAATGTTTGCAATAGATGCGGCATACTATAACAACATAGTAATTAAATACCAGAAATTCATCGCCAATTCGCAAATGGCGGGAAGACAAAATACCCAGCTGAAAAAATTCACGAAACGAGAATTAAAAAAATCTAACTCACCATACAACGCCGAAGGCCCCGTAACCGATGGGCCTGTCGGGCTGAACGGGATCCTGGGTCGGCGGTGGCGGCGGTGGCGCTGGTGCCGCCGGATGGTAATAGGCGGGAGGTGCCTGGGCCGCAGCGACCGCGACGGCGGCCGCGGCGGCGGCGGCGCCGCGGCCCAGGCGCGACTGGCCCGGGTGGGCCCCGGTCGTGGCAGCCCCTCCGCCGACGCCGCCGCCGGTCGCGCCGGCCGCGGCCCCCTGCATCAACGACATCGAGACGCTCATGGACACCCGCGAGTGCCGACTGGGCCCAACTACTGCCATCAAATCCGACCTACGGACAACCCGGGCGATCCTTTCGCCTCACCTGCTGCTGCCTCTTCTCCTTTGCCGCCTCCTCCCAATTTTATCCTCTATTTTCCTTTGTTCTCCCAACTTCCCTTTTCAGCCAACCTTTCAGCGTTTCTACCCTTCAGCAGGTAGAAAATCGCTCAATTGCTTCGCAGATTTCGGTTTTATTGATTTTTCCGTCCCACGAATTTCTTCGTGTCTCTTTTCCTTTCTCTATTGCTTAGAATGAGTGTCGGTCAGTCTCTGCGAAAATTTTCTGGACAGTTTAGAAGCTTCGAAAGCAGCGACAAAACAGAGGCTTTGGCGCCAGGCGAACACACTTTAGGTTTACGAACGTTTTGACCAGTGTCTCTATTATTCCGACGAATTCTTTTACAATTGTTAGACGCTTCGTTTTATTCGCAGCGAGAAACACAGAAATAAGGTGTAAAATACACTTCACGTTGAGGATGTCGTTTCCCTCGCAGCCGAATTATCGTCGACTCTGAACGAATCGAAATTCAACAGCTGACGCCGATCGCCGACACAAACACTGCACTCCCGACGCGCGTCGTTATTATTATTATTACTGTTATTATTATTCTCTCACTGCGCTGCTCCGACTCTTCCTCCGAATTTTTCGGCGTCGCCTTTGTCCCTCAAATGACTGTTACTTCAGCAGCCGCTTTGGCATCGTCGCTTTCGACGAAGAAAAACCGTCGCCCGTTGGAAACTAGATTCAAACCAGCGACTTCCGTCCCGCAAAGCGGGGAAAGTAACAACAAAGGCCACGAGCACGGTGACCTCTCAGAAACAGAGCACCGAGCGCACTGCGTCAGAAGTGCGGATCCCCTCTTCTATTTTTATATTTTTTCCGCCAATTTTTATATTTTTTGCGTTGGATAGTCAAATCATCCTGCGGCGAATATCGCCTATCTGGATTTTTCACGGCGATTGTGGAGATAAAGCACGATTTTCGTCGCCGGTTGGGTCAGAGGTCGATGCTAGGTTAGGTTTTCGCCTTGCGAGACTCTTTCCAACCGCTCTGAGCACCGAAGACCCTCGAAATGAGTGTCTGATATTTATTTTCCTCGGCTTTCGACGACGCAATTACTAATTCCGTCGATCTAACACTGCTCCTGCGCGTCGAGCGACATCGGAGTGTGGGTGGCGCTCAGCTGGTGTGTCTTCCCTCTTTTTTTTCGCTTATCGTCGCCCAGGACAAGTTCGTTGGTCCGTTCGTCCCGAAAATTCTCCTCGAAAGGCGATTTTTCTGCGTGTCTTCGCGATACAATTCTCCTCGAAAGCCGACTTTTCCACCTTTCCGAGTTTCGCGTCAGGGGAGGAAAAAAAATAGAACGCCAGCGGCGAGCTCGACGGACAAAGAGGGGTGGAGGGGAGGACTCAGCAGCGGCGGCGGGAGGGGAAGGAGGGGAGGTGGAAATAAAGAAAACGAAACGAGGGGGAGGGGAGGAAAAGCGAACGTGATCGCGAAAACTGGCAGAACGTAATCGGGCGACGGTTCGCCTGTTGTCCTCTGCAGCAGCGAACAGCAGCAGCAGCAGTAGCAATGAGCAGAGTCGAACGTTCGGCCCGGGGCCTCCGAAAAATCTTTCGAGCGTCTAACGCGTTTCGGTCTCAAGTCTCGGGCGTCGACTCCGGCTGCTCTCTTCCTGGTTCGGCAGTGGCAACGACGCTACATATATATATCCATACACACGCAGAAATGGTTTATCCTTTGCTTTGTTGGCTACATATATATATATCCATACACACGCAGAATTGGTTATCCTTTGCTTTGTTGGTCCGCCGCGCGAGCTATATATATATATACGCGTGTATGCGTACTTATTATTATCAGGGATTGAAAAATTGCGATTTTTACGTTCTTTTCTTCACTTGGCCGAAGGGACACTCACGGAAAATAAATGCACAAGAGACAGTTTTCACACACGCACGCACTTCACGCACTTCACGGTCCGTGGCGATGATTTGTGTGCTTGTGTATGTGTGTTTTGTGTCTGTCTGTGTCTGTGTGTGTGTGTACGTTGTATATATGTACCTCGCCCGCCGCGCGCGGTGGGTCGTGGTCACCGAATTTTAGTAACGTGCACCGAAGGGCGGCCTTTGTTTCGGCTCGTATTTTCGGTTTGCCGCCGGGGGAGGGTCGTGTCCGCCTTCCTCGCGCGACTTTTTTCGGGGCGACCGCGGGGTGGAGAGATACGCGCGGAGGGAGGGAGGGTAGAGCTTCGACACGTCGTACCGCAGCCAAGGCTCGCTGGCCACTACTGGCTGCGGCAGCAGTAGCGACGAGTGCGCGCGGCGACGGCGCGGCGACGGTGGCGCCGCCTGCGCGGACGCGCTGCGCACTCGAGGTCACGTGACCTCCGGATTCTGGTATCGGCGGAGCGGCGGGAATTTTTGAAATGTGTTTATAGCTGTTTTGACTGATGATGGATTTAATTGTAGTTTCGATTGAAATTTTTCGTATCTGGGATTTGAGGGGTAAGAGGAAATATTTGGTGAATGATTAAGGGACTAGTTATAGGTTATTTTAGGAATATTTACATAATTATTACGATTTCGTCGCCGAACGCATTTACGTTAATATTTTTTTTAATGCACTCTGAAATGCACTTTGAAATGTGCCTACGATTGAAATTTTTCGTATCTGGGATTTGAGGGATAAGAGGAAATATTTGGTGAACGATTAACGGAACCAGTTATACGTTATTTTAGGGATATTTACATAATTATTACGATTTCGTCGCCGAACGCATTTACGTTAATTTTTTTTTAATGCACTCTAAAATGCACTTTGAAATGTAGCAGTTTTGACTGATGATGGATTTGGTTGTACCTACGATTGAAATTTTGTCGTATCTGGGATTTGAGGGATAAGAGGAAACATTTGGTGAACGATTAACGGAACCAGTTATACGTTATTTTAGGAATATTTACATAATTATTACGATTTCGTCGCCGAACGCATTTTACGTTGATAAACGTGGTCGATGGCCGCGATTTGGGCCGCGAGCGCATCGAGTACATTATATACGGGTGTCAACAATGTACACATACTTATAATAGTATAAAACACTACTATTTGCGGCCGTTACGTACAAGCGAACAATGTACAAAAGCGTTTCGGTGCATTTTAATCCACTTGATTTTTTTTTCTTTTTTTCATTCGACATCTTTGGTCCTTCGGAAAAATTGTTCAATAGAACTCGACGATGTGTCATCGATTCCCGAGAAAGAAGTTAATCCTTGAGAGTCAATCCGGTTTTCTTTTAATCTCGCAATCGTGATTTGAACATTCTTTCGAGAATATAATAAACGTAATCGTGCTGACATATTTTCGGTTTCGAGGGATTCGTGTGCTTGATTGTACTGTTAAGCCCGAAAGGTCGTTTCGATTAGTCTGGCGACTCTAACATCCCCTCGTCTTGGGTCTCGTATCTCGAACAAGAGCTTGGCGGCTTCGTTTATTATTAGATCAGGCTATTTGCGCCCTCGCGAAAAAGTAATCACCGTACGATCTAATCTCGTCTCGGATGAGAAATCCCGGGCGCCGGTCGGATTGGCAGACCGAGCGACAATTCTTCGATTGCAATTTACCTATAATCCGTCGATCGTTCAGAGATCTTGGCACAGTTTTTCGGACCGTCTGTGAATATTCGTCTATCGTTGAATCAATATACAAAATTTCGCCGACGTTATCACCGAGAATCGACCTCAGCTTCTACGAAAGTTCGAATCCGGTATTACTCGTCACGGCGTAACGCAATTTCTCCCTAAGTGTGCTTTTCTTCTGATAATTGGGCAACTTGAGAAGATTGAAACACGTCGAGGACGTCGGCAGTCGGTTCTGAGGATCTTTCTTGCGAATCGTGAAAAAACCTCGAATTACGCTACCTGCCAAACAAGAGAAACAAAAACAATTAATACTGCTCAAATAATTAATAAAAATAAAATCGATTTACCTATCGTATCGCCAGTGTCCTCATCGTCGCCGACCTCGACGCATCTGATCGAAAACGGTGGTTCCAAATAGGCAAATCCGAGCAGAGGCGATTTCGAGCAGCTCGTGACAAACTGAAATAAATATTTTTTTTTTTATTTATCTGAACATAAAACGACGGAGATTATTGCATTTTTTTAACAGCAATTTACTTTGAGAAACAACCCTCTCTCCTCTTCGCTGAAATCCGACTCCAAGATATCCCAGAGCCAACAGACGACTCGATGACTGTCGTGGAAGCCTCCGTAGTACTGAGTATGTCTTCTCAGATCTCTCAAATCGAGCGGAACATTGTCGCCCGAGATCAATCGTTGAAGTTCCGGCGTCGAGAACAGCGACAGCCATTCTGGATTAATAATCGACCGAAAACCCTTAATAAAAGCCGCCGTTTGATTCTTGATCTGTCCGTGCATCCTAAAGTGTGCCATGAGATGAATATAATTGATTTTATTCTGATCCGTAACCGGCTGAGCGCGTCCGCCATGATTGAGCTCGTGGGTCACGAGTTTTCCCATAACGTCCTCGTCCAGCGAGTACGTCAACTCCAATTGACTGACGTCGCCTTCGTAATGCTTGACGAGGGTGAGACTGCGATACAAATCGCGATCGAGCGACGCCAATTCGTCGAGCCACGAGTAAACAGCGCCGCCGGCTTGACCGGAGAATTGCGACACGAAGAACGATGCGAAAGGTACGTCGACGACGATTCCCTCGTAGACGGCTTTGCCCAACATTCGACCGACGAATTCGAAGAGCTGCAGATGATTCTCCTGCATCCAGGAGGTCGGCGACGGGTACAAACGATTCTCGCTCGTCGCTTTGAACAGATTTAGGGACGGATCGAAGACGCGTTTTATCGTCTCCTCGAGAAATTCTTTGAAAACACCGTCCTGATCGATTCCCGCTTCGTCTAGGCCTTGTTCGTTGACGAAACGAACGCGAATCACTCCTTTCAGAGCCTGGGAAGGCAGCATCGCCAACTGCCGATAACCATCCTCGACGATTCGTGATCTGTGAAATAGGCAATTAAATCTGGGCATAAAAAAAGGGGTTCTTGTTGTTGGAAGTTCAGTCACCTGTGAACGGCTATAAGAGTGGACGGTGGACTGTTGCAGGCGCTTTCTGTGAGTCCCATAACAGCTTTTTCGTCCGCGATATGCTTTCGAAAAAGCACCACGCGTTCTGAGTGCGGAATCACGTGCGGCATCTTCGCCAAAAGCAGAGCCGCGCCGCGTTTACCCTTTTCTAAGTCGGTGAGAAAGCCCGACACTCGTACCTCCTGTAATTTATGAAAATTGGTCGTAAGAATAATTGGCATAGCCAATTATTCTTACGACCGAAAAGCTCTTCCGGGACAACTGAAACCAGGCTTCGAGTACTTAACTTGGCGAGCCAATGACCGTCCGGACAAAAACTTCGTCTGCAGTCGCGACGATAGATCGCCATCAGCAGTGTGTGCAGCGACGTGAATAGCGGATTATTGGACACCGATTTAACATCTGTCGGACATTAAAAAGTCATAATCAATGTCGATTTTTATTTATTTAGGGCATTTGAAAAAAAAAAAAAAAAATTACCGAACAGATTGTTGAGCACAGCTTTGTAGAGAAATTGGTTCAAGAAATACGACATCGTCACGAAGTCTGTGAGCTTGAACGGATCTTGTTGCTCGTACATCTCCATATCGTCGAATATTCTGTACAGAAAGCAATGAGCAATGATTTAAAAATGCAATACTGCAATTTACGACGCGCTCTTTGTACTTACGTGACGTAATGCGTCATGCAGTCGCAGAAGAGGATTAACATCTGGAATTCCGGAGCTGTGCATTTAGTGTTCGCTGCGAGATGATCCAGGAACGCTTTGAGGCCGCAGTGAGGACCGAGAGTCCCGAGAAAAAGCCACATGTGATACAGTATCTTGTCCTTGTAGCACAAACCCGTGAGAATGTCCGATTTCATCTCCGTCAACGTGTGAAACGCCGTTTGATAAAGCGAACAGATCAGCGCGATTTTCGTCGTTTCTCGGCTGCCGAGCTTGCGGTAATTTTTGTTGCTGTTGTTGCGATTCGTTCGGGCCTCGAGAAAAGCGCGACGGAAAATATTCGTGCCGACGGATGTGCTCTGCTGCTCAGGCTGCGACGGCGCTTCTTTTTCCACGAGCTCGACCAATGGCTGCCCTGATTAAAATGAAGCAAAAAAATCTTTACATTTCTACTTTTTTTTAATGTATTTATTTATTTGTTAAGGTTTTTAATGAATAAAAAACGTACCTATTAATTGCGAAACGATCTTGCCTTTCCAGAGAAATGTTAGCTGGGCTTTCGTGTATTCAATCGCACCGTGAAGGTACGAATCGACGGCCTGGGCGAAACAGCCGAGCACCGGATGCCAATACGTCAAGTTGCTTTGCTTCGCGACTACGTATTGCTGACACGCTTCCAATATCTTAGTCGCCACGAACTGTCGAATTCGCAATTTCGTTTATCATCCGTATTCTCAACAGCCGCTCATTCTTTTTTTTTTATTCGTACCGTGAACGATGGAAAGTAAAGATCCTTCAGAACCTCATCCTTCTCGATATTCGCCAGTTGTATCAAATTGGCAAGCAAACACAGCGCGTAGCTTCCTTCCAACGCATTGAAGACTATCCTCAAGTTTTGCTCGGAATTAAGGAGCTCGAGAGAACGAGCGAAGAGCTTGTGCGTTATAAACGACGACGTGCACTGAAAAATGAGTTCCGTCAAAGCAGAATTCAGTATTAAATTCGCTGTTTTTTTTTTTTTTTTCGTAAATACTGAAAATGTTCGTTTTTCTTTACCTCGGGTGAAAGGAGATTCAGATGATAAACCAGAGCAGGGACACTGAATATATTAATGAGGAATAAGGACACGAGCTTGTCCGACATTTTCGATGATATCAGAGGCCTTAGGGAAAGAGTGACGGCTGCCGAAAGCGCCACGGGGGTCAATGCGATGTCCTTTCTGCCTAATCCTTTCACCAGAAGGACCTTAATAAAAAAAAATAAAAAATAAAATTACCATTGCCGGTCAATCGATCGATTGCTTGAACATTAAAAAAGAAATAAACGTTTTATGTACCCTCATCACTGTGTAAAATCCATTGTTGACTAGATGACCCATTATATTCGCGCAGAGCTGCTTCATACCAGCCTCCAATTTTTCCATCCCCTCGACTTTCTGTATCGCCCACGTGTTCGACGACGTGAAGCTGACCAGCGTGTGCAATCGCAGAAGAACGGATCTGTGATCTGCAGGAATTTCGGGTCTCAAGCCGTCCAACCCAGTCATGCAGTGATGCAGGACCGTTTTTACTTGCGATATCCATGATATGTAGTGCTCCTTGCTCAGTGCTACTCCTATGTACGAAAGCTTCGGCGAATCCGAATCCAACGATCTTACAATGTATCTGAAATACATCCATATTATATTTTGTTCTTATTCCAACACTGGCAAATTAACGGAATGAACTGACCTGCACAAATTTTCTATCCTAGTTTGATCCCTGTCCTTTCTGAATACCCTCAAAAAACGCGCTACAATCCTGTACACCTGCAACGCCGGTTTCAGCTCCGTCGGACCTCCGCCGGGCGTTTCATCCGGGAAGAAAGCGTCCAATTCTTCCCTGGGGAAGATGGAAAAATTTAATAACTCAACGGATGATATAAATTGATGGATAAATCGGAAGGCAGCTCACAAAATTTTTTTTGCCAGCCTCGTCCTGGCGAGCCATCCTCTGACGTTCTTCTGGATGCAAACGACGGCGTCTTCCTTGCATTTTTCGTGGGCGCGTTCCTCCCTCGCAGCTTTGGTCTGTTGAAGGAAACTGTCCTTGGGCGACTCCTCCGTCTTAAACATTCTCCACCCAAAAAATCCAGAGACAAAAACGGACACTGTTGCCCGACGACGGCTTCGCCGACCTCCGAGTGTCACTGACACTCGACCATCGTCAGCTGTTGTACGTCAAAGTTCCCCGAGCTCAAAATAAATAATCATCAATGTTTTGCTTCTTTTGTCGTCTCTCTCTCTCTCCGCGCGCGATATTTATGCGCTCCTCGTCTTCATCGCCGGAAAATTTTCTCACGAGTCACGAGTTCGACGAATCAACGACGAGACGATGTTGCCATTTTGTGGTTTGTTGTTGTTGTTTGTTGTTTGTTGTTCCGTCGTTGTTTTCTCGGACGCGACTCACTGTCAGATACGAAACTCGGACATTGCGCTTTGACAGGCCAAAGCGGCCGCCATTGTTCGTCGCTCGACTCTCCGAAGCGATCGCCGAGGAGTGGGGGAACAAATCGCATTGAGGTTAGGTTACATCGCGCGCGCGATTCGCACGTGATTTGAAATAGTTGCGCATGCGCGCGACGCCGAACGCGCGTTTCGCACGCATTGGAAAATGATGAGGATATAGAGAAGACGCTGGAGGTTCGAATACGAGTTCGGATTCGAGTGCAAAGATGGATTCCTCGATCCAATTGAATCAATTGAACCCTCATAACAACGAACAGAATGGTCTTGTGACTCTGATTTCGCGTCTCGAGCAATGCGAGCATTACGACGTCGTCGTGGTCTTCGCGTTCACTCTGATGATAATAGCTGCAGTCTCGATTTTCATGCACAGACTGCAAAGTAAACGCAGGGCCAACCATTTTAGGCCTTCTGATCAAGACACGCAAACCAATTCCTTAGTAATTTATGGGAAAGACGGATCGCCAAAGAAAGAAAATTTGGATATAGAAGCAACAGTCGAGCGACTTAGAAGCGAACTACAAGAAGCAGCCGACGTGGGTTGAATGACTCTAAGAACATTTATTGCGATAAGAGACTACTTATCAATTTTTTATTCTGTTACATTAACTTTCAGAAATGCTACATACGAGAGTGCGCCATTCAGTGTATGGATATTGTCCATTTATGTCCACATCTGGTCAACGTGAAATGCAGATCGACAGGTCTCACCCCTTTCCACCTGGTTTGCTTTCACGGCGAAGCTCCCTTGGTAGAATATATGTTGAATATGGGTATGATTCTTAAAGTAATAAAAACTCCATAATAATTTCTGTGCAATACAATAACTTTTTTGTTCTTTCAGGAGCGGATCCTCACTTGACTAGCGATAGAGGAGAGAGTCCAATTTGCCTGGCAGTCTACGCTGTTCTGTTCAAAAATAGATATGCAAAAGCCATGTTTTGTCTCGACATTCTTCATCGCGCAGGTATAAAGCATTTGCTTATAGAATATAAAAAAGAAAAATTTCCTCAACATTACTTTTGATTTTTACAGGATCCACATTGGACGAAAATGGAATATGGTACGATCTGCTGGTGAAAAAGGCACTGAGTTCCGGCAAAACGGCTGTGATCAAATGGTTGAAAAAAATCAGAAAACCGCCCAAATCACCAGCCACAAAATCGACCTCATTTTGAAACTAATCTTTCCATTTCGTTAATAAAATTTTATCTTCAAAACCATCTGTACCGACCGAGCGAGATGAGATTCCCATAACCAGTTGCTTCGCAACTCGGAAACAGATTTCTCCGCGCATATACACTATATGTATAAATACATATGTATCAAATAGCAATTTCGTTTATATTTCCACATCGCGGCCAGTAGCGGCAATACTCTGCTGGTATTGGTGGGTTCGGCACTGGACACTGAATACTGGAACAAATTTGTATGTCGCTCACCAATTTTCTTCTGATTTAATTCTTCGATTTGAGAGATGGAGTCGTGCGTTTCGAAAATTGGGAACACGAGACGTAAAGGTAAGAATCAGCGATTTAAGAGGTGATTTGAAAAATGAGAATTATTGAATGACTTTCAGGCGAAAAATCCACAACAGGAATTTTTCGGATGATAAACAGTGGTCGAAAGTCATGTCCTGCAAATGTTGCTTCTACGAACACTGCGAGAAAAAGTTGCCTCCTGCCACCGAACTCTGTAAGGGACAGGTACATCTGTAATCAAGCGAAAGAGTCCATCGTGGAACAATCGTCAACTGATCTTTGTCCTGAAACGAGACCTTCGGTGATAATGACCTTGACTGCCTCAACAGTGACTAAAAATCGACTGCAAAGCGCTTCCAGCGAAGGCAGCGTCACGTCGGATTACTCTCTGTCTCATCCGCCGCTGCAGGTGTTGAATAAAAATTCTTCTATGCCTGTGCATCGCATCGACGCAAAGAGCACTTCGCTCGAAGACTTGTTGGGAAATTCTGCGATCGGTCGCAGAGATCAGCGGACTTTGAGGTGGTTCCGCAGGAACTTAATTTACTCCATTGAGTCCACAGAAAAAACATTGTTCTCCTTGAAACAGATGTTACGGGTAATCGAAAATACGAATAATACCGATGCTACAGTGGAAAAAGAATCATTGAAGACGAATACCGATTGCTCGATTAAATCGGCTATAGAAGCGGCGCCTTCGCCCAAAAATCGAGATAACGGATTTTTGATAATCAAGCCAGAGTCAAACTCATCTCCTGTCCGGAGATGGTTGCGTCTG
This sequence comes from Itoplectis maculator, assembly GCA_964034905.1. Lineage (NCBI taxonomy): Eukaryota > Metazoa > Arthropoda > Insecta > Hymenoptera > Ichneumonidae > Itoplectis > Itoplectis maculator. The sequence continues at coordinate 9,747,670 of OZ035859.1, forward strand.
CCGTAACTCATCATTTCATAATCGGGAATGGCGAACTCAGACTCAAGGGTAAAATAGTTTCTTATCCCTAATTTTTATTAAAAATATTGTTCGTTTGCGAATAATCGATGATCACTGAGAATTAGCGAAACGTACGACATTATCATTTTCATCACTTATCAGCAGGCAGATAACAGCATCTATGCGGAAGCTAAGCCTCCGGGTTTGTGGAAGCTCGCCGGATTCGTGGCGCATCCGGGACACGTGTGGAGCGACTCGTGAACGAATATTTCGCAGTCCAGGCAAAACGAATTGGTGCATTTGTCGCACACGTAAATCTAAAAAAAATGTAATTGCAATTTTATAAAAAATGTATACAGATTCAAATATATTTTATACGATTCGTTAAAAGGTCCGAACCGGAAAGAAGGAAGGTTCGTTTAAATAATACGAACCTTTTTTTCCGCTGTTGTATTTTTTTGGCAACCGTAGCAACGAGAAATCTCTCCGGTGTTATCCTCCTCCCGAAAATGCTCCACGGGAAAAAGATAGTGATAAGATCTGGCGAGATGAGGAGCGGAAACGAGGGTCAAGCCGCAAGCTCGACACTCGACCGGCAATTCGCAGTGTTTGCTCAGACATTGAGGACACAGGTAACCCGAACTCGTCAGTTTCGACGAATCGTCCGAACTGTCTGCGTGGCTGCTCATAAAAAAAAATATTCGACTCGATGAAAACGCAAGACCAAAATTCGACCGACGGAGATTTTCGATTATAAAGTTTGGAATGCAACAAAACATTTTTTTAAATTTATTCTAACGATTAGAAAATTATTCTAGAGATTCGAAAAAGTTATTACAGAGATCAATCGTTAACTTTTTGTATCCAATACGATTCTTTGGGTTCATTAGAATATTTTGTTATTTTATTTTCGTTGCTTTCCAATGATGCAAATTTCGATATAACGAGATTTTCGATTCGATATTTACCACATGCAAACGCTTATAGCCGTGTCGGCGGCGGTTGTGTGAAGGGCGTGATGGGGGAATCCCATTTTCACGAGAGCCGCGTCGAGTCTCGTAGCCGCTGGCGGCGGATCGATGTGAGCTTGAAGTTGCTCTTTGAAATGCTTATCGTCGAGGACGACGCCGTGCTCGCCGCCGGTCGCCATCGCCATTCGCTTGCAAACGTGCAGCTCCGCTGCCAATCCTATTACGCTGCATCTGACTCCTTCGCTCTTCATGCTCTGTGATGAGGAAATAAAGTTAAACGAAATGTTGACATACTACGATTTTTTAAAAAATTAAACGAAATGTTGCCATACTATGATTTTTTAATTAAACGAAATGTTGCCATACTATGATTTTTTTAATTAAACGAAATGTTGCCATACTATGATTTTTTTAATTAAACGAAATGTTGCCATACTACGATTTTTTTTAAATTAAACGAAATGTTGCCATACTATTTTTTTTTTAAATTTAGTACCTGTATCGTTTCGCCGATATCTCCAGGATCGCAGGTCGTAAGGGATCCCATAATCACCAAAATTTCTCGACTCGCGTGAGACGGAAGATTCTTCAGTGACTTGAGCGCCAATTCCAAAGAATTCTGCAGACTCGCTTCGCCCGTCAGTGCCGTGTGCGTCAAGCCTTTGATTTCCTTGGCGTGCTTTTTCGAGTTTCCCGACAACTCGCTGATCTTTTCGGCTCTCTTATTTCTGGTGAGTATTATACCCAACTGGCTTATAGGATTCTGATAGAAAAACTCGTCTATGAAGTCTTCGAGCAGCTAAAAAAAAAATATCAGTCTTTCTTATCGGTTGCGAATGAGTCGAGCGGTATTCGAGAGATATTTACCATACTTTTATGGTGCAGATCATCCTGGTGGGTTTGAGATCTTGGTTCGACATTGCCTCGGACGAATCGACGACCAAATAAACGTGTCTCATCATCCCTAATCTAGCTCCGCCGGTCTTTTCCAACTGACGCTTCCGCTTCGCTTTGTGGATGATATCCGCGACGGAGGCCTCCAGCATTCCATGGTCGTCTTCCTGAATAGCTTCCCTGAAGAGTATAAACCCTCATAATCAGACTTTAACTCTTCATTCGAAATGTATGAAAAACAATGAACATAACCTAAAAAAAACTAACCATGTCTTCTCGTAGCCGGTTTCCCATCGATACTCCTTTCCACCGTCGTCGTCCCCCATTTCTGCGTTTTTAACGAGAAAATGCGACCTTTGACAATTTATTTAACAATAATAATCCCTAAAAACAAATGACAATCCCAAAGCCGTTCCTTCAACAAGCGAATCGTCTGCTGTCTGCAATTGAACCGTGCGCTTGACCTACGCGCATCAAGTACTGCGCATAAATGGCCGGGAGCAACGAAGGAGTGGAAGGGGGGGGGGGGGATATGCGTAGATTCGTGCTTCATTTTGTCAACTTTATTAATAACGCTCGCTTAACACGATTGAAACCTGATTCACGTCTCCGCAATCATTCCTCGGAGCTAATTAACACGATCTAACAATCGACTGCGCGTAACAATGCGTCAATTGTTATGTACATGCGCATATAGTTCCCCCACGCGTTGGGTGTGGAGCGTCCCGGGGAGGGGAGGGGAGAGGAGAGATTAAAACCGCGGGAAATTTGAATGTCAGCGTCGCGGCGTGCGAATAACCCTATTGACAAATCAACGCGATTCCCATCTATTATCCGACAATCGAGCAATTGGTTGTTTCTACAGATTCGAGCGTGGAGATAACCTCAAATAAAACGTAGTAATTAAGCCGGAAGCGAGAACCCATCAAGAATCCCATCTCCCGCCAAAAAAAAGTCGTCCCCTCGTCCGGCGGCGGCGGCGGCGGCTGAATAGTCGTCGCCGCTGTGGCGACGGTGGCGCCACCGTTATCAGGGGGGACGCGGCGATCACTGTTTTCATGTCCCGGACGGCGCGGTGTGTGTGGACTGCGCGGTTGGCGAAAAAAAACGAAGAGAGAAAATTGTGTCTGCCTCCGCTCGTCGTCGTCGACGTCGTCGGTCGAAGCCCGTCGTTAGTTTTGTGGAGAGCGGTCAGCCGCGGCGAAAACGGTCAGTGAAAAATCTAAGTAGAGGAGAAAATCGGTGGCGGGTTGGATATTAATCGGTGGTGGTGCTGGGGCTCTCCGGTCGTCCGGTCTCGCGCGCGCCGAGAGAGGCTTGCGGAAATTACGCGCGTTCGAAATAATTCGCTGTGAGCCGCTGGCGTGAAACAGGAAGTGGTGCTTGGTGGGTGCACACTGTGTCGAGAGACACGAGAGAGAGGAGAGGAGAGTCGCGGGTGTGAACGCTACACGGCTTTTTCGGTTCGGCCTGTACGGCGAGAGCCATCTTGACGAGGCTATCGCGCGGCTTGCGAGCTGGTGGCGGTCGGTCTTGCCGCTGCTGCTGCTACTGCTGCTGCTGCTGCTGCTGCTTCAATAGAACCCGAAAACGTCCAACGGCTGAGCGCCGCAAAATCCGACAGTCTCGGTTTTAAGGCTATAATGCCAATTCGATTCAAGTAAATTCCCGTTTTTCTTGCGATTTTCTCCGCGAGCTTTGTCGTCGCCTCTTCGGCGTTGACGAGAGACGCCACTTACGGTGCGCGATTCGCGAGTGAAAAAGCGAAGGAGAGAGAGAGAGAGAGAGGGAGGGGGGAGTGAGAGAGATATACAGGTCTACATACATATATAGGTATATATATAGCTTCCGGATATCAGAGCTCTGCGAGTTTTCCGCTGGTTACCTACGCCACTCGCCAAACGCCGTTTCGCCGCCGCCTTTTTTGCGGGAATTTCGCGAATATAGTTAAGGCGTTATAATGTTGAATTTTTGATGCAGGGATTTGTGAAGTTTGGATAATAAAGAGAAGGTGTGATTCAGCGAAGCAATGTTATGTTTTGAACGAACCCAGAATCCTGATAATGAAGCTTGCCGCTAATTTTTTGGTTTATAGGAAATGTAAGCATCGAGCGTACTTTAGCGGTGTACTCTGTTTTTGATTTTGCAGTATATCTCTGGTAACGGCAGCATTGGCAACCTGAGAACAAGATGGAAGGCGACGATGGTCCTTCTGCGGCCATCAACAATAATCCTGGTATCATAAAAGGTGACGCACGTTTTTTTTGTTGCAATTTTGTAGATAGTTCGTTGCGCGTGGGTAGAAATGTGTTAGGAACCCTGTGTTTACGAAATTTCCGAGCATGCCAAGAATTTGTTATATTTTATTCGTTTATAGTACAAACACAGATTTTCTGTATTGCCGTTTGTCTCCGGTATCGTCCTGAAGGATGATAATTTGTAACTGATTTGTTTCTTTGTCAGCTGCACAAGAAGAAATGGGAAGATTGGACATCCTTGTGTGCGGCAAGTGCCACACTGCGTTTCATTTTGTGGAAGATTTCCAGGAGCACAGAAACAAGGAAGGTGCCTGCTCCGAAGTCTCCCACTTTCGTGAAAATGCCAATGTTAGTAATAAATATTTGTCCTATGCGCTAAAAATTGGAGCCGTAGGTAAAAAAATGGTTTCTTTTTGTTTGTAAAGAATGAACAAAAGGCACAAGTCTGGGCTTTCCTGCTGTGGAAAGATTCCCAAATTCAACAGGACAAAGACTCGGCGAACTCCTGGAAACTCTATCAAAAGTGGTGTAAGATGGATCAGCACGTGCGAGACACGTGGGTCACTGCGGGGAAGACCATACAGACGTTTACCAAGATAAGCAACGCAAAGATGCAGGACACTCCTCGTCAACAGTTCCAAACCAACACAACGGACGGTGCTAAATAAACCTGGAAACTTGTAATTTAAACATCGATCTAAAGTCAGATCTCATAACAGCGATTTTCCCCTCAGGTGGTAAGATAGTCGTACGGAAAGTCGTACGAAACGGTCAGCCAGAGGATAATCAAACGGAAGCGAAGAAGGAAACTCCTAAGGCAGATGCGAAGACACAGAAGTCGTCGGACAGCAGCGAATCTATGCAAAAGGAAAAGAAAATAAAAACTTCCATCAGGCCAAAGGTAAGGCGACATATTTTTCCCTCGCGAAAAATAGTCTTTCGAATTTTATTTTATTGCATCGTTTGGCGCGACAGGTAAAACCGGGAAAAATTGCTGGCCAAGACGACGGAGAACCGAGCGACACGGAATATGTTGTGGAAAAGATTCTGGCCAAGCGATACAATACCAAGAATCGATGCTCCGAGTATTTATTGAAGTGGGAAGGATTCGCATAGTGAGTATAAAAAAAAACGAAAACGTTAGAACAATAAAAACGTCAATGTCACGACTTACGAAAAAAAATATTTTGCAGCGAGCACAACTCTTGGGAGCCGGCGGAGACGGTGGGAACGTGCAAGTTCCTCCTCGAGGAGTTCGAGAGAAACCTCGCTAAACAAAAGGAGATCAAAGCGGCGCAATTGCTCCAACAAAACGCGAAGGCGGCGGCACAAGTGATGGCCAATCGCAATGCAGCCTCAAAAACAGTTCTGAAAGCGGAGCCCAGCAAACCGGGTCCAAGTACAGCGGCTCAAGCGACGTGAGTCCTCTCAAATTCCCCAACAAATCTGCAATCGGTAAAAGGCGTTATTTTGTATCGAATATTTTTGTCACTCAGACGGCCAATGCGTTCCAGCAAATCGAAGGCGATGGATCAGGTGAAGCAGTGGTGCGGCTCGATGAAGGACGAGGATAACGACCGTAAGTGTAAGACAAACGATTCGCTAAAATTCTCCATGTCGATGATTAAAAAATTAGCATTTGACCAACAACAAAGACAATGACCAACCAAATGATAATGATAACCAATGATAACCGAATGATAACCGTTAATTATCAGTTCTAGGAAAGCGCCGCATCGATTACACGGACAGCGATTCCGAAGAAGCCGGAAGTACAGCTGCAAAGCGAATAAAGGGCGAAACTGCGAGCGACGAGGATTGGACCGCCGAGTCCGAAGAGGACAGAATCGGCGGCGGCGGCGGCGCTGGCGGCGGCCGCAGCGATGTAATCCAACGCGCTTTCAACCGCGCGAACGCTCAATCCAACGGCGCTAACCGCGTCGTCTCAGGATCCGATCTGGCAACGTCTCTGGGTCTGCAATCCCCCGAAGGAGCGAAAACGGGCTCTCCGGTGCTCGTAGCAAACGCGAAGGGCGTCGTAAAGGTCGACCCGAAGCAAATGCCGAACCTGACGTCCGGCGTCTACGTAATGTCGCGAAAAGACGGCATAATCAAGCTGGACTCCTCCCCAGGCGCGAAAATCGGCATCAAAGGCTCTCCCGCGCCTCAAGGCGTCCTCATGGTACAAAATCGTCCGGAAAACGTAAACACCCTGGTCCGCAAACAGGTTTTGGCAAGTTCACCGGCAAATTCGCAAGCGGTAAAAGTCGTCTCTAAACCAGACGGCAGTCAGGTCGTCACACAGATGAAAGTAATCGCGAAATCGGTGCAAAATAAGGGAGTCGGGGGTCGAGCATCATCAGCGGGAGGCTTGATAACCCAAAAATCCGAGCCTATAAAGATTCAACCGAAACCGGATCCCAGTCAGATGCAGCAGATTCACGTGGTGACTGCTGTCCCGGCGCCATTGGCGATTCAACCGCGAGCGGCGAATCCCGGCACCGTGGCTACGACGACGATACGTCCGAACGCACCGATTCAGAGGACCGCCGACGGTCGTCCGCTGCTTCCGAGACCAGCGCTCAGAGGAGCCACACCCGCGAGCGTTCTCGGAATGGGAGCGACGCGAACACCTCTCAGAGCTCCCGCGCCTCGAGCACAAACGGCTCAGCAGCCGCAGCGTCAATTATTGGGCAAACGAGTCCTCAGCAGCAGTCCTCAAAGCGGCGGCGCCGCTGCCGCAGTCGCCGCGACGAGTCCTCAGGGCGGTACTATAGCTCAGATGCGCGGCGGAAAAACGGCAATACTCGCGAGTCAACCGAACCAATCGCAGCAGCAGCAGAAACTGGGTTCGAGTCCGGTTCAGACGAAATTCGCGGGAAAGCAGATAGCGGGCGGCAAACAGGCGCAGTCGCTGCTGTCGCCGCAGCAGAAGCTTCTGATGGCGAAGAGGAAAGCGCAGGAAGCCGTGGGATTGGCTAATAAAGCCGGTGGGAACAGAGGACTCTTGGCGGGCGCGAGAGCCAATCAGGCGCGAGGAAGAGCTGCGGGTAAAGCTGCTTCCGCGGGTTCGCCGGGAGCTGCTGCTGCTGCAGCTGCAGCTGCAGCAGCAGCAGCGTCGCCGGGAAACAAGCCGAAGGAGAGCAAATTGGCCGAAGGCGACGGTCTACACATGGAATTTCACGAGGTTGGCTCCGAGGAAAGCAGCAGCGAAGGCGAGCCCGACATTCCACCGGCGGACGGCGATAACGTTGCGCCAACGCAGCCGGAAAGTCCGCCTCGGCCTTTCACTCTCTGTCCGCTTACCGGAAGAATCATCGGACCGGATGGGGAACCGGTGGAAACGGCGGCTGAACCGGAAGTCGCCGCGCCGGCGACACCGGCGAATAATTCGCTTCACGAGGCTGCTGCAGCAGCAGTCGCCATTAATGCTACCGCTGTTACTGTTTCGGCGGTTCCGGCGACGAATACGACGACAATGTCGACAGCGGTGACGACGGTTACGACGAATACACCGCCGAATGTGCTGACCGAGGCTGCTGCTGCAGCTGCAGCGGCGGTGGCGGAAAATTCGGCGAGCGCGGAGCTCGTTCTGCCGTCGCTCGACTCGCTCACGGATTCCGCGGGGATAATGAGGGTGGAAATGAGTCCTGGGGGAACGACGGGAACGATAGTGCAGAGTAACGATAACGCGCAGATATCGTTGGGCAATGTCAACGTCGCCGCGCCGGATCTTCCGTGTTTGGATGATAGTATCTCCACAGGTGGAAGTTGCGCTGTTGTCGCGCACAGCAACGTCGCTGCTGCGACGATACCGACGAGGAACAACGAGCAGCAGCAGCAGCAGCAGCAGCAGCAGACGGTTGTTATCACGACTGGCGCGAGTAATGTGACCAGCAGCAGCGTCGTTTCCGTCGCGGCTGCGCAGCTCGGGAAAAGCAACGAGCAACAGATGCAGCAACAGCAACAGCAACACACGGTACGTTTTTTTTTTTTTTTTTTTTTTTTTCCCCCTTTATTTAGGGTAGAAGTACCGATTTTGGCCACTTTTGGTCCAGTTGTGGTCACCGACTTTGAAAAGACAGAATTATTTGTATTATTGAAACAAAACAAAATTGTATGGATAATTTTGTTAACTTGTACAGATACTTTCAAAATTTTAATATAAAAATACAGGAAAACAATAATTTGAAATAAATTATAGTAAAAATGGCCACAACTGGTACAGTGGTCACAACCGGCGAATCTACCCAATTTGAAATAAATTATAGTGAAAATGGCCACAATTGGTGCATCTACCCTATTTATTCTTTTTTTTTGTAAAAAAAAAAAAAAAATCACACTTCGAGATTTTGCGAACAGAGTTCTCGGTCCCTTATTCATTTCGTAATATATATATTGCAGATTAAGCCGGAGGAGAAAGCGACCGAGGCGAGGAGAGTGAGCGCGGACGAGACTTCCGGTCTCGTGACGTTCACGGGCGAGGACGGTGTCGTTTATCAGGTCGCCGGTCACGCGGAGGACGGACAGACGCTGCTTGTGACGCGCAGCGGCGACGGCGATCAGTCGTGCGTGTACGTGACGGCCGAGCAGCAGGGTGACGACGGCTCGGTATTGACGCTCGATCACGCGGTCGCCGAGGCGGTCGCCCAACTGATGCCCGATCAGGTGAATCTCGCGCCGCAATTCTACGTGAAGGAGGAGCCGAACGAGGAGGCCGAGAGCCAAATGGTCATGTCGATAATGGACGGCAGCGGCGGCAACGTCGCCGCCGGACAGGAGGATCCCGACGGCCACGCACAAGTCGTCGCGCAGGTCGTGCAAGCCGACGATGCTACACCAGGTTCGTTTTTTCTCGTCTCTTAAAAAAAAATACGAAAAAATGAAAAATAAATTAAACCGATTTATTTATCGTCTTCTGGAATCCTTTTAAAAAAATACGAAAAAATGAAAAATAAATTGAAACGTTTTATTCAACATCTTCTGGAATCCTTTTAAAAAAATACGAAAAAATGAAAAATAAATTGAACCGTTTTATTCAACGTCTTCTGGAATCCTTTTAAAAAAATACGAAAAAATGAAAAATAAATTACACCGTTTTATTAATCGTCTTCTGGAATCCTTTAAAAAAAAATACAAAAAAATGAAAAATAAATTGAACCGTTTTATTTGTCGCAGGTGGAACTCGAAGAGTGGTGCTGCTGTTGCCCGACGGAAACTTGATGATGACGGAGGTCGACGAGGAGCAATACGCGGCGCTCGAGCTCGACAAGTGAGAGGCCCGCGAGGCCGCGAGCCGACGAGGACAAGAGCATCGTCGAAGAAAGAAAAATGAAGAAACACGAGAGACTAAAAAAAAAAATGTCGCCACGCGCGCGCGGCGCCGCGACGGCCTCGTAAATCGGGGAGTCAGCGCTGGGGAGGGGCTGATGATGAATGTATATATGTAAGAACGTTTACCTTCGTACGACGATGATAATGGCGAGAGAGAGACGCGACGGCGACGGCTGGGGGAGTGAAATTTGTATCATCCCCTCCGCTCGTGTCAAAAAACACACACAAACCCACAGTAAAAAAAAAAACGAGAACAAAAGGAAAAAAAATTAATTAATAGCTGGAGGAGGCATCGCTCGGATGATAAACAGAGCGGAAAACATTGAGCATCGAGCGGATGAAACGCAACGCAATCTACTCTTTAGATTAAAACGAAAAGAGAAAGCAAAAAACGAAAAGAACTCGCCGTGAATGTGTTAACGAGAAGCGCTGATTTATTTTTATTATTACGTTTAACTTATAACGATGCCAGACGCATGGTTATAGCATTAACAATATCATACCCCTTAATGATAGAACCGAAAAATCGAAAAAAGATGATGAACAAGCAAAAAAAAAAACTACACAATCTATATTGACACCGCGTTTCACATTCGAATTATGAGGAAAGAGAGAAGGAAAATACATCGTATTTTTAAGGACAGTCGAGTATGAATCTGGGTTTTTAATATTTCTTTTGACGAGGAGTTTAGGCGTCACGAGTCGCGGAGACTCTCCGAAATTCGGTGAGCCGCGTTTAACTCGGTCGCTCGTTTTTTTCTGCTTCTCACTGGCAAACAATAAAAATGTATATGTGAAAAATGGTATGAAACCAGTTGTTATTCTCGGAGAAAGAGAGGCTAAAGAGATCTTCTCTTTCTGCTTCCTCTCTCTCTTCTCTATCTATTTATCTATCTCTCTCTCCCGCTTTCTGTCTCCGTTACTCTCGATTATTTCGAGTAATCAAGCAGCCATTGTACGAGTCGAATAAATACATTCTTATATGGATAAAAGCGAGTTACGTATTTGTATCGAGAAAAAAAAATGGTGACGAACGTTGAGGCTAAGTCTGATCGACGTTAGGGTTAAATTATACGTTTATTCGTCAATGGAAGCGTCGACGCCGACTGAAAATGCTCGTGGCAGCGTTGAGCACGTGATCTGTGAGATATTCGAAGATATCTTAAAATCGGAGACCGCGAGCCGAAAATTCCACGTCGGAGACGTCAGCGACGAATGCAGAGCGGTAAATGATTTTCGTTCGTTGCAAAATCAAAATTTTTGAGAGAATAATCAGGAACATGTGTTTCAGCAATTAGAGAGCTACGAAAATGCGGTGGAAGAGATAGAATCCGCCGAAACAGCAATTCGTGACGTGGAAATTGATCTCGCGGTGGACGGACTGGAAAAACGGAGGATAAATGACGCAACCGACGAATCGATGAGACTGAGGAGACAAACGTTAAGCGGAATCGTGCAAAGTCATCTGGCCGAGAAATATGCGCTTCTCGAGTCTTCGGATTTTTTGCGAGAAGGGACTAAGGACGATTTTCCTGCTGGAAAAGCAGCGAGGGAACGATGGAAGCGAGGACTGTCAGCGGGAAGCAAAGATGCGTCAAAGTCAAACGGCGAGATGGAGAATCGTCCGGAAATTCGTCGAAAAGGGCGGAGAAAGGTGGCGGCGACGAAGACCGATCGCTTAGGTGGTTCAGGATTTTCTGAGGTTCACGGAAAAAATGTGGAAAAACCGCGGAGGAGCATCATGAGAACGGCTGAGTCACTGATAACGATTCTCGTGGCTCAGCCGAGTTGCGTGGAATTTCGAAATTTCGTTCCTGGAAAAATCTACAAAGTATTTTATTTGGACTTTTATTTTAATTTTTAATTTGGACGTTTATTTTTATTTTTTATTTGGACTTTTATTGTTATTTTTTATTTGGACGTTTATGTTTATATTTTTATTTGGACGTTTATTTTTATATTTATTTGGACGTTCATTTTCATTTTTTATTTGGACTCTTATTTTTTATTTGGTTAACATTGCAGAAAGCCGTCCTGATAAAAAACGTGAGCAACGAAGTAGCCAAATTCCAACTCGAAGCGAGATCGGTCCGATCCAAGTTCACGATTCTCCTCGATTCGATTTCGGGCGGACGAGAAAATCTCGCGCCGGGGATGAGCCTTAAAATAATTGTCACCTTCAGCAGCGAAGACGGCGACGATTACGAGGATTGCATAGTGTTCAATGTACAACTGGGAAAGCCGGTAATCGTGATTGCGAGCGCTCTCAGGGATCCGCCGATCCTCAGAGGTGCTACTATTATCACCTCCCCGAATCGCGAGGCTGCTGCGTCGACCGAGGAAAACATTTTATTGGATATCGACACTTGCCAACCGTTTCAAGACTCATCTGACGATTCTTGGGGCGATGCGGCCGAACACGCAGGTTTCTTCAGCAGCGAGACGGTAAATTCGTCATCTTGATCCGATGATAATGATTAATACAAATAATTTGCATTGCAGTCGAAAATTAATTTCGCGTATTTGGGAACAGAATGCGACTTCGGTCGTTAAATACGTCATCTCGATTCGATGATAATGACTAATAAAATAATTTGCATTGCAGTCGAAAATTAATTTCGCGTATTTGGGAACAGAATGCGACTTCGGTCCTTAAATTCGTCATCTCGATTCGATGATAATGATTAATAAAAATAATTTGCATTGCAGTCGGAAAGTCATTTCGCGTATTTGGGAACAGATGCGACTCCGGGCGACGTTCAAACGGCGTCTATGGCTCACGTGGATTGTGGAAAATGTTTCGTGGGCGAGAGAATCGTCGTTAAAACGCGACTGAGGAACGTCGGCGGCGACGGAAGATTCTTCGCTATGAGCGAGTTCGATTGGAATTCCATGAGCATCGACGTGAGCTATTAAAAGAAATTATTCGACCGTGTCCGATTAGTCGACTGAGCAACGTTTTCTCGCGCGACGCAGAACGTAACGACCGGAAATTCAGTGGTTCTGTCGTGCTTCGCCGTTTATCCCGCTTACTTTGTTCTGAGACACAACGAAGAGTTGGAACTGCTCGTCCACTTTTTTCCCGACTCTCGCGGCGCTCAGGTCAGCCCTAAAATTAACGGAACGATAAAAATAAAAATGGAAAAAATTAATGTATGCATTTTTTTTTCAGGTCGACAAGATCTACATCGTCTGTGACAATTTGGCGGTAATTCCTGTGGAGTTTATAGGCGACGGAGAAGTCTACGAGCCGCCAACACCAAAGCCACTTCCGCTCGAATTTATCGAAACTCGGAGCGTCGTCAATTTACCCGTCGTGCGACGTTTCACCGCGTGAATATATCTCCTGTTGTTTATTCGGCTGCGAAATAGTTCGAATAAATACTGCAATTTATTATTATCATCATCACTTTTTAATTTTTTTATACTAGGAACAATGACGCGCGCGGTCGGAGGTTAGCCAGCGAAGGGAAGAACCTTGCGATTTTGGCGAAAAAAAAAATTTCGATTTAACGAAGTTTTAAAACCCTATCCGATGGGAAATTTTCCGCTGATTCCAAATATGACCGGTTTTTGCCCGAAAAATAAAAAATTCGAGGAGAAAATCGCGAAAAACGATTTTTCACTTTTTCCCAATTTTGGCACTTTACTAAAATCGATGTCATTTTTTTTTGGATCGATGGAATCGGGATTTTCTTTTTGCATTCGAAAGAAAACTCTTCAACGAAGAGGATGCTGCCAGGCAGAACGCGATATCTCGATTTTTCGATTTTTTGCAGATTTTCAAAGTTGACCCTCAAAAATCGCAAATTTTTAGAAGGGGTACCTCTTCAATTTTTTCGAAAAAAATCGAAAAAAAAAAATTTTCGATTTAACGAAGTTTCAAAACCCTATCCGATGGGAAATTTTCCGCTGATTCCAAAAACGACAGAAATTTGCCCGAAAAATCGAAAATTCGAGGAGAAAATCGCGAAAAACGATTTTTTCTTCTGATTTTTTTCCAGTCGAGAATCTCGATTTATTTCCTCGGATGTCCCAGTTCGCTGACAGCTACGTCGATACTGTTTTCGCCGAGGATTTCTACCTTGCCGACACTCTTAAGGTTTCCTCGTGTTTCAGGTGCTGGAAAAATGAAGGAAAGGTAGCGAAATGAATCTTATTCTTCGACTGCCGTTATATTGTCGTTATTTATTAAGTTCGAAGAGAAGATATAACTTACATCTGTCGTGTGGTTTACTATGATACATACTATTTACAATTTTCTTTTTCATCGTTAATCATTCTCTTTCGTTTCTTTATTTTTCGCATCGAGAGTCTATTCATCACGGCGGAATCTCACGGGGCGCACGAGACGACGACTGTGTTTTTAATTAAATACGAATATCGTTTGGGTAATCGATGCAGTGCAGTCAATTGCACAATTGCACTAAGTGCTAAATTGTTACAACCCTTCGTCGTCGTCGCGGAATTTTTTCCAGGCTGCAGAACCAACTTCTCTCGCGGTACAAACATCGAAATATTTTTTTTTTATAATATATCGCGTCTAAGTGATTTTACAAGGAAGTTGCATCTTATAAAAAATTCGTAGCTCGGTAAGAAATAAAAAAATTAAAATAAATTAAGGACCTCACGTTAAAAAAAAATGTAACGCAACTTCCTTGTTCAGATTTTTTGTGCTGCAACCTACGAAGACTGTACAGTTCACTGAGTGACATTGAAAAGTACGTGTCGAGTGTCGCCCTCGTGTAAATTTCCTTTCAGTCTAATCACTTCTAATCGCGACAACTATTTCTACTTCGCCACTTCACCAAAAATCCGGCGAAATATCGGTTCCTCGAATTACGTTTTTTTTATTGACTGCGTTCTCGATTCATTGAGTCGTCGTCGTCGTCGTCGATCCATACAAAAATCTCGCGAGCAGAGTCCGGCAGAATTGTTACCAGCAAATTTAAAGACAGTCCCGTCCTATTAAAAAGTAAAAATCGTAATTTCTCGAACGAAAATCCAATGAGTCACAAATTTGCCAAATTCTGCTCGCAAAAAATCCTTATTTCTACGTTTCATTTCTTTCTAAGCTCAATTGTTGTTTTTTAATTTTTTTTTTTTTTGGAAGAAGAATACGTATCTATTCTCTCTTTCGTCTAACAACTATCTATTCACAGTGTCGTTTTTGTATCTTTCTTTTCTCTCTTTTAGTGAACTCGCCGATTATTTGAAAAAAAGTTCAGTGTCGTCGCCGCATTCACAGCGGCGAGACTTTCATGAATTCGGTGGATGGCGTTTGAACGAGAAGCTCGTCGACGGAGGACGAGGAGGCGGAGGACGCGGTGTTAGGTCCGGTTGGTCCGTAGACGGTGATATCGTCGAGGAAGTCGAAGGACGCGACGGCCTCGCGCTCCTTCTCGCCGTAACGCACGAAGAAATCGTCGCCGCGTCCGATGATCGAGGGCCTCGAGGATCCCCACGCCGAGGGCAGCCGAAGGACTCGCTGGGCCTGGGCTGCCGACGCTGAGAAACCAAGCGAAGTCGGTCAACCGTCAGACCTCAGACCTCACTTGATCTCTACTCTTTTTTTTTTTTTTTTGCTTCGTCTCAGTCTGTCTTTTCTCTAAGCCTTTCTCACTTTTTTCCAGCTCTAGCAGCAGACACAGAGTAGCTCGGCTTAGCACCCGTAAGTTTCTATTTTTTTTTTTCTGTCCCTTTAATACCATACGCACGTTTTTTTTAATCGACAATTTACACCTTACGACGATCATTCTATCGGAGGGATAATCGTGCCGCGTCTCGGTTACAATAAAAAAAAAGAAAAGGAAATTAAATGATAAAAGAAGAATATTTGAGGACAGATTATTTGGATAGATTTTTTTTTTAATTGCTGCAGAGATGCAAGTTGAGAGAAAGAAGAATCTTGGACGCGACACGAATTTTTCAGTTTCCTTTATACTATTACATACTACGAATAGTATAAAATTATTATAGGAAGGCTATAATAATGAAGAGATAGAGAGGACAGAGAGACAGCCGTGTTTTTCCGTTTGTGTTTTTTTTTTCTTTTCTTTTCTCACTCTCAGTTTTTCGAAGGTACGAATAGGGAATCCTGTGTGCCCTGTGTGTCTTTCTTTTTTTTTAGTCCCAGGTTTTCTTTTTCTTTTTTTTTACAGAAACTGATCGTCACTAAGCCGAACTACGTAGCTTTTCTCGTGACAATCAAAGCACACCGTGTAGGCGCTACCATCTGAACAGAAAAATAAGGAAAGATGCTATGTACAATGTGAGCGACTAGCAGGTGATGCATTTTTTAAAAAGAGTCTCGTGTGTGAATGTGTTTTGTGTATAGAAATGTAGAACATTAGGTCGACAGATTGCAAACGTCTCGTAAACTTTAACTACATTTTAAAAAAGCTTCAAATTTCAAGTGATCAAAATTACAATCTGTTTACCCAACGGAATGTGCGAAAAATTCGTCAGCGAGCATTTCGAACGATTTACAAAGCAGTGGCGAAAGCTTCTCCGTGAATTAGCTATGCACGATATATATTCATAAATATATATATTCATATGTATAGAATAAATGACGATGATACAAAATAAGTCGGACAGCAAGACAGAGATGCACGATAGAGGAGAGAATTAGTATTGTTAGCTTTAGTCGAGCATAGAAGGTAATAGTAGTGTGCATCGTGTGTATTTTTTTTTTTTTTTTCGTCCGTTGTATTGCAGCCTCGAAAAATGCAGCTATGTGTGTCTGCTGGGCGTCAATGTCAGCAACAAGACTCGACAGAACGTTTTTTCTCAAACTCTCTCAAAGCTTTCAGCCCTTCAGGATCTTACTCTTAACGGTGCTTATTTTGCGTGTGTGGGTTTTGTTTTATTTTTTAACTTATAATAATTATATTAATTTTGTCATTTTTATTTGTTTGTCAAGATCAACGTGTATGTGGCTCTCGCAAACCTTTCTTCTGGCGTCTGTAGCGGTGAAGCCTGTGGAGATGACGATAGTCCGGCGGCTCGTCCCCCGAATCGCTGCCCGCGGAGCCGCTGCTCGATGTCGCCGACGAACTCTCGCTGCTCGCCAGCATCACGTCTAGTAGATTCGCTCTAGCCTGAAAAATCCGAATGGAATTTAGTACGATGTTAAAATTTTCGTTCGTTGGAATGCAACGGAAATTTAAAAAAAATATATATATTTTAATGAATCTAGATTCGCTCTAGCCTGAAAAAACCGAATGTAATTTAGTACGATGTTAAAATTTTCATCGTTTGAATGCAACGGAAATTAAAAAAAAATATATATATTTTAATGAATCTAGATTCGCTCTAGCCTGAAAAATCCGAATGTAATTTAGTACGATGTTAACATTTTCATCGTTGGAATGCAACGGAAATTTAAAAAATATATATATTTTATTTCTTATTCCGACAATTTCAGAATTATCGGAATAAGAATGGCAAATCGAGGAGCGAAGGTAGTACCTTCGGGTCGGTAAAGTCAATGTCACGTTCGACGTGAACCCATCCAGTCGGGCAGCAGCAGGCGAGGTCGAGCTTATCAAGCACGACCTGTGAATCCTGACTCGTGGAATTTTCCTCGCCCTTCCTTATCATCCTGTTGAGCTCGTTTATCACGTCCTTGGAGGTCGCGTGCTCGTGAAAGCTCAGCGAACGGTCTCTGCCCTCAATCAGAAGCGGCGCTCTCGCTGGACTCACCTTTGACGATTAAAAACATGCATATAATTTTATTTTCATTATACTATATTTTTTTATTTATTAATATTCCAGGTTCAAGACTAACCACCGTGCTCGGTGTCGACGAAGTCGCAGCTTCTTCGTCCTCCTCAGGAACCGCTCCGAGCTCCGAAGCCGCTCCGCTTCCGTAGCTCAGTCCACCGACTGCGTTGCAACTCTGACCGAGAATTCGGTCTTCCGGGACATTAGTCGTCGCGTGAGTCGTCAGTCGTTCGTTCAGTTCGTTGCTGCTCGTCGGCGCGACGTCGATCCTTCGTTCAACCTGAGATTCCTCGATTTCGGCGCATCCAATCGTCGCCGTCGTCGCAGTGACGTCGTTCCTGGATTCGCCGACGTTATCTGAAACTGACGAAGCTTCGGCGGCGGTAGGTTCGCTGGAATTCGGCGGCAGCTCGGCGAGATACATCTGCTGCTCGGCGATGAAGGACAGAACGCTCTGGAGCGCCTGTTCGCGATCTGGAGGGGGTTTACCGCCCCTGGAAGACGTGCTCGCGAGGCTCTTGGTGCTCTCGAACTTGACGAGACGATAAAAATCGCGGGTGAAGTCGGTGCCGATGGACGGCGAGTCCGGATCGTCGCTGCAACCGGAAAGTGCGGCGGATGACCTTTTGCTGGAATTTTCTAGGGCTCCTTCCTCGCTGCTCCAGGAGGCGCCGGGACTGGAGGCGTAGGGCCAAGGTCCGGCGGCTCTGGTGTCCATCAGCAGCGCGACGAGCTCGCCGCCCGCACGGTCGGCGAGGTAACTCGCTCCGTTCCACAGACACTCGTTCGCGTCCTCCTCCAGCTCGATCGGACAGTGCTCCTTGATCGCCGGAAGCGCTGGAGTCGTCGCAGTGCCGCCGGAAGTCGCCGAGACGCCGTCTTTCCACGCGACGTTCGTCGACGCGCCCTCGCTTCGGAGATCCTCGCTGGAGAGGGAGAAGCTCCAGTCCTCGAGCTCGGCTCGGTCGTACTCCAGCTCCAGGAGGTCGCGATGCTGCTGGGCGCTTCTGCTGTCGTCCAACCTGAGGATAAGGAAAGTTCGAGTTAATAATTTTTCATTTTTCTCATGGAATTTTTATTTTTTCGGGCAAACATCCGATTTTTTAATCAGCGGGAAATTTACCAAAAAAAAAATGGCCTATTGATTTTTTTATAATATAAAATAAAAAAAAAAAAAAATCTTAGAAAAATTCCGATCCAAGGCTGCCCTTTATGGACTTAGGATAAGGACCTGAAGATAAGGAAAGTTTGAGTTAATAATTTTTCATTTCTCTCATAGAATTTTTATTTTTTCGGGCAAACATCCGATTTTTTAATCAGCCGGAAATTAACAAAAAAAAAATTGCCTATTCATTTTTTTATAATATAAAATAAAAAATAAAAAAAAAATCTTAGAAAAATTCCGCCTCAAGGCTGCCCTTTATGGACTTAGAAAAATGTCGCCCCAAGGCGACACCGGAAGCGCCTTGCCTTTATGGACTTAAAAAAATTTCGGTTGATTAAATAAAATTACCTGAGCCACTGCTGAACGTATTCGGCGTCCCAGCCTTCCTCCTCGACCAGCAAAACCGAGGACGATCCCTCCCCAGGACTGGCAATGTTGTACGGCGACGTCGTGAGATTCGCGGTCGTCGTCGTGAGCTTGAGATACAGATGACTGTCCGAGAAGCTGCGCATCACGTGCTGATACGGCAGAAGATCTTTGGTGGGCGGATAACTGTGACGCGGATTGATACCGACGGTGAGATTGAGCGGCAGAAAGAGTACGTCCGGGTCGCCGTTGTCGAGCGCGACGAGACGAGCGTCCGGCGATACGTCCGCCTCGGTCTCGTCCGTCGCCTCTTTGAGATCCTCGAGACCTCGGGACGACGGCTCCTGCCGCGCACCCTCGCCCTGCACGTCCGACGACATCGTCGAGTAACCCTCGTCCCGGTTGCCGCTCTCCGGACTCTCGCTGCCTTCTTCCTCCGACGGTTTTTGGCCTGAAATAAATTCAATTATTATATTGAATTTTGCTTGGAAAGCAACGAAAATTAAAAAAAAAATACTTCAATGAATCCGACAGAAAAATTTATTATAACGATTGATTATTATAATAGCTTTTTAGAATCGCTAGAATAATATATACATATATTTTTTTTTGTAAAAAACTTTATTGTATTAAATTAAAAAAATATATAAAAAATTGACAGTGTTGTTAATTTTTTTTTCGTGGAATCGTTGGAAAGCAACGAAAATTTAAAAAAATATATTTTAATGAATCCGACAGAAAAATTTATTATAACGATTGATTATTATAATAGTTTTTTAGAATCGCTAGAATATTTTTTTTTTTCGTTGCATTCCAACGATGCAAAGTTTATTGTATTAAATTTAAAAAATATATAAAAAATTGACAGTGTTGTTAAATTTTTTTTTTTAATGTTGCAGATGGAAGCGGAATCGAGCCAGGAAATCATTTTCCGTACCGAGTGGTCGATTCCTCCGACATTTCGTCGTGGCCATGACGGGAATCTTGAGATTGAGCGAGCGCGGCCTGGACAGCGGCAACCAGGACGGATCCAGACCAAGCGCCGCGACGAGGGCCCCGGGCCCGGCCTCGATGATGCCCTGTATCAATTCCGTCGGGCTTCCCGGATTAGCCGCCTGCGCTAGTAGCCCCGAAAGCGCTCGATTCTGCGACTCCAGCTCCCTTATGCGTCTCTGCAGGCCGCCGATTTCCTCCCTCAGTCCCTGTGAAAAAATTCCAAGGATCGTCGTGAGCTCTCAATGATCATACAACAAAATTTCCATAGATAGCGAACGAAGCGAGGAAGAAAAATAAAAATATAAGAAAAGCGGAAGGAAAGCTCAGAGAAAGGTATCAATAAATATCAAATAATTATTTTCCCTCGATGGGTCATATTTTTAAATATGATTATTTAATAATTAATAATCACTGCGATATATAGTAAATATTTTTATCGCATATACAGAAATCAATTGTAAAATTAAATTAATTATTTGTCGTTTTCAGGTCGTCAGTTGTCTTGCGGAAAAATAATCGACTGCGGAAAAATAATCGAGCGAAGATGTGGATAACGAATTTAAAAAAAATCGAAGAGAGGAAGAATAAATAAGAAGGAGACGAAGAAGAAGAAGAAGTGAAGACTATTGGTTTGTAACTAGCTCGGCGAATGAACCTTTTGGGAGAGAAGGGCGCGGACCACCTGGTTGGCAACGTCGTCGAGACACCGCTCGTACTGACGTCTCTGCGCGTCGGCGTCTCTCGCGAGAGCCACGTGCTCCGTTTCCAAGGTAGCCAGACGGGCCACGAGGGCCGCGTGAACTTCGCCGGCGCACGCAGCCTCCAGTCCTCGTAGTTGTCCTCTCATCGACTCGTTCTCCAACTGAAGCTTCGAGATCTGAGCCTGACACTGATGGACGCGGGTCTGCAACCGACCAAATAACAAAATCCACCTTTTATTTTTATTGCTTTTAAAAAAAAAGCTGCAGGTAACAAAAAGATAATTCAGTTAAAAAATAATGGCGAGGCGAAAAAGTTGCACTTCGCTTTTAGCCTCTTTACCGACTGCTTGTATTTTTTTTTTTTTTTTTTTTCTAGCGTCTTCTGCAAGAGCCGAGGGAATGCTTAATAACGCCTCTCACGAGCGTTATATTAGCACGAGGAGGCGCGCGGGGCTTAACGCTGAATTAGGGTCTGCGCTGCGGAAGACAGGGACGTTAATAGAGGGTGCGTGTGTCTGATTTATAACGTCGCAGGCCGTAGTGGCGAAGGAGAGAGTCAACCCTGGCAGCACCTACGTTTGCACCCTCTCGAGAAATATCAGCGAGTCACCGCGATACTCTCGCTGCGAGAAAATCCATCGGAGATTCCACCCTGAGCCGAGGGTGGAATTTTTCTTTGTACCCTCTGTATGGAAATTAGCAATTGGAAAAATATTTCCAGCGGTCAAACGAGAGAAGAAACGAGGAAAAAATTCCAGGGGTGGAAATCTCGCTTATTAATTTTGTGGGAAACAATTTTTGATTGACGGATTTTCCTCGACAAGTTCCCTTAAGCTTCAGTCTTGTTCAACGATTGGTCCGATTGGCTGAGACGAGACTTGGCTTCTTTTTTTTTCTGACATTCGGCTGGTCTCATTATTCAGTTGGTCGCGAATATCGCGAGCTGAAAGCTCTCGTCGCTTCGAAGTTCGCGAAGGGACGATCGATAATAAGCGTGAATTCAACCCCCGATGTGTACCAACTCTGTGCGTACTGCTGTAAACCTTCTGTGTGGATGTGTGTAGGGACATCCGAGGGGAGGGGGGCGGAAGGGCGAAGGGAAAACCCGTGCGGTCGCCAACCCCCGAAATATATACACGAGTCTTTTAGGAGCAAACCGTCCGTGAACCGGGAGATAACGTTCGACGCATTTGCGCGCGAGGAGCTCCGTCCTAACAAGGGTGTCGACTGCACAGCAACCTTGCGTTTCATCTACGTAGTACAATTACCCTTTTGCGATCATTTTTTGTCAACGATTTTTTAGTACTCCCACAAAAATGAGGGTTTAATTAATTATTCGAAATTAGCAGAAACTTATGAGGTGATGATTGAAGATGAAAAAAGGGCGACGTTGACTTTTTCCGTCCTGATTTTTTTTTTTGGTAATAGAAAAAAATTAGCAGCATTTTTTAGGGTTGAATAGACGTGAATGAGGGTTACATTAGTTATTCGAAATTAGCTGAAAATTAGGAGGTGATGATTGAAGATAAAAAAAAAGGGGGCGACGTTGACTTCCGACCTCACTTTGTTTTGGGCAAAAAAATCATCAGCATTTTTTAGGGTTGAATAGATCTAAGTTATCGTTATATTGATAATTCGGAATTAGCTGAAAATGATGAGGCGATGATTGAAGATCAAAAAGGGCGACGTTGACTTCCGACCTCACTTTTTTTTTGGGAAAAAAAATCATCAGCATTTTTCGGGTTGAATAGACGTGAGTTAGGGTTACACTGATAATTCGAAATTAGCTAAAAATGATGAGGCGATGATTGAAGATAAAAAAAGAGAGGCGACGTTGACTTTTACCGACCTCACATCGCATATATTTTCTCGTCTCGCCTATCGAAGGATCAACGCTCGCCTATCGAACGATTTACCCTCCGGTTGTCGCGCGAGATTATCGCGAGAGCGTTTCACGAGCTCGTCGAGCCGAGAGAAACACAGGAGACACTTCAACGCTGGATGGAAAAATCCGCAGGCGAGACACTTCCACCATCGCTCCAAGCGCGGAGAGGCAAACGCCAGAGCGTTTTTATTGGATAAAGGGAAACCCCCTTTGTGCGTCTGTCATCGCGCGAGCGGCGCCCGAATGAGAATGTGCTGCACATATAATCTCGCACACATTCGCTTTGGGCTTTGGCTTCGTCGCCGAGACGTTTCAATGCGACGGAGAAAAATGAGAAAAAGAAAAAAAAACGGGGATGACGATAATGACGATTTTTGTTCGGAGCACTTTTGCGATATTCTCGTTGGGTTTTACGGCCAATGGGGACGATGGAAATAGGCACTGAGTGATGTCGATGACGTCGACGAATCAGCGGATTTTTTTTTCTTCTCCGTTTTTGCCACCCTCAGTCGTTTCCATGGGTGTATTTTATTATCCTCGTTTGGGGGATGAAAAAAAAATCGCAGGTCAGTCCTCGAGTCCGGATTCGTTGGATTTACCTCGTAGGAAAGCGCGAGTGCCGATCGTTCCTGCTTCAGCTGATCCGCCCTTTGCTTGTGCTGCAGCAACCCTCGTGACGACTCCTCCATCCTTAAATCAGACAGAAACAAAGCCATTAATTAATTGCAAAAAAAAAAATATTCTTTTACGAGTTCTATATTTTTCTCCCAGGTTTTCAAGAATTATCGACGGACGTTTCAGGACAAAAAAAAATAAAAAACGCTAGAAGAGATGATTTCATTTTTCGCCACTAAAGTAAAGTAAAGTAAAGGCAAATCAAAATAAAGCCATTAGTTAATTGCAAAAAAAAATATTCTTTTACGAGTTCTAGATTTTTCTCCCAGGTTCTCAAGAATTATCGACGGACGTTTCAGGACAAAAAAAAAACGCTAGAAGAGATGATTTCATTTTTCGCCAATATAGGCAATTTTCTCATCGAGCTTTCTTTATTCCCTCGAGCCTCCGATTTCAATGGTCCGATCGATCCGTACGACGTTTCAGACCCGCATTCTTCCCTTTCTCTTGCCTCGCAGGAGGAACAAAGCGAACAATGAGGGTCGAACGGGGTTCAGTGGCTCGTTTCGAGTGCGCCACTCGAAACAGAGTCTCCTCGTCGCGAAATCAATGCGCGAAGCTCGACACACTTTTTCGTCAAGCCTTTTTTTTTTTTTTTTTTAGCTACTGAAAAGCTGGACAATTTTGGGTGTCGCTGCTCGAAAGGCGACGAGTCGTGGGGGCAATTACCAGAAATTTCGTTTCCCCGTCTGGTCCATCCCCAACCCTAAAACCGAGCACCCTTGGAAAACCGCCCCCCACGACTATTGGAAACACATGGCGAGGGACCATTTGTTGCCGGTCCAGGATTCGTGATTTAGAGCTCCAGTTTCGTCGCACAGGACTGGCGAACCACGCAGACACACATGTTGAGCTTATTGCATCAGAATTAATAGCATCAAAAGGAAATTAGCCCGGATTAATCACCAGCCGAGGACAAAACCGTGCCACGTTTATAAGCTACATCTAATTTCCCGAATATTTAGACCATTTCCCGAATATTTCCCGCAAATTCAGACTATAATTTCTCATCGACGTCGCTTCGTCTCTTATGGAAATTAATTACATCCGCGTTGTAATGAAAATGAATGAGGCGCCCCTGGCAAAGGTGAAAAAAAGTAATATGAGCTATTACAGTGACAGTGATTAATCGTACATAATTTTTTGGCGAAATTAATAAATTGTAATGTATACTTTGAATCAGTCTGTATTTGGGTGGACTATATTTTCAGGTTCCAAAAGTAGCGTTTCACGTTTGATGGATTAGCTGCGTTCTTTGTGAACCCACAAAGCCAACCTACAAACCCTACCCCCCTCTCCCTCCATTTAATACATAATAATAAACGGCACGTTTATTATTATAGCTATGCAGTGTATTATGGATGTATATATACAGGCTGAGACAATCTATTTGCTCGAGCGTCAGACGCGCGGCAAACACGTCGCTGGATGTCAGCAGGCATCGTGGATAGTCAGATACATAATGTACATTGACGGACGGACGGACGGACGGATGAGCGATACA
The DNA here is from genome assembly GCA_964034905.1 of Itoplectis maculator. Classification (NCBI taxonomy): domain Eukaryota; kingdom Metazoa; phylum Arthropoda; class Insecta; order Hymenoptera; family Ichneumonidae; genus Itoplectis; species Itoplectis maculator. The sequence continues at coordinate 9,772,147 of OZ035859.1, forward strand.
TGCGATACACACGAAGCGGCGTAAGCTCATCGTTTGTTTGCGATTGGGCGGAGTTTTGCGCTCTCGACGCCCGAGCGAGCTTCACCCCTCGCCCTGGGTGTTCACATGGGGGGTGCTTTGGCCCACGCTTTGGCCCTTTGTGTGCCCTGTCCATTACGATATGGAAATTTACAGTTCGGGGCTCTCGCCTCGCGAAATTACCGAAACCCGATTTTTTATTTTTTTATTTTTCACGGATTTCGATCGGTCCAACAAAATCGTTTTTTTTTCGCTTCAGCAGCGTTTCGAATATATCAGACAAATTTTTCATAATCTAATTTTTTAATTATCTATTTTTTATTTTTTTTTATTTGATGAGAATAAGAATTAAATGTTGGCAATGAGACGAGACGACTTTTTTAGGCGACCGAAACCCGATTATTTTTTATTTTTTATTTTTCGCGGATTTCGATCGGTATAACAAAATCGCTTTTTTTCGCTTGAGCAGCGTTTCGAATATATCAGACAAATTTTTCATAATCTAATTTTTTAATTATCTATTTTTTATTTTTTTTTTATTTGATGGGAATAAGAATTAAAATGTTGGTAATGAGACTAGACGACTTTTTATACGATATTCGAATTTTTTTTACGTATGAATCTTGTCTGCTTTCGATCCCTTTGTCAACGAAAAAAAAGAAGGGTTGGTGGGGGGTTGAATTTTTGTTGAATTCTTGGATGGTCGACAACAGCTGGGTCGCGTTAAAATGCTCCGCTGCTGAAAAGTGCCACGACCGGGGCAGCACTTTTCGCGTCCCCTCGCCGCCGCACATTTCGGGGCTGCTGCTGCCGCGGTCCGAATTCTTTCGTTCCTCGCCGTATTAATTCGGCCCGCGAGGCTTGCTGCGCGCGCGTGGTTAATGGGCCGCGGGCGCCCGGGGCGGAAATTCAATTTCGCGTCTCGGCGACTCGCGAGCGAACGAGCGAGTCGCGCATTAACGTCCGAAGGGTCTCGGACACTCGGCCGACGACTCGCAAGGACAAATGAATTTCGCATTTTTGTCTTTATTTCTCGTCGTCAGAAAAAAGTGGAACCCTAGAAAAAAAACATTCAACAAATTATTTCTATTTGCCGTTCCGTGACGTTTTTTTTATTTCTCGTCACGTGACCCACCCCCGACTCTCAGTGTAAAACAGAAAAAAGTGTAACCCAGAAAAAAAAATTTAACGAATTATTTTTATTTCTCGTTGCAGGTGTTGTGTATTTTTCGCTCCGACGAAACTGGTTTAATATTCGGTTGGATGTTTCGCGAAGACGAGAGAAACATTACGCGCTACCAGAAAAGGAGAAAAAAAAACGGAGAACGAGAGGCGAATGGAGTGTTGACCGGACGTGGCAGAACGTGGCGTTGGTGGAGTCGCGTTCGTGCCGAGGGTGGAAAAAGCGTTTGGTCGTCTCGCGTCTGGCATCCGCGCGGCAATAACGGCGAAAGGTAGGAGATTCCCTCTCTCTTTCTCTCTCATTCGCAACTGAGTTTACCCAACTCCCGGTTTTTATTCCGCCACTCTCGGACACGTCTTTTTGACTCCCCGCGCGCGACAAAACAGAGTTTCGGACGCCGGAGCGACCGGCGTGACGAAAAGATTGCCAGACGTCCGTCCTTGGGTCCCTTCGACGTATACACATTTTTTTTTTAGAGAGGGAAATACAGGAAGAGAGTCGCGAAGGCGTTTTAAAAGCGCACAACGGCGATGCCAGTGCCCGAGGGCTTTGCTCGCCTTTTTCCTCCCTCTTTCTCCGTCTCGCTGTGTGGTGCATCGATCCGCGAACCCCTCGTCCCTTGGCTGTCACGGTGGTGGTGATACCATTACACACAACTAGACGGCAACTACACATTTGTGTCTATATTTGTGCAGTGGTATAATAAATATAGCTACTGTGGCATAAAAATACCAATAGTTGTGCGTCGTAGATTTAATACCACTACACGTGACGTAATTATAAATAATAATAATAATAATAATAATAATAATAATAATAATAATAATAATAAATTCCACGCTGTAGAATAAAGAATGTATGTACTGTATCCTACTAAAGAATTGCTATTATTACAAAATGTATCAAATAATAATAATAATAAATATAACTACAGTGGAATAAAAATAAATAATGAATAATAGCAATAATAAATATAATAGTGGAATAAAATACGACCAGTTTTGCGTAGTGGATTTAATACTAAGCACGTGTGCATGGCTCCGTTTCGCCCCGTCTGATATACTCGGCGAGTATATATATCTCCGGGTTGGAGTACCACTGGGAAACATGACAACCGACCAACCCCACTGACGGACCCCGAAGGGGGGGCTTCTGCCGGTTCCTGGGGAACGAGTGGCTTTCGGCCACTTTGTCCTGTCAGTCAACCTCGGGGAAGACAATACCGGTTGAAAAAAAAAAATGTGGAATGGTTTTTATTTCGTTTGAATGGTTGAAGAGTCACTGGTGTTTGAGGGTAAACGTCACGAACGAAATTCCTATGAAAAAAAAAAAAAAAAAAAGGAATCTAATTTTATTGTTTACGGTCAGTTATTGAAGTTGGAATGGGTTTGGAATGGTTTTGAGGCTAAACGTCACGAGCAAAATTCCTATGAAAAAAAAAAAAAAAAAAAAAAAATGATATCTAAAATTATTGTTTACGGTCAGTTATTGAATCTACGGTTTGGAATGGTTTTGAGGCTAAACGTCACGAGCAAAATTCCTATAAAAAAAAAAAACAACAAAAAAAAATGAAATCTAAAATTATTGTTTACTGTCAGTTATTGAATTTAGCGTTTGGGCTTTATTTTTTCCGGCTCGGGTCTTTGTTGGTTTCCTAAAGCTGACCCAGTGTCTTATTCCTTCTCTTTGTCTGTCTCTTTGGCCTCTCCCCTTTTCTGCATCTCGAGGCTTTCCGCCCTCTGGACTAACTCAATTAACCCAGTGGTCTTTTCCCTCCGCCACTTTACGTTCCGGTGATACTCCGAGCTCTCTCTCTCTCTCTCTCTCTCTCTCTCTCTCTCTCTCTCTCTCTCTTTCTCTCTCGGCCCTTTAGCCATTCTACACCGAGCACATAACTTTCCTCCTTTCCGCCGTCTCGCAGTCGGAGTCTCGATGCCCGAGATCGGAGGGAATTAAAGTGCCGCTCTCCGCTCTCGTTTTTTTTTTCCCTTCCCTCTTCGACGTCCTACGGCGCCGGTTAATTCCGCGATCACTGAGGGCAACGAAAGTGACGCACAAAGCAGGGCGAAGGGCTCTTCGCACTTTGCTCGCAATTGCCAACGGCCCTTTTTTTTCTCTCCATTCCGCTTCTTGGGTTTCTCTGTCTTAGTCGTTTGTCTCTTGTTCGGCTTCGCGACGAATCTCCACTGACCCACATTTTTCTCTGTTCGAGCTGACGTCTCAAATGTCCAAACGAACTCGACCATCCGATTGCATTTTCAATTTAAAAAAAATCAATTTATTTACACGGTTATTTATTTATTTGGTCAAAAATAAATCCAAAGCTTCGGACGAATATTCCGGCACATAAATATTTATCCCTGGGATCGGATTAAGCGAGAAAGCATTCGCTCTATCATCGAAAAAAAAGATTAGCTCCCCGAGTTTTATCGACTTGGACTTTGTAATACGAGAAAAGTTCGGTTAGTCGTCTCGACGTCTTTCCTTTTCTCTTCGGTGTCTCAGTCGCTGGGAGAAAAACGAAGGGACATCGGAACAAAACTTCGTCGTCGCTGTTTGGGTTTTTTTTTTCATTTTCAGGAGGGAACAGGATGCGTGTAATTCGGATCGTGACGTCGGCGTCTCGCACGTGCGGAACGAGATTGAGTTTTCGGCTGGTACCAAGTTTTTCCCACAGTCTCCTGCATCTTCGATATGCATTTACATTTTTTTTATTCGCCACAGCGACGGCTGGCAGCTATCAATAATAATAACAACTCTTCCTAAATTAATCTGCCGAATAAAAAAATTGAATAATTTTTTCGAGCATTCTTTTTTGCATTTACATTTTTTTATTCGTCACAGCGACGGCCGCCAGGTATCAATAATAATAGTAATAACTCTCCCCGAATTAATTTGACGAATAAAAAAATTGAATAATTTTTTCAAGCATTCTTTTTTGCATTTACATTTCTTTATTCGCCACAGCGACGGCTGCCAGGTATCAATAATAATAATAACTCTTCCCGAATTAATTTGACGAATAAAAAAAATTAAATAACTTTTTCAACCATTCTTTTTTCCATTTACATTTTTTTCATTCGCCACAGCGACGATTCACAGGTATCAATAATAATAATAACTCTTCCTGAATTAATTTGCCAAATAAAATAAGTGGAATAATTCGTTTTTACGCATTTGTATTTTTAAGGGGAAACTGTTCGAGACCAACGGGAGTTTCTCGTCGAGTTCACAGTCAGTCATCTAGGATTAGGTTGGGCTAAACTCATCGAGAACCCGATACCGGAAGCCAAACGTCGGGCTTCCGGATCGTCGGATAATATTTGGCGCGATGAGAAAAGAGGGGAGGTAATTCAGGAGAGAGAGAGAGACAGAGTCGATGTAAAGGGTCCGTTGGTATCGACAGAAAGTGGAGGGACCGCCGAGATTGTGCCTTCACGGTCGCCCAATGTGTTATTGGCTGCGAGCCAATATCGATGATTTAACGGTGAACCCCGGGTCCGGTTATTGCCGCTCGGTCTAACCCACTCTGTCTCTTTCTCCTTCTCGGACGAAACCCATCTCACTCTCTCGTTCACTCGTTATTTATACGTATCACGGCGCCGACGATATTCGTCCCTTTTTATTATATTATCGGCACGATTCCCCCCTCCCCTCCCCTTTTTGGTCCTTCCATTACCTCGCCGCGCTCGTATCATAAGTCACCGCTTTTGCGGTTTCAGTGCGAAACATTTGTCGGCGGTAAACGATTTTGTGTCTCGCGCAGCTTCGGTGACTATTTCAGCGACGCTGCGAAATTGTTGGGGATAAATGGGAAACTGTAATTATTATATATATTTTTTTTTTTTTTACCTGGCCAGCTCCCTCTGGAGATGATGAACTCGCGCCCGAGCTCGTTCAGCCTCGGCAGTGGCCTCTCGCACCCGAGCCTCGGCCTCCATCCGCAGTCGTCTCTCCCGTTCCACATCTCGTTGTGTTGCCTCCCTCTGCAACACGAATAAACAATTTTTAAAAAAATTTAGTCAATTAAAAAAAAAACAAAAAATAAGGACGAGGAATCGAGAGTCGAAAAATAAGGATGAGGAGAGTCGATAGATTAAAAAAAAACAAAAAATTTAATTTAAAAAAATCAATAAAATCAATTTATCAATAAATAAAAAAAAAAAAAATAAGGACGAGGAATCGAGAGTCAAAAAATAAGGACGAGAGAGCATCGATAGAGGAATCTTCGGTACGAGCCGACGATAAAAATAAAATTCTATCGACAAAAGCTCTACCCTCGAGTTACGCTACTCTCTCGGCGCGATCTGTTTACGATAGAGTCGCGGGAATCTCGACGATATTACGACGCCGTCGTGCCGACTTTTATACCGCCACTTCGACGCGGTTTTATCGACGATCCCCAACCGTTTGGCTCGCTCCTTAACTTTTTACTTTACTTTTATTTTTATTTTTTTTTGTGTCGACTTCTGCCTATTTAAATTGATCTTTGAATTTTTTATCAGTGCATATTTGTTCTCTATTTAAATGTTGGAATTTTTTTTGGTCGCTCCTATTTTTTACATGACTATTATTTTATTTTTTTTTCTATCGCGACTTCTGCCTATTTTGATCAATGAATTTTGGTGTCAGTTCTGCGATATTTTTTTTTTCACAAATGTGAATGGACTTGAAAACAAGATGCAATAATTTATTTTACATTGACGAGCTCGGAATTAGGCAGAACATTGGCAATGACAGTCAAACGGTGCTCTCGGCTCTCAACTCAGGAAGGACACTTCATCACTTTGATGACGTCGGACATGGAACCCACGGCTCACATCCCACGCGAACCAAGCGCTCATTGACGCCTCCGAGTCTCGCGACGAGCGCGTCGACGAACTCTGTGTGACCCCAACGCGAGCGTCGAAGGGACTGCCGATTGATAATCCGGTCACGTGCGGTCAATCCACTCGATACCAACTCGAGTCTCATCCAACAGAGTTCAGACTAACGAAGCTGCTGCACTTCCGTTTTTTTTCCCAACAGCTTCGATTTTTCATTCCGAACGAAACGTGGCGTTTGTCATTCGTCTAACCACAATCGAAGGTGGAAGAAAAAAGAGGGGAAAAAGGGAATAAAAAAAATCAAGTGAAGGGCGAATCGCGAGACAAAGAGAGTGAGATTTAGGGGCCCCCATAAATCCCAGAGCCCATTCCTTAAACCCTGTCGGGGGCTTTTCGTTGCGCAACGAGTCAGCGTAGACTTTACCAGATTGCGTGCTTTCCCTCTCTGGCGCTTTCCCTCTCTTTCCTCGGCCTTCCCTTTGGCTTCATCCCTCTTTCCATTGTCGCCCCCTTCCTCCCTTTCGGACTCTGAGTCGTCGATAACTCGGCCACTCTAAAATCTACTGTGACCAATCTCGTCCCTCGACGCCGTTTTACTATCTTCGCCTCTTTGCCCGATTCTTCCCTCGATTTTTCGCGTCCGTCGATAACGTTTTTTATCAGGTACATTTTTTTACCGGATTAATTTTATTATCGGGTAATTTTTTTTACCGGGTAGATTTTTTACCGGGTAAATTTTTTTACCGGATAATTTTTTTTACCGGGTTAATTTTATTACCGGGTAAATTTTTTTACCGGATACATTTTTTTACCAGGTACATTTTTTACGGGGTAAATTTTTGTACCAGAAAAAAAACGTGAAAATGTCGCTATTAACCGGTCGGGTTAAATCGCGTGAAAACACAACCCACAATTTCCGGCAGGCTGCCCGCGATTATTATATCGACGAGGGTTGCAGCGAGAAAAAAAAGAGAAAAAAAATATATGGCGAGCTTGCGAGAAAATGTACACAAAACAGGGCGAGAGAAGGGTGCGGAAAATGTGTACGTGTCCGTTATTCGGGGCCAATGGACCGTGCGAACGCTTCGATTTAAATTCATGAATAATTCTCTCCTCGAGCTTTTTCTCCTCGGTCGGAGAGAGACAGCGAGGGCTTTGTTTCGCCGTAGGCGGAAGCTCGAGCTTTTTCCACCGTTCGCCTCTCCCGAGGGACTTTCCTCGCCGACTCAGGTTCATCGATCTGTACAATATTCATTGTTCGATCTTGCTGCTTTTCTCAAGTCCTTCGTCTTCTCCTTAAATACCAAAAATGCTTTTTTGTTATTTAACCGGAGACGGGAAACGTCTGTTGTATCGATGACAATGGGCGAAGCATTTTTAGAGATACTAATTTTTTTTTTTTTTTTTTTTTTTAATCGAACCGAAGGGTGGAAGAACACGACTGGCGCGTTGGTAATGAGTCATTTGAAGCTGCAGTACAACCGAAGGGCCGACGAACCGGCGAATGTATATACTATATACAGGGTGATTCAGAATGTTTTTGTCAGCCGTTGAGGAAAAATAGTTGACCATCTCGGGATCAAAGTTACTTAGCCGTTTTTCGTAATTCGCAATATTTATTTATTTACAAGCATTAGAAAAAAAATTAACCAATGGGGACAAATAAATGAATAAATATTTAAAAAATACTATTTATTTATAGTATTTATAGTATTTTTTAAATATTCGTTTATTTATGTTCCCATTGGTCTACTGGTTTATTTATTTATTTATTTGTTCCCATTGGTCTACTTTTTTTCAAATTTTCGATAAATAAATAAATATTGCAAATTACAAAAAACGGCTAAATAATTTCGTTCCCGAGGTGATTAACTATCATTCTTCAACGGCTGACAAAAACATTCTGAATCACCCTGTATATGCATGGCACATACACGTTTTGGGGTATCGAGGGGTCGGATCCGCGCGGCCATTAAAGCACACACGGCCGTAATTTCGATGCGTGCGTGCGTCGGCGATAGCGTTGGCGCAATCGTATACACAGAGACAGAGGTACCGCCACCAGGCATTACGGCATTACGGGCGCGCGTGGTGGTTTATTGTCGCAGCTGCGAGCGACCGAAACCGCTGCCCTTGTAACAGGCGCTGGCAGCAGCAGCAGCAGCAGCAGCGAGTTTTCGCCTGGTTCTGATACAAACGAGCTTTGCACTCGGCTTTCGCAGGGGTAATTTCGCTCTCGATCACAAATTTATAACTGCCGAGGGAGAAAAAGGGGGGAGGGGAGGGGGGCGAATTCATCGAAGCGTCGACGATATCGGTTTCTAATTGAAAGCTCCGTTACAATTAAATTTAATCAAATGTATTTTCGCGTTGATTACAATTACGATAAAAAATGTAAACTCAATTATCGCGGAATATTTAGTGTTCTTGATCAGCGAAATTGTTGATTTCATTGTAGATACAATCGCAATTGCGATGAGTTATTTTTAAAAATTAATTCACGAAAAAATTAACTCAACGAGATTTGTGCTATTTTTTTATTAAAAAATTAAGTGGCGAACAGATTAATCGAGTGAAATGCGACGACCAATAGCGAAATTGTTGTTTTCATTTTAGATCCAATCGCAATTAGCGATACGTTATTATTATTAAAAAAAATGAATTCACGAAAAAATTAACTCAACGAGATTTCTGATATTTTATTTATTTTTTTTATTAAGAAACTAAGTGACGAAAAAAATTAATCGAGTGAAATGCGACAACCAATAGGCGACTCGAATTCGTTGCGGAATGAATAGACCTGCGGACAGACGTTCGATGTACTACGTAGTTGCATATATATTATACGTCTATATGTACATATGGCGAGTCTCTCGTCTTTCTCTCTCTCTGCTGTCTCCCCTGTAGCGTAAACGCAAGGGCAGATCGATAGCCCGAGCGCAGCGGCGATAGAAATACCAGGCGGCAGCCTCGCTGCGAGAGCCTCGAATCGAAGAAAGTATTCAGAAAGAAACTCGGACCTCCCCGAGCCGTCGAGTCTTCGGCTGCGGGTCTCTCTCATTGTGCGTTATATGCATATAGCCAGAGATACTACGGCGATAGTGAGGAGGACCTGAGCATCGCTGCGGCGGAAACCCGCAGCAGCCGCCGGTGAATGCTTCATTCATCAGCGACTCACTGAGAGATATTGCACCGCTTCTACCGTCTCTCTCTCTCTCTCTCATTCTGTCCTTCTCTCCGTTTCTCAATGGCCGCGCGACGAGTCGACTGCCGGCTGATTCCGTCCCAAGTGGATAGCGACCGGCGCTGATCCGGCCGTTCGTTACTTTCCCTTTCCACTTACGCTCTGAATTCGTCCCATGAAAACATTGATTCGTATTTTATTTTTATTATTGCTGAGAATGCGGAATTATAATTCATGAATTTTTCAGTGTGTATTTTATTTTTTGTATAGATCAACGAGGCCCTATTTTATTTGCTGAGAATACGGAATTATAATTAATGAATTTTGCATTGTGCATTTAATTTTGTATATAGATCAACGAGGCCCCTACTTTTTATTGCTGAGAATGCGCAATAGTAATGAATTTTTCTGTGTATATTTTATTCTTTAGATATATCAACGAGCCCTATTTTTTTGTTTTTTTTTTACAGCACCAGTCGAACACCGACAAATCGATAAATCGATCTTAGGGTACTTTTTTCTTTTTTTTTTTTGCGGGGGCGAAGAAAGTGCGACGAACTCGTCGGACTCACCCGGCTCTGTTTAGTGAGGTTGGCGCCCATGAGACGACGAGTGGTTTTTGACGCGGCGCGGACGACGGTCCGGGGGTCGGTTCCCTCGTCGCCGGGACATCCCCGTCCTGATCCCGCGGAGGGTGAGACCCCTCCGGCTGCTCCCCAACTACGGTGCACCCGTGCGGCCACCCTGCCCCCTCTCCTTTTCTCTCTTTCACAACGTGACGCTCTGTCCACCCCCACACCCCCCTCACCCACCCCCTTCACTCCCCTCCTTCACCCCTCTGGTCCCCCCACCGCCTACACCAACACAACCACCGTTCACTTTTGTGCAGCTCTGGCAGCGGCCACCGCTTTACAAAAATCCCGCTGGCCTCCGCCGACGACGGTTTTGTATCCTTCTGTCCTCGCGACGACAGCGAACCCGGAAAGTTAAACACAGACCAAATCCCACGGGACTCTTTCCCTTATCCTCTGTCTCTGTCTCTGTTTCTCTTTACACTTTTCACTGTGCAAAGTCGAAAGTCTGGAATTTTCGGTTTGTTCGCAGTTGCTGCGGTCACGTATTCATTATTATTATTCTTTATTATTATTATTATTATTATTATGAGACGTATCGTTTAGATGTAAAGAGTATCGTTTAGATATAAAATTTTTTGAGGTAGAAATTTTACTTGCTTCTTTCCAGACTTTTTTTTCTCGACTTTTTTCAAAGCAAAAAATCGCACTTTTCGCGTCACTCCTTTGATTCGTTATCAGTTCGTTTTTTCAGTCGTTTAGGCCACAAAATGGTGCAAATTTTTCGATTTGTCTTGGTGACTGATTTTTGGTGTTTCTGTTTTTTCGGTGTATTTTTTTTTTCGCGAGTGCCGGGTGAGCAAGTGCGTCACGCGTCGAGGACGCCGGCGTACTGAGTCGTCGGACGCTCTTCAGCGTCGAGCCGAGCTCCCCCTGAGTTAAAGGGCTCCTCTCCCCCTTCGCCCCCTTTGCCACTCGTTCCTTCTGTCCCCCTCGCACGCACTCGATACTGTCGGCTGCTGCTGCTGCTGCTGCTTCGTCGCTCGTCCTCGTCGCTCGACCACAAGTCAGCCACCCCTCGAACTCGGGGGATGCGCACATGCGCAAGAGCGACTCCCCTCGCAACGTCCACATGGGTCTCACGATATCCTACAGCCCCTTCCGCCCCCTTCGCGACCCCCCCGTCCACCCCTGACACGAGACTTGTGTATTGTGAGCAGAAAATGCGGGGAAATGCGGGTCGCCCCTAATTTAGGGACAATGTCTTAGAGCTTTATTCTCAATAAATAATAATAATAATAACAATGATAATTATAATAAAAATAAAAAAATAATAATAATGATAATGATAATAAAAATAAAAATAATAATAATAATAAATTTTACGAGTGACTTTTTTTTAATTTGTGGTCTGTGGATTTAGTAATAATCGAGTCGATGGAGAAGCGGCGATAATCGACTGCCTCTTAATGCCAGCGAAATTGGAATTTTATTTTTTTGTATTTTTTTTAAGTTTCTTCTCTAGTGAACGAACCCTTAACGGTAAATATGGGGCAAAGCCTCGGGAGAGGAAATCGCGGTGGAGGAGCTTTCGACGAGAGTGAGTATATATGCGCAATCCGCTTAGGGAAATTTGTGGACAGGCGTCGTTGCTGCTTCCTCCCTCCCTCCCTCCCTCCCTCCCTCCTCTTCCTCGTCCTCGTCGCTGCAGCAACAACCGGGAGAGCCGCGAAATTTCCGAAATGGCCGAGCAGCGCTGAATTTCCCTTTCTCGAGGGCTGCGAGGACCCTTTCTCACCGTTAACGCGACCCTAATCAGTTTCGCAAAACCCGTAAAGCGGATTATGTAGTATACCTCTCAGGGTTCATGCCGACATGCATATATATATATGTATATGGACATAGGTATATACAGTTGTGCATATATTTATAGGTGTGTAATACTGTTCGTCCATTGGTCGTATGTGTTGGGATACGTCGACGGTTGTTACGAAGCTCGACCATCGGTGAGGCTGACTGGCCAATCACGAGCTTATGAATTTATTATATATACTCGGTGGCAAAACGAGATTACCGCAGTGGCCGAACGAACAGCGAGACGGCGAGCACCCAATGACCGTGGCTTTCAAGCAAACGAGCTTTGCCTCGAGAGCTTCGGACACGCGTCCAACGTCCGTGACCCGAAGGGGTTGAAAGCTCTCTCTCTCTCTCCGCCCGAGCGCCCAATTGTCACTTCCGCTTAGCCCTCGCGATGGTTATGAGCGTGAAACGTTTAATCCTCGCGCTTCGGGTTCACCTCGAAATTTTCAAATTATTTATTTATTTATTTCTGGCGAATTCGATGCGTTGTAGAATTTTTTAGGGTATCGATATTTTATATTTTATAAATTTCTAAATTCTATAAATTGCTGTCGAATTCGATGCGTTTTAGAATTTTTTAGGGTATCGATATTTTATATTTTATACATTTCTAAATTTTATAAACTGCTGTCGAATTCGATGCGTTTTGGAATTTTTTAGGGTATCGATATTCAATATTTTATAAATTTATAAATTTTATAAACTGCTGTCGAATTCGATGCGTTTTAAAATTTTTTAAGGTATCGATATTTTATCTTTTATAAATTTCTAAATTTTATAAATTGACTGTCGAATTCGATGCGTTTTAGAATTTTGTAGGGTATCAATTTCGGAAGCCGACAAAGAAAATAAAATAAGATTGCCTGTCAAAGTTTTATTTTATAAACCTGAGGGAAGTTTAAATATCGATCAGAGTTTATTGCCTCCTTTGGTCCCGGTTCATCCCTGTGATACCCCCCCCGCGTCACTTGCTTCCCCTTTGTGCGTGGCGTCGCGCTCTTCTTGGTCTTCCCTTTCCCGCGTCCCTTTTTCTCTGTGTCTCGCCCTTACGACGACGTTTCGCAAACAATTTAATATGCGCGAGCCGAGCGCGGAAACGTCTCGTCGCTCCTCTTCCGCGCTGATCCCTCCACGAATAAAGAGAGAGAGAGAGAGAGAGAGAGAGGGGCTAAGGGATGACATTTTTTGAAACTCTCCCTTTCACTCTCAACGTCGATCGTAGGTCGAGCTGCTGTTTTCCAGGAAATCTCTCGTCCTGTATTTTTTTCCTTATCTCTTATCTATATACGTCTCCATATTACATTTTTTTTTTTTTTTACAGGAGTCAGATAATCGACGACGTGGTTTATATATCGAAACCCAGTCGACCCCTATAGTCACTTATCTTTTTCCACGTTTCCCTTTATCCCCTCTTCCGGGGGAGGGGGGGAGGGGGCTAATTACCCCGCGTGCCCGCATATCACTCTAATAATTATCCGCGATTCGTCGGTCGGCCAGCGATTAATCTTCGCTTCGACGCGATAATAAATAGTGTCACGTTGAAACAGAGACAGAGACACTGATAACAGCCTCGACAAATGCGGGCTCGTCTTTATTTTAGACAAAAATCCTTGCTTTTTACGAGCAAACTCACAATAAATAAAATACAATACAATACCAAAAAAATTATGATTAAAATTGATCACTATTTTTTTTTTTTTTTTTAAGTAGCGAATATTTGAAAAAAGCTTCAGTTTCTTCATGACAGTCGGACGCTGAGAGTTAGCGCGAGCTTCCGGCGGAAGAGGCGAGAGATGTGTCCGCGATAAAAACAAGGGCAATCTGCCAAAACGTCGACTCGCGAGTTACGAGGGTGTCGCGCGTAACTCGGATCTCGCTGCAACGACGTCGCGAGTGACGTACGAGCGTCGGGAGAGCCAAACACGAGTCGAGCTTTCCTCGTGCTAAGGGGGCGGAAGGGAGGGGGGAGGGACGAAACTGCTCGCGGATTTGCCTCGCGCGTTTACCTTCCCTCTCGCCCTTTCCCCTCCCCTCTCCTCCGAGCCGCCGCCCCCCCCCCCCGCAAACCGCGTGTACATCGCCGCTCCGCTCGCATTAGTCATCGTCACTCGAGAATTTCTCGTCCTGCGCAGACAAAGGACGAGAAATTCCGCAGACAAAGGACGAAAGCTCAACTATAAAGTGTCTCCTTAAAAAAAAAAAACAAAGCTTAAAGTAACGCAAATTCGACGGCGGAAAAATGGTGAGTAAAACTTTGAGATGATTGCAAATTGCAAATTAAGTATCTGTTTAATCTGAGATGTATAGATATATTTTTTTAATATACATTTTAGTGCCAGGGATTTTTTTTTTTTTTTTTTTTTTTTTTCACAGTCTTATCGCGAGTTTTGCGGGCGAATAAATATAAATACTCGACGGGGGATGGAAAATGTTGTTGGGGCTGTGTTTTCTCGGCTGCGGAAAATCCTCGGCGACGTCTCGAGGAGAGCCCGGCGACTGATTAATCGGCCTCGGGCATTCGCGGGAGAAGTTTTGTGCGACACAGCCGACCAACTCTCTCCCCGCGGAGCGCAAACAAAGTGTTAATTAACCGAGCGGTAGACCGAACGAGGCGGCAGTGGCGACGCGCAAAGACCTCTTCGTTATGAGTTTCGTAAGATTTTTAACGAGAGCCCAATTTATAGTTTCGCGATGTGCGCCGAGCTCGTCGAGCGTTTTCCGAGCCGGGCGGAAAACTCCGCGGATCTTTTGTCCCGCTCAGCCTTGTTCACATTCCATTAATTCTGCTTCTCAGAAATCGCTTTGTCGGACTCGAAAAAAACCGTGCAAAAAAAATATGGAGTTAACAATAATTTGTAATTCTTAAAAAAATTCTTTACATCTTTCTAATTAATTTTCATTTTCACAAACCCTTAGAAAAAATGGTGTAAAAAAATCTGGAGGCAACAATAATTTTTTTTAATTCTCAAAAAATTCTTCACAGCTTTGTAATTATTTTTTATTTTCACAAACCCTTAGAAAAAATGGTGTAAAAAAATTTTCAGGCAACAATAATTTTTTTAAATTCTCAAAAAATTCTTTACAGCTTTCTCATTAATTATAATTTCCACAAACCCTATTTCCGAACGAGCGAGTTTATTTATCTATGTCCGCTTCTTCCCAGAGCAACTTTTATGAAAAATCGCGGAGCAAGAATCACGCATAGAAATTTCGGTAGCCTCTCTCAGCGAGAGGCGGAAAGTTTCCTCACGAAAATGGAATTTGCCAGATGCTGTGGAGAAGAAGGAGGGTCCCCTCCCCCCCTCTGCGAGGGAGATACAGGAAATCGAACGGTCTCGGGGAAATTCAATGCAAATTCCGCCTCACGGACGAGTCTTCTGGCATTTGGCTCTCGAAGCTGCAGAAGCAGAAGGAGACGAAGAGGAGAAGTCGACGTCTCTGCGACAGAGTTAACATCAATGTGTTACTCTCTCTCTCTCCGTTCTCGTCTCGCGCGTCGAGACGGCGCAGAGAGCAGCGCCAACCGGAAACCGGGCGTCGAGACGGCGCCTTTCCACACACGACTAAGTACGAAATGCAACGCGAGGTGCATTTTGCATGCCGCATTTTCCAACGCTCGCGACTCGTATCATCTCGTTCCGCTATTCACGTTGCTTCTCGTCTATGATGTCGGCTTGCGTCTCATTCGCGCTGAGATTTACTCTACAATGTTCCACTTCTGGCTACTTTTTTTTTTTTTTTTTACTAAAATAGTAGCCAGAAAAGTCTGCCAACCATCGTTGTCGATTTATTCAGCATCTTATTGGTCGATGGGAAACCGGCAGCAGTTTGATGTTTAATATCGCGAAATTTGGCAGTTTTGGCAGAAAAAAATCGTTTTTCGCGATTTTCTCCTGGAATTTTCGATTTTTCGGGCATATAACCGTGATTTTTGGAATCAGCGGAAAATTTCCCATCGGATAGGGTTTTTAAACTTTGTTAAATCGAAAAAAAAATTTTTCGATTTTTTTCGAAAAACGGCAAGGGGTACCCCTTCTAAAAATTTGCGATTTTTGAGGGTCAACTTTAAAAATCTGCAAAAAATCGAAAAATCGAGGTATCGCGTTCCGCCTGGCGGCATTCTCTTCGTTAAACAGTCTTCTTTCGAATGCAAAAAGAAAATCCCGATTCCATCGATCCAAAAAAAAATTACACCGATTTTAGTAAAGTGCCAAAATTGGGAAAAAGTGAAAAATCGTTTTTCCGATTTTTCTCCTAGAATTTTTTATTTTTCGAGCAAAAACCGGTCATATTCGGAATCAGCGGAAAATTTCCCATCGGATAGGGTTTAAAAACTTCGTTAAATCGACAATTTCTTTTTCGCCCAAAATCGTAAGGTTTTTCCCTTCGCTAACTAACCTCCGACCGCGACTAATCATTCTAATAACTTTTTACAATCATTACAATAATTCAAAAATCATTAAAATATATCCTTTTTATTTTCGTTGCATTCCAACGATGCAACGATACCTCAACATAATTTTTTTTGCAGAGTCGTCACCGACTGGGGATCGTCGGTGGCAGATAAGTCGCGGTATAACAATTTATACGAAGGGCCCGAAGGGTCCGGAAGGAGAGAGAGAGACAGAGAAAGACAGACAGAGGAAAAGGTGCCGCCATGAGGGAGGCAAAAGGAGGGTGCAGCCTGGACGAGTCGTCCACGCGATCTGAAAGAGGGAGGAGAGGAAGAGGGAAGGGGGGGAGGGGGTAAGTACGACGCCGATGAGAACACCGATATATCCGTGTCGCCCTAAAACGCCCGAGAGATAAACTTAATTGAATGGCACGGGTTCGCTTCGGGGGTGGCCGAATCGTGTCTGACGGTATTGGGAAGACGGCAGCCATATATATGCGACACGTGTATGTATGTATATATTTACAGACACATACAAAAAAAAAAAAAAAAGAGATACAACGAAGAAACCCTGAGACGGAGGTTTCTTTCTTCTAAGGTTGAGAATGAAATGAAGACCCGGAAGATCGTCGCGCCAAACGAAGATGGCGGCCATTGCCCATCGGGCAAATCGTCCCTCGGTCCCTTTTTCTCGAGCGTTTGGGAGATACGATTTTTCGGATGCTGGTACTAAAAGCGAAGGAGGAAGGGGGAGGGGAGGGGGGATGAAGGACAGGGAAAGGGAGACGAAAAAAAATGATCGCATCTAATAATGGAGTGCATCCTTATCGGGCACGCCCATCTCTGGAATTGACAGGGAATTATTCATCGGGATCGACCCTTCGAGACAATAACGCCTCGGTGTCTTATCGACTGATAAGCGATAAGACACCTCCACTTCGGCGCGATGAGATCGCCGCACATGCAGATTGGAAACGTCGGTAAGGAAGTTTTCTGCCCTCAGAAGTCGTTGACCATTTTTTTTTGGACACTTTCGACACCGATTTTTTTTCGATCCTTATCGTCATTTTTCCATTCCATCCATTCCATTCATTTTCAGGATTTTTCGATCCTTATCGTCCATTTTTTTTGGACACTTTCGACACCAATTTTTTTTTCGATCCTTATCGTCGATTAGCAGTTATAGAGATAAATAGGGTAAAAGGGGGAAATAAAAATAAAAGGTGAGTGTAAAAAACGAGCGGAATGGAGGTGAAATGATTTTTCTGACCGCGAGATCTGACAGTTCTGAGGTTGCTCGAGGCTTCGGAATCTTCGTCCTCGGCGAAGAGTCGTCACTGAGAGGGAGGAAAAAAAATAGTGGGAGGACGTCTTATCGTCCCCGGAGATGGCGAAGGGCCACGAGGGCCAAGGACCTCGAACTGACGAATATAAGGGACAGGGTTGGGGAGTCCTGAGGGAGCTCTCGACGCGTCAAGACGATTTCGCCACTTTTCCCCTCGGGGCACTTTCTCTCCTCTCCATTTTTTTCCTCTTTTCTTCGATTAAAAAAAAAAAAAAAAAAATGTTGACAACAATTTTCAGGCATTTCGTTATCTACGCAAATTTAATTTCTCCTCGAGTCGCATATTCCAGATTCCAGGTATTCGCACCTACGACGCCCCGCCGACGTCCTTATCACTTATCAGTACAATTCGCAGAGCGTGCTCTATATATAGATCACGTCGTCGTCGGTCCGCCGGTTAATCGAGAATTTATGCTAAATCCGCGATAATCGAAGAACCCGAACGTCACGCGAACCGGAAGTGACGAGAAAAAAAAAGGAAATCCAGGAACTGGACTGGAAATTCCTGCGATTTGAGATAAACCTGTAAATTGAATTTTTTCGTGACTATTATAAAATACGATTCGACCTTCCAAAAATACTTCATATTTGGTATAAAAAATCCAGCAAAATAAATTTTTCAAAGCCGGGGTCACAGGTCGCTTGCCTCGTTACTTTTTCGAAACTGACCCGGATTACCCGTTTGACCTGAGTCTCGACTTTTCGTCGAGACTCCAAAAAAAAAAAAAAAAAACGATTCGATATTCGCCTCGCGAAGCGCCCGAAAAATTCGCAGATAAATAACTAGACTGGAAATTCCTGCGATTTGAGATAAACCTGTAAATTGAATTTTTTCGTGACGCACTATTATAAAATACGATGATTATTGACTTTCCAAAAATACTTCAATATTCGATATAAAAAATCCAGCAAAATAAATTTTTCAAAGCCGGGTTCACAGGTCGCTTGTCTCGTTCCTTTTTCGAAACTGACCCGGATTACCCGTTTGACCCGAGTCGCCAGTCTCGACTTTTCGTCGTGACTCAAAAAAAAAAAAAAAAAAAATAAAAAACGATTCGATATTCGCCTCGCGAAGCGCCCGAAAAATTCGCAGATAAATAACAGTCGCCTCGGCGGCGGTTCCCGGAGGCCAAATCGGTGGCCTCGGCCGATCGCCACTAACGCCCGGGCATAAATCAGGCGAGATTACTCCTCGGAAAGTGGGTAGGAAACGCAGCCGAGCGACCGAAGTCAGGAGGTAATATATATATTATGCGTTCGCGCGAGAAAACGATCGCCAACGTGTGGGTGTGTTTTCCTTCTCGCACTCTCTCGCGAGATGTTTTTGTCATAATACTTTATAGTCCTGAGAAAATTGCGAGGGAGTCGATCTCCCTCCCCTCCCCTTCCACTCTCGATGTGTCCACCGCAAATTTGTTCCTCCGCTGCTTCCTTCGATCCTTTCCACATGTCTACGAAAATTCACCAGGAAAAAAAAAAAAAAAAAAAAAAATCGTGTTGACTCACCTTATTGACTTGACGCTGAAGTTTGGCGATCGTGGCTCGATCTCTCTGCGCCGCTGCTCGCTCATTCTGCAGAATCTTCTCCAGCTCCTGGACTCGATCCTCGAGACTCTCCTGCAAAAAAAAAAAAAAATTATTATTTGTATAACCTGGAATTTTCATTATGTGGCTCCATAGCCAAATATTTGTCAAATTAAAGAAAAAATCCGTTGATAAATAAAAAATAAAAATAAAAATAGATAGATCCATCAGCGAGTCGATCGATTATGGACGTCGTGATATGAGACTCGGACGGATCGATATCACTGGACTCGTCTGTGATTGGAATTATCTGCAGGGATGAATATTCGCAGTGTCTCCGCGCCAAACGGAATAGTAACGGAATGGTAATCGGAGGGTAGTTTTCGTCCGTAGCCAGTATCGAAATCCGAGCCATTAGACTCTGCGAATTCTCCTTCTCCTTCGACCTCGTCTCGCTCATATGTCTATATACCTATATCTGCATCCGTACTATACAGGGTGATTCAGAATGTTTTTGTCAGCCGTTGAAGAATGATAGTTTAGCACCTCTGAAACGAAATTATTTAGCCGTTTCTTGTAATTTGCAATATTTATGTATTTATTGAAAATTTGAAAAAAATAGACCAATGGGAACAAACAAATAAATAAATAAACCAGTAGACCAATGGGAACATAAATAAACGAATATTTAAAAAATACTATAAATACTATAAATAAATAGAATTTTTTAAATATTTATTCATTTATTTGTCCCCGTTGGTTAATTTTTGTTCTAATGCTTGTAAATAAATAAATATTGCGAATTACGAAAAACGGCTAAGTAACTTTGTTCCCGAGATGGTTAACTATTTTTCCTCAACGGCTGACAAAAACATTCTGAATCACCCTGTATATATATATATACACCTTGTCCTGTACCACAGTTTTCGGGGTGAGAGCCGAAGGACCGGTGTTCGCGAACACTGGGGGTGGTTTTGTATGCGAGGTCACGTACTCTCGATTCACCCTCGAATCGCACCGAGCACGTTTTACTACTCCTCGTACTGGCGCGTGCTTCCTCTGCTGCAGCAGCAGCACCAGCAGCAGCAGCCACACGCAAAGCGAAGGGCATCTGCCCTTCGCTTCGCGTGTGGCCGACCATCTCACGCACCCCAACTCGCCCCGGACAAAAGGATTGTGCATCCTGCAGAACTGGACAAATCGACGAAATTGTCGGACACTTCACTTGCAAAATTCGAGGCCAATTTGTCGACCCAAAAAATACAATGGGGCGAAGGACAGAAACACTGCAGTTGGAATGCAAAATAAAAAAAAAATGTATATAAATATTCTAACGATTCTAAAAAGTTATTATAACGATCAATCGTAATAACATTTTCGGTACAATCCTTTGGGTCCATTATCATTATTATTATTGGTTTTTTTTTTTTTTTTTTTTTTTTTTTTTTTTTTTTTTTTTTCGCTTTCCAACGATGCAAACTTCAACATAATCACATCGAAGGCCCTTCACCCACAAATCGACAAATCGACGATCTTATTGACCCTTCACTCCCAAAATTCGCCACGATTTCGCCTTCCCAAAAAAAAAAAAATACAACAGGGCAACGATCCCCAAGGGCTGAATCCTGGCTGAATCCTGGGCAAAACCACTCCAGACGCAATACAACCTTCTCCTGTAATTACCCGTTTCTCTCCTAGTTCCACTGTTGTACTTCGCTGCTAAGACGCAGCCGGCTCTGTATATACAATATGTATCCATAACCAAAGTTAGCGCGAATTAGTCAAGGGACACGACAGTGGACTACTCGGCTAGCGCAGAGCCCTCGCCGCCGCCCTCTCAATGTTGTCGAGCATTAGCCTCTCCTCTCTGCTGCTTCGCGCTCGATGAGCTCCATCTATATGCAGAAATATCACGTGGCAACCGCGTTTCCTTCCGCCCATTACACTTGTCGCTGGTTCTCCTTGGGCGAAGCAAACGTAACTCACTTCGTCCTCTGTCTCCGTCGCATATCACAAGTAAGGGAATAATGAGCCAACCACTGCAGACGCCTGCCTTCAACTTTCCTCCATTACGGTTATTATTGTTATTATTCGTGTTCTCTAATGATTAATTCACTGGGAGAAGAGAGGGGGAGGGGGGGGGGGGGGAGAGGAGAGAGGTGATGAGAGTAGATCTCTTGATCTTGATACGCAGGCGAATATAGCGGAAGTTAGCGGGGGTGGCGAATGGGCAGAGAGACTTCAATTATCTCGCTCACCGCTTTCCACGCTGCGCATGTATAAATTAGCTATGTGCGTTCGTAGAACGCAGTGTGTGTTTCGCCGTGCGAGGCTGCTCAGCCAATTACTCGGCTATGGGATGACACGAGAGCTCTGTGCATTATCAAAGGCTAGTCGTAGGAGGGGGGGGGGGGGCACCTTCATCCCTCTCTCTCAGTCACGGGGGGAGGGGGGGGGGGGGGAAGGTGCAACGCTGGCTGCGCTTATCCACTGCATCCGGGAATCCAACGCAGGTGCAGGATGAAGATATATAGAGAGTAAGCTAACTCTCTACCTATCTCCGTCACTATCTCTATGCTTCTCTCCGTCTCTCCTCTCTGTTTCGTCGCTGCCTCTGTAATACGCGCACGGTGCATGCATCACGCACCGTCGAGCATACGATATGTTGCTGTATCTACAGAGAATTCGTGCGTCGGACATTAATTGCTCGTCTCATCCTCTTCATCCCCCTCCCCCTTCCACCCACCCCCTAACCACCCTCCGGCGACGTCTCTTTGCCGCCGCGGCACGTTTCTCTGCCCGAGTCGTGATAACATCTGTTGCAATCATTTGCTCACTCTTATCAATTATTTTTAAATATAATAATAATATTAATAATATTCGATGATTATTTTATTCGGAAATTAATTGCTCGAGCGATAACATCTGTAAAATCATTTCTCACTCTTATCAATTTTTTTAAATAATAATAATAATAATATTAATAATATTCGATGATTTGTTTTCGGAAATTAATTGCTCGAGTGATAACATCTGTAAAATCATTTCTCACTCTTATCAATTATTTTTAAATATAATATTAATAATAATAATGATATTTGATTTTTTTTTTTTTTTCAGTCAATTTGCCGATGATTTACGAGACCACAGAAGGCAAAAAAATAGAGGGTAGGTTTTTGGTTGTAAAAGGAGAATTCGAGGCGTTTTGGGGAGCGACGGATGAAGAGAGAAAAATAGAGATATCCAACATCGCTCCCCGTGCGAGGGGTGATTTATCCGTCGAATTTAACGCGCCGCAGGCGCCGAGGGAGTCGGACGCACTTCCCGCTGGTTTCCGGCAGCAGCTCTCGCGACGAGACCCGGACCGGAAGGTCCGTCCCGGGCGCCCTCAGGAAATCGCCTGCGATATATTCGAAGAAATGTACAGCGCGGCTTCTGCGACGCGAAGCCGTCTGACCGCCACCCGCTGGGAAACGCACCCCCCAACCACCCCCCAACCCCTCCTTCACCACGTGGCGCGTCATTCGGGGAGGCAATTTGCATAGACGACTTCCTGCGGTTTGACAAATCAATTGATTGTCCCTCGTGCGTGCCAAGAACATTTTTTTATTTTTTTATTTTTTTTTTCACTTTCTCTTATCTCTTATCTTTTATCATTTTGGCTCTGATTTGCATAAGTCGAGGTTTGGCTGAATCGATTTTTAGCAATTATTTTTATTTTGTTTGTTCGAGACGCATATCGCAATTCTGTCTGTCTTTTTGGCAGATCCGAAGTTGCCAAATAGGAAACGAGAAGGGGGGGGGGGTGATATCGAACGATATCAATTCCGGCGTCGTAAGGGTAGGAAACGGCAGCGATTGTCGTGCTTTCGGTTGTAGGCGCGCGGCCATAAATGCGACACTGCATATATATATATACGTATATGTACTGTACAATATATATGTATATCAACGAGGAAAAGCATAGCCAATAGTCAAGCGCTCCTGAGGGGATTGATTCGCGCGAGACGAAGCGAAGTCGAGAAACGAGACGACGAAGGGTTGGAACGGGGAAAGTAAAGATTACGGGGGTGGAAAGGCAGAGGAGGAAGGAGGGAAGTGGAGGAAGAGGCGAGGAGGGAGAGAAAGAGAAATACAGAGAAAGGAGGAAAGGGGCGAGAGGGGGTGGAAAGGGGTGAGAGGGGGTGGAAAGCACCACCAACCCCTCGTCGACGAGGCACGCCGGAGCCTTCGAGACATTTTAATTTACGTCCCTCCGCTTTCCGATCAAGCTCTCTCTCTCATTCTCCCGACTTTCGCTCCTTTCCCCCCAACGCAAATATCATTCGAACGATTGTTTTATACTCGTCGCCGCTGTCTCGTTTTTTTTTTATTTTTTTTTATGGCGTTATCGTCGACGTTTTCGTCGTGTCACGTGTCGGACTTTTCATGTCGAGTCCGCCCTTGTACAGCTTTTTCTACTGGAAAATTTTTCCGGGGAATCCCAGTGGCAATTAAAAGTTGTATAAAAAGATTTCTTACAAAATATTTATATTTTTATCTGTATTTTTTTTTTTTTTTTTTTTTTTTAACCAAGCTGCGAAGACTTTTGACATAGAACGACGCGTACGTATTTTTCTTTCGTCCCTCAGCATCCGCGAAGGGTGGTTATGACACTGCGTCGAGGGGGGAGGGGAGGGGGAGGAAGGAGAGGAGGGGGGAATAATTCATGCGTCCCCGGAGCCAAAATATTCGCCGGTACTTTTGCCAGACTTCGGGTCTGGTATGAAACGTCGGCGGCGCTTTGGAGATTTGCCAAGAAAATGCAGAAGACTGGAGAGAGAGAGAGTGAGAACCGCGGCGAAAATATCTCCAGGTATTATAAATACGTTCTGCGGCGGAAGCCGGAAAATACCCGAAGTGTTTGCGCGCACCTCACTTTCTGGTCACTTTTTCGTAAGACATCGGATTTTCGGTGCCCGGAAATAACTTTTTCCGAACAACATGTTTGTCGCCATAAAGAAGAAGAATAAGACGGAAAAAAAAGCTCTTCCTATTTCACGTCCCATTAGACGTCTCAGTATTTACCCACTTTATTTCCCCGTCTCGAGTCGTATCGTCTTCCTCCTTCGTCAAATAATTCTCAATAAGGAGGAAGCAATATAATATCTCCTTTCTCGTGTTTCAAGGGCGCAAAAATGTTTAGGAGTCCCCAGGAATGCAATAGACTCTCATCTGTCAAGCCTCTCTTTTTTTTTTCGTCGAGAAAAAAAAAATCTCGGATTTCGCCGCGGAATGTTTTTTTTTCCGGAGTCAAATTTTGGTATTTCAAATTTCCGAAGGTTGTCGGTGTCGGTGCGGCTTTAAGGGTTGCTCCGGGGTTGTCTTCGCGAGTTGCCCGGAGAACAATGAAAGGGGTGGAGGGGAGGGAGAAAAGGGATGAGAAGCAAAGGAGGGGGAACCCTCCCCCTCCCTCCTTCAGTCTGAGGTTGCGCGAGCGAGCGAAGCTAATAGAAATGAAGAGCGCTATCGGGGAGACACCCCTGAACTCTCGCTTCACCCCCTTCACCCCCTTCATCCCCTCCCCCCCCCCCCTTCATCCCCTTCGCCAGGCAGGTGCGGCGTTGAAACTTGAAAACTTTCACCCTCTCTGCCATATAGCCACTTGCACCCTTTCCAGGATTTTCCGTCGACAGAGGAAGGGGTTGGAGGGGGATGAAGGGGTGGGAGGGGGGAAAGAGGGGGAGGGCAAGAAGCGAAAGAAGGGAACTCCGGGAGCAGCGATATCAAAGTTCTCAGCGAGGAGAGAATGAGAATATGCCTCCGAGTTTCAGGGGTGCAAACCTTGAGGAAATTCGAGGAGGTCGCGAAGCTCCGAAAGCTCCGGGAGCTTTTCCGAGCGAAAGTACACGGAGACGTCGGCTTCTCGGTTCGCACATAATCGAGACGCAGGCCCGTCGTAGGATGTCCCTCGTGGGAGATATCACCGACGACGTCGGCCACTCGAACTGCGGATGACTTTGGTTCGTCTGACTGCGCGGGATAAACAGTCGAGCGTCTCAGAAGTCGCACGCGCGTAAATTTCGGCGCGCTCACTTTTGATGTCCGGACTTTGTCGGCGCTTTCGCGCGAGCGTGGAAATTATGTCAGAGTCTCAGTGAGACGACGGAAGCGTTTGACATCGACTTAGTCATCCGGAGCTCATTGGATCCTGGATTAATCCTTTGAAGTGCGTTTGCTCTGGGCTTCGATTTTTATCAACGCTCTTGTGATAAGAAAAAAAAAAAAAAAAAAAAAAAAAAAAAGAAAAAAAAATACATAGTAATCCTAAGCAATTATTATTTTTCAGTTTATGGTCAAATCGCTGATATTAAAATTATTGTTTTTTTAATCTGTGACTCTGGATAACCGCAGAAGCAGATTTTTATCAACACTCTTGTGATAAGAAAAAAAAAAAAAAAAAATACACAAGAATCCTAAGCAATTATTATTTTTCAGTTTATGGTCAAATCGCTGATATCAGAATTATTATTTTTTTAATCTGTGACTCTGGATGACCGCGGAATGTGTTGAAGGCAATTTCGATTTATTGCTAAATAAATGTTTAACAATGAGCGTCAAGGGCCGAGCTGCGAGGGTCGCTACTCTAGCAAGGAAATTGGAAAGGGGCGCCAGAATCGCGACGGATCGAATTTATTATCAGTGCCAGTCAGCGATCCTCGCTCAGAGGTTGGGGGTCGACTTTCCTCCTGGTCCACCCCTCCCCCCTCGTCCTTTCGGCACTTCGGCCGGGGTTGGGAATGCCGATTGAACCGGGGAACGTTCGCCGTTTAGGGAAATGAAAAGCGGTCGACTGGAGCTTTTTTTTCCAGAAAAAAAAAAAAGAAAAAAAAAACCAAAAAAAATTCGTCAATGGTCGAACGTGAATTAATCCTCCCTCTCTCCGTTATCTCCAGTTTGACCTTGACAAGGTCATTGAAACGAGTCCCTAATCGTCCCTGAAGAGCTTCTGAACAGAAACGACGAATTCGACGACATTTAACGAGGGGACAGTCACATAGTCGACTAATGGCCTGAAGGACATTGGTCAACCTTTCCCCCATCGCTTCTCTTATCCCCCAAGAGCTTTTCTTTCATCCCTTCCACCCCGAACCACGTCTGAATAGCGTCGCCGACGCTGCGATTCAATTCGCACGAAAATTCTGGTTCTCGAGTCTAGAATACGATCATACGAAGCAGTATTAATAATTCTGAGTGAGTTTAATTGAAATTATTGATTTTGAGGAGTTTCTTGTAGGGAACAATGAAGAGGATTATCGGTAATGAGGTAGCGACTCGAGGAAGAAAGTGTATGGGTAGTGTAGGGGTTTGGGGGGGATGAAAGACGTTCTCATAGGGGACGTAAAGACGTTCCAGGGCTTTGGAAGCAAGAACAACGTCGCCTCAACGAAGAAGGAAGCCCTAATCCTCGAAGGGTGATCTCCATCCACTCCCCGAGTTGCAAGCTCAACCCTAGTGTTTGGTTTCATTAGCCTCTTGGTCTCCATCTCCATCATAGTCCACATTGGTTCCAAAGAAGCAGAGTTGTCACTGCACCATATCGGTCAACCTGTCCATCTTGTCCCCCCAGTTCGTCTCATAGCAAAGTGATTTCATATATTTCCCAAAAGCTCTCCAACCCTAAGTCATCGATCAATGCAAAGACACTTTGGACACTGAGCCCAGTCAACCCGATGACTAAAAAGGATGTAGAGTGAGATTTTTCTCAGGAATCTCAAAGACCTATAGTAGTGCTGATTTGTCATCTTCGAATGGTAAACCAGATGATCGATCGGCATCTTCGATTTGGGACATTCTAGGTCTTCACTGCGGCTGCTTCTGTTTCCGTTGCTTGGACACTGAGCCCAGTCAACCCGATGACTAAAAGCATGACGAGTGATTTTTCTCAGGAATCTTGAAGACCAATAGTACTACTGATTTGTCACTTCGAATGGTAAACCAGATGATCGATAGGCATCTTCGATTTGGGAACATTCCAGGTCTTCTGCTTGCTGATTCTGTTTCCGTTGCTTCGGTTTCTGTTGCTTTTGCTGGTGTTGCTGTTGCTCCTCTCGAGGGACCGACAGATGCGTCCGGAAAAACCGAGCGAGAGGCGAATATAATTGGGAGGGAAGCGGCATTGTGTGCCCAGCACCGTTTCGGTTCTCTTTGTGGGGATCAAGGTATTACCGCTCGGGCGCTATACTCGTCCGCCAACCACCGAACCCGGCAACGCAAGCCAACTTCGGGTGTGCTGCTCCTCATTGTTACCAACCCTCCGGGGTTTTCGGCGACCACGGCGGTAGGGGCGAAGCTTGGTTTGCCGGGTTTGGTCTCCATTGTGCGTCTGCCGTTGCTGCTGCTGTTGCTGCTGGTGAGGGTACAAGCCACCCCCACTCCAACCCTCGCACCCCCACCATCCTTGTTCTATCTTTGTTCTCCACAAGCCAAATGCGACCTGCAACAGCTCTCCTTTTCTCATCTCTCCGTCTCTTTCCAACGCAGCTTGTTATTTGTTGCCAAACACAGAGACAAACTCCCTCAGTTTGCCCAGGAATCCGACACTCCTGACTCTCGAAAACGCAGCCGACCACCGAAAAGTCCTCATCGCAGCCGCGAAACGGACAATTAAATTCGAGCCGCGTTTTTCTCTTCCACAAAAATAAACGGAAGCCACAAAAATGTTTGGAGCAGAGTGTCACAAATCTACGAAATGTTCGAGGAGCCAATTCACTTTAGTTTCTAATTGACGTTTCCTGGCTCAGACAACAGTAGTTACACCTTTCGGATATTTTGTGTTTTATCTTTTATTGTTATTGCGGATAATTAGGTACAGTTTCCTAAATCGGTGTCAATGCAGCAATTAATTATTATTCCAAAGTAACGGAACAGTTTCTGCTTCTGCAATTTTTGCATATAGTGTTTTTTATCTTTTATTGTAATTGCGGATAATTCAGTAGTACAGTTTCCTAAATCGGAGTCGACATTTAATTATTATTCCAAAGTAACGGAACAGGGTTTCTGCTTCTGCAATTATGAAACAAGTTTCGGTCGGTGAATACGAAAGGGGTTTTAGCTTGTCGGACGAATGGAATTACTATTGTGGAAGATCCCGGCGGTTTTGGTCAAGCGCAACGTCCAATAGTCGTAACCGGTAATTCCCGCGTGCCTAATGCGATGTATATAGAGATGATGCGATAGATAGAGGATCAACTCAACTCGGTCTGTGTGTATTTTCACACTGTGCCTCCGATCTCCAGAGGTACATTAAATGCACCTTTTGCCATAAGAGCGAAGCCGAAGGGGAGAGAAGGCCGAGACGGAGAGGAAGTTGAGGCCGAGCGCTGGAATCTGTTACGCTACGTTAAACTTAACATCGACGTTGGCAGTTAAACTCCGCCGGACGCGCAAACTTCTCGCCGAGTCGACTCCAGGGACTCTGGCCTTTTGCCTTCGGCGGCCCATCAAAGATCGGAATCGGCTGAGATCGTTCGCCAGTAAACTTTGGCGTTAAACCGTGGAAATAAAAAAAAAAATAACAGCAGTAACGTTAATCCAACGATATTTTCTGCTGGGAATTTTGAGGGGCCTCTGTTTTCACGAATTCCAATCCGA
Organism: Itoplectis maculator; assembly: GCA_964034905.1. Lineage (NCBI taxonomy): Eukaryota > Metazoa > Arthropoda > Insecta > Hymenoptera > Ichneumonidae > Itoplectis > Itoplectis maculator. The sequence continues at coordinate 9,800,685 of OZ035859.1, forward strand.
GTGAAATGTTCGTAGCACGGCTGCTGCCCTAAAGAGATCCAATTTGAATTTCCCCGCTGATTACCGAAGGGATTTGACCCGACGAATTTGGTCCCTATGTGAAATGCGAACACGAGCGAAAAAAAAAAAAAAAAAGATGGCGGGACGGCAGTCCTTGATCATAGGGTTGGGTTTAAATTGCGGGGATTTCCCGTGGCGCGTAACGAAATCGAAGTGGGAATTATGGTAGCCACGTTTCGTTTCATGCGTTTTATCAGGCTGAGGGATTTTTATCAGGTCTGAGGTTCGTCTCCTATCTCTGAGGACAAAAGACCTCGAACAATGAAAACAAGATAAGACAGAAGCAGAGAAGAAGCAGAAGAAGCAGTCGGCTCGTTACTCTTTGACGATCGCAGCCTCTCTCCCGTTTCGAGCGACGAGTCAGCAACGGCAAAGCATCGGGGAGACCCTCGTGTTGCACTTCCGAGAGAGGAGACCACGCACGTGTATCGAACGAATCGCGTCGAGACGACAGCGGAAGAGAGAGAGCAAAGAGGAACGAGAGTGGAAAGAGAGGGAGAAGGAAGGAGACGAGCTCAAAGGGAGGGAAGGAGCGGGAGGGGAGGGCGAGGGGAGGGAGGCTGTCCCCCCGAAGAGCAGTGACCTTGCGTCCGAGCGGAGAAGCGAACGGACCGGAAGAAGGAGACGCGAGTAACCGGTGTGTGCGGCACTTGAACGTTGAAATTCATATCACGATTCTCAATCATTCAGTAAAAAATTCATAATCTTTAGACATTGGCGTTTAAAAAAAAAAACAAAACGCATTGCATTTTAAATTTCGTCTCTTTTCGCCCGAATTACCTTTTTTCGAGTAAAGGTCTAATTTTTGCATCGCTGAATTTTTAATAATCGGTTAATTGTATTCAGTAAAATATTCATAATTTTTAGGCACTTATGTTTTGGAAAAAAAAAACGCACAGAAATGCAAATTTCGTTTCTTTTCGCCCGAATGACCGTTTTTTCGAGTAAAGGCCTAATTGTTGCATCGCTGAATTTTTAATAATCGGTGGCCAATCGGTTCACCAGTGTAATTTACATTTTCCTCCTGTTTTGAGCTCCCAGCTGCTCGTTAATTGTGTTTCCTAACCGAGATAAGATTGTTCGACCAGCAAGTGGTCGGCTTGTAATTCCATCGAGCAATTAATCCGCATTAACTCGCGACGAGATTTTCTTCGAGGTGCGCCAGGTCTAATGCGGCAACAATGCCGCGGTGTAAAGCATGCAGTACATTTGCCGGGTGATTAGGAGCCGTGGCAGCAGCAGAACTCCGACAACGGTAGCGGAACAGCGTATATCTTATCGCTCGGGGATTGCAAACGCATTTGAATCCCACAATGTCGCTGCACTTGCGCCACCCGAGTCGTACACAATTATTCGCTCGGCGGAGTTGGAAACTGCGATAGTGCGTCTGGGCTGTGCGAATGAGAAAAGGCAGCTTCATTCCGCTGTTACCGACCGAGTTAGCACACAATCTCATATTTTTTTTTTACCCTCGGCTCGTTACTGTCTCGCGGTTCGGTTTACATTCTCTACGTCCTGACATTACGTTTTCCATGTTTATCGTCGAACAGCCTTTTCTCTCACGCTGACTTAGGTCGAACAATGCTAATTATGACTCGCGTTTTAATCGCTCGGCATTATTTGCAAAATGGGACACGAGTAAAGTCAAAGCCGAGTGACCTTAATGATAATAAAACAGATATAAAAATTAATTTGGCTGCTGGATAAAAATGTCGAAAAAAAATGCATTCAAGAATTTTGCACTGTTTCGAATGGTGGATAATTTTGCAACCAGTGGCAGAACCATTAGGATTAGGTGTCCCGACGTAAATGATAATAAAACAGATATAAAAATGAATTTTGCTGCTGGATTAAAATGTCTGAAAAAAATTCTCTCAAGAATTTTGCACTGTTTCGAATGGTGGACAATTTTGCAACCAGTGGCAGAACCATTAGGATTAGGTGTCCCGACGTAAATTGGGTCACCCTGTGTGCGGCGACTGTCGGAGCAAACGTATCCCGAAGCTGTCGTGGGCGTCGCGAACTTTTCCAGACGAGCGATAAATTCCCTCGGAGAACCAGTTCATCAGCGCCCAGCGGCCTGTTAACCTCTCGTTAGCTCGCCCCCGCAGCGAATGTTAATTGTTATCGGGGCTCGGCCCCCGAGTCTATCGACTGTCTGGGTCCGAGAGTATAATTTGCCTATCGTTGCCAGTCGACGTGTTCAACAACACAGAATTGGCTCTCTTGTTTCATTTTCTTCCGTATTCCAAGTGCAGCAGCAGCAGAGTCTGGCAAAACGATTGACTGCAGTCGGAGGAGGACTGCAACTGAGGCTGCAGGATAACTTGTACTTCAAGATACGCCACCGAGTAATCGTCTCGCTCGATTGGCTTCTTCTCCTACGTAATTTGCCCGCAGGTCCTGAAATGAACTCCTCTTCTTTTGCCTCATCCTTTGCCTCTGCCTCTGCCTCTTCTTCTGCTGCTTCCAGCTGATATCGTCGACCCTAAACCTTTTCTCCTCGACCCTTTCCAACATCTACTCAACCTCCTTTTTCCACTACTGATCAGTGGACACAATCTTCCCTCCACTTGTACCAAAGTGCAAATCGCAGGACCAGCGCGAAAATTGAAGACCCTGGGCGAAGCTCCTGGCTCAACAATTCCAAGGCTCTCGACTTCCTCGTCGATAATTCAGTCGTCGAAGATCGCAACTCCGAGCAGGCCGAGTGTATGCTCACCGGCCTGAGTACACTGTTCCTCCAGGCTGGGAAATTCCTTTTGGAATAGGGAATATCACTCCCAGGAGGATTCGAGGCTACGTCTTGATGGTAGCACACAAGTCGTAGGATCGTACAACCCTACCTCCGAGTTGGGACCAAGTTTGCTTCCGTTTAATATGAATTTTCGCGTGTCTGGGAAACTCAACCGTAGAGGTTGAACGACGTGTGGGGGAGGTGCGTTACGATTTTCTGGGTTTCCTTGTCTTCGGCGCTGTCGTCGGTTTTCGGGCTCTTCGGGGTCTTGTGTTCTCTCTAAGGTTGCGGTGTCTCTGGCACACGACTCAGTCTCTGTCTCTCATTTTGTCTCTGTCTCTGTCTCTCATTTTGTCTCTATCTCTATACCTCTCATTTTGTCTCTGTCTCTGTCTCTCATTTTGTCTCTGTCTCTCATTTTGTCTCAATCCCTCTCTCTCTCTCTCTCTTCTCTCTCGCCATTCACACAGTCTAAAGCGTTCCTCCTCCCCCTCCTTCCATCTCCTCCTCTTGAAAACGATTGCACCCACGTGAGAGATGTCTGGCTCATTAGGCATTCCTTCGGTCTGCGGTCTTCTCCAGCGCAGACGCTAACACTGTCTGCGTAACTCCTGTACCTTCCGCCTCGCGTTCAGCCGTGGAATTACCGTCTCTCCCCTCTCTGTGTGTGCAATACATAACGTATCAGCACGCAGCCAGCGTTTGTTCAACTTCAGCGCCGCGAGGAGAGACGGTTACGGTGAATTCAACTCGGGTGTCTATCACCCAAAGACACACGTCCGCCTTTTCTTTTCTCGGATTGTGTAGGGTATTAATTATCGGCTGCGTTGCAATCTTTGCGGTTGCGAATTGCAATTGAATCGAGTTGAGAAGTCGAGAAGCTGGAGTCATGAAACGCAATTGGATTCAATAATTCGATGACGACGGTATTATGAAGTAAGTGAATTGCAATTGAATCGACTGCAAGTGAATTGCAATTGAATCGAGTCGAGAAGTCGAGAAGCTGGAGTCATGAAATCCAATTGGATTCAATAATTCAATGACGACGTTATTATGAAGTAAGTGAATTGCAATTGAATCGACTGCAAGTGAATTGCAATTGAATCAAGTCGATAAGTCGAGAAGCTGGATTCACGAAACCCAATTGGATTCAATAATTCGATGACGACATAATGTTATCATCGGCTTTAATAAGGGTTAATAAATTCGTCATTGTCCTCCGTAAGGGTCGAACCTGTCGGGACTGTCCCGAGCGATACGGATCGTGTGTCCTGCCGCATCCCTCGTGTCTATGGTACACCCCCGAGGCTCCAGAGGAGGGATGAGAAGGGTTTACCCGCATCCTACGTGTTCCCGGTCCAGCAGCCACCGAAGCTGCGTGTACCGCGGGCTCGAGCTCGTAAATCCCGTCGAAGATCCCCGACAGGCCCCCGGAAGGATCGCCTAACTACTTGGGATTTGGCCGGTGGCCCGCGGCTGGCGCAGCTCGCGGAGACTGCCTAACGCTAACGGCGTCCGTTAGGCACACAAACCGTCAGGCTGCTGCCTAATCCTCCATTTGTGCGAAACACGTTTTGCAAACCGACTTCGAGTCGACGCAAATCCACTTTTGACTTTTGAATCTGTTAAAAAAAATACAAAAATCCTATCAACCAATGAAGACAGCCGACGTTGAGTTTTCCTGACCCAGACGATACGGTGCACGCAAAGTGCGGCGTCTGGCGGTTGCGGTTGGTCGATGCTTCCAACGAAAAGAGAAGGAAGAGAAGAAGGAGAGGCGGTTTGCGCGGAGGCGACGGTGCGCCGAATCAATTAGCATACTCAATTAAATGTCTTCATTAACGAGTGCACCGAGACAACCGTGTCGCGTCTTCCTCCTCGCGGTATCTCCTTTGACGGCTCCGCGCCAACAGACCCAAGTGCAGGCTATAAAATGTGCACCAAAAAAAAAACAGAAAAAAAATCCCGGGGCAAGAAATACGGAATGAAAACCGCGGTTATCACACACAAATATACAGAGTCGTCTGTATGGACGTTCGGTGGATGTATGGACGTTCGGTGGATGTATGGACGTCTGTACAGTGTGAACGTCGTCCACAAGGGCGAACAGTGTCGCTTGGATCGCGTGTCGCGTCGCAAACCGCGTTCTCTTATTTCCGAAGCGTCTGTCTCCCTCTTCTTCATCACTGAGTAGTCCCTCTTCTTCGCTCTCGTTACTTTTCTCTCATGTTCGCCGGTTCCGGAGGGGGGAGGGGGGTCGACGGGTGCGGCAATGACCGAGGCGCGTTTTAACCACCGGCGGGCATAATTAAACTTGTCCGCGAAAAAATGAGCTCGGAAGGGGAATAGTGGAGGTGGAGGGGGAAGGAGGCGAGGAAGAGGGTGGAGAAGGGAGAGGGGGGAGGGGGGATGACCAAGAGGTGGACGACGGTCGAGGCCACTGAGGCACGCGGGTAATTAACATTCTACAAGGGAGGAGGGAGGGGAGGGGGCAATACGAAGGGGGGAGGGCAATGCGAAGAGGAAGAGAGAAAGGTAGATTCGACTTTCCGTGTCCGGTGGACACTTGGACGAGATAAAGAAAACGATTGGTCCATACAACACAGCCAATCTTGGTCTCTCTCTATTTCTCCGTCTCTCTTCCTACGGAATCCCTACGATAGAATCTAAATTAAACGACTAATTAATTGCCTCGCCCTGCAGCAGAGTCGTCGCCGGGTTTTCTCAGGGCCGCAATTAATTACCTCGTTGCCGGCGCAGATACGGACCAAGTGCAGCGATGGCAGATGGGTTACATACCGCTTTATGCTAGTCGAGAGGTTCCGTTGCTTCGTTAGAGCTGCGAGAAGACGTTTCGGATTTTTCCATTCATAGAGTCTTGTTTCGTCTGTGCTATTTTTTTGCGTGGCGATTAATATTCAATTTTGGATTAATTATAGCTTATAAAAACTTAATTTAATTTTTTTTTATCTACTCAAGGTCTGATAAAAATTGGCAGAGGATTTTTTGCGTGACGTATATATTCAATTTTGGATTAATTGTGGCTAATAAAAAATTCATACGATTTAATGTATTTTTTTTATATCTACTCAAAGACTGATAAAAATTGGCAGAGAATTTTCTGAGTGGTGAGTAATATTCAATTTTGGATTAATTGTGGCTAATAAAAATTCATGATTTTTTTTTTATATCTACTCAGTCTGATAAAAATTGCCAGAGGACTTTCTAGGCGACGATTAATATTCAATTTTGGTATTAATTGTGGCTAATAAAAATTCATGATATTTTTTTTTATATCTATCTCAGAGTCTGATAAATAATTGCTGGAGGATTTTGAAGAGGATAAAAAATGTAGTCGTTTTTATTGTTATTGTTTGTGAGGGGGTTGGGGAAGGGCGAAGGTGTACAGATGAATGCGAAGAAACAACGTTAGATGGGAAAATGAGTGGGGAAAAAGGATTAGAGGCCTCGCCGGGAACGAGAACACCTGGTCGAAATTGTTTCTTCCGCAGCTTTCTCCGCGGCGGCACTCGGCTCGATACACACCAGCATTACAACACCCACGACTGTTTCTCAGCCTCGCCTTTCTCGTCTCCTCTCCGCCATTCCTCTCTCTCCTCGTTTTCCGCGGTTAAGTGAAAGAATAAAGCCCGGCTCGGGCAAAAAAGACAGGATAACCTCGTCTCTCGAGGGACTTTGGGGAAAATCCTCTCATCCGCCCCGTTCATATTTTTTTTTTTCGCCCTTCGCTCGTCCGCTTTTTTCGTCAGTCTCCCCGGAAAATCGGTGACACGTATAGACGATTTTTTTCTTCGGGAAAAAGGTTGAAAGGATCGAAAAAATCCAAGAAAAAAAAGTCTTCAGCTGTCGAAGAAAAATGCTTTTCGATTTGCAAGTCTGTTTTTAGTATTTTTTTCTCAGTCCACCTTTGTCCAGCTTTTTTGGTCTGAGTTCCGATAAATTATTAGATGGATCTCGGAGCTTTTCCAGCTAAAAGGTAGTCTTTTGGTGGTCCCACTCTACTCCTCTTGAAATCTTCTCAGCGAAAAGGCCCTTCGCCCTTAGAGCCTCTTCTCAGCTTCAGCCCCCTCCCCTTTCTCCCCTGGTTACCCCCTCTCCTCCCACGCCCTTTGGCTGCTGCCTGTCGTTGGCAGCTTGCGGATTTCGAGACGAGCCTCGGGAGGACAGGAACCTTGTTGCAAATCTTCCCAGTGATAAGGGTACGCGACGTCAGGGACGACGGAGAAGACCGCCTCGACGAAACTTTTCCTTCTGCCCGACTTGCAACCCACTTTGGACGTCTCCGCGCCCCTTCGAAGGCACACACCCGGCAACAGCCGGGCGAGAGCCTTCAGGACTCGGCGATGCCGCACGAAAGATGATCGAGGATCACGTCGGGGGTTGGACGTTTAATTACACGCGTTCACTCGAAACGAGCCTCGCGACTCGTGTGGAGTAAGTACAAAAAATTGAATTAAAAAGACCGATCGCTTCGAAAAATGCTTCGCACCTGCTGAGCTCTGCACTGAGAGGCGAAATGATGACTTCTGGAATTCTTGTGAGTAATAAATTGACTTGGAAATGTTGTTACGTCTGGAAATGTTCTTACGAATTTTTAGGGAGAATTGCAAAATGGAGCAGTCAGGTAAAATTATTATTAAAATTTGTATATTAATTTTTTATTTTTTTAAATAAGAGTCTTATGGAATTCTTGTACGTAATAAATTGACTTGGAAATGTTGTCCTTTTAGGAAGAATTCAGGTAAAATTATTATGGAGCAGTCAGGTAAAATTATTATTATTATTATTATTATTTTTATTTTTTTTTATTTACTCAAGTCAAGGTTTGCCAAGAGCAGCGCCGGATGTTTGAGGATCGTCGTCGGGCCAGACGTTTAATTACACGCGTTTGCTTCGAGCGGCGCGCGCTTCGAGTCGAGTTTGTCGAAAGAGGCAAAAAAAAAAAAACGTGGCTGCACCTGTCCGGGCGGCACGAGGCAAAGCCCGAGCCGCCGCTGCTGCTGCCCTTTTCCGTTTCCACGTCTCCCGACGATTCGACGCAAGCTGCCTCGTCCCGAAGACAGTCTCTGGCAGAAGGATTGACCGCCGGACGCGTCGCGAAGGAGAATAAAAATGAGAGTCTCTTATTTTTATAAGCTCTCGGGATTGAGGCGAATAAAGAAGAATGGGACCTTCGAGATGCACCAGCAGCCGGTTTTTGAGCAGCAGCAGTCGCAGCGCGTGCGCTCTGAGCTGGTTTCGCCAGTCGCCGGAGGAGGGGGGTGGGGGGGGGGGGGGTGGGCCCCCCCTTTGCCTTGAGTAAAATGCAGCAAGGAGCCGAAAGAAGCGAGGGGAAAGTTGTGAATGGCTGCCACCGCCTTCTCTCCATTCAAGCGACGAGTAAGGAAGAGAGAGAGATGAGAGAAAAAAGGAGTCACTGAAAGGCGATTTAATTTCGTGTGTTCGCTGCCACTGCCGTCCGGGACACGCGGACGTTGCATCATTCAACTCGTCGCTCGCGTGCTTTTTGTCCTGCCAGTTGAAATCCTCTATTAAAAATTTCGCGAGCAACCATTGTTGTCGATTTATTCAGCATCTGATTGGTCGTTGGGAGAGCCGACAGCAGTTTGATGTTGAATATCGCGAAATTTGGCAGTTTGTCAGGAAAAAAAATCGTTTTTCGCGTTTTTCTTCGCGAATTTTTTATTTTTCGGGCATATAACCGAGATTTTTGGAATCAGCGGAAAATTTCACGTCGGATAGGGTTTTGAAACTTCGTTAAATCGAAAAAAAAATTTTTCGATATTTTTTGAAAAAACGTCAAGGGGTACCCCTTCTAAAAATTTGCGATTTTTGAGGGTCAACTTTAAAAATCTGCAAAAAATCGAAAAATCGAGATATCGCGTTCTGCCCTGCGGCATTCTCTTCCCTGAAGAGTTATCTTTCGAATGCAAAAAGAAAATCCCGATTCCATTAATCCAAAAAAAAATGACACCGATTTTAGTAAAGTGCCAAAATTACGAAAAAGTGAAAAATCGTTTTTCGCATTTTTCTCCTACAATTTTTTATTTTACAGGCAAAAACCGATCATATTTGGAATCAGCGGGAAATTTCCCATCGGATAGGCCTTTAAAATTTCGTTAAATCGAAAAAAAAAAATGTCACCAAAAAAACCCCAAGAGGTACGACCAATGAGAGGCCGAATAAATCGTCTCTGGTTGCTCACGACCATTTTCAACACAGAACAATAAAATTAAACGATAAAACGAGATCGTGTATATTTTGTAATTCACGATTCAGCTGCAAACGGTTTTACTGCTCGGTGGCATTACAAAGATCGACGATGATATATTCGCCATTCGAAAGGCTACGAATTTCGTATCGCGCGTCGATCCCCAACGCCATACAAAAGTGGGCCGCGAGTTTGTGTAATTCTCAAATGTCAGACAGCGACGATGAGTCCTCGATCGGCCGACAAGTCTCGAGTCTGTCGTACGAGAATTTATGGTCGTCGCGCTCCTCGCGCCTCGAGAAGAAGGAGGAAGTGGAGGGAGGGGAGGGGGGGAAAGAGAGGAAGCCGGAGCGATGATTTCCCACGGGATAAAGCACAGTCACGGAATCCGGTCGTTTGTCCTCTTTCGGTGCCGACGACCGAAGTCGGTTTTGGTATATAAATGAGACCTTCGACGATGATACAGTCGCTGCTCCTCTCCTCTCCATATCCAGCACCCGACTAATTCCCTACGTCCAACGGGATATCCCCTGAGTCTTCTACACGTCGCGCCTTCCGATTTGCTATTCGATTTCGAGACTCTAATAATGGGGTTAATTGCCGTAGATTCAACGCCCTCCCAAATATCCTATCTCTATATCACACTCGGACCTTCCAGCCCAGCAGCTTTATAATTTACGACTCCGACGGTGAAACCCACCAATCACGATAATCCACCTGACCCGAAAATGTTTTTTTTTTATCCACGAAAAAATGAGAAATGAACTGTGAAATTATAATCGTGGCGACGATGAAATTATCGAATTTCTCTGACGGATCAATTTGACCCTTTTTCAACCTTTCACAACATTTCTACCAGTGTCATTATCGAAAAACGAATTAAAATCGGTGTTAAATATAATTTTTATACAGAAATAGCTTTATAATGAATAATAATAATAATAATAAATATTATTATTATTATTTATTATTATTATTATTATTTAATACAAAGCTATTTCTGTATAAAAATTATATTTAATATCGATTTTAATTCGTTTTTCGATACTGATTTAATTCGTACGTCGAGACGAGTCTGATAAGAGAATAGGTCTTATCTCAGTGGAAGCGAATGCTGAACAGGAGACGATGACGAAGAGCAGACGAACCTTGGATATATGTATATAATATATACACGTCTGTATAGTATATATATACATTGGCCAGCAAAACGCCGAGCACGAGGGATGAAAAGGGGGAGGGGGGGACAGGGGGGGGGGGGGGGGGGTGGGGGTGGCAACAGGGTGACGAGTATCGCAGAGGCTGCTGTCCCATGTCCCGGATAGTGTCTACTTTTGTGACGAGCGAGACCGAAACTCCGGCGCCGTCGCCGTCCCCTGTATTCAACCTTCAGTCGCGCACCCTCGCCACTCCAAGGGGGGGAGGGGGGAGGGAGAAGCCCTCCCCTCTTGTTCGATTCGCCAAAAGCGTCGAAACGCGCTCCCTCCTCACTCTCTGTGTACGTTCCGCTCAACGTTATCTCCGCGTATTCCGAAAATGCCAATTTCCACCCTGTTAACCGCGACGCCCGTCACTCCAACCCCCTCGTTCGGTGTTGTGTACATCCCTCGATATTATATTCGAACGACAATAATCGGGGGGAAAGAAAAAAAAATAAAAAAAAAATAACGAGACGTAAAACGTGGAATTTTGACGTCGATCAGCTGATTGATCGACACTCTCGATCCAACGATTATTCCGCTTTCACGTTTTCTCAGGTCCCCCACCAAAAAAAAAAAAAAAAAAAAAATTCTCGAGTGAATTTGGTAAAAATTGAAATTAGTTCTGACGTGATTACAATTATGGACATCGAAGGGGGGATGATTGATCGACACTTTAATCAGAGCTCTATTAGACTCGGATTTTTTTTTTTTTTTTTTTTTTTTTTTTTTTTCGTCACTCAGCGGGGCCAGAAAAAAAAGGTTATTTTACGCGCATAATACGCGATTCCCGCTGAGCCGAAGAGAGGCTTCGCTGTGAAAAAAGACAGAGAGCCACTCTTTGGACGGGAAAATGAGTGAGAGGTCGAATGGAGGAAAAGCGACGTCTGAGGGAGAAGCGTTGGAGGAGGAAGGGAGTAGCTCGGCGCCAGGGCGCCGTGGCACTTTGCCGCCTCGACGGCTTATGCCTCCCCCCCCCTCCCCCCGCGGCTCACCGGCGTCGCCGCCTCCACCGCGACGGATCGCGGCCGAAGTAGCCAATTAAAATCCATCCCTCTTTCAGTGTCCCGCTGCGTTCGCGTATTACTCGCTGTTAGGCATTTTTTTTTCTTTTTTTTTCTCGTCATTCGGTCGTTTCTTTGCTCTCCGACGTGGCTAACGAATATTGCGGACGAAATTTTGATAAAAATGTCACCGCGCCGACACCGGAGATAAAAATGTTCCTGAAACAGGGAAATGGAAGAGATTTTTTTTTTTTTTTTTTCTAATTGTGAAACCCGAGCGAATTGCTTCCTCATTATTTTTCGCTTTCGCTTTTATTTCCCGCCAGAGTCAGAAACGTGAATTTGCTTCTGCTTTCGAATTCCCGAAAAAAAAAAAAAAAAACAGACTCATCTGTAATGATGAAAAATGTTCGTCCTAACGAATGTTGGGATGAGGAGGAGAAAAAATAAAAATTTGACGAGGGGGTTGAATCTGAGGAAGAGTGACGGACTCAGAGTGCTTCTTTAGTAAAGGGGGGAGGCCGATAAATTTCAATTAGCCGCGATTAGCGAGACTCCGGTTCATCCTCAATGGTCCATCTTGGACTTTGAATTGTCTCAGAGGTCGGAGAAAATTTCGCAGTCCTCGAACGCGACGAACGAAACGCACTCCTTTTATTTTTATTGCCTTTTTTTTTTGTGCATATATCGCGGGGCACTCGCGGGCAATACCGAACATCGTAAATAACGCTGCGCTGCAGCCGCGCGGATTATAATTCCCTCCCCTCGTTCCCCTCCGCTCTCCACCACGATCCCCCTCCCCTCCGTTCCCTCGTTCGTTCCGGCTGACTCGACCGCTCTGCTACATATTTTACCGATAATCTCGCTATCTACCTTCCTTATTTATTGGCTACCGTGCTGCAGCCGACTATACGGCGTACATACACCGCGCGGCATGTACATAAAATCAGTACAGTGATGTATATACATATATACGCGATTTTTTATCCCTGTGCACAGATGTCGAGCGTCTGTGTATAAGGAAGTGCGGATAATTCGCAATGGAGTCGACTATACATTATTTATTTATTTATTTATTTATTTTATTTTTTTTTTATACGCGATTTTTTATCCCTGTGTACAGATGTCGAGTGTCTGTGTGTAAGGAAGAGCGGATAATTCGTAATAGAGTCGACTATACATTATTTATTTATTTATTTATTTTATTTTATTTTTATTTTTTTTATACGCGATTTTTTATCCCTGTGTACAGATGTCGAGTGTCTGTGTATAAGGAAGAGCGGATAATTCGTAATGGAGTCGACTATACATTATTTATTTATTTATTTATTTATTTTTATAAAATTAACAGGACGAGCCTTTTGAAACAACTAACAGATGGCACAAAACAGAAGTAAAATAGAAAAACAGAACAAAGATTATAAAAATAATACATAAAAATTATACAGTATGTCAAAAAGCCTGAGGAAAATTTTTACAATTATGGTTAGGTTAAAGGAACCGAAAGGTGATTTTTTTATACACCCTGTATATAAAGTACAGTTGGTGTACTTTATTATAGCCTCCATCTCTGGATTCGCGCGGTGCGCTTGAATAAACAGACCGGATACTTTATTTTTTTTTTCGCGCTGAGCTCGAGCTGAAGATTTATCTCAATGCCACTTAAGTAGCCTCCTGCTGCTGTTTCTGTCTCTTTCTCTCGCGAACAGGGATCGACTCTGTGGTCGACTCGATCGAGAGACGAAGTCGCCCGATCATCTCGCCGGGCGATCTATCCGCTATATATATATGACGCAGCGTAATGTACATAACATCCGCTGTACATAACGTAATTAATCTCGATTTATAGAGGCCACGGTTAATTGCATTGGGATCGGAAAAAAAAAATGTAGCGCGTTTTGCGAGAAATCGTTTGTTTCGCTGCTGACAAACCGGTTGCGAATTTTGTTGCTGGGGAGAAAAAAATAAAAACGACGCATTTCCGTTTGAAGTTTTCGCGAAGGGGAAATTTTTTCGTAACGTCGTTTAATTAACCCCTCCTCTGTGGGTTAACGGCACTGACGTCTGTATCGTCGAGGATTGCGTTTCGCAGACAGAGGAGACTGAATTTGCACCTGGATGGAAATAAAATAAATTCGCGATAATTGAGAGACGCGTTTCCGGTTTCTCCAACGCTTTGGCTTTGATCCTTTTTTTTGTGCGTACACACATATTTTTTTATTTTTTTATTTTTTTTTATTTATTTTTATTTCCGATAATTTCGTCAAGTGCGACGACCCGACGACGACCCCACGCCAGGATATCGGACGTATGGAAACGTTCAGATCTCAGCGGTGCAAAACGGCTGCGAAATTGCCGACAATTTCGCACGACGAGGGAAACATTTTGCCAGAGGCTCAGGCGCCGCGTTTGAGTATCCTACGGTCCGTGTTTCTACGATTCTCGGGGCTAATGTAACGACCTGGGTTCATTTATCTGTCGGGAGTTAGTCCGACGATCGGACACATAGTATACATACATATACAGGATGATTCACAATGTTTTTTTTTCACCCATGGTTATTTGGTAGATAATCGTCTCCTGAGCAAAGTGACTCAAGCGTTTTTCGAAATTCGCAATATTTATTTATAAACAAGCATTAAGGGATCGTCACAGTGTGAAATAAATAAAAAATCGATTTTTTTTTTTTTTTCAAATTCCATTTTCGAATTCCATTTCAAATAACCATGGGTGGAAAAAACATTATGAATCACCCTGTATATGTGTGTATACATATATGTGTATATTCGGACAAGAAGAAGGAGCAAAAGAAGAAGAAGAAGAAGAGCTACAACGATGAAGAAGAAGATGAAGAAAAGGCAGAAGAAGCGCTGGAAGGTACAACGATGAGGAAGAAGAAGTGCACGATCGCAGCGGAACGCAAAGTACAACCCGAGAGTGGCGTTGCGTGCCGGGACGCAGTAGACAGGAGGTAGTTTTAGAGAGACGAGAGGACGAAGAGGGCAGCAGCAGCGGCAGGACTAAAGAGGGTTTCACGCCATTCCGGCCCGGAGCGGATAAACAGGCAGTGGGAAAGGAGGGGAGCTGGCAGTGGGAAACGACTGTGGAATATCCGAGAGACTCTGAGACTCCTAAGACTCTAAGAGCCGCGGGTCACGTTCGGTTCCCCGGAAAATATATCGTCCCGACAACAACGCCGAGACGATACTTTAACGCCAAACGAGACGGCGAAAGATTTTTCCCTCCCGAACACGTTGGCCGAACAATTCAATCGTCGTCGCTTAAAGCGTCTCGAAAAGAATTACAGGAACGATGCTGTGCAAAATAATCAGGAACGGAAAAATAAAAAATAAGAAAATTAGAAAAAAAATGCAATGCAATTTGGAGACGCTTAAAGAGTCTCGATCGGAATTACATTATTATTATTATTATATCGATGTTGATTATTATCATTATTATTATTATTTTTCTGAGGAATTTTGAGGTATTTTGCTGTGCGAAAAAATCAGGAGCGGAAGTAAAAATTAAAAATTAGGTGAAAAAAATGCAATCCAATTCATCGACAGTAACCAAAAATAGATAAATTTAAAAAATATGAAAATTGGAAACAAAATATACAATGCAATTCGTCGTTAAAGCGTCTCGACCAGAATTAAAGGAACACTGTGCAAAATAATCAGGCAGAAAACAAGAATTAAAAAAATGATTAAAAAAAAATACAATGAGACGACAGAAATTAGTCCTCAAAGGTCCGCCGCCGGTTCCTTCTGTCCGAAATTTTCACGCATAGAGGTGTCCACGGCCCCTCTCATTCGCGACGGAACAATAGGAACTGACACGCTGCATTCACGGTTCACGGTGTGAATGCAGCCGCCGTATTTCGAGCGTTACATCTCTCGGTCACTCTGCGCGCACGCGCATAAATAAAACGGCGGCTGTTACGCGAAGAGGAGAGGAGACGTTGAGCCGGCAGTTAACGCGTGTCGACATACGGCGGACGAATGCCCGGCAGTTATGGACGATACGTGCATGGCTATACAGATATATACGTACATACGTTACTATCCATATAGATATACATATAAAGACGTATGTACATATAGAAAGCACAGTGGCGCTCGTATATCATACAAAGTCGTACGTACTTTGCATGATATATATATACAGGGTGATTCAGAATGTTTTTGTCAGCCGTTGAGGAAAAATAGTTGACCATTTCGGGAACAAAGTCACTTAGCCGTTTCTCGTAATTCGCAATATTGATTTATTTACAAGCATTAGAAAAAAAATTAACCAATGGGGACAAATAAATGAATGAATATTTAGAAAATACTATTTATTTATAGTATTTATAGTATTTTTTGACTATTCGTTTATTTATGTTCTCATTGGTCTACTGGTTTATTTATTTATTTATTTGTTCCCATTGGCCTATTTTTTTCGAATTTTCGATTAATAAATAAATATTGGAAATTACAAAAAACGGCTGAATAATTTCGTTCTCGAGGTGCTAAACTATCATTCTTCAACGGCTGACAAAAATATTCTGAATCACCCTGTATACATATATATACAAAACGCAGTGGAGCTCGTATATCGTCGTACGTACTTTATGTATATATGTATACATAACGGTAGCCGGTAGCTACCGTTTCCAGTGCGTTTTGCAGTGCTACGATTTTTTTTCTTTTTTTTTTTCGCTTTCAAAGCCCACAGCTCTATAGTCCAATATGGCTGTCCGAGCTTCAAGCTTCGAACGCACCCGACGACGACACTCGGCGAGGCTTCTCCTCGCATCGGAAACTCTGTCTGTCTGTTCGCGATATACGAACACATTTTTTTTTGCGTTTTTTTTTCCTATCTCGTATCTCGTATCTCGCTTTTCGTATTTATATCGCACGTGACACACGTCGCGAGAGGGGCTTTCATTCTTCTCGCCCGGACGGACATTCAATTTTCGGTTCTCAAATCGACGACGAGCAGCGGATACTTCAATAAGCTTCAGCGAATATTGAGAAGCGGATCGGTCGATGGCTTTGACCGTGAAATCCAAGTCGCTGACGGGTTTTACGAAGGGACAATTTTCCGCGAGACTTTTTTTCCGATAACTGTTCGAGTCACTTTGGGTGGGGGACCCTTTGTGTTTTTTTTTTTTTAATGAGAATAATCTTCATGAGAAAATCCTTTAGACTCAGACTGTTTCCGCGTTATTGTCTCGGCTCTTTCGATTTCTCGCGACTGATAATAATTCCTCGTTCTCATTCTCATTTCTGTCTCCCCCTTCTCACGGTTTTCCTGTGAGCGACCCACGAATCCCTGACGATCGTATGACGTGACGGCACTTTGGTCGTTATAAAACATTTCTGATCTCCATTCACAGGTTGACGAGGAGCTAATGGACTCAAAAACAGGTACGAAAAAAAAACTCGGATTATCCAACCATTCGTAATGGACAAAAAGTCTCATATTAATACCTACACATATATATATGTCATTCATTCCATCTCTCTCTCAAAAATGGACAAAAAAAAGCCTAACATTAACAAGTCTATATATATAAAAACATATCTCATTCATTCCATCTCTGTCTCTCTCACTCTCTCATTCTTATAAAAATAGTCAGACACATTTAATCAACGTGGGCGAAGCGAATTCTGTAGTACCATTAAATTCTGTAGTAATATTACAGTCTGTTACAATGTTTCCTCCAAACTTTTCGGTTGAGGATTGCGTGGCTAGTCGCAACTTTTCGACTGTCATTAATGACCTTAAGGTTCACCCACGCGACGAGAAATGTGCGATGCACGAATGTTCGTTCTCGTCTCTCTTTGTCTCTCCTTCGCTTCTCTGATTGCTGAGAAGGAGCGAGACACTAAATTGCGTTGTGTGTGTTTGACGTCTTCGAGGTTCCTTTCCCTTCTGCGGCTGCTCCGCGGCTTTGTTTCAACGGCCCTTCGAGGCGACACTGTAACTCCGGCGTATATTATTCTCCGTGTCTCGGAGTCCTTCGACCGCATCTCTCGGCAGACACCCATTCGTTATTCATAGACAATTATTGTGCGCTGCCTCCGGGCCGCAACCGAGACATCTAAATGGTAATTTAGACGCCGTGAGCCGCACGTTTGTCACGCTTGGGACACCCGAACGCTTCGATGTTTACCGAGAAAATTCGGGAAATACGAATTACGATTTTTTTTTTCGTGGTTTTTGGGTGTCGTAGTATTTTAGCATTTTCTTCTGAATTGGAAATTCGATAAAAAATATCTTCAATTAGCGAAGATCGGCAATCGCATCGTAATAAAACGTAAAAAAAAATATTGTCGTATATTTTAGCATTTTCTTCTGAATTGGAAATTCGATAAAAAATGTCTTCAATTAGCGAAGATCGACAACCGCATCGCAATAGAAAAAATATAGTAAAAAAAAAAAATATATGTGTTGTTCGTTTATTCCGGGGACAATTGGAATCAACGCGTTCGATTGGACCAGCTGTTCGCGTCAATTACGTTTTCACCGACGGAGGAAACATAATTGCTCGACCGAAACAATTCGATTGCCCGGAGCCTGTCGAACCAATTATTTCCTGCCGCAATTCGTTGCGAAACCTTTTTTTGTCACAATACTGTCGACAAAAAAAATTCGTAAAAAAATCTCGGTGCTCGAAAATTGTAAACCAGGCTTAATCACCGTGTTGAGTCTTATCGGACGTCGATAATCGAACATCGCGTCGACGGAGCGTAGAATATTATTATCGTTCGACCGGCTGGAAACGCACGAACGTCCCGGTTCGGATCGGACTCGGCCCGCGCGCGGTTCTCGCGCGGAGAGTTTCACTCGTCGCCCACGAGGTTTACGTAGGTTGGAGACCCGGACAGCCGGCGGCTCTCGGCGGCTGCGGGCGCGTTCCGAGGTTCGGCATTTAAAAAAAATAAAAAAAATAAAATCACTGCGCAAGGCCCAATAAATATCATTGCATTATTCTCGAATAAAAAAAATGTATTTCTTGAACCACCGATTGCTTTTTTTTTAACGTTCCGAGGTTCAGTATTAAAAAAAAAAATCAGTGCGCAAGGCCCAATAAATATCTTTGCATTATTCTCAAATAAAAAAATATATTTCTTGAACCACCGATTGCTTTTTTTTTACATTTCGAGGTTCAGTATTAAAAAAAAAAAAATCAGTGCGCAAGGCCCAAACAATATCTTTGCATTATTCTCAAATAAAAATATATATTTCTTGAACTACCGATTGCTTTTTTTTTTAACGTTCCGAGGTTCAGTATTAAAAAAAAAAATCAGTGCGCAAGGCCCAATAAATATTTTTGCATTCTCGAATAAAAAGAAATATATTTCATTAACGACAGATTTCTTTTTATTTCATTTTTTATCGATCGACACGGTATTTTTTTTAGAGGGAAAAAAAATGTCCGAAGATCCGACGATTCGAAAACTTTTCATTCACCTCCGAGTGGCCGATTCTGCGGCCGCAGAGGAGTTGAGCGAAAACCTCGGCGCTAATTGCTCGCCGCTCGCGGCTCGAGAAGCGGCCGCGCGACTAATTGAATTAAAGCGATGCAAAAGTTTCGCGTCGGTGAAATTGGCACGAATTAGAACGCGCCCCCCCCCCCCCCCCCCCCTTCTCCCACTGCGGTTGCTCATATGCATTCTCCGGACTCGGTAGCCGACTCTCCGCGAAAATCTCGACTCAGCGAATTATGCACACTCGACCTTGCGGTTCAATTTGTGCGACCGTCGGGAATTGTCTCCGAAATTGTTGGTCGACCCTCCGACGACTTCTGATGATTAAATGAAATTTGTCAATGACAGCAAAAGGGTTAGCTAATTTTTGACCCAGTGAATACCCAAATCCCTGATTGGTTTTAATCATATTTTTGGAGGTGACAATTGACCCAATGAAATTTGTCAGTCTGTCAAAATTTTTGGCCCAGAGAATGCAAAATTCCTGATTGGTTCAAATCATATTTCCGGAGGTGACAATTGACCCAATGAAATTTGTCAAGTCGACGACGATCGGGACAATATTTCGCCTCGTGTCGTGTTATCGTATTAATAATTCGTCAGCGAATCTGGCGAAGGGGTTCTTCCGTCAAATCCAGGGCACATCCAAAGCTCATCTCGAAGCCGAAGAGCAGAGCACGTGAGACTCGCTGACTCGGTTGGGTTGACGGCCGACGACAAAACGTCGTTAATTTTGGGTATAATCGACCCCTTTCCACCCCCCCCCCCCCCCTGCAACTTTGGAAAGGGGAGGGAAACAAGGAAGTAAGGAAAGCCCAAATCGCCGAAGTGCGAGCGAGACGAGTCCGGCTTCCAATTTAATATGGAAATCCGTCGCTGCGACGACGACGTCGAAACGACCTCGTCGAGCGAAAATCAATTACGCGCGATGAATACAACATGAAGGGAGTTAAAAAGGGGCTTTTCTCGCCGCGATTTCCCCGGCGCGCTAAAATCACGTCGCGCGGCATAATTTCGTCGTCGAAGGGGTTGCAAAATTGCGTCGTGTGTGCGTCGAGGGTTTTGTGTGCACGACGAATCAATGGATGCGCCACCCCCGTCGCGTGTAATCAGTGACGCGACGACCCCCCTCCCCTCCCCCCCTTCCACCCCCTCAACCCCTGAGTCGACGCCTTCTCCCCTCCACATAATTAATCGGTCAATTTACACCTGTAATTAAGTTCGAGGGACTCGGGAAATTCCCTCTCGATCCTCAAGCCAGGCACTGATCAGGCCCGGACGGGGGGATAGCACTACCCTGGCCAGGGCCTGACTAGCGCCGTAACGTCGCAAATTTTCTACCAGTTAAATATAGTTAAATTCGGAAGTCACATATCGAATGAAATTTTCGGAGCTTGATTAGCTGATAAGCTTTGGGATATCATTTAATCGGATTCTGGAGTCATATTAATTAATAATAATTATAATAATTCTTACCTTGGCCGGATCGGATTTCTCCGTCTGTTCGGTGAAAGTCTGCGAGCCTCTTGAGACGGTGTTGCATCGACGTCCGGACGTGGTGGAATTATTTGTTGACGTTGTCGTTGTCGTCGTTGCGTTGGAGTTGACGTTTGCGGCGGCGGTGACATCCTGCGAGGGCCGAACGAATTCGATTCTGCCGCCCTCGACGACGATGTTCGGTGCGGGCGGGAAATTCTCGGTGTTACCGACCGCGTCGTAGTAGCCGAGAAGTCCGGCCTTTTCACCGTAAAGGGGATGAATTTGTCTGCAACAGACGGTAACAAATTTGTTCGTCAAATCGTCGCTAGAGCTGAGCAACCCTCAGACGTGAAAAAAGGCCAAAAAGGGGTTGGATTTGCCGACAGTCGGTAAGTAGATTCCACCCCTATTCAACCGCTTCAACCCCCAACAATTTTTATTCTTCTTTCAATCTACCTAATGAAACCAACAAAAAATCGCAATTACACAAAATTACGATGTTGACTTTTTGAAAAATATGAGGTAATTTAAAAAATATAAAAATATAAATCACTGGATCAAAAAAATAGATAACTCGCTGGGGTTGGAATTGCCGACGGTCGGTAAGTAGATTCCACCGCTATTCACCGCTTCAACCCTCAACAATTTTTATTCTTCTTTCAATCTACCAAATTAAACCGACAAAGTCGCAATTTCCCATAATTACGATTTTCAATTTTTATAAATTATTGTGTAATTAAAAAATAAAATAAAAAATTCTGGAGAAAAAAATCGATAACGCCTTATCAGTCGAGTGGAGGTGAATGTGGTGGATTCTCACCTGGGCGATGGAACGGGGCGCGGTTTGTCGAGCGCCAGATCCGAGCTTAAGGGTGAATCCGGTCCGCGGCCGCTGGAAGCCCTGCAACAAATGGAAACCAATGATCGAATTATTGCGCGTGTCGCTTTTCGAGCGTCGAGCGTCGCTCGTGTGACGCAATTAACCTGAGAGCGCCGATCGAACGACGCGTCCGCGTTTCGTAGGTGTCGCGCGCGCGCGGTTGGAAAGTCGGGTCAACGTCATCGGGCATTGTGTTCGCTTGCCCGGCGATACGGATTGACATCCAGGGGGGACACGTGCATAATTAATCGATCGATCGGTTATTTATTTCGTAATTATTCATCGCTCTCCACGGGGCATTTGTCGTCATCGTGTGTCACTCGCAAATTCGTCGAATTATTGATAACGACATTAACGATAACGGAGACAAAATGGCGCCTGGGGAGTGGTCCATCCGCTCAACGAGATTTCACTTCACTGCGGCTATTTTTTTGGAGAAAAAAAATCGATTTTTGCGTTTTTCTCCTCGAATTTTCAATTTTTCGGGCAAATAACCGTGGTTTTTGGATTCAGCGGGAAATTTCCCATAGGATAGGGTTTTAAAAGTTCGTTAAATCGAAAAAAAAATTTTTCGATTTTTTTCGAAAAAACGGCAAGGGGTACCCCTTCTATAAATTTGTGATTTTTGAGGGTCAAGTTTAAAAATCTGCAAAAAATTAAAAAATCGAGATATCGCGTTCCGCCTAGCAAAATTCTCTTTATTGAAGAGTCTTCTTTCGAATGCAAAAAGAAAATCCCGATTATATTGATCCAAAGAAAAATGATACCGATTTTAGTAAAGTGCCAAAATTGGGAAAAAGTGAAAAATCGTTTTTCGCGTTTTTCTCCTGCATTTTTCTATTTTTCGGGCAAAATTCGGTCATATTTGGAATCAGCGGGAAATTTCCTATCGGATAGGGTTTTAAAACTTCGTTAAATCGACATTTTTTTTTTTTCGCCAAAAAAACGGCAAGGGGTACCCCTTCAAAAAATTTGCGATTTTTGAGGGTCAACTTTAAAATTCTGCAAAAAATCGAATAATCGAGATATCGCGTTCCGCCTAGCGGCATCCTCTTCGTTGAAGAGTCTTCTTTCGAACGCAAAAAGAAAATCCAGATTCCATGCATCCAAAAAAAAATTACATCGATTTTCCCGAAGGGTTAAAATTCGAAAAAAGTGAAAAATCATTTTTCGCGTTTTTCTCCTAAAATTTTTTATTTTTCGGGCGAAATTCGGTCATATTTGGAATCAGCGGAAAATTTTCCATCGGATAGGGTTTTAAAACTTCGTTAAATCGAAAAAAAAAATTTTTCGATTTCGTAACCTCCTTCAGGCGAATTCGTTTCGACCTTTGACCGCGCAAATTGGTCGCAGCCGATGCGGCGGCCTCGTCGATAATTTCGCATAATAGGAAATAACGTCGAGAATAATTAATAAATATATTATCGCCGAGGGAAGCGGACAATATGGCGACCTGGGAGTGGTCGGCCGCGCGCGGCCGAACGAGTTAACTTCCCTCGCGGCGTTGCGACAGGCAGAGCGAATGCTCTGCTGCTGCCCCCCCGGGCAGCAGTGACCGGAGCACCGGAGCATTATGAACCGGGTCACTGACTTCTTTGCGCTCGTCGGCTTCTCCTCCGCTATCTATATACCTATAGATATTTTTTTTATTTTTTTATTCCGCAAAGTTATTGTTTAACAGTCGAGCGAGTGGCTTCCCGGAGAGATTCGAGTGTCTTCTTTTTTATTTTGCGGAGACTCTCGAGTGGCTCGAAGGAGAGAAAAAAGAAGCGATTTTCCTGGGCTCATTAGTAACTTCGTGGCGAAGCGAAATAAGAGAAGAGGAGGTGAAAAGAAAAAGGGTGAAAAAGCCGAGAGACGAGATTGCCCAGCGGCTGCCACTTCACCTCTTTCTCGCTGTTCTCGCTGATACTTTTGCCCTCTTTTTCTCGATCCGTCCGTCCAGATGTATCTTTTTTTTTTTTTTCTCGACTCGAAGCAACTCTATCGCAATTTGGCAGTCGAACCAAAGTTGCTCGCCCAGATAGTCAGGCAATCGGGTTGAGCAAGTCGCCTCCATCGATCTGCCACTAAGTTTTCAACTTCCGGCCGACTCTCCTCGAGGTGGAAGTGATATAAATCAACTGCGGATCCTCGGGGAGTTCGTTCCCCTCCCCTCCCTTACATCTTTTCAACCCTTTCGACGAATTAAAAAAATTGGGGCGTGAAATATATATTTTTTTATTTTATGAGCGACGGAAAATATTGTGTTTTTTTTTTATTTTATGAGCGACGGAAAATTCGCAGGTCTGGAATTTCATTTCGGGACAGACTGGAATTTCTCGGGAGTTCGTTCCCCTCCCCTCCCCTCCCCTCCCCTCCCCTCCCTTCCATCTCTTCAACCCTTCCCACGAATTAAAAAAATTGGGGCATGAAATTTATATTTTATTTTACTTTATGAACGAAATAAAAGATTGTTTTTTTATTTTATCAGCGACGGAAAATTCGCAGGACTGGAATGTCATTTCAAGATCGAAATGCACTTCACAGTGAAAAACGCAAGAGCGTCGACAAAACGCATCGAGAATCCAGGAGAGATATTCGAACGACGAGATTGCAGAGCGTTTGTTTCGGTCCGAAGCGAGCGAAAGCGACAAAAGAGGGATGGAAGCCTCCCCTCTCCCTCCAACCCTGGAAACGAGTTCTTTTAATCACGAGAATGGAATCCTCTTCCCATCGAAATATAGAAACACGCGGTGGCTGTCGTTTGCGAGATGGATGAAGCGATCCGAGCGAGATTCGAGTCTCACAGACTCGAATCTCGTCATTGATACGACGAAAAAAAAAAGAAAAAAAAATCGACACTCCCTTTGATATATTTCTTCTCCTGGAGCTCGCGATTATCGTCGCTTATCGTTCGACCGTACGCGAGTCGCCATTGTCCGCGACGCACAATGAACGGGTTAGACAGAGCGAGAAAATACACGCGCCAATATTTATACGGTCGAGTCAACCGCCGTAGGTCCCCTTCGGGGCACAATGGGATATTACACAATGGACGCGGCGCGCGCGCGACAAGTCTCGAGAAATTCTGGAACGAAGAAACGCCTGCCTGGTTCGATTGTCGCGCCTCTCGGGCGATTCGCTCGCGAGAAAAAAAAAATCGCGCACGACGATCGTTAAGTGTGGAACGGGAGACATCGTTGGACGGTTCGGGCTGCAATTAAGTGACAGCTATTGCTTGTTGGTTCGCGCCGATTAATCTCACCAGTCGTATCTGCGCCGTTACATTGTCACTTTGAGTTAACATTTTGCAGTGCCCACGTATTTGATACCAGGACTTTTTTATTTATTTTTTTTCATTGAGAATTGATATGAAAATTGCGATGAAAAAATTCTGGAAATATTTTTAGACCGCGACGATACCGATAAAAATATTTCTTACTGAAAAAAAATGCTTTAAGGAATTTTTAAAATATGAAAAATTATGAGGAAGCAATTTTCCAGGTTAACGATTTTTATGAGATTTTTTCACTTTTTTTTCACTGAAAATTAATACGAAAATTGCGATAAAAAAATTTTGGTAATATTTTTACGTCGCAACGATACCGATAAAAATATTTCCTACTGAAATAAAAAATATTTTAAACAATATAAAAATATGGAAGATAATGAGGAAGCTGTTTTTCAGGTTATCGATTTTTTTTTCGCAGATCTATAGATCGACTCGGGTGGTCCAAAGCGCCTCGGCGATCATCGAGCTCGAGATCTTTCGTTCCACTCGTGAATATGCATCGACCTTCTTTTGTTTCGGTCTATTCGCTATTTCCCCGTTGTTTTGCATCGCGCGACCCGTTGGATAGTCAATGAAGAGGCACTTTGCTCGTCGCGTTTGCATCGAACACAAGCCATCGGAATTTCGCTTGCTCGTCGTCGTCGTCGTCTTCGAATCCGCGCGACTCGACCTCGAATAATTCGTATGCATATGCAACGTCGCCACCGTGTCTCTCGCGTGCAAGAAGCTCCGTGTGGAAAGCTACGGCAGCTATATCTATATATAACAGCGAGAAAGAATAAGGAAAGCAGAGAGAGAGACGGCGAGTTTGTTTTACGGCCGCGGTATCGTCGAGTTCGAGGCACCGTTAACCGTGTGGCAAAAGCACACGCGACACCGGCCGAGTCAGAGTGTCAGCAGGATTTTACCTCCCCTCCCCTTTCGGGGGGAGAAAGACAGAAAAAAAATTCCCCCACTGATTGTGCCAAAATTCCCGGTTTCAGCATTTCTCTGCTTCTTCTGCAATTATCTCCAATTAATTTGTCAAATTCCGATACAATTTTTTTTTTTTTTTATTACGAACGCCTGTAAATTTGATTTTTTTTTAACAAATTGTTGCAGTGTTTTTACTGTTTCGTCTCGTCAATTAATTTTTCAAAAAATTACAGACGTCTCTCGTTTGCGATACAATTTTTATTTTATTTTTATTATGACACTATATGAAAATTTGATTTTTTTTTAATAGACTATTGCAGTGTTTTTACTGTTTCTTGACGTCAATTAATTTTTCAAAAAATTACACGCGGCTCTCGTTTGCGATATTTTTTTTTCTGACACTATCTGAAAATTTGATTTTTTTAACAGACTATCGCAGTACTTTTTACTGTTTCTTGTCGTCAATTAATTTTTCAAAAAATTACACGCGGATCTCGTTTGCAATAGAATTTCATGTTATTTTTATTATGACATAATTTGAAAATTTGATTTTTTAACAAATTATTGCATTGTTTCTACTATTTCTTGACGTCAATTAATTTTTCAAAAAATTACACGCGGCTCTCGTTTGCGATACAATTTTTTTTTATTTTTTTATTGTGACACTATTTGAAAATACTTTTTTTGTAACAGACTATTGAAGTGTTTTTACTGTATCTTGTCGTCAATTAATTTTTCAAAAAATTACACGCGGCTCTCGTTTGCGATGAAAATTTACGAGAGTCGATGGGAAATAATTGGGTAAATTTATCTCGCGTTGTCGCTCCCGACATGAGAATACGGTACATATATGTATATATAAATATGCGCTATAATCGAGTGAGTTTGCGACCGGCGGGATTATTTAACGATAATGCCCGAGCGGCAACGCGATTTCCATCGTCGCTCTCGCTCGGTCTCTTTGCCACCCGGCAGCGAAATCTTAGATCGTTAATGCTCTTTCGGTCGAGCCGACGACGCTGAGAGAAGAATCCCGCGGCGAAAGAGCTTCAGGGACGCCGAACGGTAGACTAAATGGCGCATAATCCACGTCGCTTTATGGAACGGGATTCCCCCGGGTGGCCCTCACCAGGCCCGGACTGCTTCTGCATCTTTATTTTATTAACTCGAATATTTTCAACCGAGTTCAGGAAAAATCGCTTAATGGAAAGTATCGTTTAATAGCGTCTCCGTCGGTGCATGAAAATAATTTTGACTCGAACTTCACGTCGAGTGAAAAATCTGGCATTAAATTTAATTGCATTACATTAAATAGGATTTTTCAATCTACTGTTTATACCGACGATTTTTTTTTTAGAATTTTTATTTAATTTTTTTTTTAATTTACGGTATCGAAAATAAAATTGAAAAAATTAAATAAAAAGAATGCGGATTCAAAGAATTTAATTGCGAGTCCAGAGACACCGAGAATCTCCGATTTCACTGTGGCAACTGAATTTCTCGGCGCGTCTCACCAAAACCGCGAGAGGCTCTCGGGTTCTCCGCACTTTTACCGCACGCGACGCCACCGAGACTCCTCTCCGCGACGCTAAATCGGATTGTCGCGGCGGCGGCATCGGAGTAATACGAGAGGCGAGGTTTTGCGACAAAAAACAAAACAAAAAAAATGAAGGATAATAATATAAAAAAATAAAGAAGAGGCGAGAGACGGAAAGAGGCGAACGAGCGGATCGTCTGTCGGTGCTCCAACAGCTTGCGCACGCGCAGTTGGAGCTGGCGTAATAAGCGATAACAACTTCCGGCGGATGCGCCAGTCAAGAAGCTCCGAAAGCACCCGTTTCTTATTTGACCTTCTCCTTTTTATTTTTTATATTCAATTTTCACTCGTGTAATCATCGTAGCTCGAAATATAAAAATAAAAATAGAAAATGTAACAAACAAATCAATTAAAATACACGAAAAAAGTTGCATTTTATTGTAAAGAAAATAAATGAATTCGGTAGAGATGATTAAACTTATATCTTTTCGATGTAACTTCAATCGAGACTTTGTGTCGCTCGGGAACGAAGACTCTTGGGGATATCGAGTTAAAGGGATTAGGAATTATCGCGAGGAAAAACGTAATCCGCCGTGCCGAGCGACGAACCCGCCGCGCGACTCTTCTTACGGTCAGCGGGTGTATTACGGTCGACCCGCCACTCTGCCGGGATTATCGAGGAATTTAATTCGCGAGAGAGAGAGAGAAAAAGCGATCTCGGCGTGTCCGCCAGATGACACAGACGAGTCGTTCGCCGGTGCTGAGGGAACACGGCTGTTCACTCCCTGACGTTTCTACTAGTCGCTGCCGAACAGCCGTTCCTTTGGCTGTTCACTGCCTGGTCTTTCTACTGTTTGGTACCGAACAACCGAAGAAACGGCTGTTCACTCCCTGATCCTTCTACTGTTCGCTGTCGAACAGCCGTTCCTTTGGCTGTTCACTCCCTGGCCTTTCTACTATTCGCTGCCGAACAGCCGAAGGAACGGCTGTTCACTCCCTGATCCTTCTACTGTTCGCTGCCGAACAGCCGTTCCTTTGGCTGTTGATCCCTGGCCTTTCTACTATTCGGTACCGAACAGCCGAAGGAACGGCTGTTCACTCCCTGATCTTTCTACTGTTCGCTGCCGAACAGCCGACATCCTTTCTACTACACGTCTGTTCACTCGCTGATCTTTCTACTAGTCGCTTACTACTGTGACTGCTGCTTGCTGCCGTTTCTACTGCTGCTGCTGCTTGTTGCCATTTCTACTGCGTCTGCTGCTGCTACTGCCGTTACTACTGCGGCTGCCACCACTACAACTATCGAGCGGAGAACCAGTTGGCAACTCGCCATCGATGATCCGCCGCCGCGGTGTCGATGCTCGAAACTCGAGTACCCCCCCCCCCCCCCCCCGTGTACTGCGCCACCCACTTTCCGCTTCCGTCGTTCTGGTCAAATATATATTTTTTCCCCTCCATCCAATTATCGTGATTTTTTTTTTAACATCGTCGCCTACTGCACTCGGAAAAATTGTCTAGCCATTTTTTTACACATCTTCCAAATTTACGTTAAACAATTCTGACAGCTCTTGATGTTGCAATTGGCACCGATTAAAAATAAATTTACGCGTTAAATTAATACAATTAGCGCGGGTGAAATGAATTAATTGGGGAAAGTCTACGAAATTCGTTGGTAGAAAGCGAAATCTTCACGCACATAAGACACATACCAGTGGAAGAGACTCTCGACACACGCGACTCGCAGTCTTCTCATCGCCGAGCAGCGGCAGCGGCATTTTGCTCGGCGAGGGCGCGAGCTAACGAGCGTATCCGCGTTTCCTTTTCTCTCATCTGTCTCTCGGCGAATAATTTCCAGGCAACGTCTGAGATAGCGAAGCTTCTTCTCCTCATTTGCCCGCGGAGCTTTTGGGGGGGGGGGGGGGGGGGGGGGACAGCAGCAGCAGCCGCATTCCGCGCGCTTTCCTCGTCGCTCGCGCCGCGAGACTATTTCCGCGAAGAGGGCGAACCGAAATTTCGCAGCGAAGTTACTGTCCCATGTTTACGTAGAGGCGATTCGCGTTACCCAGATATGCAATCCGCGGGACACAACACCCGGGGCGGTCGGACGACGACGACGACGACGAGCTTTCTCCGGCTTGAATATATAATTAGTGAGCGAGGTTGAATCATAACTGCGAAAGCTCTCTGTGTTTGACTCAGGCAGCGTTCCTGTTTCCCACAACGCTTCAGCTATTCGCGTCGTCGTCGACGACTCGCGGCTTCTCAGGCGCGCGCGCGCCACATGCGACACTATTAACTCTCGGGGCCTCTGAGACTGCCCGACTGCATTTTCCAGAGCTTGCGGCTCGGTCTCGTGACTCGTGAGTCATTCCCGAAAAATGAATCCGGGGAATTAATCGTCGAGTTGCATTTACTTTTTTTTGGGATTTTATTTTTTGACTCCGGAATTTTATGGTTATTTTTTATTTGGTTTTTTTGTTTCGTTGGGATTTTATTTTTTAACTCGGAATTCTATGGTTATTTTTTTTATTTCGTTTTTTTGTTTCGGTGGGATTTTATTTCTTAACTCGGAATTCTATGGTTATTTTTTTATGAGACTTATTTCCGAAAAATTAATCCGAGGAATTAATCATCGAGTTGCATTTATTATTTTTTTTTTACGTTGGGATTTTATTTCTTAACTCGAAATACTATGGTTATTTTTTTTATGAGACTTATTCCCGAAAAATTAATCCGGGAAATTAATCGTCGAGTTGCATTAATTATTTTTTATTTTCTTTCGTTGGGATTTTATTTCTTAACTCGGAGTTCTATGGTTACTTTTTTTACAAGACTCGCTTGTTTGCTCTCGCATTTACAGTTCTCAGAACTCACCGCAATTTCCTTGAGTGTTCTAATTAAGTCGAACCCGTGGGTTTTGTTTAACACCAGCGGACTTTTGACATTTCTCGAGTGTCCCGTCTTTTGAGAATGTTTGAAACGGCTGCTCGCGCACTGAAATTCAAGCTGCACTTTTGAAGCCCTGCGAAGTGCAGTTTGCTCTCATTTTTTTTTGCAGCCTGTTCTATAAACACGAGAGGTTGGGTCGTATTTTTTTTTCGGAGATGAATCGAGCGCCCGAGGATACGAGTACCGAGAGATACGAAGAAGAAGAAGAAGAAGCCGAAGAGGAGGAAGACGTCGTCGAGGGAAGGAGGAGGACGAAGAGGAGGAGGAGAAGGAAGAAGCGTAATACTCTCGGTGCGCTCTTCTCCCGTCCGTGGCGGAGTCATTACGTCATTATGGAGTTACACGGTCGAATGGCCGACGTGTACAAATTATAGGGAGGCAGACATCGCGACCGAGACCCCGGCTTTTGCCTTCTGCTAACCGCAGAGCAGCTCGCGCGTCGGCGTTGCCGGTGCATCACGCTCGGTGCATCGTGTGCACTTTTGCTGCGCGCCTCTCAACCCCTCCTCCCCCCCCCCCCCCCCTCCCCCACCCGCCCTCCTCTTCCAATCTTTTTCTCTATCTTATTTATTCGACCGCTTCTCTAGCTTCTCATTCGAGGTGCGTGTGCAATAATCGCCGCCCTCTCGCGCCTATCATCATCTTCTCTAATGTGCAATACCTTTATTAGTGGCTGCAGTGAAATAACGAAAGTCAGATCGGAGGGTTTATCGAAATATCGAGGTTTATATTATCGAAGTATCGTAGTTTGGATGATGTTGAAGTTTGCATCGTTGGGATGCAATGATAATAAAAAATAAATTATTCTAATGAAGCCAAAAGATCGTACTGAGTATAAAATATTATTATAACGATTAATCCGTAGCAATAATTTTTTAGAATCGTGAAAATAATTTTATAATCGTTGGAATAATTATTTTTTCAAACTTTTGTTGCGTTCCAAACTTCAGCGTCATGAGTATTGAAATATCGAAGTATCGGAGTATCAAAGTATCGAAACATCGAAACATCGAAGTATCGAAATATCGAAATATCGAAAGCAGTGCGCTGAAGATGTCGCTGCAAGTGTGGAAAGTCGACGCCGATGGCTCTCGACTCGGCGCAGAAGAGTTCATCGACTTCCTCCGCTTGCGTTCTCCGTGTCGACGTGTACGTTCCAACCGAATGAATTACAACTGGCCTCCCTCCTCTCTATACCCATGACTGAGGCTATGCTCTCCTCCGGTGTGCACACGCGGTGTGTGTACGTTCGCTCGTTCCTGCCATTGTACGAATCTCCGTCGGTGGAAAATATGGTGGCTCTGCTACACTTCTGTTTCTCCGCCTCTGTGTATGTCTCTTGAGTGAATAAAAAAAAAACAGAGCGAGGAGAAAGGGGAATCGACTGTACTATAGGTCCATCGAGTTCGCATCGTGTACGCAAAACGCAACACAACACGTGGTGATGTTGCTGCTGATGTTGCTGATGTTGCTGATGCTGCTCGAGTTCAGGTTCTCCACTTCGCCTTCAGGTTCTCCAGTTGGCTTCCAGGTTCTCCAGTTGGCTCGAAAGACTCCGCAGTTGCACTCGACGATCGCGAATCCCTCGTTTTTTTTCCTCCTCTTCACTTCTCTTCAATCTCAGCCAAAGCGGAGCAAGCTCCTAAAATGGTTAAGTTGGCGTAGGCGTCGCCTCTTCCTCCTCTTCGTCAGCTCATTCCTCTTCCTCCTCTTCGTCAGCCCATTCCTCTTCCTCCTCTTCGGTCCTCTTCACCGCTTCGCCCGCATTTTGCCAGCTTCCTCCTCACTTTTTTTTTTTTTTTTTTTTTTTTTTCGAGCGCTGGGGTTAGTCGGGTCAGCGGCGAAGTGGGTTAAGCGCGGTTAAAACAAAAATCTCTCGCCAATTGCGCTAAGGCACTTTAAGGCCTAAGAGGCTTCTCGCAGGTTTCGCGATACGCAGCTATAGTTACTGTATATACGATGTTGATACACGACGACGAGTCGAGAGACTTGCGCAACGATAATCGCTGCGTTGCAAACGAATAGAAACATTTTCCGCAGCAATCTCCACTGAGAAGCTTTCCCACGAGGCGAGGATTAAACGTGGGAGGTTTGATAATTCGCAATTCTTAATAATGACGAAAAATAATCCCTGGCGATAAGTAAATTGTCGGTTATTTAATTTTTATTGCAATTCTTTTTATTTTTGAACTCTGCATTAGCTTTTTTTTTCTTTTTATTTTTCTTTGTCTTCGGCTCGACTTATCTATATCTTTCCGAGTCGTCGGTGCTCACGTTACTTTTAATACGTCATTTGGTTCGTTCGACAAAGAAACCCCACATTATTTATTCGATGGCCAGACTGCGGAGCTGTGTGTACGTTCCGCGCCGTCTGCTTCATCGCGACGTGTCGCTCTGTCCGTTCGTCGTCGTCGTCCCGTGTCGTTACACATCAGACTGCGGTTGGCGTGGCTCTCTCGACTCTTGTGCTTCAGTGGCTTCGCCTCTCGACTCTGCTTTCGCGTTATCAGCGACCACGCATCATCTTCGTCTTCCACCTCCTTCTCCTCCTCCTCCTCCTCCTCCTCCTCCTTCAGCCTTCATTTCTTCCTTTTTTTTCCTCGTCGCTAAAGCATTTCGATCCAATGGACGGCGAATGATTGAAAATGATTTTTTCATCATTTTATTTTTTTATTTAAATTGTCTAGTTTTCCTTTTAATTTTTTTTCCTCCTTCAGCCTTTATTTCTTTGTTCCTTTTTTTTTCCTCGTCGCTAAAGCATTTCGATCCAATGGACGACGAATTATTGAAAATTATTTTTTCATCATTTTATTATTTTATTTTAATTCTCTTGTTTGCCTTACTTTTTTTTTATTTTATTTTACCGCTGCAATTAATGGCAGATTTTGATTAATGAATTCCGAGCTTCAATTCGACTGAAAAAAACGCTGTTGCAGTTCGTTGCGGTCGCAGTTTCAACGTTTCTTCGTTCTGCGACTGCGCGAAGCCGAAGTATCAACTAAATCTCGACAATTGTCGAGCGGTGCAAGAGTCAACCGCAGGAGTAACGAAAATTTTACGAGTCGAACCGCAAAATCGTGGCCGACGTGTCGTGCGGCCGGGCAGTTAAATATTTAACGAGCCGGGAGGCTGCTGCGAGAGTCGACGAGGAGGAGGCTGACTACTCTCCCGTCACGCCGGGTGTGACAGCAGCCGGAGAACTACGGCGACGCTTCGCGTGACCGTCGAGCGTCGTGTCACGCTCTGCCCGCGCGGATCTCTCGCGCCGGGGCT
Organism: Itoplectis maculator; assembly: GCA_964034905.1. NCBI lineage: Eukaryota > Metazoa > Arthropoda > Insecta > Hymenoptera > Ichneumonidae > Itoplectis > Itoplectis maculator. Next base: position 9,833,702 of record OZ035859.1, read on the forward strand.
TCAATTACCGCCGATCTTCGTACTCTTAGGAATTAAGAGCTCGAGGTGCAGCGAAGCAAATGGACGAAAAAAAAAAGATAAAAAATAACTGGAGATGCAACAAGTTGGTGGTTAAAATGTTTCTAAAAAATGCAGCAATGTTTTTTTTTCGTCTTGATGTTTTAAATAATTGCGCAAAAAATTATTTATTGCGACTGCACAATTTTTTTGCGCAGGTTAAAAATGAACGAGAGATATATATGATTAAAAGGTTTCTTTAAAAATTGATGTTTGAAAAAATTGCGCAAAAAATTATTTATTTGCGACTGCACAATTTTTTTTGGCGCAGTTTAAAAATGAACGAGAGATATATACGATTAAAAGGTTTCTTTAAAAATTGATGTTTGAAAAAATTGCACAAAAAATTATTTATTTGCGACTGCACAACAATTTTTTTCCGCAGGTTAAAAGTGAACGGAGATATATATGATTAAATGGTTTCTTTAAAAATTGATGTTTAATATAATTACGCGAAAAATTATTAATTTGCGACAGCACGAAAAATATATAGTTTTGTATTTTTTGCACAGGTTAAAAATGAACGTGAGATACGACTAAAAGGTTTCCGACGTTCGAACGTCGTTCACCCACTTACGGAGAGGCCTCTGCGAAGTGGAAGCCGGGTCCCATACTTCATGGGGCGAGAAATGAAAAATTGCAACTCGTGTCCCCGTCGCGTTTGACACGTTGCTGCGGTTGCTCGCGCGACGCCCGCGCGTTTATTGTACGAGGTCACCCGGAACAAGTTCGGATATAACAAGGAAGATAAGACGAGCGCGGCGGAGCCCAACGCGAAAAAGAGTAGCGCGACATTCCGATCCGTAAGGGACGAATGATTTACGACTTGCTACATATCTCTCTCGTCTTCGTCGTTAGGCACGAGTCGTGCCCTTCTGTTCTGTCGCCTCAAAGTCGACGACTCGTCGCTGCTATTTCTTCGCGATTCTGATTTATATTTTATATCACTTTAGCAAAAATTAGGAAAACAACCGAGTTTTTAATAATCAGGACAACCAATTTTTTTTTAATGTTGAAAACCAATGAAAAAAATTAGGGCAACCAATTTTTTTAATGTTGGAAACCAATTAAAAAAAAATTCGGGCAACCAATTTTTGGCAACCAATTATAATAATCAATAAAAAAAAATCAGACAGCCAATAAAAAAAAATGAAGACAGCCAATTAAAAAAAAAATATTAGGGCAACCAATTTTGAAACAAATTTTCGCCTAAGTAAAAAATTCCGTCCGGCTAAAAATTTCGCTCGACTCGCGTTAGGCACGTAAAACGTTTATACGCGCAGCTTTAATACGTCTATGCACTCGGCTTAGCGTTTCTTATATCCTTAAGTACGCACTCACGCGTCTCTCTCTCTCTTTCTCGGTGCAGGTATAATAAGCGCGGGTTACGGTATTATTTATAGAACGGGCGGAGGCACCGAGTGCACGCGGGGAACTTCTAGCGAGCGGACAAGTCCGATAGGCAATCGAGGCGCAGTGCTCTCGAATGCGCGTGCAACATTCCGCTCGCACACTCGATTTCCACAAGCTCGAGAGAGAGGGCCTGAGTTTTGTGGCTGAGTCATCGAGCGAACGAGAGAGAGTGCAGAGCTCGACTATCGCTGTGCTGCGGACTCTCGGTGCACTCTCTCCCTCGCGGTCGCACGTACGAGATACGTGACTCTTTTCCCTCGAGGATTTTTCGTCCCGCCTCCAACGAAGTCGGGATTCGAGGAAATTCCACCCCCCGATCTAACGATCCTCGATCTTACCGACTGAGCTTCACTTTTCATCACTGAGGAACCCGAAAAGCTTCACTTTTGATCACTCCGGAAAATTTTATTAGGTATGTTGAAATTTGCATCGTTGAAAGTCAATGGAAATAAAATAAAAAAAAATTATTCTTATGAACCCGAAGGATCGGACTGGGATATAAAAAATTATTATAATGATTGATCGTTGTAATACATTTTTTGAATCGTTAGAAATAATTTTTTTTGTCGTTGCATTCCCAACGATGCAAACTTTAGCATCGCAAAATTTTCGACTGTATCATTCCGCCCTTCTGGGATCTGAAATCCGTGATCAGCGACATTCAGGAAAATTCAGGGAAAAATTCTGAAAAGCTCGTGGTCACCCGGAACGTACTAATGAGAAATACCGATAGCGAAACGCGAGAGTCGCGCACGTACACCGCGTACAAATGCTACACTGCGGCCGGAGGCGCGCGCGCGCGACTCCCCCTTGGAAACCCATTTATAATCGTTCCGACCAGACTCCGTGTAACTACATATCGAAGTACGTGAGGCAGAAACATTACTCCATTCGCAATTCATTGGCTTCCGTGCTGCGAGCTTGGCGCGAGGAGCGTAAACGTCGCTCGTTGGGCGGTCCTCGTTATAGGATCTGCATTGATTATTACCGAAAAACGTGCGTTGCTGTCGAATAAACACATTCATCCGACGGATCAATTCCGACTTGGAATAAAAAATATAGTGAATATTTATTTTTATTTTTTATAGTCAACTAGGAACAATTGACGATAAAAAATAAATTGATAACGCGAAACTGATATCCTGTGCTCGTTATCAGTTCCGATAGATTTTTCAAGGGCGGATTTATTATTTTTTAAAAATGTGTTTATGAACCTTTTCGGTGTTTTTCTCAGCTGGGAAAGAAATTCGAGCCGGCTACTTATGTCGACGCGGCGGTCCGTGAGAAGAGACCCTAATACCGCTAATCCCATTAGTCGAACGGAGTCCGCTCGGGAGGAACCAGTTTATTAAAAGGTCCGAGCGAGCAAAGCGGAAAGCGTTATACGCAGGGGACACAAAAGTCGTCGCCAGCGACGCGCGCGCGACGACTTTGTGATACGCATACGGTTCGTCGCGAGAGCCGCGCGGGACAGAGTTAATCACGCTTATGTGATTTTTCGAGGCGTGCTGGCGATGAAGGGTCCGCGATAAGGAAACCCCCCTACACCTTCCCTCCCCTACCCTCCCCCGGACCCCCTCTCGTCACTTTCGAGATCACTGGCCTGATTTAAAAATCTGTCTCTTTATCCGCTGTTCTTTTTTATATTTTTTTTTTGTTCGAATAATCGAAAATTTGAGCGGATTTTTTGGCGAAAATTTTTTTTTCGATTTAACGAAGTTTTAAAACCCTATCCGATGGGAAATTTCCCGCTGATTCCAAATGTGACCGGTTTTTGCCCGAAAAATAAAAATTTCGAGGAGAAAAATGCGAAAAATGTTCTTCACTTTTTGTCGAATTTTAACGCTTCACTAGAATCAATGTAATTTTTATTTGGATGGATGGAATCTAGATTTTCTTTTTGCATTCGAAAGATAACTCTTCAAGGAAGAGAATGCCGCGAGGCAGAATGCGATATCTCGATTTTTTAATTTTTTGCAGATTTTCAAAGTTGACCCTCATGAAACGAAATTTTTTGCAAGGGGTACCCCTTGCCGGTTTTTTGGGCGAAAATTTTTTTTTTCGATTCAACGAAGTTTTAAAACCCTATCCGATGGGAAATTTCCCGCTGATTCCAAATATAACCGGTTTTTGCCCGAAAAATAAAAAATTTTAGGAGAAAATCGCGAAAAATGATTTTTCACTTTGTCCGAATTTTAACCCTTCACGAAAATCGATGTCATTTTTTTTTGGATGCATAGAATCTAGATTTTCTTTTTGCATTCGAAAGAAGACTCTTCACCGAAGAGAATGCCGCAAAGCGGAACGCGATATCTCGATTTTTCGATTTTTTGCAGAATTTCAAAGTTGACCCTCAAAAATCGCAAATTTTTAGAAGGGGTACCCCTTCAAAAAATTTCGAAAAAAATCGAAAAAAAAAATTTCGATTTCGCAAAGTTTAAAAACCCTATCCGATGGGAAATTTTCCGCTGATTCCAAAAACGACGGATATTTGCCCGAGAAATAAAAAATTCCAGGAGAAAAACGCAAAAATCTATTGTAAAAAAAACAAAAAGTTGACAATAGTTTAATGCACTTTCTGCTTTCAGTCCCGACGGCCGTAAACCATCAGATTGCAGCGTAAACACGGAGGGAAAAGCTCGTGTCCCCGCCAGGCTCTTCACTCTATATAACCTCTAAGTGAAGCAGAAGCAGCGGCAGAAGCAGCGACGTTAAAGTGCGCACGCCTCGTTTATCTATCCAGGTTACTATACGCTACTCCCATATATATATACCTCGACGGTATCTACACGGTTCTGCGGTGTATTACGTGCTTCACGAGGCTCTCTCGGCAAAGCGGCCAAAGCCGTACGGAAATCTCATAGCGCACGAAACTTTGGTACAGGCCAACGATGCATCTGTATGTGTCTGTCTCTGTGTTTGTGTAAACACAAACACAGAGACGCAAAGCACACACGTATAGAAATATACGTGAGTAGGTAAAGCGAGGGCGAATAAACAGAGAGCCGAGGCAGAGGTAATATAACTCGCGTCGTGCCGAGCCCGAAAAACGACGACAATTTACGAGGTCGCGCGAAGCGAAGGGCGTCGAGAGGGGGGGGGGGGGGGGGGGAGAGTCAGTCGAATTTGCAAACGAGCGGAAATAGTCCCCGAGCTTATCTTATCAGTGATACGCGACTCTATTACGTTTCTTTGATATCATTCAATTTGACTGAATTATTTCACCTATTGTGAAATAATTTTTTTTATCGAATAAAATTAAAATTTAATTCAATGTTTCGGCGAATCGTTTTTTTTTTGCGACTCTATTACGTTTCTTTGATATAATTCAATTTGACTTAATTATTTAACCGAGAAATATTGTGAAATAATTTTTTTATCGAATAAAATTGAAATTTAATTCAATGTTTCGGCAAATCGTTTTTTATTATTTTTTTTTTTAACCGAGAAATATTGTGAAATCATTTTTGCCAGATCTACGATTTCTGACAATCAAAACGACAAATTTCTTTAAGAGATTTATAGCCGGTGTATCATATATATCTGTTATATATCTGTGATGTATTTTGAATACATTATAAAATATATTTTCGCATATACTTTATTTCCGTGCGGGTCTATTCCAATGAATCTCGCATTGTCGATCTTCACGTGACGGATATAAAATTGTGGGGAATGAATCGCGAGTTTTATGGCTTCGCATCGCATCCGGCGTTCTTTTACGTTCGCCGCCGCTGCTGCAGCCGACGACGACTGCTGCGCCGAGAGCGAAGGGAAAGGGTCACGAATAAAGCGTCGAAAAGACGAAGTCGGGGAGCGAATATCGCGCTACGGATAAATCACGTATGATAAATCAGTGAATCTCGTACGTGGCCTCCGTACGCTCGTCTCGCTCCGTCCTCGTTTTCTCTATATATTCCCCATACACTCCGCCTACCCCCGTTTACGTTATGGAACGTGCGCCGGACCCCCGCGGGACGTGAATCTCAATCCCCGATAGTCGCCGACCGTCTGAAATCCGACTTTCTCCGCGGAGGAAAATTCGCGGGAATATTCAATCGTGTCGGACGGAGTCGATCGATCTCGCGGGTCAAAGTTCGCGAACCGCTCGACGTGTTCCCCAGAATTGCAATAAATTGCATTATTTTTTATCGCTTCTATTTATTTCCATAACGATAAATATCGTCACGATATTCGTATTAAAAAAAAATAAAAAACATTATTTTTTTTTATTATTACGATTATTATATGCTGATTTATTTTTCAGAATTTTTATTTACTTGTATTACACGAAGACTGCTAAATTTCACATCCCTCATTTAACGATACCAAAAAAATAAAATAAAATAAAGGCCACCGATAAAATTTGCTCCTGTCCCGAGCCCTAAATTTAAAAAAATATGTATATTAATTTTTCATTATTATGATTATTATATGCTGATTTATTTTTCAGAATTTTTCATTCACGTTGACTGTTAAATTTCACGTTTCCTACTTAACGATACCAAAGAAAAAATAAAAATAAAGCGCCACCGATAAAATTTGCTCTTTTCCCGAGCCCTAAATAAAAAAAAATATGTATATTAATTTTTCATTATTATGATTATTATATGCTGATTTATTTTTCAGAATTTTTCATTCACGTTGACTGTAAAATTTCACGTTTCCTACTTAACGATACCAAAAAAAAAAATAAAATAAAGGCCACCGATAAAATTTGCTCCTTTCCCGAGTCCTAAATTTAAAAAAAAATGTATATTAATTTTTCATTATTATGATTATTATATACTGATTTATTTTTCAGAATTTTTCATTCACGTTGACTGTTAAATTTCACGTTTCCTACCTAACGATACCAAAGAAAAAATAAAAATAAAGCGCCACCGTTAAAATTTGCTCCCGACGCGAGTCCTAAAGTGTTTAACTTACGGTCGTTGGGTCCCCGCGTATAAAAACGTGCGATCTGTATCGTCGCTGCGACTGCCTCGAGTAACTGTAATATTCCTCGAGACTCTTCCTCGACTCCGGGCGTGTGTATATAATGCATATGTATAGGCGCCCGGTGTGTAAAATATGGCCGCGTGGCCTCTCGAGCGTAAAAGTGAGTTACCGGGATGCCCGGAGACGTGCCACGGAACGCGCGTCCTGTGTACTACGTTCCCGCTCGTCGCGGGCATCGCTCACTCTCGGAGGGCGAGAGAGGGCTCAGGGTCGCCCGGACGGTTCACCTGCTGTTGCTTCTGCCTTCTGGCTGCTCTGTATATACACCGTCGGCTCTGCTCTACAGGCATAGAAATTCAGGGCGTGTCGTCGCACGTGTTCAGACGTGACTGCCCAATTAATTCATTTTTCTTTTTTTTTCCTTCTGCCTCTTCTGGTTCTCATTCTTCTCCTCTGCAGTAACTGGGTCGCAGGTTCCTATATCTCTTATCAGGGAGGCTACTAATTTTATGGCAGCGAGTGACGTGAAAATGGGGAGATAAAAAAATGCCATGTGCTAAGTTGTTTGCTGCTGCTGTTTTTTTTTTTTTTTTTTTCAGTCAGCTGAGACTCTGAATTTGGAGCTCCTATTAAATTCTAGTGAACTGAAATACATTTTTTTGAATTGAATAAAATTGAAGTTTTATTCAATATTTCGGCAAATTCTTTTTTTACGATTTTTATTTTATTGTCACGATTCACTATATTCCAATGTATCTCTTATCAGGGAGACTACTAATTTTATGGCAGCGTCGACGGCAGCGAGTGACGTGAAAATGTGAGATAAAGAGTTGTTTGCTGCTGCTGTTTCTTGCAGCCAGCTGAGACTCTGAATCCGAGAGCTCCTATTGAGCAATTCCGGCTCGGCTCGCGTGCATTCAAATTGCCTGCAGTTTTCGTTACCCGAAAGAATATACCAAACACGCTGCTGCTGGATGACCGGATTAGATCTGGCACGCTCGATTGTTTCCACTGCTACCGATACACGTGCGCCAATTGAATTTCGTCCGTCGATTCAGATACCAATCGGACACTCGCAGAAAACGTTTCGCCGAACGCTAATCGTTTGTGCCGATCGTTTTGCTACTTGTCCGCCGCCTTTGGTTTATCGACGTTTCTCCTCATTATTTCATTCGCTTCGAAAAAAATTTCGCTTCGTAAAAAAAAAATAAAAAACAAAAAATTAACCGCAGTGAATCATCGAATTGCAGCAAAAGTGGTTAATTGTTTCGCCAACCAGGATTTATAATTAACACTTCGCTGCCGTTCGAAGACAATGACGTTATTTATCCGGTCGAGCCTCTCTCGTTGCGCGCGCGTGCCAAATTAATTACTTAATTTTTAATTAATCGACCAACCGAGAGCTGCGAGGCTCGTTCGCAACGCTCTGATTAATTGCTTCCGCTTAGCCTCATGATACAGTAACCGATTGCATCGTTGAAATATTGTGTATAAATATATATACACGTGTAATATATATATGGGCGAATTCATCACTCGTCCCACTATATTTGACATATTTTCATTGCATATGTTACGAGCGTTGAATTATTATTATTATTATTATTATGTTTATTCATCGGGAATACGAGTGTTGATTTTCCCGGATTGTTTGTGTTTCAAACGAGCCGACGTATCGAGCCGTTCGAAACGAGTCGAAACCTCCATCACCTCCCCCCCCCCCCCCCCTCCCCTCCCAATTCCAATTCCCCCTCCGTCATCCCCTTTTATACACCGTTCCTTCACTTATTTACCAACATGAGAGCCCCGAGGGCTGCGAGTTCGCTTTCGGTTCGCGCAGCCGTTGTTTTTGCACGCGATATATATATATATCGCCTATCGCAGGTTGCAATCCAGCGACGCGGTTAACAAAACGCCCGAAAGGCGGGGGACTAATTAGTTGCCGAATGATTCAGTATTTTTTTGTCGCAACTGCGAGGTTTTTTTTTTTTCGAAATCCAAGATTTTACTTCAAAATCGCGAACAAGCGAATCGCTTGTTTTTATTCCTCCGCAAAATTTGTTTAATGATTGAGTATTTTTTTCCCCAACTGCGAGGATTTTTTTTTTTTTCGAAATTCAAGTTTTTACTTCAAAATGCGAACAAGCAAATCACTTGTTTTTTTTTTCGATTTTTTTCGCTTGTTTTGTATTTGATTGTCAATTTTTTCGTTCACCCGTTCGCGAAGCTGGTTTTTGCATTTATTTATTTTTTACATCGTCATCGCGTTTGCAAATATGTTGCGGGTCGCCCTCGGGGAGAGCCGGAGTGACGTTACACGAACGGATCGTATCTCGGTTTGCGCAACGATGTATATACATGTATATATATATATGTGCACTGCGGTGCATCCGTTATACGCGGGCCGCTGGGCGCGGGGGTGGCGACCGAGTCCGGGAGCAACACAACACAAGTAGTTAATATGCATGCGCGCCGAGCGACGAGACTTAATTTGCATTACGTATACGCGGAAGCCACCCGCGCTGCCGCAGAACCAGCCGCACGAGTCTCCCGGAGGCAACGAGCGCAGCAACCGCCACCACCATTGGCATCAGCGTCACTCGAAGTGAACGGGGGACTGCATCGGTGTTTTATTCCCACCAACCCCCCTCACCCCTCATTCGTATCTCTTATCAGTTGAGCAAAAGCTACAATTACATCCCAAAAATCTGCTAATTTCGTTAGCCCAAAAAAAAATAATAACAAAAATTAATCAGCCAATAAATCGGTGTAATTAAAAAAAATATATTTAATTAAATATCCCTTATTAAAAAATGCATCAGCGTCACTCTCATTCTTATCTCTTATCAGTTGAGCAAAAGCTACAATTATATCCCAAAAATCTGCTAATTTCGTCAGCCCAAAAAAAATAATAACAAAAAATAATTGCCCAATAAATGGGTAGAACTAAAAAAAAATATTTGATTTAATATCTCTTATTAAAAAATGTTACCCAAATGATATTCGAAAAGTCTACTGGAATTGATATAAAAAATATATATTACCTAATAAATTAATGACCCAATAAATCAGTTCAGTGAAATTAAAAAGTGTATTTATTTTCCCTCATTTAAAAAAAGGCTACAAATGGCTATGCGAAATGACCGTCGGACCGTAATCCCGTTGTTCCGTTTGAAAATTCAATTTTCTCGGCCCGAGTCGCCGACGATTAAGCTCGTACACTGCGGCGTGTTGTACCGTACCCCGCCAATTGAAATTCTAATTCCCCCATATAGCCTGACACCGAAGCAGCCAGCCTATGTTTCACCCTCGTGCACACGGCGTTCCCGTCCCTATGCATCCTTCGCTCGCTGCTGCAACTGACTCATCGTCGCTTTCTGCCGGTGCAGAGTCTCGCGTTTTTCCTGCGGGCGTTTCTCCTTCCGCTTCGCTCCCGTCTGCTGACTCGCTATGCTCGCGATTCTCCGCGTTCGGAATCGGCGAAGGGAAAAGAGAGGGGATGAAGGGGAAGAGAAAGAGAGAGAGACATATTCAACGAAGCGTTAATGCGACGCTAACGAGCGGACGAGCATGAGCTCTGCTGCTGCTGGCGTCGCGCGGCTGACAAACACGCGGGCAGAGAGTTTACAGACCGCCCGGCGCGGCTTCTGCCGCGTTTGCATCCTCGCTCCGTGGGAGACGAGACGAGAATGAGGAAATTGCTCGCGATATGCGGGCGAACTTTGTTTGATGGAAAATAAAAAAAAAATGAAAAAATAAAAAAATGGCTCGTCTCCTTTAGGTCAAATGGCCCAAAAAAGAGAGGGTTTTCTGGCTACGGTAAATCCATTCTCAAGGATTGATAATAATAATCATAATAATAACTCGACATTCAATTAAAAAATATAATTGAATGTCGAGTTATTCGAGGAAATGAAAAAAATTAAAAAAAAAAAAAATTGATCATCTTCTTTACCGTCAAATGGCCCAAAAAAGACAGATTTCTGGCTGCGGTAAATCCAATCTCAAGAATCGATAATAATAATAATAATAATTCGACATTTATTTCGAGACATATTTCCTGTGAAAATTTAATCCAGAAAAAATATACATATAATATTATGGCTGGTATTTTTCGTAGGCGAAAAATCGCTTTCAACCGGAAAAAAATTCGGAAACGGTGAAAATGTTCCGCTCGTCAATGAACGTAATAATAATAATAATAATAATAATAACAATAATAATAACAGGAGTCGTAGTTTTATGCGAGAAACGATTGAAAGGAAAGAGCTGCGGAGTCTATCGACTCTGCAGTTGGCACAGAGTTCCACAAAATTCTGTTCGCTTTTGCCAACGAGTTAAGGGGGTAGAGGGGGGGAACCCCACCGGTACTTGGCTTCCTCCCTGTGTGCTCTGGACCATCGCAATGACTCAGTGAGAAAACGTTTCTCGATTTACGACGCCGAGACCCGGAGAGAGAGATTTTCAGCGGGCCGTTCCACTCGGCGCTGACGGCGCCGCGCGGAGGATAAAATTTCGCGCGGTGGAAAAACGCGCGGCAGCAGACTGCAGAGCCGAGGAAACGACCCGGAGCGATATTGTGCGACTGTGGGAAAGAATCGCTCGGAAACTTTGCCACCTCTTTGTCCATTTTGTTGAAACGATTCTCCACATTTCATTTTGGTATCATTTACTCGTTAGTTAAAAAAAAAAAAGATCTTCAAAAAATATCGTTCACTCGTTCGTTTAAAAATAATAATAATAAATCCGACTTAACATTTATAAAAAAAATAAATAATAATAATAATAATAAATCCGACCTAATCATTTATTAGTTGGTTAATGGAAAGAAAAAAAAACCTTCAAAAAATATCATTCACTCGTTCGCTTAAAAATAATAATAATAAATCCGACTTAACATTTATAAAAAAAAATAAAAATATAATAATAATAAATCCGACTTAATCATTTATTCGTTGATTAATGGAAAGAAAAAAAATCTTCAAAAAATATCATTCACTCGTTCGCTTAAAAAAAATTCTTAAAAAAAATAATAATAATAATTCCGCGCCCGGTGGTCGCGTCTATTGACTCGTGAAATCCGCCTTAACGGCGGCGTTCGATTCTCCTCGCTGTGGGAATCCTCGCGGGGGACTTTAACGATCCTTCCGTCGCGTCAAGAGTAACGAGTCGAACGGTGCAGGAGGTGGAAACTCGATTTGGTTGGCGATAGCCGAGCAGTCGCCTCGTCGCGCGCGGCGCAAGGTGCGCTGACCTATCGCCGCGGCCTCCCGTCGCCGACAGAGCAGCAGCCGCAGGATCGTAGACAACGCGGGCGTCGAGGTCCTCGCGCTTCGAGCGGATCAGCGCAGCGCAGCAGCACCAGCGACCCCATCGCTGCTGCTGCAGCAGCCACCGTTGCACTCTCGTTAATGCCTTTTTACGATCCCGTCCAGGAACGCGACCGGTCCCCGGTGCAACGTACCGAGCAATCTTTGCCCTCACCAAACCGAGGAAACGATTTTGAAGTTTGCGTTGGAATGCAACGAAAATTACAAAAGAAAAAAAAAAAAAATGTAATGAGCCTATTCGGTATATACAAATTTATTACAAGGATTATTCGTTATAATAACATTTTTTAGAATCAGAATAATTTTTTTATTAATTTTCGTTCCATTCCAACATTTTCGTAAAATAAAAAAAAAATTATTGCAATGAACCCAATATATGGTATTCGGTATATAAAAATGTATTATAAGGATTATTCGTTATAATAACATTTTTTTAGAATCAGAAAAAAAAATTTATTTTTTATATTCGTTCCATTCCAACGATGTAAACTTCAACATCACAGGAAACGGGCTCTTCGACGAGACTGAGACTCAGACCAAGGAAATGGGAAAAAATTGTATTCCGAAAATCGTCGAATGTCCTTTGAATTCGAATCGCGCCGAGATTTTTCGTAGCGACGCAACCAGACGTCAAAGCGCCTTCGATATTATATCCGCAACGCGAGTGAAATCGAAAAAGGCGTTCGTCGAAAAATTGCGAAAAAATATTGGGCGGAGAGCAGCCGGAGGAACAGCCGGTCCTGAAACTTCAAAGATTTTTCCTGCCCGGAGTACAAACGAGCCGCGTGAACGCGCAGTGCCCGTCGACGTCGCTGTAAAAATAAACCGAAGTAAAATATTACGCTCGCAACGCTCTTTCACTTCTCTTGCGCTTCTTTCACGACGATTTTTCAGACTCCTTCGAGAAATTCTCCGCATGGAATTAAATTAAATTCGAAATTAAATGACATAGAATTTAAAAAAATTATAATTACTAAAAATATAATAAAAAGACTGCATTTCACTGTTGCTAAAAACAACAACTATTAAATGTAATAAGTATATTAAAAAAAAGGAGCAAGAAAATTTATGATTCTCCTAAGAAATTCTACGAATGAAATTAAATTAAATTCGAAATTAAATGACATAGAATTTAAAAAAATTATAATTACTAAAAAAGATGATCAAAAGACTTGCATTTCACTGTTGCTAAAAATAACTATTAAATTCAATAAGTATATTAAAAAAAATGGAGCAAGAAAATTGATGATCCTCCTACTTAAACCGAGTTTTCTCTCTCGTCGACGAGCAAAACTTTCCCGATGGAAACGCTGAACAAAAGATGCGATTCGTTCGGCGAAATTGAGAGAAGCGCCTGGTATAATTTTTTTTCCGCCAGTTGCACGGCGAGCGATTCGCTCTCGCGTGTGGAACGAGGCGATAATTAACGTCTCGGGCCGATCACGCGAGAATCGAGTACGAGAAGACGTCGTCGTCGTCGGTCGTCTCTTCTGCTGCGGTGAAAGTGCGCGAACAACATGAGACGCGTTGCAGGAATGAGAGAAGCTAAGGCAAAGAGGTGGGAATAAGTGTACCGAGGGATATTCGAGATTTCGAGAGCGTAATTAAATCGTCCTCGGTCTCGTCGCTTGAGTCGGAAAAAGGACGAAGAAGAAGCGAAGAAAATAAGTGACAGGTGGCCCCCTTTTTGTGTATCAAATATTAAAAGCGCCGACCGCGAATCACGTTTCGTTTCACAATTCGTTTTAGGCTCAATCATAAAAATACAAATTATTTAATATTAATAATACAAATTATTTCTAATATTTAATTGGCACTGTTTACATTGGCGAATTAGTGAATAAAAAAAACGGAGATTCAGAGAAAAAGTTGTGTTGCAGAAAAATAAGTGACAGGCGGCCCCGTTTTTCCGTATCAAAGCCGCGCGAGGCGATAAATAAAAACGGTATTTGAAATCGCCGAGGAGGAACTCGGCGATACGATACGCGTCGCTCGCAGCGTGCGGCTTCGGCCTCTCGCAGCGAGGAAAGTGGGCCAACGCGGTAGTAATGAAATAAGCGATAAAGTGATTACCGAGCAGAGACGGGACAAGGCGACCGATTCAGTTCGGCCGATAATGTCAGCCAATCGGCGGGAGGCACCCAAGCCTCATAATATTCCAAACCAAACCTCTACTATTTTTTTAAGCAAAAAAAAAAATGTCCTATGAGAACTCCGCGCTCCAATTTTTAGTCAGCTTTTCCGAGCAAAATTTCCACCTCCTTTTGCCAAATCGTTTTGACGACTAAAGCGATGATAATCAGCCAATCGCGGAAGCGACCCAAGCCTCACAATATTTCAAACCAAACTTGTACTTTTCTTAAGCGAAAAAAAAAAAAAAAAAAAAAAAAAAAAAAAAAAAAAAAAAGTCATATGAGAATTCCACACTCCAATTTTTCGTCCGCTTTTCCGAGCAAAATTTCCACCTCCTTCTGACGAATCGCTTTTGACGAATAAAACCCGAGAAACGCCGAGCGCGACGTTCCAGGCGATGATCCGTCACTCGCGAATCTCGCGCGGGAAGCTCCGTCCGGGTGACCAGTCAGGAATTTGGATTAACGACGGCCTCTCGGGGCACCGAGTCGTCTCGATGAGCCAGTCGCAAGTCGCTGCTTCGTCCCTCTGCACACTTCGCACGAATCTATTCCGGGTGTTACTGGGAAAACGAGCGCGCGCGCGCGGTGCACAGCCGGTTGCACCTCCTCCAAAGTCGTCTTCGTCGTCGTCGTCGTCGTCGTCGTCCGCATATCCCAGCTTCGGCACAGATGTAGTTACACGCCGTACACTCTATTATATAAATACCTACTCGAGACGCGAGGAGAGACCGAGTGGCAAGTGGAGAGAGAGCGAACGAGAGAGAAGAGAGAAGAGAGAGAGAGAGAGGTCGTTTATTTCGTACTCCGGATCCGAAGAGCCCTAAGAGTGAGAAGGAGAAGGATAGCGAAGAGAGAAAGAGTCGTGTTGACCCACCCAAAGCGCGACTCGAGCCTCCACCAAAGCCGAGAGCTGTGCTAATTGCCAATACGAAAAGTTTAAGTCGTCGGAACGCCCGACGACTCGATGGGGACACATGCGAAAATTTTCTCGCACTTCTCCTGCATCGCTGTCCACATATATAGTACCCCTACAGTACCTCGTATGCAATACTATATACATATACAGGGTGATTCAGAATGTTTTTGTCAGCCGTTGAGGAAAAATAGTTGTCCATCTTGGGAACAAAGTTACTTAGCCGTTTTTCGTAATTCGCAATATTTATTTATTTACAAGCATTAGAAAAAAAAATTAACCAATGGGGACAAATAAATGAATGAATATTTAAAAAATACTATTTATTTGTAGTATTTATAGTATTTTTTAAATATTCGTTTATTTATGTTCCCATTGGTCTACTGGTTTATTTATTTATTTGTTCCCATTGGTCTATTTTTTTCATATTTTCGATAAATAAATAAATATTGCAAATTACAAAAAACGGCTGAATAATTTCGTTCCCTAGGTGCTTAACTGTCATTATTCAACGGCTGACAAAAACATTCTGTATCACCCTGTATATAGGTGTGTGTATATTTCCTATGGGCATTTTCGTTGTATACCCTTCGCAGTCGTCGCTGCCAAATTCTCTCGTCACTTCCGAGATTCCCTCTGTGTACGTCGACTCTCGACTCTCGACTCGCGGTGATTCAGCCAGCAAGGCGCGTAAACGTTGCGTGCAACCGCGAATTCCAAGGCACATTACTGTAGCATCCCTCCTTCCCCCTTTCCCTTCGCCCTCATTGGGGTTGCAAACTTACTCGAATTTCCCCTCGCGACTCCCGACGACGCGATTGATGCCCCGCAGGAATTCCTTCCGCGTAAATGTTATTCTCATCCTTACCTGAAATCAGAAAAAAAAAATTGCTATGAATTTTCGTGCATTATCATTATTAATATTATTATTATTATCGCTTTTTTAAATTATTCGACAGATATTTTTTAGAAAGAAAAGGAAAATTGCTATGAATTTTCGTACATTATTATTATTATTATTATTAAAATTATAAAAATTATTCGACAGATATTTTTAGAAAGGAAAATTGCTATGAATTTTCGTACATTATTATTGTTATTATTATTAAAAAAATATTCGACAAGTATTTTTATTCGCATTATTTTGATAATTAGTTCCTCGACAGATATTTTTATTCGAATTATTCTGATAATTAGTTCCTCGTTACGCGATTAAAAAAAAAAAGAAAAAAAAAACGTGAAAGTAAATAATTGCAGCCGCAACAACAATGTAAGGCGCGACGACTCTGTACCGTAAAACGTCGGACGAGTCTCCTTCTCGTTTCCTCGTAACGCGGTGGAAGCAAAAAGCGGTGCTTCCCGGGAAGTATATAGCACTCGGGGGGGGCTCTCGGAGTATATGGAAGTGCGTGCTGCGCGGTATCGTCGAAGGGAGAAGCGAGAGCGCTGCTGCGCCATATAGCGCGAACCTGCGTCACAGAGTTCGTTTACCCTTCGCTTCTTCTTCTCGCAGCAGCAGTCGAGTGTCTTTAAACCCCAAGAAAAATTGTGTTTCCTTCGATTTTTGTGAATCTCGCCTTCTTCGATTTTTCTGAATCTAGGCTTAAATTTTTCTGAAGCTCGCCTTCGATTTTTCCGAATCTCGCCTTCGATTTTTCCGAATCTCGCCTTCGATTTTTCCGCGATTTTTCGAATCTCGCCTTCGATTTTTCCGAATCTCGCCTTCGATTTTTTCGAATCTCGCCTTCGATTTTTCCGAATCTCGCCTTCGATTTTTTCGAATCTCGCCTTCGATTTTTCCGAATCTCGCCTTCGATTTTTTCGAATCTCACCTTCGATTTTTCCGAATCTCGCCTTCGATTTTTCCGAATCTCGCCTTCGATTTTTTCGAATCTCGCCTTCGATTTTTCCGAATCTCGCCTTCGATTTTCCCACAATTAAATACTACACTACTATCCCGAATAAATATGCTGATTTTTATTTTTCAGTTTTCGAGAATAAAATCGGCGATATTTCAACAGCTTATTTATTTCGCTCCAATTAACATTCCGCATCTTCGGCGCGCGTCTCGTCCGCAAATGCAAACAGGCGGGGAGAAGTTTCTCGTGTCAACCCGGGTGGACCACCTTGCCGACGAAGGCCGAGCCGAGCCGAGCGAGACGCGAGGTCTCAGCTCCGGTGCATCGAGTCGCGATGCACCGGAGCAGCGACGCTGCTGCAGCAGCAGCAGCAGCAGCAGCAGCTGATGCATGCGGCACAGCCGGTCGCGTTGGTTCTGGTTGCGCGACGAGAGCGACGAGGTGGCTGCTGCTGCCGCTGCCCGTTTCTTGCCGAGCCGGTGCGTTCGCTCGATCGAGAGTCGCGGGGTGAATGTGTATATAAAACGTGCGCACGCACAAACACTATAAACACGCATGCGCAGCAGCAGCAGCGTGCGAAACACACTGAGCGAGAACGCCGGGGACGCCGACCTGTCTGCCGAGTTGCGACCGGCGACCGGCACAGCAGGCAAACCGCGCGCGTCAAGCAGCGAGATCTCGACCTTCCCGGAGCTCTGAGTCGCCGCCGCTGCTGCTTTATACGTCCCACAGTCGCGGCCGACGTTTAACAGGACATTTAACTCGGCGCAGCCGAGTGACGACATCGATTCGCAGTCTGCGGAAATTTGTCGAGCGCTCCTCTCCGGGAAACGTTTTGATTTTTTTTTTTAATCGATTAATGCGAAATTGTGGAGAGAACGGTTTTAGTGGAGTCGGCGGAATAGTTGGTGAAATAGTTGGCGGAATAGTCGGCGGAATAGTTGTCGAAATAGTCAGCGAAATAATTATGTTGAAGATTGCATCATTGGAAAGCAACGAATTTTTTTTTTATTTTTCTAACGACTCCAACATTATTCTAGCGATTGTAAAAAATTATTATAACATTATTATTATTACTATTGATCGTTATAATAATTTTTTAGAATAGCTGGAATCATTTTGGAATGGTTAGAATTTTTTTTTTTTTTTTCGTTGCTTTCCAACGATGCAAACTTTAACATAATGCGAATTCGTCGTCGAAATAGTCAGCGAAATAATTATATTAAAGTTTGCATCATTGGAAAGCAACGGATTTTTTTTAAATTATTCTAACGATTCGAACATTATTCTAGCGATTCTAAAAAATGATTATAATGTTATTATTATAACTATTGATCGTTGGAATATTTTTTTAGAATTGCTGGAATCATTTTGGAATCGTTAAAATTTTTTTTTTTAATTTCGTTGCTTTTCAACGATGCAAAATTCAACATAATGCCAAATAGTCGGCGAAATAGTCAGCGGAATAGTGGCGGAATAGTCGGACATATCAGCGTTATCAACGTATGCAACTGACGCGATCCGACTGCAGTGCCGTATATATTCGCGGCGCCGTCCTATCTCCGGTTTCGCGTGCCAATTTCCATGCGCCGCCTGCGTTAAACGCTGCGCCACAGCCGTGGATCATCTCTCCCACGATGCGGGAGACGCGATCGCCACCGAAGGGATGGAGATGGGCGGCGGAAAGGGGGGGAAGGACAAGATAAATCGAGTTACGGATAATCCTCCGGGCGTTGAGAACGACGGAAGCGTCGTAATAGCCTCGAGTCGAGTCCCAAGAACCACTGAAATCAGCGTTGGACATTCGAGACGATTTTATTTTTTATTTTTTATTCCACCTCTTTTTAATGTTTCACACCTACGATTTTTCAGTCCTATCGTAAAATGTCCGAAGTGTCGAAAGTTGACGATTGGGGACAAAAGTCGTGAAAAGCCGACGGTGAAAAAAAAAAAGAGTCCAGACGTCGGAGGCACCTTTCGAGGCTGATGGCTGTGGTTCATTCAAGAGGAATCCTTTTATGCCGCCCGAAGTGGTCGGTCGTGTTCGTCCCTTCGGTCTACGGATTCTTTTGTCGCTCGAGACACCGATCGCAACCCGCTTTTCGTTTTCCCCATCGTCTCGTCATCCCGATCAAAAGCGTCGCGGGCCGTTAAAAATTCGTCTCGAAGAAATTTTCCAAGCATTCGTCTGGCCGATCGATACTCTCGAGGCGAGGCGGATAAAAAAAAAAAAAATGCAACGACGAGCCGAGCCATCGATCGGTCCAATTAGTCGACCCGAATTCTTCCCTCGAGTCGCCTGGTAAATTGGGCCGCGTTTCCTACCGCAAAGTGCGATAAGCCTTCAGCTCTGACCTCATTTTCGACGTTCCACTATATACCAGAAATGCTATTCGCATATTTTTTCGGTGCAACAAAAAAATGCGAATATTATTCCAACGAAACCCACCAAAAAATGCGAATTTTTCGGTGGGATAGGTCAGTGGATAAGCGTCAAGTGGCTCTCCGCGTTTTTCTTGCAGCGAATTTTTCGCATCAAACGAACCAAAGCAGCCAAAAAAAAAATAAACGAACAAAAGTTTATTCAAAGTAACAACCCAATTATGTCTCAAAGCTCGGAAAGCTCAAACAAGCGTCGAGTCCTTTCCAAGGCTTTCATGGTTTCATTTCAGGGGAATCCCCGAATTCGCCTCTGCATTTACTGTATTTTCGCGTTACAATTTTCAACAGTGGGGACTGGGTCAGTGGTATCGCCCGGTGGGTGGGTTTTCGCCGGTGTTACGAGGCGAATCCCGGTTAGCGCATCCGAAACGAAGGTTGCCGCGCACATTTCGAGCTGCTGCTGCACATGCACGAGCACTGGTCTAGCTAGGGGAGGGAGGGAGGGGTGGGGGGGATGCACCGGGTATGCATGCGCTGCTCCCTAGCCCCCCCCCCCCCTGCTCCCCGAGAAAGGGGAGGGGGAGGGGGGACGGAAGCGAGGTAGAAAATCGATAAACCTCGCTGGCGAAGGTCGAGCCTGGCTTCCAGGACCTCGGCGAGAATCGCTCCTCCCTCTTCGTCGTCGCTCGACGTCTGTGCAACATATTTCAAACGCGTTTTCTCCACACACAAAATATAGGAAAAATCACTGTACTTTTGTGGCAGAGAAATATTCCAGAATTTTAGCGATTTTTCTATTTCCGATTTTTCGATTTTGTTCTATTTTTTCTTTAGTATGGGAAAAATCGCCAAAATTCCGGAATTTTTCTCAATTGCCAAATGAGTATAGAGATTTTTCCCATACTCGACATATGTAATAATTTTTCTATTTCCAATTTTTCTATTTTTCGATTTTGTTCTATTTTTCTTTAGTATGGGAAAAATCGCCAAAAATTCCGGAATGTTTCTCTATTACCAAATGAGTACAGTGATTTTTCCTTTATTTTTTTTTCTCTTCGGGAATCCACCCACAGTTCACACAAAAGCCCTGACAACCCTCCTCTGAATGTACACCGAGCTCTCCCCTCTCCCCCCTCCAGTCTCTGTCTCTCTCATCCCCTCCCCCGCCGACTTTCGGGCGAATGCAGCGGAGCTCCGCAATTGAGTGCTTGCAAAATTCAGCGAGCGAGCAAAAGGAGGGGAGGGGGAAGGGGAGGGGGTAGTACCGGTGGCCCACGACCCGAGTGAAGTCATAGCTTCGCGATTGCAATTCCTGCTCGGCTCGTTTAATTTGTACGAAACGCTCCGGGTCCCCCAAAACGCTCGGGAACAGTCGTCGTATAGCTATATACGAATACGTTCCCCTTTGGAATTCGTGGCAGCGACTCGCGCGCGACTTCCTGGATATTTAATCGTTGCCTGCGAATGGAGCTTTGATTCAATCGCGAGTGAATCAGGGAAGAGAGGGGGAAGAGTAGACGGCGATGACGTGAATAGGAGCGACTCGAGAATTTGGAATCAGAGCTTTTGACCTATGACAAAAAATTACTCGGGTCTCATTATTTCGTAAAAAATATCGTTTGGAGGGTGTTTTTTTTGTCGGAGGCTGCGAAACATCGATCCTCGGAGCTGGAAGCCTCGGGTCGAGGGTCAATGTTTCCCGCACGGTCAATATTACGGTTTCTCGTCGGAGCTTCCAGCAGCTTCCAAGGGTCAAAATGTTTCGCGACCTCAGCGCTATTCAGGAGATTTCAGGGGAAAAATTTGGCGAATGTTGAAGTTCGCATCGTTGGAATTGCAACGAAGAAAAAAATAAAAAAATTATTTCCAACGATTTACAAAATTATTCCACCGATAAAAATGTATTACAACGATGAATAATTATAATAATTTTTATATCCCAATAAGATTTATTCGGTTCATCAAAATATTTTTTTATTTTATTTTCGTTGCTTTTCAACGATGCAGACTTCAATATAATAAAATTGGTCAGATTTTTGCGAAAACAGAACATGTCCAGGAAATTGAAGCGGAGGTGGCGAATGTTGAAGTTCACATCGTTGGAATGCAACGAAGAAAAAAATAAAAAAATTATTTCCAACGATTTAAAAAATTATTCCACCGATAAAAATGTATTACAACGATGAATAAGTATAATAATTTTTGTATCCCAATAAGATTTAGTCGGTTCATCAAAATATTTTTTTATTTTATTTTCGTTGCTTTTCAACGATGCAGACTTCGATATAATAAAATTGGTCAGATTTTGGCGAAGACAGAAAATCTCCAGGAAATTGAAGCGGAGGTGTCTCGTAATAAGGTCGTTGAATTCTGCATGAGGCGTTTTGTTGCAGACGATGGATGGGAAGGAGGAAGGAACGAGGAAGGAAGGAAGAGAGGAAGTCCGCAGGTGCCAGCGCGGAACGCGCAACTGCGCAACTGCGCCCTAATATTATCCTAACAAGCTCATAACCATGATTGGACGGTTCTTCGCGGAGGACAATCGCTTTGATCTCGCGCAAAGTGGAGGCAGCAGCAGCAGCAGCAGCAGCAGCCGCTCGTTTCTTATCCTCATCGAGGATCTCGCGCATCGAGACGCGTGAGGTGACTGAGTAAACTGCCAGCGAAATTGCCTCTCGCGAATTAAGATCGCGACGATGACGACGACGGAATTTTTTTCGACACGACGAAGGCTTCCGTATTATTTTGCAATTTTTTTCTCGCTTTTTTTCGTCGTCTGAGCTGAATTTCTGTAGCGATGAAAATAATGAATGAATATTTGCCTCATTAATAATTAATTTCCGAATCCTTTTTTATTTCTGCAATTTTTGCGATGTGAGCAATTAATGATTTAATTAATAATTAATTTCCGAATCCTTTTTTATTTCTGCAATTTTTGCAATGAGAATAATTAATGATTTAATTGATTATTAATTGCGGCAGGGAAAAATCACCGTCAGACAGATAATCATTTTCGTGGGAAGCGATCGTCGATTGGTTTTTTGTTGTCTCGATTCTCAGGAAGTCTCGGGACACTCAGGAAAAATGATATTAGTGTCGGTATTTCCTTTCGCTCGGTTGCCCCTCCAATGGCTACGCGTGAAATATTCTCAGCCGTCATGTATGGGCGTCGCCGAAGGGCGAACGCCAGGGATCCATATCCTCTGTTGTATTTTCGTCGGGGGCAATTGTTTCTCATAAGCCGGAAGCGGTTTGCTCTCACCGCGTTTCTCTCTCCGTTCGCCAGAGACACGGAGACCGCATCCGGCGGTCTCATCGCCTCGGAAAAAAAAATTACAAAAATCTTCCCTTCAGTCCAAGGTGTTTTTTTTTTATTTTTATTTTTTATTTTTTTTTATTTTTATTTTTTTTTTTGAGCGTCGATACACGAGTCGCGCCGGAAGTCGACAGAGTCTTCGGGTTTGAGTGAAGTGTCAGTCTCGAACACTAATTTGAAATAGATTAACAGAGGGTGACCCGAAAAGGGGTTGAAGCTCTGGTTTTCCCAGCGGTTAAGGGGCACGTGACTTCTTAATAATAGGGCGAACGCCCCCCCCCCCCCCATTACCCCCTCGAAAATCTTCAAAGAAAATCGTTTAATGAAACATATATCACTCTCCTATTTAACGAAATAATAAGTTTTCCCATAAAAAAAAAATATTAACCGCAAATAATTTTTTTAAATTCGTGTTAACGTCGCTCGAGAAGCTCTTGGTGTATTATTCTCAGCGTTAAAGAGGAAAAGGAACGTCGTGCGGGTACCGCGAGAGTGCGCAAATGGCTCGGCTCAGGGGGCTGTTAGTTCCGCCTTGACCAGAGATAAAGGAGAGAGAAAAAAAAAAGAAGGAGGAGAGGAGCTAAACGGTGGGGCGAGGCAGAGGAGTGAAAAGAGAGAAGGAGAAAGGAGAGAAGAGTGGGGGGGGGGGGGGGGTGAGATTTGCGGGTGTGTTCGACCTATCCAGGCGTGTCTCTCACTTAAGGCTTCGGTTACTCTCAGTGCGTCTGCGACTCGACTGCTCCGACACATCGACCCTCATTTTGTCTGTCGTCCGCGTTTGTCGCGCACGAATTATTATTCACTTGGAAAGGAAACCCGTTGTGTGAGAAATATCGACTGACTCGTCTCCCTCCTTCGTCTCCTTCGAGGCGGAACGCGATATCTCGATTTTCCAATTTTTTGCAGATTTTTATAGTTGACCCTCAAAAATCGCAAATTTTTAGAAGGAAAAAAATCGAAAAAAAAAAAATTTCGATTTAACGAAGTTTTAAGACCCTATCCGATAGGAAATTTCCCGCTGATTACGAAAATAACGGTTATATGCCCGAGAAATCGAAAATTCAAGGAGAAAATCGCGAAAAATGATTTTTCACTTTTTTCGAATTTTAACCCTTCGGGAAAATCGATGTAATTTTTTTTTGGATGCATGGAATCTGGATTTTCTTTTTGCATTCGAAAGAAGACTCTTCAACGAAGAGAATGCCGCAAGGCGGAACGCGATACCTC
Organism: Itoplectis maculator; assembly: GCA_964034905.1. Lineage (NCBI taxonomy): Eukaryota > Metazoa > Arthropoda > Insecta > Hymenoptera > Ichneumonidae > Itoplectis > Itoplectis maculator. Next base: position 9,857,275 of record OZ035859.1, read on the forward strand.
GATTTTTCGATTTTTTGCAGATTTTCAAAGTTGACCCTCAAAAATCGCAAATTTTTAGAAGGGGTACCCCTTGCCGTTTTTTCGAAAAAAATCGAAAAAAAAAATTTTCGTTTTAACGAAGTTTTAAAACCCTATCCGATGGGAAATTTTCCGCTGATTCCAAAAACAACGATTATATACCCGAAAAATCAAAAATTCAATGAGAAAAATGCAAAAAACACAGAAAAAAATTCTTTTCCATCGGCGATATAAATATAGAAATGCCCTTTGGGTTCTCGTCGCATTCGAGGGCTCGTGGGAAGGTTTTTATTTTCGTCAGCTTATGGGAAGCTTTTTATTTTCGATCGCGTCGCCGTATCTCAAGGGTAGATACAGGGCCTGATCTGCCTCGATGATGCAGCAGCCACCGATGCACTCTGGAACGGTGCACCAGGCGCCTCTCAAAAACGCGCCACTCGCACTCTGCTATATTAAACCCGAGTGCGGATCGTCTTTTAGATCATCGTACCCGGTAAAAACTGAATAACCTGGGCCGAATAAAAAAATAATAAAAATAGCGTTTCGCCCGATCTGCAAAACTGGTTCAGTTGTAACCGCGCAGCACGTGCAACGCTCCTCACCAGTCGATTTCGCTCGGCTGCTGCTCGGTGCGGTCGACTTAGCCGCGCGACGATGCGTCGGCCGCGTGTTTCGCACGTGCGCGCAATAATTCCAAGCCGCGTATAACAATGCAAACACGTGTACAGAATGATTCAAAATGATTTGACCAATTTACGAGTGGCGAGACGATCGCCACTTGTAAATTTCTCGTTATCTCAAAATGAAACCGGCGCGAGGGAATGAGTAATTGCGGCAGGTGCGACGAAATTACTCGACGACCAAATTCGAGAGGCAGGTGCGTCCGCTTCCGGAGGAGAGAAAATGTTCAAGCCGCTTCCTCGACGGAAACGGGATCCTCGCTTATTTTTCCCAGTTGGGAAAAATAACTCGCGGGTGCTCTTCGCGGCGTTGTTTGTCGAAGCTGTCGGAGCGTAAGCGCGTTTGGGTTGGGGTAGGTTACGGACTCGATTTAGATGACGAATCGTTTGGGGCTGGGAAGAGTCTGGGATATTCGGTCTCCCAGGCTGAGTCAGTACAAGTCAATTTAGTGCATGAGATTTTTATTTTCATGTGATTAAATCCTGTAATAATAATAATTATTATTCTTCCTGTAATAATAATAATTATTATTATTATTACAGTACAAGTAAATTTAATGCATAAGATTTTTATTTCCATGTGATAAAATCGTCGCAATAATGATAACAATCGCAAATAATGTAGATAATAATAATAACAATAATAATAATAATTATTATTATTATTATTCCAGTACAAGTAAATTTAGTGCATAACATTTTTTATTTCCATGTGATAAAATCCTCGCAATAATGATAACGTAAATAATAATAATAATAATTACACGTATTATTATTGTGATAACATGAAATAAAATATCTCCAGGTCGTCGGCTTTTCGGACACGAATTAATTAATAATAATAAAAGCACGGCAGAGGCGCTTCACCTGGGCTCGAATAATATTTCGCCGCCGTGTTTTACTCTGCGAAATCGTAAATTCGAGACCACCTGGGCGGCTCCGGCCTCGGGTTTTATTCGCGAATTTTGTACTCAGACAGAGAGGCCCCGGTGTAAAACATCGTCCGTTGCTTTTTCCGCCATTTGACTGCGCGCGCACGGAGAGAGAGGCATTTTTACGTTTGGACACGCGCGGAATTCGCGAGGGTCTCGTATCGCGTCGTGGCTATCGACGCCGCTGCGGCGATGTTCGCCTCCTCATTCCTCCGCACGCAGCAACGACGGCTCCCGATCCGCATCCCTCCTCCCCCCCCTGACTCTCCCTCCCCCGGAGACCACATCAAAGAGGAAGGCAAAGTACCGGGAATGAAATTTCTCCGCTCGACAGAGAATGAACGGCTCATGTGCAGAGCTGACCCGGCGAGCAAGCTGACTCGCCTGTCGCCACCGCAGCGGATCCGCTCCGGGCTCTCCGGTTTCTCGCTTCCTCGTTGCTGACAAACGCAGAAAATACTGCGAGCCTTTTTCCCCTTTTTTATTTATTTTTATATAGTACGAACTGCTCAGACAGCAAATGAATTTACGCGTTACCAATTTCAGTATTTCGCGATTTGCAATTTTCGGTTATCGTACAAAAAGCCACCAATTCGTTTTTTTTATAGAACGAACTGCTCAGACAGCAAACGAATTTATACCAATTTCAGTATTTCCACGATTTGCAATTTTCTGTTATCGTACAAACAGCCACAATTTTTTTTCAATTTTTTTTTTGTTTTTTTAATAGAAAGAAGTGCTCAGACTGTGAATGAATTTACGCGTTACCAATTTCAGTATTTCGCGATTCGCAATTTTTTGGTTATCGTACAAAAAGCCACCAATTATTTTTTTTTTTTTAAAGAACGAACTGCTCAGACAGCAAACGAATTTATACCAATTTCAGTATTTCCACGATTTGCAATTTTCTGTTATCGTACAAACAGCCACAATTTTTCTTCAATTTTTTTTTTTTTTTTTATAGAAAGAACTGCTCAGACAGCGAACTAATTTACGCGTTACTAATTTCAGTATTTTTCGCGATTTGGCAATTTTCGGTTATCACACAGCCACAATTTCTTTTATTTTATTTTTTAATAGAACGAACTGCTCAGACAGCAAATGAATTAACGCGTTACCAATTTCAGTATTTCCGCGATTTGCAATTTCCGGTTATCCTACAAACAGCCACAAATATACAGACACAGGCAGCAGAGAGAAGCGCAGGTAGAGGATATAAATCGCCGAGCAGAGAGACTCCGGAGAGCCGGTTGCGGTCGCGGGTTTCAGCGTTTATACCCCGGGAGGCATTTGTGGCCATTAATGAGCCGCGCGCGCGCAGCGGCAGCGGCGGGCCCGCGGTTAATTTACGTTTGGGACGTCGAACCCCGTCAATCCGGCACGTAATATTAATTAGCGGACCTCGTCGACGCAGGATATCGTCCGCCTCGTTTAGCCGGCAAAACAGACACGTTGTATCGCGCGTGCGCATGCGCGGCGGCAGTGCAGTTATCGATGAGCATAATTATCGCTTTATTTGCATCCTGATATTCTGAATCAACTACCTGAGCCTCGGCCATTGATTAGAAAAACGTTCAGGTTCTCTACACATATACATATATATATATCCTCTCTTAATCCTCTCTTCAGATTTCGATATTCGACTTTCAGACGTTCAAATTTGCATCGTTGGAACACAACGAAAAAAAAAAAAAAAAAAAAAAAAAATTATTTTAACGATTCCAAAATGATTCTAGCGATCAAAAAAGTCATTATAACAATCAATCGTAATAATAATAATGTTACAACTTTTGAGAATCGTTAGAATAATTTTTTTTTCTTTTTCGTTGCTTTCTAACGATGCAAACTTCAACATAATTGACTTTCGATGTTACTTTTCAAGAGAGGAATATTATAACAATCAATCGTAATAATAATAATGTTACAACTTTTTAGAATCGTTAGAATAATTTTTTTTTTTTTTTTCATTTTCGTTGCTTTCCAAAAAATGTCAACATAATCGACTTTCGATGTTAGTTTTTAATAGAGGAATATTATAACGATCAATCGTAATAATAATAATGTTACAACTTTTTAGAATCGTTAGAATAATTTTTTTTTTTCATTTTCGTTGCTTTCCAAAAAATATCAACATAATCGACTTTCGATGTTAGTTTTTAAGAGAGGAATATTATAACAATCAATCGTAATAATAATAATGTTACAACTGTTTAGAATCGTTAGAATAATTTTTTTTTATTCGTTGCTTTCCAAAAAATTGCAACATAATCGACTTTCGGTTACTTTTTAAGAGAGGAATATCCTCTGTTTACTTAGCCCCGAGCTCGATTCTTGCGATTCAGCTGCTAAAGCCGCTTCCCGAGAAACTCGGTCTGCGGGTTTATCGACGCGACTCGACGCGCCTCGGCCTCATGAATGGAAACCCCGGCGACGTTTCTCACACACAGCTCTACCCGAAAAGTGCAACGATTCTTCGACGCCGCTGCTACGTCGCCGATTCCGTGCGAGTTGACGATTGCGCCACGCGTCCGCCTCTATAACTGTACCGGTCATTCGAATGTCTCTTTCCTTCACTCCCCTCTCTCTCTGTCTCTGTCCCTCTCTGTCGCTCTTTCGCCTCAGTCTCAGTAAACGTGTGTATCACAGAATGAAACGCAAAGTGGGCGCCGAGGACGCAGAGGGCGAGCGGAGGGCAAAGCGACGACTCGCGGGTATCGAACGACGAGGACAGTCAGAAGAAAGAAAAAGAGAGAGAAGAGAGAGGGAAAAAGAGAGAGAAGAGAGAGGGAAAAAGAGAGAGAGAGAGAAGGCGTTGAGTGGAGAGCGACGAGGCTCGCCCGAAGCTCGACGTCTTCTAAACTTAGACGCACCTCCGCATAACTTTGCTCAGCGAGGAGCAGCAGCAGCAGCGACGGCGACGAGCGGAGGCGTCTCACGCGACGCTCGCATCGTCGTCGTCGTCGGTGCATCTTTTTCTCGCTTCCTTCATACCGTTATGCACAATGCGCGAACGGGACACGTGTAGCTGTTGCTTATTTTTTTTTACACTTCGGAGTCAGGAGTGATTTATTCCCGATCGATCACACGAACCGATTTGGCCTTGGCGTATTAAAGCTCTTTGCTCTGCTCTCTTTTGTATCGATTGTCATTCAATTTACGACTGTGTCGCACATTCAGCTGAGGGAATTTTTCGTTCGGACAGCGAATTGTGAGAATTATTGGCTCGATAAAGGGCATCGAATCAATATTTTTGTTAGAAAAGCCTATGATTATTATTATTATTTTTCTTTTGATTATTATGATTATTATTATTATTTAACTTTAATACTAGTAGTATTATTATTATTTTAATAATAGTATACTATTATAGTATTATATTATAATAGTATTATTATTATTAAAATAATTTTTATATTTTATATTTAGTAATATTATAGTAGTAACTTTAGTAGTATTATTATTTTAATAATAATAATAATAATAGTAATAATAATAATATGACATGGACCTGACGCGTGAGAGCTGCATTATGATTATTATTATTATTGATGTTTTCGTGAAAAAGTAATAATGCTACTAGTATTACAGTTAATAGGAAAAAAAAAGCTTTAGTGCATCGTAATAATAATAATAACGTGAAATGCACCTGACACTTGAATAATATATGTAAAATAAATACTCGTGTTTATATTCCCTAATCAGTGTTTCACCTAAACGTTTGCTATACATCTTCCGGTGTAATTAACTTCGACGAAAGGGGACAGAGTGCTTCGATTTGACAAACGGCGATACGTAAATCATCGTTAGACAAATACAAGTAGTGATTGCTCACCGTTTAGAAGGCTTCCAGCGCCGCTTCAGCACACCGAGCATGAAGACGATGAGTCCGATGAGGATTGCCAGGCACCACCGGATCTTCTCGTCACTGCGAATAAATCCACCGACAAACTCTTCGCGGCGCACCAACGACGAACACCTGACGTCTCTTATCTATTGTTTCCAGCGAATAATCCGTCGCCTCTTCTCTGACTCTCTTTTTTTTTTTCTCGCGACTCTATTTTCCGGCTCGGAGGATTAATTCGACCCTTTCGGGATTTTCAGATTTATCGGTGCACACCCCCACAATTAACTGTAGTCACAACACAGACTTCGACATCGTTCGGCTCGCGTCTTCGACTCGTCCATCTCCTTTCCCTTCTTTTCTCTCTTCCGTGTATTTTTTTTTTTTTTTTCTGGATTTAAGTCACCTCGCTTATCTCATGGTTATCATTATGGATCGAAGGCTGATTCTGCGAAGAATGCGAAAAATTTCGTAAGATTTTTTATATATTTATAATTTTACAGCTAAGGATTAATTAAGCATCCCCCCTCCCCTCCCCCCCTCGCGAATTTTCCTCCGGGAAAACTTTCTTATCGCGGACACCTTTCTTATTGGTTGATAAGAGACGAAAATTTAGTTACAACGAAATAAACGTTTCGCAACGACGCGAAAAATTCCGTCACGCGGTTCGCGCGCGAAATTCGCGGCAAACTGGGCGACTCGACCGGCGGGAAAACCGTATAAATCGGCCGGTTCGATTAATCCAACGATCGTCGTGCGCTGCTCGAGCGATAAATCTCTCTGCGCACGCGCTCTGCAATTATCAGCTGAAAGCCGCGCGATTTTTTTTTTTTCATACAATTAAGCTGCGCGCGCAAGTCTCAACGGATTCGACGATCTTTCGGCACGCGCCGCGAGAAATCGGCGCTGCTTCTGCGCACGCGCGAAACGAAAATAGCGTAAATTACAGGATCGCGAGATGCGACTGAACGAGAGGCGATCGGACAAGGACGTCGACTGTCGCGCGCGAACTTCTCAATTCCAACTGCCGGTTGACCTCCGCGGGAACGATCGCTCGATCGTTACGATCGCGGATCGCGAGAGATCGATGTCTTATCTTATCCCCAGGATCGACATACGATTTTATTTATTATTATTTCGTTTTTATTCACAGACGCTATTTTATGCGAATTTTTTACGTGCATTTTATTATTATTATCATTATCATTATTAATATTATTATTATTATATATTACAAGATCGACATACAGCGATTTAATTTATTATTATTTAGTTTTTTTTTCACAGACGCTATTTTATGCGAATTTTTTTACGTGCATTTTATTATTATCATTATTATTATTATATATGTTACAAGATCGACATACAGCGATTTAATTTATTATTATTTACTTTTTTTCACAGACGCTATTTTATGCGAATTTTTTTACGTGCATTTTATTATTATCATTACTATTATTATTATTGTTATTATGATTTTTATGATTTTTATCGAAAATCGTCGCACCTTGATATCGAGTTGACGTGTTTTTCGGGTTTATCGAGAATTTCGCGAGTCTCGAAACGAATTTTTCGTTGCCAATCGTCGCACCTTGTTTATTTGTTAACATCGAGACAGTCGCGTTGGGTTAATTATGCGGCTTTAATACTGTGAACACGACTGAAACGCGGAGAAGCGACGAAAAAAGCGTACGATATATTTTGTTTCTCGAATGGGAGACGAATGGCGGCTCACGAACGCGCGGATCGAGCACACCGGCTGCTCGCCGAGCACCAACTAAACCGACGGGGGACGGCCTGCTGCGCAGCGGCGGCGGCGGCGGCGGCGGCGGCGCTCGCGACGCACGAGGTTCTCTTCCCCGTTCCGGCTGCGGCGGCGCTGGTTCGCCTCTCTCGGCCGGCTCTCGCCCCCTGCGCTAGCCAGGCCGGAACCAGTGACGGCGCGCGAGACCCGAGCTCCCCCGACTCGGGAAAATATCATTTTTCAGTCGTTGTTCTCAGTGAAATTATTATTATTCTATCATTTTCATTTTTATGCAACGAATAAGGAATTATTGATATGCAACGATTAAAATTATTGTCGCCGGAGAAGCAAATCGCCTTACGATGAATAAATATGGAATCCGAGTCGATTATTTTTATTTTTATTTAATTATTATTATTATGTACCTTTATTATTGTTATTTTTATTTTATGCAACTAATAATGAATTATTTATATGCAGCGATAAAAATTATTGTCGGCGGAAAAGCAAATCGCCTGATGACGAATAAATATGGAAACCGAGTCGATTATTTTTTTTTTTAATTTTTATTTTACGCAACGAATAATTCATTATTTATATGCAGCGATTAAAATTATTGTCGCCAAGCAAACAAATCGCCTTACGACGATTAAATATCGGAATCGAATCGATTATTTTTATTTTTATTTATTTATTATTATTATTATATCTTCATTATTTTTTTTATGCAACGAATAATGAATTATTTATATGCAACGATTAAAATTATTGTCGTCAAGCAAACAAATCGCCTGATGAGGAATAAATATGGGATCCGAGTCGAGCGAAGATGTTCCTGATGATTAATTCAGTCGTCAAACTTCGGAGACGAGCCGAGGAGACTTCGCCGACGACGGCGTCGAGAATACACCGGCGAAAGGGTCACGGCCCTGACACCTCGTGCGAAGGAGGGACAAAAAGACACCGCGCCGCGGATTTCTATACAGTCGACGCGTCGCGGAAGGATCTCCGACGTTAATTAGCGCGTCGAGCGATCGAGTCGTGTGCGACACCAGACGATTGTTCGATCGGTCACAGCTCGTTCGTTTCGTCGCGACGTTCAATCCGAGACAACCCCTCCGACGAATCGGCCACCGTAATCCACTAATCATATTGGCGATAACAGCGATTCAGCACAAAGCGCGTTTTTCATTGTCTCGCATTTTACAGTCTGTCGTCGAGTGTAGTTGACTTTGTCTCGCTGATAATTCGCATGTCATCAGGATCTTCAAAAAAAATCGGTATCGTAATAAAAAAAAGAATCGCAGAAGCGATTTTTAATTCAGAGTTGCAGTTTCTAAGCTGGACATAAATGTAGAGAAGTAATCCTGTCGTATATAAATTTTTATTCAAATTAAATCAGGATCTTAAAAAAAAAAAAAAAAAAAAAAAATCAGAATCGTAATAAAAAAATCGTAGAAGCGATTTTTAATTCAGAGTTGAGTGAGCTCGACATAAATATAGCGAAATAATCCTGTCTTATATATATTTTTTTAAATTAAATCAGGATCTTGAAAAAAAAAACAATCAGAATCGTAATAAAAAAAAATCCTAGAAGCGATGTTTAATTCAGAGTTAACTGAACTCAACATAAATATAGCGAAATAATCCTGTCCCATATAAATATTTTTTTGCGGCTCCCGCAATTTTTATTCAATATTTTATTCTCGCCGCGCTTCATCTTCTTTCTCTCTTTCTCACCTTCGGGCTGACCCTGAATACTGGGGCGGCGCACCTCTCGACTTAATTACCCCGCGGACGGAAGGAGCGCGCGGCAATTGGTTTCCCGGCAATTGGTCCGAGCTCCGAGTCACCCGGCTACTCCAACATTCCTCCTCTTCTCGTTCGTCGCTACTCCGACATTCCTCCTCTTCTCGTTCGTCGCTACTCCGACATTTCTCCTCTTCTCGTTCGTCGGCTGCAGCGAGAGCGACGAGCGACTAGCACGACCCCTGCGAACTTTTGCTTCCGCTTTCCTTCGCCGCTCAGAGCTTCGATCGATTTTTCGTTTCACCCCTCTTCACACCCTCCCCCCCCCCCCCGCCTTGCTGCACCGGGCGATGCAACGCGAAATGCTGCGCTCGCGCTCTTCCTCCTCGCGTTACGTAACGTCGACGTTTTCGTCTCTTCACTGAATTTGCGAAGAGAGAAAAAAAACCGTTTGCTGTCCTCGAAAAAAAAAAAAAAAAATCGTTGAATGTATCGAAGAGCTCGGATCGTCTCTTCACCGAATTTGCGAAGAGAGAAAAAAAACCTTTTGCTGTCCTCGGGAAAAAAAAAAAAAAAAAAAAAAAAAAAAAAAAAAAAAATCGTTTAATGTATCGAAGAGCTCGGATCGTCTCTTCACCGAATTTGCGAAGAGAGAAAAAAAAACCTTTTGCTGTCCTCGAAAAAAAAAAAATAAAAATCGTCGAATTTATCGAATAGCTCGGAGCATTATGTTATTAATAATTGAAAATAAATTGAATTCGCTCGGGATTTAATCGGAAACAGTTGTCGAGCTGATAACTCATGGTAACTCATTCGAGGAACGTGAGTTACCTGCGAAATGTCAAAAATGAACGTACGATCGGAGTCGACGCGTTTCTCCCGCTCGGAAAATCCATTGGACGACGCTCGGTGCGTCGACTGTGATAATCGAGGGAGAATCAATTATGTCCAGCGACAGGTTTATCGTTCCTGGCCGCTCCGACCGACCCTGGAGACTCTCGATCCTCGTATTTTTTTTTTTTAAGGGCCTGAACAGAATGTTGCGGCAGAATGTGAAGAGGCAGCAGCTGTGGTTGACTATCGGAGAGACGAATCGCTCGACGCGGGAGGTAAACATCGAACTTGCGTCTCACTCGACCCCCGCGGCAACATAGAAGACATAATTCCTGTCGAATGAATGAAACGAAATGAATCATTCGGCCTGCGGTCAATTGTGAATGCGACTCGGGAGGCAATAAAATCGCTTAATTTGTGTTCCCGACGGTCATTACGACTTTGGGTCGAGCGTGCAACTTGGATTAAAGTAGTCAAAACGATTTAGGTCCTCAGGACCAAATTCTCAAAAAAAAAAATAGGACATATTTTTTTTTTAATATTATTTTAATCAAAGCCCATTTTGCTGAATAAAAATGGAAAACGAACTGACAGCTTTCACATCGCACCGATTGTCTTCATAAATTTTGTACTGATATCGACTCAAATTCGAGACTCAAAAGAATATGACAATTTTTTTTTTATATTATTTTAATCAAAGCCCATTTTGCTAAATAAAAATGGAAGACGAACTGACAGCTGTCAAATCGCACTGATTATCCGTGTAAATTTCGTACTGATATCGACTCAAATTCGAGACTCAAAAAAATGACAATTTTTTTATATTATTTTAATCAAAGCCCATTTTGCTAAATAAAAATGGATGACGAACTGACAGCTGTCACATCGCACCGATTATCCATATAAATGTTCGCACTGATATCGACTCAAATTCGAGACTCAAAAAAATAACAATTTTTTTTTATATTATTTTAACCGAAGCCAATCTTGCTAAATAAAAATGGACGAACTGACAGCTGTCAAATCGCACCGATTGTCAGCATAAATTTCGCCTATCGACTCAAATTCGAGACTCAAAAAAATTACAAATTTTTTAAATATTATTTTCGAAGCCTATCTTGCTAAATAAAAATGGACGAACTGACAGCTGTCACTGCACCGATTGGCCGTCTAAATTTCGTATCGACGGTGGGAAACCTCTGCAAAGAAGCTGAAGAAGAGGGAAAAGAACCGATGCGAGAAGAATGGGTCAAGTGGACGGTGAGAGCACCCTCAGTCCCTTCTTCCCCCTCCCCCCCCCCCCCCCCCCCACTCGTCTCGGATAGCGCGGCGAGAATAATAAGAATGCATCTCTTGTCGCATCTCCTCAGGTTGTCAGCCTCCCTCGTCATCTCCGCCTTTCGAGGAGACCACCACTAGTCTTCCTCCACCGGCTTTTTCATTGTCCCCAACTTCTCCACCGAACCCACCGACTAAAACAAAAATAAAAAAAAGAGGCGGAGAAAAAAAAGAAAAAAAAAATTAGCTGGGAAATGGAACGGATAAATCGCGTTTAGCGGTGCGATCGGTTTCCGGTAAACCGGATCGGCCACGGTTCTCGACTCAGCTCCTCATCGGCATTAGCATCTACTTTGTTTCCGTCGCCAGAAGCCGCTCGAATCAATTCGAGGAGTCCGCTTCGGTCGTTCTCGTCCCAGTCGACCGGAAATTGATCCGATCGGGTTCAATGGCGGAGTCCGGAGGCCGAACGGCTCCGATTACACGAGACAAAGGCTCAGGTTGGGAACGCGAGAGGAATTCGTAGAAGCTAGACGAGTATTATCAATCTGTTTTACCGACCGAGCGAGACTGAATTTATTATTCGTAAAAAGTAATTTCTGTTTGATTCATCAGGCATAAAAATCGTCGGAGTTGTTAAAGTGGAGGCTCTGATTGCGTTATCACGCTTAGTCGATATCACTCTCGTCGGTCCAGAGTGACCCCGAAACTTATGCAATTGTCAATGTAACATTCCAACTCTGTCTGTCGTTTCGGAGTCATTCGTCGAGTCATTCGGGATTCAGCGATGAGCAACGTGAGTTGAAATTTCTTTTTATATTATTTTAATCGAAGTGGAGTTGAAACGAATGGAACGATAAAAATTAATTTTTTAAAAATTTGTTATTAATGCGAATAATTGGGTGAACCCCGAAGAAAGCACCAATCGGAGATAAATTGTGGGGCGGACGTTTCACGGAGGATGTGGATCATCGAATGGACGAGCTCAACTCGTCCATCGACGTGGACAAACGAATGTACGCCCAGGACATTGAGGTGAGCAGTGAAAGGAATAAAAATAAAATAAAAAAAATTATTCTGACGAACCCAAAGTAATCATTTTTTATTTCTTATTTTTTTTGGAACCAGGGAAGCATCGCTTACGCCAGAGCATTGACCAAGGCAAAACTGTTGCGTGAAGACGAAGCGATTCTCATAATTGATGGGTTGAAGAAGGTAAGCAAATTTCCACGCGCATTGCTTTATCTCTGAAATAATTTCTTTTCTACTCTTTCTGTGGCATTGAATGTGCAGATTAAAGTCGAGTGGGAGGAGGACCGATTCGTTCTGTGCTCGACGGACGAGGACATCCACACGGCGGTGGAAAGAAGATTGACGGTATTTCATTATGAATTAATTATTAATTAATTAGGATGAGAAATTGATTCACCGTTGCAGGAAATTATTGGTGGTAGCGTGGCGGGAAAATTGCACACCGGAAGAAGCCGAAACGACCAGACGGTCACCGATACGAAGCTTTGGCTCCGAAAAGCCATAGACGAGATGCTGGCTACGCTTTTGCGCGTTATCGATAGCTTCGTTGATCGAGCGAATCGCGACAGGACGACATTGATGCCGGGTTACACGCATCTGCAGCGAGCGCAGACCGTTCGCTCGAGTCATTGGTTACTGAGGTCTGTTGCAGTCTAATTGCCACGTTACAAAAAAAAAATAAAAAATGAAAAAAAATGAATTCATAAAAATAAAAAAATAAAAAAAATGAATTCATAATAATAAAAAAAAATGAATTTCCACAGCCACGCCTGGAATTTGAAAAACGACTACGAAAGACTCAATCAGATTCGCGAGCGCGTCAACGTGATGCCTCTCGGAAGCGGAGCAATCGCTGGAAATCCATTTGCCATCGATCGTATCGCACTGGCCGAGGAGTTGGGATTCACGGGCGGCGTTACCGAAAACAGTATGCAAGCCGTGGGCGATCGTGATTTTATAGCGGAATATTTGTTCTGGGCGTCTTTGGTCTCGATTCATCTGAGTCGTCTCGCTGAGGATATAATAATCTACAGTAGCCAAGAATTCGGCTTCGTGAGGCTGTCGGACGGCTTTTCGACTGGCAGCAGTCTGATGCCGCAGAAGCGTAATCCTGATTCCATGGAACTCATCAGAGGCAAAACTGGCACTGTAATTGGCAAGGTACTGTTCTGATTAAACGATTCCGATTAGAACCAACAAAACGGACAAAAATCAAATTGAATCCTATTAGAAGCGATAATTTTTCAATCGAAATTTTGGTCCGTTTGATCGGTTTTTATGTTTTAATCGGAATTTCTAAGCAAACTTGACTTCTTATCTGTACAGTTCGTCGGGTTCATGATAACACTCAAAGGAATACCGTCGACGTACAATAAGGATTTGCAAGAGGACAAAGAAGCCCTTTTTTCCACTCACGACACTCTTCTCAATGTTCTCGACGTTGCGGAAGGTACGATTCGCTCGTTGCTGATGAACGACGATCGTTGCCGAGCGGCTTTGGACCACAATATGCTGGCCACGGACGTCGCTTATTATCTCGTTCGAAAAGGGGTACGAATCCAACATTAAAACAATTCGTTGGCATGTATTTTGTTTCATCCAACGAATGAAACAAACATTCTTCAAAATTTTTCTTAACACAGTCGAAAAACGTCGTTTCGCAGATGCCATTCAGGGATGCTCATCGCATAGCCGGCAAAGTCGTTGCCTACGCTGAGTCGAATGAGATTCCACTGCAACAAATTTCGCTGAGTGAATTACAATCAATAAGGTGATTATTTTGAGCGACACTGGTGGTTATAGATATAATTTTTTCGTACTTTATCATTGTGCGGATTGTCGACAGTTCTGCTTTCGAAGAGGACATTACCGAGGTTTGGAACTTCGAGAAAAGCGTAGAACAGTACAAAATCATCGGTGGTACGAGCATCGAAGCAGTGGAAAGACAGATCACCGATCTTCGCGATTTTTTGAAACTCAATCGCGCCTAAAGCGGCGATTCGCAGCCATTGGACGGGTCTCGGCTTTGATTCTCATGTCTCTTCATTAGCAATAATAGACGTTCGTGTTATATTTCTTCAAGAAGGCCAATGATATGTAAAAATACATATATTATTATCTATATACAATACTTTATAATATGATAGGTGCAGCAACCAAGATATACATATATTATACATATAGTCATATTGTTTCTGTTTTTCTTTCTCCCCTTCCTCGTCTTCATTCTCTTCGTTACTGGACAAACACGTGGAAAAAAAATGAGAAAAAACAAAGATTTGTTTTTCTTAATTGTAGTAGACGAAAATTAGTGACACGCCAAGTCATTTTCTAGGAAGAAGGTACGAGAAATTACAATCGAGAACGGACAAGATCTTGAGTCAAAGATTCATTCGTTACATCTGAGGCATTTGGACAATATTCAATAATCTATTGACTGATTCCTGCCTCTCTCTTTTACTCCCTCTCTCTCTCTCTCTCTCGCTCGCTCGCTCTCATTCTCTCACTCTCGCACGGGCCGAAATGTAATCGTGGACAAATTGTGTTTTGAAAATAGAATAGATATCTTTACGTCTCGTAGTTCTATCCATACGCGTGCTAATTCAAATTCATAAATTTAATTTTTTTTTTATATGTATGTATATATACATATATACCCATGTATACATATACATATATGCATGTACTGCAATCTTCAAGGCACTCCAGATTTATATTACATCTATATTTTACAGTGGTGATGTCCGACTCGGTGCAATCACGGTGGTGAAATATCAACCGGGCATGACGCGACAGGATTAACAATGGATTAGTCAAATAGCGGTAGAAATAGTTCAATCGGTACATCGAGACAAAACACATAATTTCCCCCCTTCAATAGTTGCGGCGAAATTTTTCGACAATCTTATTTTTCGTACAATTGTCCGCACACTCGTCACCTCGGTCTCTGATTTCCTACGAATCCCCCCTCTTCTCTCTGTCTCACATTCCCCTCTTTCTCCCTCGCGAAAAATTTCGCGTCAAATTGTTTCAAACATTTCGACGTCGAAGTTTACAGCATTCTAGTTGAATCAGCGTTTTAAAACCGAAGTGAACGAAAATATTGACAATATTATTAACCAGCGTTTTTAAATTCTTAGTGTCACCCAAGAATCATATTCTTCGAGGTTGTGAAATTGACCTGAGGAGAGGTCTCATCGACCATCACTGGATTATCCGTCACTTCGTTTGTGGCTTTTTAAAAAAGAAACGAAGTGAATAAAAAAAAAAACGAAAAAACTTAACATATAATTTCGGAGCCGAAGGACAGAAAAGAAGAGGCGATGAAAGAGACGACGAGAGACAGAGAAAAAGTAGGCAAAGCACTTAATAAAACAGTTAAAAAAAAAAGAAAAAATAGATTAATCGAAAAAATTGCGTAAAATAAATTATTGCACAAACGAAATACGCATACGCAATGAATTTTTGTTCTCCGAATGCATTGTTTGTTTCTTTCTGTTTTCCCGCGAATCTCTTCTCTCGAATGTTGCAATTACTTGAAATATTCGTCGAGGTAACTACAATATTACAGGCATTAAGAGAATGTTAAAGCACTCGCCGAGTGCACAATTTTTTCCCCTTTCCTTTCGCCCCGAGAATCCGAATCCCGGAAAGCCAACAAAGCCACAAAAACGCGGTCGCCACGCGTCTCGAGATTCCTCTGGAAATATTTGTATCGTGTTAGCTTTCATTTTTTTTTTGTGTGTGTATGTGTGTGTGTTTTTTTATACAAAAAATACGACAATCTTGGAAACGTTACGCCCTGCAACAATCTCATTGTCCGCAATAATCATCTCATTCGAAAACCTTTGGCTTCTCGCTTACGCAATGGACAGCAAGTTTCACAAGCCTTTCCTCGCAATCGTACATAAATACAATATGATACAGAGACACTTATCTATGCGAATGCATGTACATCGATCATTGTCGTTGGTGTCGAACGACAATGCGTTTTCCGCGACAATAACGCGTTGTACACGACGCGACGGGTGCGCCACGTGGTCAGTGACTGGTTAATGATTTTCAAATGGTATTCCAGCGTCGAGTGCCAGCCTCAGTCGGTTTTCTGCTGATAAAGTTCCTTCAACGACTTCAGCTCGTCGATTAACGTCTGATTTCGATTCTCCAGCACGGCCACGCGATTTTCCAAACACTTGATGTACTCTTTCTTTTTTCTGCGACACTCGCGAGCAGCCTCTCTGTTAGAACGCAAAAACATAGGCGTTAACGTAAACGGAAAAATTAGCAGATCGGTAAGGCGTACGTAAGACCGTCTTACCGATTTTTCTGCAACCTCATTTCCCGTTTTCTAGCCGCATCCTCGACGACAACACCGTGACCTGTGTAAGCTGAAACATTGCAAGAGGCTGTACTCCTCAAACGGCACTTCCCGGCCAATTATCCACTTGGCCGAATAACCATACGATAATCAAGCGATAAAGAATTACTACGGGGACACTTTTTTTTTTCTACGAGGAAAATTCTACTTCTGACCACCACATTGTCACTGTGAGTTATAGCCTCTTCGTTCCTCGCACTGGACGAGTGCCACCGATTGGAGTTTCGAAGAAGAGAAGTGAATTGAAAAGAAACAAAAAAAAATAATAGACAGATACAAAGAGAGGGGGCGGTGGGGAAATTGTTTTCGATAAGTCGCTTCGGTTGAGGATAATCAGCAAGTCGAGGATAAGACCCGGATTAAAAATGGTCCAATAAAATAATAATGATAACCGGAATAAAGAAAATCAAGAGAGAAAGAATTACGAAGAAGTCACACCTGGGACAAAAAATTGCGTATCCTGGCCCTGTGCATACTGTACTATAGCTCCGCCCGCCGTTGTTGCATTGCTCATAGTTAGTGTGTGAAGCCCTGGAACACCCTCCCCCTGGGTTGCAATTTGTATAGTGCCCGCAGGTATTACTGCAAAACATTGACTATTAAGTTCGCCACCGTCGTGTCAAACTTGTTGATTTCATTCGTCTCTTTCTTTTTTTTTTTGCAAGTTCTCAATTGCGGCCTCAAAATCAAGACACAAAATTCATGGAAACAACGGACATTTTTAATCTTTATTTAATCCGTACATCGGAACTCGATTACTCTGGACAATCAGCGTGGCCACTGATTCGCAAATATTCCCCAAATTTTTCGCTTCCGAATTAAAATACAAAATATATTAAAAATACTATCCGGACGCGCATTTAGAGATCTTAGAAAATTACAGATTTGCTTCAAATGTATTTTTTATATTTTTAAAATAAATGCTAAGCCCTCAGTGATAGAAAAAAAAGTTAAAAATGATTTCTCTGACATTCCAAAAGTATATCTCGATTTTTTTCCCCGACCTGTTTATAGGCCTGACAAAGATTCCTGACACCTCTTTCCAGGTTTTCCAGGTTGAGTGGCCACCCTGACAATCTTAGGAATCGCGTCGTCCCAAGTACGATAATCCCGTGAACGAGGATACCATACCAAGCGAATGATCGTCGTGATTGAATTGATTGTCAAAAAACGTGAACAATAAGACAAGTGATAGAGATAGATAAATGGGCAGGCAGTACACACAGGGATAGGAGATATAGAGTGAGAGAAAAATTCAGTGTGGGGAGAGAAACAGAGAGAGGCATGTTTTGTGCGTTTGTCATCGAAATGATATCGCTACGGTGAAACGTAAGACGAAAACAAAATTAAATAAACGAATAAATATGAAAATAAAAAAAGAGGATTACACGCGCGAGAGTATCGAAGGATGGCGAAGGATGGGGTGTACGAAAGCCCGTGTGACGCACGAAGGACGACGGGATTTCATTCCTAGTTCTTCTTCTTTTCGGTCGTTTGCTTTTTTTCTTTTCTTCTCTTACAAAGATACAGACAGAAGAAAATGTAACCAACCTGTTTGGTAATGAAGCGAGTGGGAAGACATATCACTGTCCACGTTAGAGTCGCACTCTAATGAGGAATCTATGGGAGGCAAATGACCCGCTGTAACACCGAATAAATTATTTCCCCCTCGTCAAAAAAATATTCCATCTTCAAAAAAAAATAATAATAATTACGACAAGTCGCTTATCCCGGCCGTTTAACATACAATTTACCAACGGCTAAGATCAAACGTACCAACATCATCGTGCAGTCAGGTCATACAGGCAGTACAGGAGGCTTTTGAAGTTGGGATCATAGGATTCGAGGAGATTAGCTTCGCGTCCGAAAAATCAGTGCCAACTTTTCGGCATCGTCTCCATCGACAAATAAAAATTAGCGAAGAAGGGATTGAGTAATACGAATCACCTTTGAGTGGCGATCAATCAATTTACAAGACTTCCGAGAAATGGTCAAATATTTAGCAATATTTTTTTAAATTTTGGAGGCTTTTGAAGTTGGGATCATAGGATTCGAGGAGATTAAAATCGCTTCGCGTCCGACAAATCAGTGCCAACTTTTCGGCATCGTCCGTAATACGAATCACCTTTGAGTGGCAATCAATCGATCCACGAGACTTCCGAGAAATGGTCAAATATTTCGCGCCGTTGCAGATCTTCCGACCTTCTTAATTGTCGAACGCCTCGCAAAGACGTTCGTTATTCGTTTACGATTCGGTAGCTACGATCTTCGATAGTTAAGAGACGCGGACAGAGCTACGTTTTTACGATACACCAAAAATCCTGGGCTACTAGAATCGAGCGTTCGACCGACAGAATGATGGCTCTCATCGATAGCAGCTGTATATCATATATTCGACATCATTCGCGCACCACCTTGTCAACGATACGGGCTTGGCATGGCATCCTACAGTTCTACCGTTCAGTCGTTCATTTTTTCTTTCGTTTTCGATTTCTCAAAAAGAAAGAACGAAAAACAAACAAACAAAAATCGTCATTCTATGACTATGCAAATGACAATGCTCGAGGATCCAATCGAGGTTGCGTTGCTCGTATGATCTGACATGCACTTCACGCATTACCAAAAAAAAAAAGAGTTTGTGCAACATTTAGAGCTCGAAAGCATCGTTTCTAATCGTGCAGATCGTTTACTTTTTTGGTTTTCCTTTTTTTTCTCGTCTACCGTCAAATACGAAAAACTACGAGTTCCACTTTTTTTTAATTCTCGTGCACTCAATTATTGAAGAGTAAACACATAGTAAAAAATGCTCACCCGCAATCTCGCTGGCACTGAGGTCATTGAGAATTTTCCTGTACGAGGCTCTTCTCGTCAAGAGATCTCTTCTCTTCTTGGGCGACTCGTCGTCCGATAAGCTCTCGTCACTCCCGGTTTCCACGACCTGTCGACAATCGTAATCGTGTTAAATTTTGCCAGCGACAATATTAAAGACTCTCCTGAATCATCACGAATAAAAAAAACGCACCTGCAACGTCTGCAAACTTCCCTGTGCCGATTGAATGACGGAGTTTGGTTTACTGACGAGAATAACATTTCCTTTGGATATAGCGACGGGCTGGATGTTGGTCGCGCTCTGAATGACGGACTGGTGATTCGGTTGTATCACCGATTGCACCTAAATTGCAGAAAATCGAATTTCAATGAGTGAGAAAACAGATTTTTAGGATGTGGCGCTTTGAGCGGAGGAAAGATAGGAAGCTAGTCGATTGGCACAGACGACACGTGAAAAAAAATATAGAGACAAGAATTCAAATTTCAATTAGTGGGAAAACCAATTTTTGGGGCGCTTCGAGCGGAAGGAAGATAGGAAGCTAGTCGATTGGCGCAGACGGCAGAAAAAATATAGAGAAACGAGAAGCACGTCGTAGGGCCTTAGATACACAGGAGAAACTCCTGTATACCTGCGTGGTTCCCGACGTAGGTAGAGTAAGTTGCACAATGCTGGTTGAGGCTACCAGGTGGTGTGTTTGCTGCTGATGAGTTCTACTGAGCGACTGTACCGACGTGCCGATAGCGGGTGCGGCGTCGCCGCTCTGAGAGCCTGGCGACAGTGGGTCAACGGCGGTTCCGTTCTCTTCGACCATACTTTCCATAGCCTGGGGACCGCGAGCCCTGCGAACATCCACAAAAGCACCGTTCAAATTATGTACCATTATCGCCGCAATCCTGCCGTCTCCTTCGACGCACCGACTGACTTATCCGCTGACGCAGCGACGACTCTTCGACTTCTTGCCTCTCATTATTATATTATTATATCCTTTCAGAAACTACGGAAAACACTGACACTCCGAGACGATCTATGCGAAACCATCGCCTGTAACGAGTCAACGTAGAGACCGACTCAACGATGCGTAATCCCAAATTAAAAAAAATCTCTGGTTTCCGAACCCAGATTCCTCTGCACCGCATCGAACGTTCAAATTTCCCGCGTCTACGTAATTTACATAAGCTTCTAAAAATACAGAACCACCAGGACTACATCGTCGACGAGGCGAGAGAGTCAAGGAAACGCGTAAACATTGTCGCGTTGCGCGTTCCACGAGACGGAAAATGCGGAAGCCTTAGATGAAACGATCAGAAACGTGCGTTGGGGGATGAATCGTCGATGATGATAAATACAAGTCCGTAGAAATCGGTTGGCGCGCTGAGACAATTGGCGCGCGACGATGTCGATAGCACAGAGAGTCTCTCCGCGAACCCAGACCCCAAAGGTGGGGTGCGGGTAAAGGGGCTGATGGAGTGGGGAGGGGTGGAGAGGGGAGGGGGGAGGGGGGGGACAGTCGACGAGAATCTTTCGCCTGGCGAATTAACGGCGACGAACATCGTTTTCCCCCGAGACGCCATATTTCGCGTGTATATCGCGCGCAGTGTCGCGAGTCGAAAATTATCCAAAATCGCGAGATGCGGTTAACGCCGCATTTATAAAACCCGACGGTCGCCGACGCGTATCCGCCAACATTTTCGTTTCGCTATTGTCAGTAGCGTCGGTCCATGCCTCCTTGTTATTATTCTCCAGCTGGGTACTTACCAGTTACGTATTTCTCGTCACTAACTTTGCTGCAATCGGAGTGGGCAAACGGGCATGTACGTAGGCAGCCACGTCAAAACTCCAGTGGCTTCGTCACTGGTGGATACCGCGACCTCCAATCCGCGCGTCACCATCAAAATGGCCGCCGGGCCAAGTGCCTGCTGCTGCTGCTGCTGCTGGTTGCTGCTGCTGCTGCTACCTCGTGTCTCATTCCGCGCGCCCCTTACGCCCCCCACACTCGCTGCGCTCTTTCTGTGAGAAATCCTCCCCCCCCCCTGGCCCCCACCGCGGGTGATACCCCCCCTCCCCCCTTCGACGACGACGACGACGACGTTCCTTACTCTTCTCACTCTGCCCAACGCGCAGCCCATCAACGCCTCGTTTTTTATTCCCCGTCTTTGCCCTATACGAGTTTTACATATACAGGATGATTCAGAATGTTTTTGGTCAGCCGTTGAGGAAAAATAGTTGACCATCTCGGGAACAAAGTTACTTAGCCGTTTTTCGTAATTCGCAATATTTATTTATTTACAAGCGTTAGAAAAAAAATTAACCAATGGGGACAAATAAATGAATAAATATTTAAAAAATACTATTTATTTGTAGTATTTATAGTATTTTTTTAATATTCGTTTATTTATGTTATCATTGGTCTACTGGTTTATTTATTTATTTGTTTGTACCCATTGGTCTATTTTTTTTCGAATTTTCGATTAATAAATAAATATTGCAAATTACAAAAAACGGGTAAATAATTTCGTTCCCAAGGTGCTAAACGATCATTCTTCAACAAAATCAGCTGACAAAAGCATTCTGAATCACCCTGTATACGACTTTTACATATATATACAACTTTTACATGTATACGACTTTTACGTTGTGGCGGCGGTAAAATGCGTTCAGCGGCGCTGGAATCGCGTTTTCCGCGGAGACTGATTTTTCTGTGAATGTCGATGAGTCGATTTGCAAAGATTTTTATAGCTATTCGGAAAAAATTGGAGGGACTTTTTGAAATTTCTGAGAAAATTCGGGAATCCTATCGTCGCGCTTATCGCGTTATCATTCGCCCTGCTGTATAGATGATGATGCAGCAGCAGCATCGTTAATTCTCTTTTTTTTTAGGGATTTGGCTTTTGAAAGAGTGAAGAGAATAAATGTTGAGGGGGAAGCTGAATCACCGTCGCCGAATACATATGGCCACGAAATTCTCGACGTCGATTTCTCGGCGTGTTTGCGGAACTCGCGGTACGATTATCCGCGCGCGGTGGGGGGAGCCGCTGACGTCATCCGATGACGTCATGCCCACATTTATGTATACCTATAAATATGTAGATACTCGGCTCGTTCGGTTTTCGTATGCATTCACTTTTCTCGTCCTGCGAAACGCGTCGTCTGCGCGTAGAAAAGCGACGCGCAGCAACTTTTGCCCATCGCGAAACTCAGTTGTTTGAAAAAGTTTAGGTACAATAAAGCAGAACCGAGTTACTGGATCTACTGTATAAAACATTTGTTTTTCTTTTTAATACAAACGAGCGGTGCTTTGACAGAGCGTTCGATGACTAATAATACCGTTGCACAATAGCAGAATAATTCTGCGGCATCGAGAAAAAAAAAAAACGATACACATTAATCTTGAGATCAGGGACGCGGCCGATCGACGGATGCACAAAAAATGCATCCGACAAAAAAGAACTTATTCACATTACTTTTTTTTTGTAACTCGTAGAGTAAGAAATGATAAGTTTAGAAATGACGAAGACCGCATCGCTGACGTTCGACAATGTTGAACTTCTTCTGCTTCTACTTTTCCCGAAGCAACATTTTTCCCACGAGTTCGTCGCACACTTTGCCGTTTCTGTAGATGCATCGACCTCGGAGAAAAGTTGCCTTAACACGACCAAACAGTTCTCTTCCCTCGTAAGCCGTTAACTGTAAATAAAAAAATAAAAATCTGTAACGAAAAATAATTCTAAGTAACTATTCTAAAAATAAGTTGACTCCTTACTTTATTTTTGTGAAGAATGTCAGCTCTTCGAATCTGCAACGGTAAAAAAAAATATGAGCGTGCGGAATTATTATTCAACCGCGCGAAATTATTTTCAAAAAGAAAATTCGATAATTCTGTGGAATTAACAACAAAGCGATAAGAAAATTCGATAATTCTGCGGAATTTACCGTAAATTTCTCCTCAGGCTTCCAAACGACGAAATCGGCATCGGCGCCCTCAACGATTTTGCCTTTACGTCCCTCGAGTCCGCAAAGTTTCGCCGGATTCGCGGAAAGAAATCGCGAAAGGTCGAGCAACGAGAAATTTCTCACTCTAGCCCCGGACCAGGAAAGCGAGAGTCCGAATTGGAGCGACGAAATTCCGCCCCAGGCGGACATGAAATCGCCGCGTATCTTCAGATCCTCGGTGCACGGCGAGTGATCGGAAACGATCATATCCAACGTTCCGTTTCTCAGCGCTTGCCACAATTTTTCCTGATTATCGATCGTGCGAATCGGAGGGCAACATTTGTACTCGGTTGCTCCGCGCGGCACTTGGCTCGCGTCGAGGACGAGATAGTGATGGCAAGTTTCGGCTGTCAATGGCGCGCCCGCTTTTTTCGCTGCCGAAACTACGTCGAGGGCCTCCGCAGCCGACAGATGAACGATGTGGCAACGAACTCTGTAAAAAAAACCACGTCAACGATTATTCGCGATAAGCATTAATTACATCATTTGCTTTATATTGCTTTTTATTTTCTTATACGCAATTACCCTGATGATTTGCACGCTCCGGCGATTTTTTCAATGGCCCGGACTTCCATCGAAACTGGCCGCGACTCTAAGTAATTTTTGTACAGGCCAGGATCTCCTGTTGACAAATTAATCATTTGAAACGTTAATTAATCATTTGAATTAATCGTTGAATTAATCATTTGGAAAATTCTTGTTCGAAACGGAGTAGACTCGTATCTCACCGCTGGTAGCATTTTCCTCGGTGTCACCGTTGGCTTCTTGCTCGAACTCAGCGTGGAACTAATAAACGAAAGGTAAATTCGAACGAAGGTAAATTACGAATGAGGAATTAGTAAACGAATTGCGAACCGCGAGCACAGATCCGGTTGACTTTAATTCTTCGAGAGCCTCTTCGACGTCCTTCGGAGTAACGTGGGGAAATTCGTCGATGCCGCTCGGATGGAGGAAACACTTGAAGCCCACCACTCCGGCTGCTATGAGGGATTTCAATTCGTTCTGCGGAATACGAAAGATTATTTCAGTTCGTTCTGCGGAATACGGAAGATTATTTCAGTTCATTCTGCGGAATACTGAAGAGAAATCGAATCGAATGAAAGCGAATCGCGTACCTTATTTCCAGGAATAACGCCACCCCAAAAAGCAACGTCCACGAAAGAATTTTTCCTGGCAACTCGGACCTTTTCCTCAAGGTTCCGGACAGTCGTCGTCGGCGGTATGGAATTACTGTAGTCACCAGAAATTAATTCAATTAATCGCGTACAAATCGCATTACAAATTAATCTCCCACTTTGTCACAAAATTCGAATGGAAATACCGACAGTGGCATATCGACGATCGTCGTAACTCCGCCAGCGGCGGCAGCGCGAGTTGCCGTCCAAAATCCTTCCCAATCGGTGCGTCCAGGGTCATTAACGTGAACGTGCGAGTCCACCACTCCGGGCATGATAACGTCGTCCCCGAAATCTTCGATAACACCGTCCGGATAGATCTGGAAAATTAAACGACACGTTGAGTATTTATGAATTTACGTCGGAGCAGAATTTAGCGATACTTACTTTAGAAATTTCTTCTCGTTTGTCGTCGTCGACTGTGCCACGAAATATTTTTTCGATTCTCTCGTCAACGACGACGATAATAGCGGGAAATACGCCATCCGAGAGAACGCATCTTTTCGAGACGAATATCTTCACCTGCGAATGATCGTTCATCGTTGCGACGCGTCTACGTAAGATTTGTGATTACTAAGCAGAGAACCTCTCTGCGTACACAACTCGTGAACGACTTCGACTCGACTGCCCTACGAAATTTTCGTCGCTGTGACACGCAGCGCCGTAAATACTTATTAATACGTGGCAGGCTCGCGAAAGGCTTCTGCTGCGACTGCTGCTGCTGCGTCCTTATCACTCGTTGCCCAATTAATCTATCAGCGACGGAGAGACGGACGCTCGTTGACAAGCACATCGTTCAAAAGTAGATAAATATTATAATTCAACGAGAAACTAAACCTCCAACCAAGTTTCGTTGTTTGTTAAACATCGTCGTCGCGATTTTCGCTTTATCTTATCGTTATCATCGAAATTTTATGCACAAATGTTTGCTCCTTGATATAAATTGCACTTCGCAAATTCACCGACGACGACGACGATTGCGGTGAATCGTAAATTATTTACAAATAATGTACAGATTTAATAACTAAATGTCCATTGCGCTTATTTTGAAAGTAGCGCTTGCATTTTTTTCACACACGAGCGGACGCGATTCTTGTTTCGTTTCGCCGGTTTGGCGCTCGATGTCGAGTTCAGTATATCCAACGATGGAAGATTTTCCAGGGACGGCAGACTCACGGTTAACGATATCGTTTCCGTTGCCGGTTCCGTTTCTTCATCGACGTTTACCGATTTTCTTTCTTTTTTTCGCAGTGGCCAAGGTATAAAAGTTTTCGTTTTTTTCGACGTTGGCATCGTTTTTGCATTGCATCTGACGTCATCGACTCTAGCAGCACTGTTCGTGATATCGGTAGACGCGATTTTCGAATGTTTCGCATTATCTTGGATTTCTATCTCCATCTTTTCTTTCATCGACGATTCTTGCATCGGCAGATTCCTAAAAATAAGTATTTATCGTTGTGAATCATTTTTTTTTTTTCGGTCATTCTTTTCTCGGCAATGGTTAAAATACCTGTTCGAGGAACTCGAAGGGCCGACGACGCTGACGGAATCGCGAAGCCTGCCCCAAAAATCGTAGAGACCGACTTTACCGTAGTCCAGAACAAAAGTGTAAGAGAGCTGAGGCGGTAATTGGCACTTTTGGTATAAACAAGGCACGATTTTGCGTTGCTGCGATTCTGCAAATAAAAATATTTTTTTTATTTTTAGTACCGAATCAAGATTATAAATAATTCTCGTTGTTATTTACCTATTCCGACGGCCTGAGCGTAATTGAGGAAAAATTTGTTCGCCGGACTTTTGAGGAAATTCGGCGATACGACGACGATCAATCTGTTGCAACGCTCGGATATCAGCTGCATCACTGCTTCGTGCTCGAACGTAATTCCGCCAATGAGATCGCGATCTTTGATGCACAACTAATCGATGAAATATGACAACTCAAATAATTTTTTGCAAAACAGTCATTTATGAAAAAAAAAAAAAAACAAGTTCCAGTACTGTTATAAATACCTTCAAATTTTGCTTCTTTTCAAGATTCTCTATCATTTCTGTAACAAAAGCCATATCTTCGTCTGAATAAAGCAAAAAAGCGTCGTAACATTGTTTATCCAAGCCTTGTCTGAATCTGTAAAGATCATCTGAAAGAATAATGAAAACAATTCAATAAAATTAATATAGGCAAAATGACTAAACAAATATAAATTTGGAATCCGCAGTTCCCAATTGATTTTCAATTACAATTATATGAATTAGCCGACCTATCGTTAAAATTTTCTTGTCATTATCAGTCTCAATGTCCACCGCAGACGTTTCGCATCTTTCCATCCGTTCCAAATATTTTTCTGCGTCTCTCGCTAAAATAAACCATAAAAAATTAGTCGCTTTATCGTCATAAAGATTTGTGAATTCAGCGATAATCAAAATATACAAACCGAACAAAGCAGCGGCGTCGTCGATTACGTCCCATCGATCTATCTTGCGGAGTATCGACTCCAAATCCTTGAGTGTGTTGTCAGGTGTTTTTGTTTGTACGATTGTTATTATATGACCGGTGGGATCGGATTTAGACGCCAAGGATGGTATCGTCTCGCCGCCTAAGTCGCACAGATGGGCTAAGCCGCGCCAGTCCCTGAAAATTATTTTCAGTTTGGCCTCTATACTTTCATCTCTCTCGCACACGAATATCGTGTTTACAAATGCGTTTACTCTATAATAGTAACGAGTCTGATTCCATAAATCGCATTTACAGAATTATGAAAAGTCACCTCGGGATTCCGTCGTCGGTGGGTATCCATTTGGTGGGATTCAACAGCGTCGAGACGAGTGTTCTCGTGTCGATCGAAAGTGCAACAAGTGGAATCTTTGACAGATCAGCCATTATTATCAGCCTCTCTGCACGCCAGCAACTATCCCTAAATGCCTCTGAAAATCTGGAAATGCACGTGCATACCGCGCCGATAAACAGCTGCTGACGATCTCTGCCTTACCGACCGCGCAACCCACTTCTTCAGCTGTTTCGTCGCTGTCAGCTGTGTCGAGTTTCCTAACCTCAAAAAAAAACACCGCATGATCGTCAAGCGCAGTGCTCCGCTATTTATCGTTAGACAATTAGAAGATAAGCGGCCGAAGCGGCGAAAATGAGCGATGCCGAGGCGCAGGAAGAGGAACGAGAAGTTCTGCTGTCGATTTACGACGGCGACGCTGCGTTCAAGCAACTCACGCCGACGACTTATCAGTACAAGGTTCGCTTCACTTTTGTAACCCACAATAACCTCCCTCCCCTAATTATGTAAAATATCGTCGCACAGCCTCTAAACGCCGTTCAACAATTATTATTACTATTATTATTATTATTCCCATGGATTCTTGGTGAACGGTGTCTTTGCCACTTTCATTCGGTGGCTCCGGAGATGAG
Source organism: Itoplectis maculator (assembly GCA_964034905.1). Classification (NCBI taxonomy): domain Eukaryota; kingdom Metazoa; phylum Arthropoda; class Insecta; order Hymenoptera; family Ichneumonidae; genus Itoplectis; species Itoplectis maculator. Next base: position 9,885,171 of record OZ035859.1, read on the forward strand.
GGTTTTTTAAGTTAGACTAAATTAGAATTAATAGTTGTTTGTATCAATGTTGCAGTACGGCGAGGATAACGACCCAAAATCGTTTCTCCTCGATATTTCATGGGGCCCCAACTATCCGACGGAAAAACCAGCGATCAGCATGGATACGTTCTACAACAAACACATGTACGTAACTCGAATATCGCGCCGGGCCGTTCCGGGTTGAAATAGAGGATTCTCTTGTCGTAGGAATTAGACATAATCCAATGTTTGATTCGTCGATAAAAAAAACGCAGCGTTCAATCGGTGAAGGAGAAGATAGCTGCGCACGCGGACGCCGAGGCTGAGCAGTGGCTGGGATGCGCGATGACTTACACTATTTTCCAATCGGTTCAAGAGCATCTGGCGGAACTGGTGGAGGAACAACCGACCTCGATAGCCGAGCTGAATTCGCAGACCGATAAGCTGACGATAGGCGAGGAGGAGTCGCAACAGGTACGAAGCTTTAGGAGTGTTACGAGCGAAGTAAACGAGTAAAATGTATGTTTTGTGCTGACTTATCGCTGCGATTAGGAGGAGCTATCGAAGAAACCGAAGAAGGAGCAACTGACGAAAGCGCAGAAACGCCGCGCGTGGAATAAGGCGGACGGGAAGGGCGACAAGCCGCGGGGATGGGACTGGATCGACATAGTGAAGCATTTGTCCCAAACGGGCTCGAAACCCGACCAAGAAACCTAGTCCGGTAAAACAGTTTCATTTGTACAGATCGTTCGCTTTCGGTCGTGCGACGGTATTATATTTTTTATAAAGTTTTCTTGGAAATAGACGTTTCCGACGAACGTTACGCGTGTGTCTTTGTCCCAAAGATTACGAACGCTTGGGCCAATATTCTTCAACCAGATACGTTCTGTAAGGCCCAACGGACAAAAGATTTACCTCCTGTTTCCATTCTGAAACATTGGAAATATAAATGAAATAACATTTTATGGAAAATCTGTCGATATGTGAAAATCAATTGATCAGTTCCGTACCACTGATATTCAGAAGCTCGGAAAACTTGGCGCTGTGTTCTTCGAGCAATTCGTTGAGAGTTTTGGCATCGTCTTTTGTATTCAAATATAGCAACGACAGTGGACCCGCAGTTGTCTCAGCTTCGCGTATTATATCCTGCGACGAAGTACAGAGAAGCAACTAGAAATGTTAATATCTACGATGCATAGATTCGTGAAATGAATACTTACGGGACGTAAATTCATTTCCATACTGAAATAAATACCGCGGAAAAAGGCTTCGAAGTAAACGTCTATGATGTCGCTCGGTGTAGCATCTTTTTTCAATCCAACGTACATCGTTCGAGTATCCATATCCGCTACAATAAAGCCTGCAGCGTCCTCTTTTCTATATGAGAGAGCATCCGAAGATTTTTCCGCGTTTTTGAGCGAATCGCCGATCACTATATCGAAACCGCACAATTCTTTCGCTACGGCAGAAAATTTCGAATGTATATTCATTCGTCGAACGTATATTCATCGAAAAATCATGTCTACCTACATGGCCGTCGAAAGAACGCGAGTGATTCCCGTTGATTGATTTCCTCAGGACCGAAAATCAGCGATCTCGTTAGATAAGACTTGACGACGAGAGCCAAACGATTCTCGTTAAATGTATCGAAGCGCAAAGACTTGACGGCCGAATAATTGGCGTAGATGTGCAAAGCAACGAGAATCAGGTACCAAATTTCTACATAAGAACTGTACAACTTCGCTGTAACTTTTTTTTCTCCAAAAAGAATGTTGATAATTAGTGCGGTTGATGATTACCTTGCGTTGAGATGAGTCAAAACGAATATTCCGACCAACGAAGCAATTAAATTAACGCACGTCTCTTGACTTCCGTCTTTGGCCGATACGTCCGCTAAATTGTTCCTCAATGCCTGATGAAGATTTGTTGGATATTATTGAAGCGTAAGGAGACGAAATGGACGTTAAACAGTGCTTGCTTCGGACCTGGTGTTGTGTTATAGCCGCTCTGGTCGCACCGCCCGCGACGCCTACCAACGACTTCATTCCCGATGAGATGCACAGCAGAGCGGTCGCGTGCGACGAGAAATACGGCACCGCGAGCTCGATACCCATCGCCAGATCGTTCAGTACATCGGCAAATAAACGCCACTTCTTGCATTGTGCGTCCAGTTCTGGTCTAAGATTGCAAATGATAATTTTTTTTTCTTGGTCTTTTAGCGATACGAAAAAAAATCATTTATAATCGAAAAGCATCTGCGTCAGCGTCGGACATTGCTTTGATATTTTCAATTCTGGTCTGAGATTGCAAATGATAATTTTTTTTTCTTGGTCTTTTGGCGATCCGAAAAAAAAAATTTATAATCGAAAAGCATCTGCGTCAGCGTCGGACATTGGCTTTGATATTTTCAATCGATCTTACCCATTCCACCAAGCGAACAAGATTCGTCCGATCATCCCGGCTCCGTCTTTCAAGATCCAAGTTACCGCCGCCGCCAGAGGAGTCGCAGTGGAATCACCTACGCCAACTCCGCGCATTATGGAATGCGTCGTAAGCGTTCCGAGTACAGTACTGGCGAACGCCTGAAATGGAATAGTCGTGACGATCGTATAATTAAAAATCCCGACAAGTTAATAGGCAAACACAAAGACAAGCGGGAAGTTCACCTGCACGGTGTCCCATATTTGGTACGGAACATAATCGGAATGTACACTCTCCGGAAAGCCCTGAGGTAGAAAAACGTCTTTGCAAAATTTGAGAAAAGGCGTCGAGAAGAATTTCTTGTTCTTGTTTTTTTTGCTCGTGTCGACGTATACCCACTTTGTGGCTGCAAAAAAACAAAACGATTGCAGGTTAGGTTTTGCATTAATCCAAACGATCAACTTAATCACAAATTAAATGATACTTGCGTTTATCATCCTCTACAATAAACCCGCCTTCCATGTCTTCGGCTTCGAAATTCTTTGCGCTCTAATTTGAACCTCACAATTTCTGCTTTCGACGCAGCAGCTGTTGACTAATTGGAATTCGTACAAAACTGATTCGCTGCCTTTTGCCAACACTTTGGCAGTGTTAAAACTTTTTTTTTTTTTGTTATTTTGACAAACTCTGAGCGAACTTGTATTTTGTCGCTTCATCACCGATAATCCCATCCAACTCGATCAAACATTTGTTCAGACGTCGTTTGACATCCGCAATGTCGCGACTTTCGCGCTTTGGGCTCTTTTTATTCGATTTCCCGCCGACGCAGCATTTGAGAACGAAACAACCGCCGAATATTTTGCGTCTGCAGACGTCAGAAGTGTCTGCGTCGCAACATTGAACTCCTCGCGAGATTTTTTTCTTTCTCACTCGGCGACGAACGCCTTCGCAGTTGCAATATTCTTTCGAGATGCCAAAAGCGTGACGAATTCCCTGACACTCGAATGACACTCGCGAAGGCTTCACTATCATTCTTTTCTCTTCTTTTCTGTCTTTCGCATCTTCTCTCAAATCTGTCTCTCTTCTTTTCCGTCTTTCGCTCGTTTTCGCGCCGCTTCCCTCTTCGCGACTCTTATCGACATCATTTCCTTCCTTACCATCGGAGCGATATTTTTTCAGATCGGTAATTCTCTTCTCAACCAACGAATCATCGACGTCGCTGTTTTTCCTATTATTTCTTCCGCCAAAACGAACGTTCGATTTTTCGCCCAAAATTGTACCAGAAAAGTGTCTTTGCTTTCTCACGGAAATTATTCCACGCGCTCTGTTATCGCCGCGCGCTGCTAATTTGTCCCCCGGAATTTCCGCGGAATTTCTCTTCCTTATCTTATTGCCTTTGTATACATTTTCCTCGAGGAACATCATCTCCGGACAATCTTCGCGAGACGAGAAATCCCTCAGCGCGAGAATTTCCTCTCGGAGCCGAGCAACTTTGTCGTTAAGGACTGCGACGAACTCGGCGACGTCGTCGACGGTGACTTCCGGTCGTCTCCTCGCGCAGGCGCAACGGTCGCTGGACGAACTAGGCATCGGCCGCCATTTTTTTTTTCTTCCTTTTTCCTCGAAATTTTCATATAAAATTGCAGCGAAGAAATATCTGCAGCATCAGCATCAGCATCATCAGCATCAGCAGCATCAACATCAGCAGCATCAGCAGAAGCAACAGAAGCAGCATCAGCAGCATCAGCAGAAGCAACAGAAGCAGCAGCAGCGAGGTTAGCGCGATCAAAACTGTGGAAACGTAGCATAACAAAAAAAGAAACAGAAGAAATAAGTTGCAGCAAGATGACTGCAACGAGAAAACAGGTTAAAGAAGATTCATAGGCACGTCGATGACTTCCCTCCCCTCAGTCGCCTCTTCTTCCTTTTACCCACACGTAATAGCACTTATAGAGGCAGAGATATAGGCACACCACGCCCCTCCCTTCTGCTGCTGCTGTTGCTGCAGTTGCCAAGCGAGAAGACAGAGAGACCAACGGCGAAAGCTGCCTCGGCGAGAGTCGCCACTGGTACGAGTGAATAATAAAATCCACTTGCGGTAAAACAGCTCTCGGCTCGGGAGGTCGGTGCTTACACCTCCGAATCGCCTCCCCGAACGCTCTCCGCCTGCATATTCGCAGCTCCTGCGTCGCTTATCGCGCCTCTCTGTCGCTGCAGCCGCGCGTAAATCGACAACAATGGCCGCTCGCGATCATTTTAATAGAGAATTAAAAATACTCGCCGCATCGACTTCATTCAGGATACATGTACTTTACCATTACTGGTCACTGTACCTATCGTCGCCATTTTGATTATTTTATTTTTTAAATTATTTTTTTTATTTTATATATATATTTTTTTTTTAATTTAACAGAATGTTTATAACCGTGTATACTATCCGATAATGAAAAAAAAAAAATAAAAAAAAATCGATTTTTTATTTATTTCACACTGTGACGATCCCTTAATAAATAATAACAATAATATTAATAACCCTTTGCACATCTCCGGCGACACCTGCGCGCTTCACGCTGATTTGGGGTCAAACTGACCCCGGTGTGCACAGTAAGGTATAATAATAACAATAATAAATTAATTTCTCGCCCCTCTCCAGTGTCCCGATTGGCTTATGGAATAAATAAGCACCCCCACCGCTCATACACGACGCCTCCCTCTGTCTCCGCGACTTCCTGTGTTCCGCGTCGCCGGTGCGCATATTTTTCTCCCAGCGGCGGCTCAACGCACCACAATACCACACATTCACCTGTGTAGCAGCAGCAGCAGCAGCACCATCACCTGCCCCCTAACCTGCTGCCCGTAACTATTTAAGTAGTCTTGTCTTGCGAGTCTTGCGCCTCGCGTAGGAAGTGACGAGGAGAGGAACGAGAGTGAGGAGAGGAAACAAAGAGTGGAAGGGAGACGCAAGTTAGTCGACTATAGTCGCTAGTCGTCAGCCTTCGCGCTTACATCCTGTCCTGTCCTGTCCTGTCCTGTCCTAACACGACAGCAGTAGCAGAGAGAGAGAGAGAAAAAGAGAGAGACGTTTATTCCGTAATAAGAGAGGAGAGAGAGAGAGAGAGACGTTTATTCCGGAATAAGAGAGGAGAGAGAGAGAGACGTTTATCCCGGAATAAGAGAGGAGAGAAAGAGAGAGACGTTTATTCCGTAATAAGAGAGGAGAGAGAGAGATAGAGAGTCGCTGCTATAGAGGACTCTACATATGCAACGAAGATACTACAGTTTTCGCGGTGCGACGGCCGTTGGCATAGCTCGTCTTTAGTCGCAGTGTGTCTACTGCAACAAGCAGTCTTCGTACGGCGCCGGCTCGTTACGCGGCACACCTACAGTGCGAGTTACGTTGTGTGTACTTCGCGCGCACGTTGGCTCTCTGCGGTAGACGAGGCCTAAGCCTGGCACACGCGCCACGCGCGCGGTTTACCCGATTGCTGCTGAAGCTAGTGGCTCTTTGCTTCTCCATCGAGCGGCTTCGATACACGCGACGCGAGGATATATAGTGAGCTGTGCTATTTTGTTGGATTTCGGTTGCGAGACTAATTTTTTTGGAAAATGAAGTTTGGGGGCCATTGACTTTGGAGCTTTGAGAGTGATATCAACGGGATTGATTAGCGACGTTTTGATTGGTCGGGGAAACGGGACACGGAGACAATGTGCGAACCAACGACCTATCCCGAAGTCGACTCTTCGCTTTATTATGACATTCGGACGTCGCAACCGGTGAGTTTTTTTTTTTGTTGCATTTTTGTGAGCTGAATTTTTGGTCAAGGGTAGTTATTACAAAAAACCATTTTTTATTACAAAAAGTATAGTCTTTGGTAATGTTAAGGGAAATTGTGGCCATCACATTCAAAGGAATAAATCAAAACATTGAATCGAATAAAAAAATCGTCGGGTAGGTCGTTCAGTGAATTTAAATGCATTTTTCGAAAAAAATGCGGTTGTGGGGAATAAATAATTTGGAGGATAAAATAATAAAAAATTGTCACAATAGGTACCACTATACATCTCCAATAATGAAAACCCTATGGTTTACATATTTCGAAGAAGATGAAACGTGCCAACGCACGAAGAGGAATTTAATCTCAAAGTCTGACAAACGCCGGTGTCCATTTTTCGTGTCTGTTTGCCTTTGCGCATCTCCTATTGTGTCCGACGATCGGTTCCAAGCGGACTGCGTCTCCCGTCGTGTGATTATAATTCAGAGCCCGTGAATGACTCGCGACGACGCCGAGAGCATCGCCACGACGATGCCAGAGGTCGCTGAGGGTTCGCTCCTCGTAATCGGTACAACGAATCGAACGTTAGTCACTTTCCTTCGGTGCAAACAAACAACAAACTGCATCTCAGACGCAAACACCGACGATAACTGCTTTGGCCATCGAATCCGCTCATTATCAGCTGCATTATCAGTCTCCCCGAATTTATTTATTTATTTTTCTGCCATAGACAAATAGCTGCGACAGCGAAGAATCCGCTCATTATCAGTGCATTATCAGTCTCCCCGAATTTATTTATTTACTTTTTCTGCTATAGACAAATAGCTGCGACAGCGAAGAATCCGCTCATTATCAGCTGCATTATCAGTCTCCCCGAATTTATTTATTTATTTTTCTGCTATAGACGAATAGCTGCGACAGCGAAGAACGGGTCGAGAGAAAACTTTCCTGGACGATGAGTCGTGTGGCAAATGTCGAAACAGGACGCGTGTTGTGTATTGCGATGTCGGGCATCGAGCGAGCCGCGAGATTGCCTAATCGTTCGTCCCGCGTATCGTTAATTCAGCGAACTGAGCCGGCGACGAGCTGCTAGGTTGTAGTAAACTTTCTCTCCTCGCGCCGCACGCGGATTCCGTATGCAGAATGTCAGAATAATGCCGATGACCCGATGCGCACGATTGTCGAGATGAATTAACTATATATATTTTTTTCTCTCTCATATTACGCGACGACACCTCAAATCTTATGTTGAAGATTGCATCGTTGGTATGCAACGAGAAAAAAAAAAAAAATCTAACGATTCTAAAATAATTCTAGCGATTCTAAAAAGTTGTTATGGCGATCAATCGTTATACTCTTTATACCCAATTTTATATCCTTTGGGTTCATCGGAACAATTTTTCTATTTTTTATTTTCGTTCCTTTCCAACGATGCATCGAATGCAACGAAATTACAGAGATTGTCTATCTAAAAAGTTGTTATAGTGATCAATCGTAATAATAACTTTTTATACCCAATTTTATATCCTTTGGGTTCATTAGAACAATTTTTCTATTTTTTATTTTCGTTGCTTTCCAACGATGCATCGGATGCAACGAAATTACAGAGATTGTCTATCCAAAAAGTTGTTATAGCGACAATGGTTATAATAACTTTTTATACCCAATTTTATATCCTTTGGGTTCATCAGAACAATTTTTTTATTTTTTATTTTCGTTGCTTTCCAACGATGCATCGAATGCAACGAAATTACAGAGATTGTCTATCTAAAAAAATCAAAGTGTTTTGTTCGCTGAATAAATGTTTCGAGCGACTGGATGAAATAATATTGGGACGTTGGGATATCGAAGGTGCGTCTTGCTCGCATTTTACGCTGGCCGTCGGGCAGTTCGCGGCAGCTGCTGCTGCTGCTTGCTGCTCGGAGCTACCAGGAACAGCTGCAACTCGTTTCCCTCGACGCTCTGCTCGCACCTTCTTCGCCGTCGCCGCTGCGCGTCGACTGTCACGTGTATCGTCACAGTCGCTGCTGCGCTTCCTTCGCCTGCTCCATCGACGAGAGAACTCCTATACAGCATTGCCCGCATCTCCGCCACATTCGACTCGTTCGGTTTATGGTATCCACAGCACTAATAGACACCCAGTGCAGTTGCACTGCGTTGCACATGTCGCTCGGGATGCATGCTTCATCCGCCGCCGCACAAAATGCATCTCGTTGCATTGCATCAATTCGATTCTGTAGGCTCGATCAATTTTTATATATATTTTTTTCACGAACTTTGCGTCAGTCTAATTTCGTCTATCGCTCTACGAAGGTATAGTAATTTCATTTAAATAAAATGCACTCGCTAATAAAATTTACAGGTAAAATTATTAAAAATGTATTCAATTTTGTATCTTTTTTTTACGACCTTTGCGTCAGTCTAATTTCATTGAAAAATAAATGAATAAAAAAATATATATATATCTACAGGCATATAAAAAAAACATAATTTATTAAATATATTTTATTTGTATAGACAAATAAATAAATATGTATAGGCATATTTAAGTACCAAAGGCAAAGGCAGTATAGAAGCAGTTCTCCTTTCACTTGATCGGATCTTGCGGCGACGGTGACACACAGCCACCTCGCTCGCGGATTTTTTTTTCACCGTGTATAAATCTGCCGCACGTGTGCGCATACGAAGACAAACTGCAACGAGCAGGTGATCGACTGCACTGCAGTTCGAGACTCGATAATCGATCCAACGTATTTTCGCAATCGCGCAGCGGGTTTTTTTTTATATATCTGAATTGATTTTGTGAAAATGGATGAGACGATTGATACGTGCACGGGCGGAGGGGGGAGAGAAAGGAGGACCGAGAGGAAAGAGGACGAGACGAGGAGCAGATGTGCACGCGTGGCACAGGAAGTTTAGTTTTACACGAGGGGCAGCTGACCGTACGCCAAACGCATTCCACGTTTCTCGAGGGTTGCCGCCTGCTATGCCGTGCGTGCGTTCGTGTTGCTTGTGCGCCCGTGAAAAGGGATGCCGAGCCGAAATCTTTTCTTTACAGTCTTCACGAACCAAGTAACACGTGCATCCTCCAACTACAACTATTTCAATCGTGTTTGTTACAAACTTTCATTCGTTTGCTGACAAATAATTCACACTTATCAAATGTACTATATTTTTTATATCTTTAATCAACGATTAAATAAATGCGATTATTTTGAACTTTCCAGTAGAGAGAAAATTTGTTGAAAGAGTCATTTCATATCAATTCAGGATTTTTTGTTCAGAACTGACGAATAATTAACACTGATCAAAATACTCTTCTACAAAATAATTCTACAAAACAATTCTACAAAATAATTTTCGATAGGATCTTTTTAATCAACGATTTAATAAATGCGATCATTTCGAATTTTCCAGTATCGAGAAAATCTTTTGAAAAAGTCATTTCAAATAAATTCAATATTTTTTGTTCAGAAGAGTGTCGAGCACTCGATGTATAATCGTAAAATAGGGGAGGGAAAACTTTTTTTTTTAATAGGGTATAATGTATCCATGGTAAATAAAATGAAACGAAGCGAAGCGAAGAGATGGTAATCGAGGAGCGGCGACGGCGGCGAAGGTGGCGAAGGAGGCAGAGGTCGAACGGAGGGCAGAAAAGCCTTCGGTGAGATTGCTCGCGAATGAGCGAGTGAGATAGAGAAGCGTCGCAGAGGAGCAGCTGTCGCAGCAGCTGCAACCTTCCCAATATTATTTCCCGGCTGCTGGGCTCCTCGGATCCTCGGCGTCCTCTCGTCGAACATCACCAGACATCGCCGCGCTGTATGTCCAGGTGCTCGCCAGGACCCATCTCTCGCCTCGAGACGCCGAAAGATCTTCTTTGTTCGCCTGCACCGATCGTACCGAACGAGCCACGTGGCTCGAGACACTGTCTCCGACCGCCCTCACTGCCCTATTCCACCCATTTTACCCCCCCCCTAACAACAAAACAAACCAGATGTACGGATCTCGATAAAAAGCGACTCACCACCGTTTCGCTGTATTTGCAACTTCTCGAATTTTAATTATAAGTGCTGACAGTGGACAACGTATGTCGGGTGCGTGAGTTGAAATAATTTGGGAAACGTACTGTCGAGCTGCTAGTCTTGACACCAGGTGGCTGACACTCTTCGCGAGTCTTCTTCGACGGATGCGCACCTCAAAAAAAAAAAAAAAAAAAAAAAGTATGAACGCAAAATATCGCTATAATAATCTTTTAGAATCGTTGGAATATACATATATATATTTTTATTTTCGTTGCATTCCAACGATGCAAATTTCAATATTCTATATATCATTTAAAAGATCGATACAAAGCTTTCAGATAATTTCAGGTACTTTAATAATATTTGTTTTGCTGTAATAACATCGAACATTTTTTTTTTTTTTTTCGCTTACAAGTAGTGCAATTAATTCGAAAAATATATTATATATTATTCAAAAGATCGATACAAAGCTTTCAGATAATTTCAGGTACTTTAATAATATTTGTTTTGCTGTAATAACATCGAACATTTTGTTTTTTTTTTCGCTTACAAGTAGTGCAATTAATTCGAAAAATATTATTACACTACAACTTTATTGTCGAGCGGGTTTCAATGCGCCGATTATGTTCGCAGGAGCGAGCTTCGAGTTTCCTGGTCAATTGCACTCTGTGCTCGACGGTCGGTAATTGTTGCTATTGTTGGCTCTGGCGATATGCGTTATTAGCCGGTCGCCGGAACCGACGACGCTTAAAAGTAAGGAAGTCGCAAGTTGTTGGCTCGCAGGCTACTCTTGATACATTCAATTCAATAGTTTCGTTCCCTTTATTCTCTCCCCCCTCTCGCATCCCTTTTTCTTTACTGCACTCCAGAGCCCTTTTGTTTTGCCCGCTGCTTTTGTCGAGAACAATTGACCATAACGACAAAGCGCAATTGCAATAATATCGAGAATTTAATTGGCCGAGGGCAATTAAATATTTTCAGCAGGTTCCTTTGTAGATTATTTTTTGAAGATTATTAACAGTAAAACATATTTATTTATTGTAGGAACGATGATTCCAAAAATCACGGTTGTGCCCTTGCCGTTATTTTGGCGAAAATTTTTTTTTCGATTTAACGAAGTTTTAAAACCCTATCCGATGGGAAATTTTCCGCTGATTCGAAAAATAATGATTATATGCCCGAGAAGTCGAAAATTCGTGGAGAAAATCGCGAAAATTGATTTTTCACTTTTTTCGAATTTTAACCCTTCACGAAAATCGATGCCATTTTCTTTTGGATGAATGGAATCTGGATTTTCTTTTTGCATTCGAAAGAAGACACTTCAAGGAAGAGAATGCCGCAAGGCAGAACGCGATATCTCGATTTTTCGATTTTTTGCAGATTTTCAAAGTTGACCCTCAAAAATCGCAAATTTTTAGAAGGGGTACCCCTTCAAAAAAATTCGAAAAAAAGCGAAAAAAAAAATTTTCGATATCGCAAGATTAAAAAACCCTATCCGATGGGAAATTTTCCGCTGATTCCAAAAATCACGGTTATATGCCCGAAAACCCAAAAGTTCAATGAAAAAAACGCAAAAATCGATTTTTTTTTCCCCTGAAAACCGCAAAATTTCGCGACATTAAACATCGAACTTCCCCACGACTAATCAGAGGCCGAATAAATCGACAACACTGGTTGCTCGCGCACTTTATAACAGAGAAATACATATAAAATGTAAAAATACCATTCTATGCGTCGAATATTTCGGAACATCTCAAATTACTCGGGGGGGCCCTTTTGGAAAATGAGAGACATGCCGACCGAGTGAGAGATCCGACGAAGGGCCCAGGAACAGATTAAATCTTGGGGAGGAATCTTTCGTGAACGGGAACACATGTCGGTTTCGAATTGCCATATGCCGTTCCTATGCCCATTGCGGCCAGCCAATTGCCGACGGCGTAGCTTCCGATGGGGCTAATGCGGGGGTGCGTCCCGAACCCTCGTCTCATCCCTTATTCATGCTCGAATTTCACCTCCGTTATATGCCATTGCCCCGAACATTTTTTTTATAATTTTTCTCTAGCCACACAATAGTAGGCTTAAAAATTTAAACATTCAGATGCTCTCTTTCAATTCTTTAAACTCTTTAAAAATTAATTTTTTTCACAATTACAGTAATTTCATTATTTTCCTTATTCATGCTCGAATTTCACCTCCGTTATATGCCATTGCCCCTAACATTTTTTTTATAATTTTTCTCCAACCACACAATAGTAGGCTTAAAAATTTTAACATTCAGATGCTCTCTTTAAATTCTTTAAACTCTATAAAAATTAAATTTTTCACAATTACAGCAATTTCATTATTTTCCTTCAGTACAATTACAGTATTTTCCTAAGTGAAGAGCGATTTGAAGCAGATGCTATAAGTGTAAATTTTACTTTCTGTAAATAAATAATAATAATAATAATTTAATTTAATTTAATGTATTAATGGATTTCTCCTTTCATTTTACAAATATTTGGCAGTGGAGCCATAGCTTAAAAATTCCAGGTTATACAAAAAGTAAACATAATAATTTTTATTAATAATAATAATAATAATAATAATTTCCGACGGTCATATTTTAGTTTGATAACGTTAAGAAAAAGGACTCTATCCAGCAGCAGCTGCGCGAAGTCAGAAAGACCGAAAAGGCAGTGGTAAAAATAAGATATGATGAAACAGGTGAAGAAGGCGAAACGAGTGTGAAACGGTGCCGAATGCTATACGTGTATATAACGTTATCGCAACGGCGATAGACGGTGGCGTTGGCGTCGCGTCGGGCCCAGAAGACGGCGCGTAGGCCCCGACTTGCGCACGACGGGGCCCCGTTCAGGTGGGAGGGGGGGAAGGTCGGAGAAGGCCGCAGCTGCTGATGCTGTTGTTGCTTCGAGAGAGAGACCAGAGTTTTGCGCCGCCGCTGAAACGGCAGTCGAAGTCACCGAGTAGCGAATGTCGATGATCAACTTGTCGAATATTCCGTTCCTTATTCATAAAGCCGTCAGTATCAATAAATTCGAGCAAAACGATGTCGAGTGATATAAAGTATGACCGAAGCTTAGAAGCACTTGAAAAACGCGTACAGCTCTTCTGCAATTGCCAATTCAGCTTTCCAACGCTTCGATCGCATCTCCGGTGCCATCGAATGTGGCACAAAGCACTTGAGAGGTTTTTTTTTACGACGGCTGTGTGATATTTTTCATTTTTTATTAAGGCTCAGGCGATGAAACTTACGTAAAAGGCTGCTGATTTAGTTACAAAAAAAAATGAGTATAAATTGATTTCGTAAAACAAATTAAAAATGATGAAGAAGCAATTTGCAAGGATATACTTTGCAGCCTTTTTTATTACGTGCATCGTTGCAAAGCAACAAAAAAAATATATATATTCTAATGAACCCAAAGGATAAGAATCGTAATAATAAAAAGTTATTATAACGATTGATCTCTGTAATAACTTAAAAAAATCGCTAGAATAATCCTCGAATCGTTAGAATAATTAATAAAAAAAAAGTTACATTCCACAATGCAAACTTCAATCAAATCCTTGCTTTTCACTCCGTCATTCGTTACAGTTTTCGTTACCGACCGAGCAGAGACCATATCCCAATATTTTCAGTCCTGTCCTTTGCCTTATCAAAAATTCTGCCCAGACCCGCAAAGTCAATGCCTGTTTCGTTCGCTCTCCTTCTCTCTCCTCCCCTCTCCCTTCCACCCATCCAATGCCCCTCATTCCGTCCTCATTTCTCCGACCGCAGAGCGGATTCTCTCATTTCGACCGTCAGGCCCCGAATCAGACAAGGATACTTACAATGGAAGCGGCAAAGCAGGACAAGGATAGCGAAAAAAGCGAGCAAAAGAGGCCCCAGCGGCGCGCGACTCTCGACCAATCACAGCCGTAGCTGAGAGTTACCAAGTGGCCCGCGTTCTTCGCACAGGCGCAGCTGTCGCGTTCGCCTAACCATCATTTCTCTCTCTTTCTCGACTCGACCCTCTCCCCACCTTCGTCGCAGCTTCTTCGTTCCAAAGCCCTCCTCTGACTATTCCAGCGACGGATCCGGCAGCCAGTCTGTCAGAACAACCAGTGCCGCGCGCATCTACGGCGCCGTAGAGACATCAGTGTTGCCATTACGATACACATCGAACGATATATACATACACATATAAAGACCGGGAAAAACAGTGCCGAGTGAGGAGGAAGAGAGAGATAGATAGATTGAAGGAGTGCTTCGTCCGCCGCGCACCGGATACACGCGCTCCCGAGCGTAACTGCCTCGTATTATTTACATGGAGACGGAACCAACGACACGGAAAAATATATATCATACAAATACATTTTGTATTTAATTTTGTTTTATACAAATTTCAAGTGGTCTACAATACAATAACAATACATTTTGTATTTAATTGTTTTATCAAATTTTTAAGTGGTCTTTGGTTCGAAGAGACTGGACTGTATTTTTTTTAATCTGGTGACGGCAAATCGCGCGGTTTGGTTGCCTCGCTGGTTGTAAAAAAAAAAAAGGTCGTGCGTCATAAAAAAAAGCTCGTGAGACAGAAAATGGTGCGGGGATTGTCGCAGTGGACGAAGACCCTCAGCTTTCCCGCTAGGGTCTCGCCTCAACGTCCGCCGAAGGAGTCGAAGGGCTTTCACGTCAGTCCCAGCGCGAGTCCCACATCGCCGCCCAGTCCCGTCAACGATAACATGGACAAAACGCCGATAATCACCGATTCCGAGGTCAGCTACGAATAAATTGCGAATTTTTATTTCTAATTCTGTTCCGTTGCGATTTTCGACTCTTGCATCAAATTGTGTTGAAGTTTGCATCGTTGGAAAGCAACGAAAATTAAAAAAAATTATTCTAATGCACCCAAAGGATCCTATTGGGTATAAAAAGTTATTATTATGATTGATCGTTATATACTAACGTTTTAGAATCGCTCAAATAAATTTGGAATCGTTAGAATATTTTTTTTTTTATTTTCGTTGCACTCCAACGATGCAAACTTCAACATCATTGCATCAATGCAATTTCGAATGCTTTGAAGCAGCATCGTTGGAATGCATTTTATAACCATTACGATCCTTTGGGTTCAGAATTTTTTTTTTTTTTCGGTGGTTTGCAATAAAAAAAAAATCTGTCGAATCACAGCAGAGGTTTGTAACCTATTTGAATAACAATAATATATTCGCTAAAGTATTTGTGCGCAATGCGAGCGATTCGCTGTGCTCGTTATTCGCGGCAGCATTTCTCACACCGCGTCAAGTGTTACGCGTTCTCCTCGTTCGTTTTCCATCTGCCGGCCTCTCTCTCTCTGTGTGTGAAGATAAGTATACACGGAGATAACGGTTGGTCGTCGCGTAGTCAACGGACGACGAGGGACACTGTGGCACGTTGTGGGTTACCATGCCGGAGAGCGAACTCGACGGCGCGATCTTTCCCTCGCGTCTATATTTCAACTATATATATGTGTCGGCTCGTCCTATGTTTTTTTTTTAATTCCTCTAACGATTCTAAAAAGATATTGTATCAGTCGTTATAATAACTTTTTATAGGCAGTACGATCCTTTAGGTTCATTGGAATCATCTTATTTTTTATCATCTTGAAGTTTGCATCGTTGGAATTAAAAAAAAAAAAAAAAATCTAACCAAAGGGTCAAAGGGTCGTATGTTAAATTCGAAATGTGGGAGTCGTCGCATCCTGTTGAGGCTTCGATCGATAAAATCAATGAAACCGAATAATATATACCAACTCGCGTAGACGCGACGGGAATGACCTCACGTCTGAATACCTCAGAATTCTTCGGTGGCAACAGACACACATCGAATGTTTCCAAGTCCAGTCGCGTGAATCATCCGATGCATAATGGAATTCCTGATGGACCGCTTCCAGTACGTCTTACGAGGCTCGAAATACATAAAAACGCGTGTTTAGGCTGCCCTCCAAAGTGGTAGCTTTTTTCCAACGGACCAACAGTTCCCTATCGATCTGACCCGCATGTTTTGATTATTCGTCGGGTCAAAATGTAGGTCGTAATACAATTCTAACATAATATAATAAAAATAAAAATAATAATAACAACAACAATAACAATAAAAATAATAATAATATAAATGATAATGATAATAATTGTTCAGTCATCGATATAATGTATTTCAAGCATTGCGTTTAAACGAACGATAATCTCCCTCGAAAAATATCTATAATTCAAATAAGAGGGTCGTCTCTGCTGAAAGCAAAGCCGGGTAAATATTTGTCGGATCCCGCAAACACCATAAATATAGTCACGGTGACATTCGGAAAGGACGCGCGCAGTTTATCGACACCTATCCCCGGTTTGACATTAATAGGGTTCGCTAAACGCCGCCGCAACATCCATTAAGGTCGCGGAAAGCCGGAGACTGCGCGCACGTGTCGCTGTTTTGGCGGAGCACTGAATTTGCCCTTTGCTTCGCTTGAGTCGCGTTCACTCGATAGCCAAGTGTATAAATACGCTTGGTTCGAAGCTCCCCCTCTGCTTTCTACTGCGTTTCACAGTTGGGGGGCACGTGGACCCACATCCTGTGGGGGCAAAAGGGCGGCTCGCGTGCCGCTGTGGGGGGGGGGGGGGGGGGGGGTAACCCTAAGCGAGAACCCTTAAGGGGGGAGTACTGTTTCCTGCACCGGAAATTCTCCACCCCGGACGCGACCCGCGGAACGAATTTACATTTGATTAACCACCCGCCTGCAAATATTCCAAAGTCATGGAGAAAATAGCTTTGGGCTAAAATGGAACCCGAGGATAGGGCGACGGAATATGTTTCTCGCGTGCCAAGCGATAAGCCGTCGCTCCCTCCGACCGGATGTCGTTTAACGAATTTGCATCCCCGGTTAATTGGTCAGCCCTCGCGACTGCTGCAGCCTGTAGTACCGGTCAGAGGCTCTCTTCATCCATCGGACTGTGTATAACCCGCGCGCAGCCTATTACAGCACTATTAGCAGTGCTGCGCAGCGGCAAAGACGGCAGCAGAGAGACCGGTTGAGTGGTTGGCGCATCCGGTTAAAGTAGCGAGCAAGGACTCCGCCTTCGGGTGAGGCGACCCTGCTTAGAAATGATTGAAACATATAGAAACCGATCAAATGGACAAAATTCCTATTAAAAAATAATCGGTTCCAATGGAATTTAATCGGATTTTCGTGCGT
Organism: Itoplectis maculator; assembly: GCA_964034905.1. Taxonomy (NCBI): domain Eukaryota; kingdom Metazoa; phylum Arthropoda; class Insecta; order Hymenoptera; family Ichneumonidae; genus Itoplectis; species Itoplectis maculator. The sequence continues at coordinate 9,902,592 of OZ035859.1, forward strand.
TTTATAGGTTCCTTATTGGGCGAGCAAGGACTCCGCCTTCGAGTGAGGCGACCCGATTAAAACATAGAGAAACCGATCAAATGGACAAAATTCCGATTAAAACATATAAAAACCAATCAAATTGACAAAATTCCAATTAAAAAATTATCGGTTCCAATAGAATTCAAGCGGGAGTCAAAATTGCGACTGAAAGCGATTCCCAGCACTGAGAAAAAAAAATCCATGGGATAACAATGTCGAATATAGAGAATTTTACTATACAAATTGGCGACAGTTACTATAATGGTGACATTAATTGTCGTCGCGAGAACCATAAAAGCATTTTTATCCTCTCAGGCAAAAATATTTCGTGTAGCACTATTGACTATATATATTGCTGAGTGAGCATGTTTACAGATGCAACGATATTTTGCATATGAACATGTTTTATTTTCATATAAAAAAATCAAGCTGTATGTTGTAATTGTGTATGAAAATTGCTGAAACGCTCGCAACAAGTCGCGCGGCCGATCCGAGAACGCTGTCAGTTCCTAGGAGAAGATGAGAGGAGGGAGAGACGGCGCGGAGAGAAAGAGAAGAAAGAAGGAAAGACAGCAGCAGCCGCAGCAGCAAAGTGGGAGAGAGGAGTGGTGGAAATGGCGGGGAAAAGACGTATGACGGCTGTCCGAAGCGTGGGAACCGAGCGAAACGGATGGCCTCGGTCGCTTCCGAGATCCCTCGGTATCCTTCGGCTTCTCCCTCGCCGCGGTTGCCGGTTATAACCAGCCGACAGTCGCAGCTGCAACGAGAGCAGCAGCTCGACACTTGACACAGATTGACCATCTTGCGCTGCCAGGTGGACGCAAAATTAAAAAAAAAAAAAAAAAAATGTTTGGATTATAAAAGTAACCTATGGATAGTGATATGAAAAAAGTATGAAATTGTAGAAACGATTTTTTATCGCACGACTTGGTCGACGCATCTTCGGAAGACGCTCTTTTATTTAGTCAGCGAAGATTCAGCAGCGCAGAGGCGAATGCAGAAAAAAAAGAACATATATGGAGAAAAGCAAACTGAGTGCGAATGACCCTCGTGGGAATAAAAAAACGCTATGGGTAATCCTGGCAGTATGTGCCACGCATCGATCATTATATGCACGTAGCGTTATATCGGTCACGCGAGCCGGAAGTAGGACCGTCGACACAAACACAGAAATATTGCCGACGTTGTTTTCCTCTTTCGTCGAGAAAACCGTCCAATCTCGTTACGAAATAATATCTCAATTATTTTTATTCTAATGAACCCAAAGGATCGTTCTGGGTAGAATAAAATTTATTATAACGATTGATCTTTATAAGAATTTTTTAGAATCGCTAGAAAATAAAAAATAAAAATAAAACATTTCGATGCATTTCAACGATCTATTATCTTTATTCTAATAAAGGATCGTACTCGGTATAATCAAATTTATTATAACGATTGATCTCTATAAGAACTTTTTTAAATCGTTAGAATAATAATTTAAAAAAATGTTTGGTTGCATTCCAACGATGCAAACTTCATTATTATGAACTGGAAGTGAAACGAACCGTCGCCGACGGCGTTTCGAATTAAAACCTCGGAGCGAGAGCAACTTTTGTGTGCGCTCGACGACTTTGCGACGCACTATAGCCGCGATAGCGCTAACGAGAATGACGACAAACACACACCGAGAGAAAAAGGTGCTGGCATTCCTACATCCGTTGCGACTTATCACGGACGAAAACACGTTTGAGCCGCCCGCCAGGAAGCTCTCTCGATTTCCCGAGTCGAATCGCGGCAACAAGGGGAAAAGTCGCGAATAAAAAAAAAACGCGACGATCAAAGATAACGAAGCAATGAAAACGAGATTAGCCACTGGTCATGGGAAGCGGAAGTCGGCGGATATGTCTCGACGACGCAAAGGCGACACCAGGAAGAGTTCAGATCTGGTGAAACTCGTTGAAATTCCACGCGGCAACTTTTTCTCGGTTAATTTTTTATTTCAGCAGCGTTCTGAAATAAAAAAAAAATGTTAACGTTCGGTTTCATGGAGAGACTGAAAATGTTTCCATTTTTTTGTTTTTCACGTCTGAAATAACGTCGGAAATAAAAATGCTTAATGCTCCGTTTACAGCGAAAAACTGAAAATGTTTAATTTTTTAATTTATTTCATCAACGCCTGAAATAAAAATTCTTAACGCTCGGTTTACTCCGAAAAACTGAAAATGTTTAATTTTTTTTTGTTTTTCTCATCAACGCCTGAAATAAAAATTCTTAACGCTCGGTTTACTCCGAAAAACTGAAAATGTTTAATTTTTTTTTGTTTTTTTTTCATCAACGCCTGAAATAAAAATTCTTAACGCTCGGTTTACTCCGAAAAATTGAAAATGTTTAATTTTTTTTTGTTTATTTCATCAATGCCTGAAATAAAAATTCTTAACGCTCGGTTTACACGAAGAGACTGAAAACGCAGACAATAGGCGCGTCGCAAGGATATTTGTAGTTGGGTTGTCCGTTAGTTTGTCGGTTGATGGAGTGGCGGCGACGGCGGCAAGCAGAGGTCGCCGCCGCCGCCGCCGCTAAAGTGCGACAAAGCTTATTAAGTCGGGGCATTTCTGTCGTTTCCGAGGCTCTAGCGCGGTGTAATCGCAACGCAAGGAATGTGCGCGCCAACGCCAACGCCAACACCACTGCTGCGCGTGCGTCGTCCTATCCTCGTCGAATATACACACCGTCGGTGTATATTTCTCGGTAATTACGGCCTCGTGTTAATTTAAAAGGGAACGCGCAGCGTTCGGTATATTACCGCCGCGCGCGCTGTTTATTCCCAGGGAGCAAAGCACAGCCGCGAGAGTCAACCGAGAAGCGAAGCGAGCGAAGAAAAGAGTCGAGGGAACGGCCGAGTCGGCATAGTAATCGCCCGGCAAGAGTCCCGCCGGAAGTCACCGCCGCTCTCGCATTGTTAGGCAGGGAATTCTTGGTATTTCACCTCTATCCGTACCATTCGTCGTCGTCGTCGGTCGCCTTCGAAACATCGCAATTTCCTAGATGATGTTGAATTTTACATCATTAAGGAGGCTTCAGCGCTTCATACTAGTCAAATCAGTGCTAAATTTTCAAAAGCATTTTTCTAATTCTTGGTTCTTTAATAAATTGTTCCGAGGTGTTACTGACGTTTCAGCATTAGTTCTTAATTAAGACAAATACATTCACAACCGTGATTTGAATAGAAAATCGACTGATATATGCAAATTCCGGATGTCATGTTTTTCCGTGTAGTTTTTTTTAAAGAATAAACCGTAATAATTGTTCAATTATGACGAGCAACAGCACATTTTTATTATTGGAAGCCCCTTTATCGATTGACTGTCCAGATTTTTGATAGTCTCAGTAGTTCAAAAGATACGACCGTTTGATCATTCTATCCTAACCTAAAAAGCGACATACAAATGGCTGTAACTTTTAAAGTACTGATACTATTTAAAAATCTGAACGGTCAATCGATCAAGCATCTTCCAATGATAAAAATGAGCTTTTGCTCGTCGTAATAGAACTATTATTACGGTTTATTCTTTCAAAAAACTGCACGAAAAATCATGACATCGGGAATTTGCATATATCAGTCGATTTTCTATTCAAATCACGGTTGTGAATGTATTTGTCTTAATTAAGAACTAATGCTGAAACGTCAGTAACACCTCGGAACAATTTATTAAACAACCAAGAATTAGAAAAATGCTTTTGAAAATTTAGCACTGATTTTACTAGTATGAAGCGCTGAAGCCTCCTTAATGCATTAGCTTTAGGGTCAATTAATGGACTGGAATAGTAACGCCGACATTACGGCAACTCCGGCAGCCGCGTCCTTTGCTCAAGGCTGACAAGCAACGCTCGCAGCTGACTCCATATACGTACAGGACCGACGAAGCCGGACGACACGATTTCCTTTCACACACGAAGCAGTAGCTGCGGCGTTGCAGTTGGAATAAAAGTGAATTTGAAAATTCGTCTGTGTCGGGGGAAAAGGTAGCTGGAATACGATAATACAATGTAAATGGGTTTCGTTGAAAAATTCCAATCCCCGGCGGGGTTGCCGAGGAGAACCGACGACCGTGAAACGAATAACAAAGAACGCGTCCTGACTAAATGTCGAGAAGCGTATTTTACTTTCTGCTTCGTCGAGCTGACCGTACGCATATACATAGACACTTTGCGCGGTCCCTGTTCAGCTGCGCTCAGGTATAACGTTGCTACTGTAGTTAATCGAGCAGGTGCTCCTTATTTTATACTTAGCGTTATTATCAAAGAAATAATCGAATTGCAATATTAGAAATGCGATATTGGTCACGGAAACAGATTAAAAAAAGGTATAATCGCGAACTTAATTTTGGGATGGTGTTGAAATTTGCATCGTTGGAATGCAACGTAAATAAAAAAAAAAAAAATCATTAGAATTTTTTTTTTTTTTTTTCCATTTTCGTTGCGAGGTATAATTGCGAGCTGAGTTTTGCGATGATGTTGAAATTTGCATCGTTGAAATGCAACGTAAATAAATAAAAAAAAAAAAATCATTAGAATTCATTAGATTTTTTTTTTTTTTTTTTTTTCTTCATTTTCGTTGCATTCCAAACTTTAACGTCATGTTTTGGGTGTACACGAATCATTGGTTCTTATTACATTGTTGAAAATAAATAAAATTGTTGTAAAAAAAATAAGGAAAAAGACGCAGATTTTAATGGAGAAAGGTCATTAATGCGGCAAATAGAGAAAGGAAGACATAAGACACGATGTATACAAGTGGAACGCGGCTCCTTAGTGATGTTGCCCGGTTGTGTCCGTTATTCCTCGGTGACGTCACGACGACACACCAGACTTGTAACGACCGCGACTAAAGCCGCCTGTGGCTAAAGGAACCCTCGAGATTAACGGGCTATGATGTCACGAGAGATAGCAGCCGACGATCGTACGAATTGTCAATGTCGGTGCACAACACCTATTTACCGCACAAATACAACGAACTCGATCGCCACTGGAACAACCTTCAATCGCCGATCCGTCGGTTGTTATTTTTTCCAACGACACAAAACGTAAAAAAAATGTTTGTAATTTCGATCCACTGCAAAACGCGTGTTTCTTGAAAAATGGTTCAATAATTTTTTTAATGACTTTTTTTTTTTTTTTTTTTTAATGACCTAGGAAGAGGTTAAATATTGTAAGACTGATAAAACGGGTAACAGTAAGAAGAACGACGAAGAGGGAGAAGAAGATAAAGCGGCGTTGGAGTGCGGAGAGAATGTTGACTGAGGAATCCGGAATACTCTCTCGGGTATCGCGAGTGGTTTGCAGGACGTGCCTCGGTCAACGGTAAGGTTCTTCGACCTTGCCAACGCGCTGCTCGCCCGTTGCTCGCCTCTCTCGCAGCAGCCTTTTAGCCGAGCTGTGTTATCCCCCCCCCCCCCCCCCCCAAGCCGACACGCGACTCTCCTTCGTAAGGCGCGGGATAATCGGGTACCTGCTGTACCGGCCGAGCAACGGAACGCAGCTCTTCGCAGCTGTCGACTGTGGCAACGTTTCTTTGTATCGAAGGAGAGGCGGAAAACGTCGCAGCCGACGCAGCAGACTGGTCGACTGGTCTGGCTTGCTGCTGCCTGTTGAAACCTGCACGAGTCGCAAGGTCGTCGTGGAATCTAACCATTGACCGATGCTCGCACATCCTGTGCGAGCCTCCGCCTCGTTTCCCCCCTTTTTTCTTCCCCACCGCTCCATCGTCGCACGACACCGGCTCGAGCCTGTTTATGCGTCCTTTCACCCGACAATTCGCTTGCGACGTTTGTCGCCGCCGACTTTTTAATCCACCGACTTGACAAAGTCTTAGTTTTCATTAGCCTTTAAATGTTGAAAGTATCTATACAAATTAACAAAATTATCCATACAATTTTGTTTCGTTTGAATAATACAAATAATATTCTGTCTTACCGACATCAGTAGGCGCGTGGTCTCGGCGGTCTCCCAAGTTAAGCAGCTTGACTCGCGGTCAGTACTTGGATGGGTGACCGCTTAGCCATGCACTAATTTGCGCGTCAACTGTTGAGCGGGAGGCAGTTTTTCTGACTTTCTGATGTATACTCATACAGCGAAAAGTCAGTAAAATATAGCCGCCTGTATCGGCACAGGTTTTCCGCAGTTTTCCTGTGCCCTCGTGCAAATGCGATACAGTAGTGCGTTAGGATGAGTGGCTGCGGACAACACTCTGGAGGGGGGAGACGTGCGGAATTTGTGGAAAGAGTAGAGACGAAGGAGATACGTAAAAGCCTAGACGGCATACGTGTGGAATTCATAATAAAAAAAAAATAATAATATTCTGTCTTTTTGAAGTCGGTGGCCACAACTGACTTTCTCACTTTGCCTTTTCTTCCCTCTGCGACAAAAACATAGACGCGAACGTCGCGACGACAAAAATTCTAGCGAATGCTGCGCGTAGGATTTTCAGTGGCCTGCAATGGCTAACTTTAGCACAAGATGGAGCGGCGCATTATTGGAATCGGTCTCCCACGTCGCCTCCGCCCGGAGAATTCCGTCTCCCGCGTCGGTATTAACCGAAATATTCCTCACGTTTTTTTTTTTTTTTTCGTTGGACCTATTTCCGAAAACGACGTCCAGGAGGTTTCTTTCCCCGAAATATCTTACCGACAATTTTGATTAATTCTAAGAAAGATACGGATCTGTTGGTGAATTGCTGGGCAAACCCGCATAAGTTGGTGTCTATCAATTGACGATCTTTTTTCGGCGCAGCGAAGCGTAATGCCGCAGCGAAGAAAAAAAAAATGCCCGCATAATTGTAATGCGATGAATTATTTCGATGCTGTTGGGTTTTTGGGCTGATATCCAATCGATTCAATGGCTTCCGAACCATTCGATAATTTAGTCTAGTTAATATATTTCTATTGCTGGAAACTAATTTTTTTTTTAAATTTGTGTTACAGAATTTCGGCGATTTGGAGGCTGAGAAAGCGATAATGGGTTCTATAGTTTATTGCATCCACCACAAAGACGGTTGCAAATGGTCCGACGAGCTCAGAAAGCTGAAGGTAAAGAAACGTTGATATTTTGATTTTTTACATTTTAGTTGGCAATGTAGAAAAATATCGTTCATAGTCGTAATTCGTGCTTTTCGTGCTCATTTCCAGGCTCACCTCAACACCTGTAAACACGATGCGGTACCTTGCAGCAACAAATGCGGTGCAATGATTCCTCGCGTGCTCATGGAGGATCATCTGAAATACACTTGCGCCCAGCGACGTGCGCGCTGTGATTTTTGCGCCAAAGAATTTACCGGCCACACACTCGAGGTAATTAAAAATTGATTTTAAATGCCTGGCAGCATTAAATCACAATTCAGAAAGGCGATCGCTGACCATGAATGCGATTTTTTTAAATGGGTGTATTTTTATAACAGAAACATACCGGGACTTGCGGCTATGAGCCTCTCTACTGCGAGAACAAATGCGGCATGAAGGTTCAGAGGAGACATCTCGGACAGCACAAACTGGGAGAGTGCGCCAAAAGACTCGTGGCTTGTCGTTACTGCAACAAGGAATTCGTATTCGATACTTTGGGTGCCCATCACGCCAAGTGCGGACGTTTCCCCGTCGCGTGTCCTCACCGCTGCGAAACCGCGGTCCTGCCACGCGAGGATCTCGAAGTTCACCTCAAGGACCACTGTACCACCCACCTCTTGTCGTGTACTTTCAAAGATGCCGGCTGTCGTTTCAAGGTATGAATTTTGAAGAAAATATAAATTGTGAAGAAAATATAAATTGCGAAAAAAATATAAATTGCGAAAAAAATATAAATTGTGAAGAAAATATAAATTGTGAAGAAAATATAAATTGCGAAAAAAATATAAATTGCGAAAAAAATATAAATTGAGAAGAAAATATAAATTGCGAAAAAAATATAAATAGTGAAGAAAATATAAATTGCGAAAAAAATATAAATTGTGAAGAAAATTGTGAAGAAAACGAAATGAAAATTCATCCTCATTCGATCGTATTTATCCAACTGCTTTTTTTTCAACAGGGCAATCGATTTTCATTGGACAAGCATCTCGAAGAGTCCGCGAAAATGCATCTGAGTCTGATGTGCAGCGTCGTCACGAAACAGCAGCATCAGATCACGAGTTTAAAGTCAGCGATGAGCAAACTGTCGCTGAATTACACGGGCACCCTCATTTGGAAGATAAATGATTATACGGCGAAAATGACAGAGGCCAAAGCGAAGGAAGGCATGGAACTCGTCAGTCCACCTTTCTACACTAGTCAATACGGATACAAATTGCAGGTATGTCGATATCTATCGAATTTATCAAATTCAATATAATTCCTAAATAAATTCAATATCAAATGGCTAATTATTGTGAATTTATATTGATGACAATTGAATAATTTTCTTTGTTTCTTTTTGTTTAAGGCATCGATTTTCCTGAACGGAAATGGAACCGGTGAAGGAAGTCACCTCTCGATATACATAAAAATTCTTCCGGGCGAATACGACGCTCTGCTTCGTTGGCCTTTTTCGCACAGCGTGTCCTTCACGATGTTCGATCAGACCGTTCAGGCGGAAAAAGCGTGCAACATCGTCGAAAGTTTCATTCCCGATCCAACGTGGAAGAACTTTCAACGACCGTCCCGCGAGCCTGATTCCCTCGGATTCGGATTTCCCCGATTCGTGTCCCACGAAATGGTCAAGAAGCGACATTTCGTTAAGGACGACACAATGTTTATCAGGGTCAAAGTCGATCCCAGCAAAATCGTCGCTGTTTAATTGGACTATTGGATTCAGTTCTGTTTTTTATTCCCCCCCTTTATAAATTGATTAGCAAACAAAAGCGTAAAAAAAGAATCGCTGATCGATAGCTATCGCCAAATCCTACGAAATTTCGACGAATTTTTTTTTTCCAAGAGAAGTTTCAATGTATCGAATGATTCAAACACTCGATGAATTTGTCGAGATTTCGATAAATTTTAATCGCGTTAAAAAATGTCGTTCTTGAAATTTGAGAGAAAAAAACTGCTATTATCCTTAAGGATTTCGTAAGCGTTCTCATCAAATTATTCCCGGTTCAAGAGATCTGTCGAGCAATGTAAATAATGTGAAAATATGCGAATTTGTCAGCGGGTGGCAAAGATAGACAACAAATATAAAAATAGTCGCGACTTAGTTGGTACGAATGTAAATACATCCTTTTTTATAACGATAGTTCATATATATATATTTTTAGTTTTCGTAATGAGGAAATGTGATTGAGATGCTAGTGACTGTATGTAAACGAGCTGTAAGAATTAATTGAGTTGCGGTAAATGAAATGATAAGGAAAAATATCACTATAAACACTCGCACTTGACAAAAAAACTATCTTAATGTATATTTTCTTTAAACCCTCCTACACTTCCCCTACATTCGATTCTCATTTCAATGATTTCAACATCTTTATCAAAATACGGAATATTTGCGTTGGTAAAAAAATAGTAGTAACGTTTTTATCTCTTCACTGGGAACGTTCGGAACTTTGAGTTCCTCGCTTTTGATCTTCGTCCTGAAAATAGAAAGAAGTGTTTGTTAAAATATATAGTTTCGAATCTTCGATTTGAGTAAACTAACAAAATTCGTACCATCTGAATTCTCAGCATTTGATCCAAGGCAAACGGCAACAGAGGGCGTATACTGTTTATCTCCATGGACGTTAGATTGTCTAACTTGGCGTGAAGTACGTCGCCCTTCAGGAAAGCATCTACGGAAGTTCTTAATTTGGACATCCTTATGTCCCAAATATCCTGGCAAAAATTAGAAAAAATAAATGAACACGTTGCTTGCGTAACAAAAAAAGAAATAAAAACAGGAGTCGCAACCTTCACTGCCGTTCTTATACTGTCGATTTCTGGAATATCGTCGGAAGCTACGCTCAAGAGCATGTGCGCTTCGTCTATGTAATGATCGCTGGGCATTTTAGTGAAGACTCTGCGACCAACAAATGTTACACTATTATCGTTCCTCCGAGAGTGAAAGTACATAGGCGTATTTATAATAATATATAATTACTTGGATGCTTTTTCCTCCTCCTTCTTCTCATTCAGACTGTCAGTGTCCATCCACTCTTGATTTACTATTCGACACTTTTGTTGTTGCTTCAGAGTGATCGCCAACCAGATAGGAACTTTGACCGGTAGACCAGCGCGAAATGGTCCAACGGAACCGGATATCAAATGTATCTGATCGAAACCAAAATTCGGCACTATACTCACGAGTTCTTTTTCCCCCAAAAACTCTATTTCGTTCGGGTCCATTGCTTCAAATTCCTCCTCTCTGCGCTTCCTCGTTCAACGATGAACTGACAAACGGATAACCGGTGTATCGTCGATTCGCACACATATGCAAATATTTGAAATCGCCACAGTTGCAAAATTTCACCACTAGTGGGCTTCATTATATTTCTGTCAGCGAATCACATCCACGGAATTCCATTCTACTGCCGCTCGATTGGCTGCCGTCAATTACTTTTAAGGGCCTCTGAAATACCGACTGTGCTAATGAAACCTGTAATTCACGATTTTCAATCATATTTCCACTCACATCTAAACGACCAAAATCATTCACTGTGGATATCATCGGCGCAGTGAAGGAATCCTCTTGTTTAGCTGTAAATGCAAATATGCGTAAAAATCGTCCATTTTAATACCGACTTAATAATCAAAAATGGCGGATGGCTTTTCTTTCGGAAAAGCTCAGCGCATCGGAGACAGTGGCGCCATCGCTGCGGTCGTCGTCGGAATAACCGCCCCCCCCCCCCTTCCTCCAAAAGTGTCTGACATTTTGCGACGGAGAGTGTCGTGGAAAACCCAGTGAGAAATTGACGACGTCGACGACGAGGGATTGTTGTGTTTTTCCGTGTGTCGATGTAGCAGTGGTAGTGATAGGTGGCTCGTCTCGCGTATCGTTGTTCTCGTCACTTGCGACGAGGTCGTGGCGGAGGAGATTTTCGCATTCGATCGAATGGTCAGCGACGATTCGCTCGACAAGATGTAGCGCCCGTGAAAAGTGAGACTTAGGAGAGCCCTGTGAACCGTTCAGCAATCGTTTTGGGGGGAGAAACAAACGAGCGGAGCGAACTCTTCGAAACGTGCGCCTTCCTCCCCCCGCCTTCTCCTCATCCTCGTATTGATCCCTCCTCCTCCCGCCGAATGAGAGGGCCAACACCGATGCATCTCCCGCTGCTGCTGCTGCTGCCGCTGCTGCTGCTGCTGCCTCACAACTCGCGCCACGAGTGTTTTTCAACAACACTCGGATAAATAGACGAGAAAATTAGCCTTCCGATATTCGTCGTCGCAGCGAGAAGCGAGAATTCGAGAAACAAGGAAAAAAAATAGACGAAGAAAAACATGGAGATCGTCGGGGATTACGAGTACAACACGAAAGACCTCATTGGACACGGCGCTTTTGCCGTTGTTTTCAAAGGGAGACACAGAAAAGTCAGTGTTTGTGTATATATGTATATATGCATTTTATTCCTTTTGACAAATGGTTTTTAGAACAATGATATTCATTTTTAAAATAATGCTTGGTTTGTTTGTTTTTAGAAATCCAATTTTGTCGTCGCCATCAAGAGCATCACCAAAAAGAGTCTGGCAAAGTCGCAGAATCTTCTCGGCAAGGAAATCAAGATTCTAAAGGTTGGCGAAAGAGATTCCCTGCGACAAAAGATTTTACAGAGTCGGTATTAATTGGGAGGTCGATTTCATTTTTTTTGTTTCCTTTAGGAACTGACGGAACTGCATCACGAAAATGTGGTCGCTCTTTTGGATTGCAAGGTGAGTTTTAAAAAATAAAAAGACCACTGTCAAAACCTTCGACCTCGCAATTCGTTAATAACCTTTATCATTTTCCTTTCAAGGAATCCAATCACAATGTCTTCCTGGTTATGGAGTATTGCAACGGCGGAGATCTGGCGGATTATTTGGGAGCCAAGGGAACTCTTTCGGAGGACACGATAAGAGTATTTCTGAAGCAGCTGGCGGGAGCAATGAAGGCGCTGCACGCCAAAGGCGTCGTGCACAGAGATCTCAAACCGCAGAACATATTGTTGAGTCACAATTGCGGAAAAGCTTGTCCTCAGCCTCATCAGATAACCCTGAAAATCGGTAAATTATTTCACTCCTCGCAGATTGCTTTGCCGATCGTTCGTCGAATTAAAAAAGTACTTTCTCCATTGTAGCCGATTTCGGTTTCGCGAGATTTCTCCAAGACGGCGTTATGGCAGCGACGTTGTGCGGTTCCCCGATGTACATGGCTCCAGAGGTGATAATGTCGCTCCAGTACGACGCAAAAGCGGATCTCTGGTCGCTCGGCACGATAGTTTTTCAGTGCCTGACGGGGAAGGCTCCTTTCCAGGCGCACACGCCTCAAGCTCTTAAGCTTTTCTACGAGAAAAATGCGAATCTCGGGCCAAAGTACGTTTATCAACGATCTTGAAGTTTCCACCATTGGAATGCAACGAAAATACAAAAAAAAAAAAAAAATCTAATCAACCCAAAAGATCGCACTGACTACAAAAAGCTATTATAACGATTAATCCGTCATAATAACTTTTTAGAATCGTGAAAATAATTTCATAATCGTTATAATAATCATTTTTTTAAACTTCCGCATTCCAACGATGCAAACTTCATTTATCAAATAGTCGCCTGCAATGACTAAAAACTAACCATATCATTGATAAAAAAAAAAAAAAAAATCTAGAATCCCACCTGGAACGTCGCCCGAGTTATCGGATCTCCTGATGGGTCTTCTGCGTCGAAACGCTCGCGATCGGATGCCCTTTGACGAGTTCTTCGGCCACGCTTTCCTCCAAGGTCCGCGCCAGAGCCCAAATCTCGTCCCAGTCGAATTACCAGCGTCCCCAGTCAACGTCGCGGAGCCGCAAATGGGAACAACAGCGACGACCTCCGGCGGCCCGGACACATCGAGCCCATGTTCCTCACCGGAAGACGACTTCGTTCTCGTGCCGAGCGATCTCAGCAGCGACACCGACAACAATCCCAACCCCGTGCAAGTGAAATACACGAAGCAAACCAGCAGAGAAGCCATCAGCCCTCCGCGGCCATGTTTCCTACCGATTTCCGAACCGATTCCGGTCCCTTCGCATCGAAGCGGCGCAGCAGCAGCAGCAGCAACGGCAACGACTCAGCAGCAGCAGCAGCAGCAGCAGCCATCGTCGTCCTCGCCGTCGACGGCAACGACGATCGCCATCACTCGCACGGCCAGCAGTTTGGTCCCGCGCTCTCAGCCAATCAGCATGAAGCGCAGCACCGACGCGCACAGAAGTCACGCGCCCGATATCGGTTCCCTAAGCCCGCCGAGCGTTCAATTCGTCATCGGTACGCCGCCAGGACGACGTCTCAGCGAGACACCGCCGCCACCGAATACGTGGCAAGTCAGTCCCGTCGCGAGACATTCCCACGTCTCGAGCGGAACTTCGCCGCTCAGACGATCGACCGGCGGCAACAATAGTTCGTCATCGCCTCTGCTAACCGGTCCCCTCGCGGTCCTCGGTTCGCCGACCTCCAGGGCGTTGCAGGACAACAATAACAGCCTCCGTCACTCGCCTGTTATTCCATTCGGGACACGAGCGGTGACCCTACCGGAAATCAGCGAAGCCGCGAGCTTTCAGAATTTCTTTCCCGAGCTTAATCCAAGTCTGACGGACGATCGCCCGCTGACTTTTATCGCTCCGGAGTTGCCGGAGGAGACGCTTCTCGAACGCGAGCATAATGAGATTCTGGCTAAGCTGAATTTCGTCGTTGCGCTTTGCGAATGCGTGAGCGAAGTCGCGAGGACTCGGGCCGGGCCTTTGGGGGCACCGTTGGGAGGAATTGAACAGGCGAGCAATGCTGCGACTAAGAGACGAGCCGAACAGGTGATTCTTCTTGTGAGGGCGCTTCAGTGGCTCAGTTCGGGACTCAGCCTCGCCACTCAGCAGCTCAAGGCTGGCAGGCTGCAGCCCACCGCCAGCGTCAAGGACGGTCAGCAGACATTTTTTTTACTTCGAAATAGTATTAACCCCTTTCAGCGGCAATGACGCCATATGGCGTCATGCATTTCCCGATTATTATCCAATTATTTTCCGATCGGCTTGATTGATTTTCGTGAAATTTGGTACTCGGGGGGCTTTAAGGGTCGCTGATTACGAATCCGAACTCAAAATTTAGAAACAAAAAAATAGCAGACTCAATATAAGAGATACAAAATGTGCGCACGATTTCGTCTGCCGCTGAAGGGGTTGACGAAATATTGTTACTTAATTCTTATCGTTTTGATCCTCTGTTCGATAGTCGTGAGCACGATGAACGACAAGTTTCGATCCTGTTTGGCTGAATGCAAGCAACTCAACAGCGCCGGTCTTCTGCGGCAAACTGGAGCGACGGCGGATAAGATTCTCTACAATCACGCGATCCAAATGGTACTGCTCTGAAATTGCCTACACAAAATTTGACGGATTTCAAGGAAAAAAAGGGAAAGGAATTGAATTTCGTTTTTTTCCTCAGTGTCAATCGGCAGCGTTGGACGAATTATTCGGCAATCCGGCCGAGTGCTTTCAGCGTTACCACACGGCGCAAATATTGTTGCACTCGTTGTCACAGCACGTCAGCCACAGCCAAGATCGTGCGCTTCTTATCAAATGTAAGTAAATGATGATGATGATGATGATGAAGTTTGCATCGTCGGAATGCAAAGAATTTTTTTTTAATTCTAGCGATTCTAAAAAGTTCTTAGTACGATCCTTTGGGTTCATTAGAATATTTTTTTTTGTTTTTACTTTCGTTGCTTTCAAACGATGCAAACTTCAACATAATAGTAAATGACCCCCGTTAGTGACGATCGATTATCACTGATTTTTTCTAACATTGCCATCTCGTCTCCGCTGCAGATAAAGCCGCGGTTGAGAAGCGTCTGTACGTGCTGCAGCAACAGGGCTACATCTACGCTACGGATCCAACGTAACGTATGTAAAATAGACGAAAATTAGATGAGGTAAGGGAATAAAACTAAGAGATATACTATATAAGACGAAACGAGGAAGGAGGAAGAGCTGAGTCTGCAACTACTATTCCAAGTGGAGTGGAGAGCAGGGACGAACGGGTCGAAGCAATCGATTGATGCAAAAAAACAAAGAAATAAAGATGCATGTGAAGAAGAAGAGGAGGAGGAGGAGGAGGAGGATGAGGCGACGGTAAACCCTCGACAAGTATCTTCGTAACACGGTTGATTATTATCTCGTATCGATCAATGATTCTCAAGTATAATAACCGATTATACATATTGTAATGTACTCATGATCGAACTAACTAACCTTTTATTTCGTATATAAAGTAACAAACAATGTGTATACTAACCGCTGTAGTGAAAAAAGAAGGTGGAGAAAAAAAGCGAAACTACAACAACAAGAAAAATGAAATAATGTAAAGAATTTTTTTCTGTAAAAACGTTCTGCATCGTTTTTTTTATTCTACTTTAAGGCCTCCCTTCGGAAAATCCCGTTGCGCAAAAGCTGTGACGTTTAAAGCTATTTTTTAAAAATGTGGATCGAACCCGAGGAATGTGAAGGAACGAATGCTTCTTTTCGTTTTTTGCAATCTATAAACGCTCGAGACGATTGACGAAGTGAGGATCTCTAACTCTGCTTCTTCGTGTCTTCGATCGCGGATGTCGAGGCTGGCGGATTGTCTCTGTAGATAACGTAATTGAGTGCCACTGCTAGCGAATTCCAGACGAGGTAAGGAGCGATTAGATAACCGGCCACGGGGTTTACGCGGTGAAAAGCAATTCCCATCGCGGCTGTGGTTCCCCATAGCGCGACGATCTCGTAGAGAGCCTGTCGATAATCATTGTACAATCAAATATCAAGATAATATAAGATATTTGATTCAAGATTTATAAGATATTCGATCAAATCAAATAATATAAGATATTTGATTTGATCAACTTGATATTTGATGATAAAATATAGTATAAACAAATATCAAGATAATATAAGATATTTGATTCAAGATTTATAATATATTAGATCAAATCAAATAATACAAGATATTTGATTCAAGATTTATAAGATATTCGATCAAATCAAATAATATAAGATATTTGATTTAAGATTTATAAGATATTCGATCAAATCAAATAATATAAGATATTTGATTTGATCGACTTGATATTTGATTATACAAGATAGTATTATCAAATATCAAGATAATCAAATAAATAAACATAATTCGCGTTTTTTACCAATTTAATATTGTGCGCTCCGAAGAACAGAGGTGTCCAGGTCCAATTGAGGGCCAAGTTGAGACCGTAGATGGAAAGCGGAAGTGCGGCGCCCTCGAAGCCGTCGCCGTCTCGCCACACGAGATAGGACGCGTATCCCATGGACGAGTAGATGGTCGTCCAAACGGGAGCGAAAGCCCACTTCGGAGGAGTCCACGAAGGTTTCTTCAACGACTACGAGCAAAAGTGATAAGCACGATCGATAAGTGCTCTACTTACTACCTATGATACTCCCTTCGTTCTCCGCCGCTTTCGTAACTTTCAATCTATGTATTATCACCTCATTATCATTATCATTGTAATTCATGAGTGAAAATCCTTCGCAGGAGAAGGTAGGAAAAACGAAATCTGCAGCTCGATAATTACCCTCCAATTATCGTCACTTGTCGCGACGATAATTTCGCAGCAAATAGACTACTCACCTCGTACCAGGGATTTATGTTCTTTCTGGTAATGAATCCACCCGCGAAACCTCCGAGATTCGGCTGTATCGTCGCCACAACCGCCGGCCAATTCATTCTCACCGGCATTTTCGAAATAATGATAATATCTTAGTGCTTTTTTTTTTTTTCTATCAACGATCAGCAGCGACCGTAGATACGTGCGACCGGTTCGACGTTAGCAACGTCACTGTCGTCGCGATAGCGGCGAGGCTACCGTTAAACATTTTCGCCGAGTGGAGATGGCTCAGGTATGGATGATGCAATCGTCCAGGCGATATCGTTCCAGGGTAACGAAGGGAATAAATGGGGGGGCGGCCATGACGAATTTGTGAAATCTTTCGGAATCCATTTGTCAGCTCTTCACAAATCCTACAACTTTTTTCTTCGTGTACTCATCTTTGGTTGAGGCCCATTCGTAATATTTTTGAGGCTTGTTTTTTTTTTAGATTGCGATTGAGAATTTATTGCCCAACTGATCCGATAGATGTCACTGCGTCATTTCGCCAGTAAGTAAAGCAACCGGAAAGTGTTCTCTTCTATCAGCTTATGGTAAAACCAAGATGGACGCCAGAACCTTTCCATTATTTATTTTAGCCTCCTCATTTATTTATTTTATTTATTTGTTTTTATGCAATGGACCGTTTGAAGCAACAAACAGATAACGCAAAAGAGCAGAAAAATCGAAAAATGCTACAGACTATAAAAATTACACAAAAAAAAAAAAAAAAAATGATACATAAACAACTAAGAAACCGGAAGCAGATCGTAACTCCCACTAAATCGACTCAAGCTGTGCAACGCAACCAAAAAGTAACTCATAGAGGAAGCTTTGTAAAAAATAGAGATTAGATTAGCTTTGTAAAAAATAGAATTAGTGAGGAAGCAAAGGCTATTCGATGTGAGGCATATTCCACATTGTATCGATTCCATTTGCTATTATACTAATGAAATCTTCAACGTGTTTGCGTATCGTAGAAAAATGCAGTTTGTACCTAATTGGAATATGTCAATATGCAATTGCACAAAGGGAAGTGCGACTGCAACGCCGATTTGCATAGCCCGTAAATATGCAGTTAGTGAGTCAAGTTCATTCTTGGTATAAATAGTGGAGAGTCTCGGCGAAAACCGACAGACGAGAAATCGTAAGTTTCGCGTCGACGAGTTTTCCGTTATTCAGTTCGCGCCATCTTCGTTGTTCGCAAAGTATTCGCCATTTGAGCGTCGAAATCGGTTAAAATGAAGATACCAGGAGTACGATACGGTTTTCTGGTCTTGGCGGCTGTTATATTCGTTGTATTCAGTGCACTGACGACGTCGGTGCATTCTTCGGACCCCGAAGAGCCGACGACCATGAACATATTTAATATTATCACTGCGCCTTGTCCAGATGGCTCCAGGAGGGACAGTAATGGACATTGTCGCAAGACCTTGTAAGAAAGCCATGCTTTGCTATTATCATTATCATTATTGCATGCTTTTTGGAAGAGGTAATGAATTTTTCGATGGTATTGAAATTTGCATCGTTGCAATGCAACGAAAAAAAAGCATCTGGATACTCAGACTATCAACGTTTTTTTTTCTGTTGCAGGAACTGATGTTCTTGTTGATGATCTTAATGCGAAAACTGCGACGCGAGAAATGTATAAAATTTGGTGAAAATGGCAGATTTTAAGAATCTCGATTTAATGGCGGAAAGCTAATTTCGACGATTTGAACATCTTATTCGACACTACTTTTAATGTAAAATAAATAAAGGATTTCTGTTGGAAAATACAAAGCAGAGACTTTATCACCAAAAGCTAGAAATGTTATTACGCGTTAGTGTAGCAATGAACACCGCCGCGCCAAAGGTTAAAACCAGTTCAGCCGCTGGCCAGTTTTGCCTTTTCGCCAGCAGCAGCAGCACCGGCGTTGGGAGCGCGGAAAAGCCATTCCATAGTGCGCGTGAGGGGGCTGAGCTTTTCCCCGTGAAGCTGAGGTTAGGTTAGAAACCCACCACGGGCAGCTTTTACCGTGGGCGGTGGGGGGGAGGGGGAAGAACCGGTGGTAGTAGTAGTAAAAGCTCACCGGCGGGTTGTCGGATTCCCGTGCGTAGTATTCGTAGCAGTAGTAGGCGTAGTAGCGAGCAGCCTCGTACTATAGCCAACGCTCTGCTAAATACGATCTATACACACTATCAAAACGGAACACACAGTAGAGGGCGTTCCACGCGAGGCGGTACAACTCGTCCGATCGGAACGATTACGGCTATTTTCTCTCGCGAAAATATATTCTGCTTCTACAATAATAAAAACATACAGTCTTAAAAATGCTTGTGAATTTACATTAAGGGTTCGTCACAGTGTGAAATAAAAAAAAAATCGATTTTTTTTTTTTTTTTTTTTTTTTTTTTTTTTTCATTTTCGGGTAGTATACACGGTTATAAACATTCTATTAAATTTTTTTGATCGAAATTCGAATTATTTCGGTCGCTACACTTTCGCTCAATTTATTTTCTTCCATCACAAAATCGGCGAACAAATTGCTTTGCCTCGCAATTTACATTAGATAAAAAAAATACTCCATTGGCGTGAAAAGCGATGCGTCGCTTTTCACGCCAACTGAAATGAAAATAAAATTCAAACATTTTACTGAAATATTTTTCGAGACAGAGCTTTCAATTTATTTAAAAAAAAAAAAAAAATTGATTTTTTTTTTTTTTTTTTTTTTTTTTTTTTTTTTTTTTTCATTGTCGGATAGTATACACGGTTATAAATATTCTGTTAAATTTTTTTTTATCGAAATTCGAATTATTTCGGTCGCTACACTTTCGCTCAATTTATTTTCTTCTATCACAAAATCGCCAAACAAATTGCTTTGCCTCGCAATTTACATTAGACAAAAAAAAAAGTACGCCATTGGCGTGAAAAGCAATGCGTCGCGCGAGAAAACGCGAGAAGCGAGCCAGGGGGTTGCCGGTGCTGCTGCTCGCGATTCTCGCGAGGGGCGCGGCCCCTACCACCAATCGCCTCCTGCTCGACGTCTACCCCCACTTTACCTACGACGAGCAGCACCAGCAGCGACCGAAGCTTGCGTGAGCTTCGCGCAGGCAGCAGCAGCAGCAGCAGCGCAGCAAAGGTGCGAGCGAGACCGAAGCGACGGCGGAGTCGACGAGGAGAGGGAGACATCCCGCCAGTTCTTCGACGAAGCTCGAGCAGGCCAGGCCAGGCCGGGCCTCATCATCCCCCCTGTAGGCTCTCTCGCATCTCGCACAAACCTTAGTCGTCGTCGCCGTCGTCGTTTGTGGCGCCCAAATAATCGTAACTCACATCCTCGTCGTCGTCGCCGTCGTCCACTTCGGATCAATCTCTCCGTGAAACAACCCTTTTACAACGGAATAGGCAAAATCATATTACTACAATATAATAATAATAATAATAATACGAATAATACTAATACTAATAATAATAATAAATATAATATAAATGAATAATAAGGAAAGTGCTGACATCGATAAATATCGATAAGTGAACCCAGACGAAAATTTTTATTATTTTTCGTCATTTTCGACACCTGAGACTCTTATTTTATTTGGTTTTTTTATTTCGGTAGTGCTTTTTTTTTTACCTAAAATGGCATTTTCGGCATAAAATAATAAGGAAAGTGCTGACATCGATAAATATCGATAAGTGAACCCAGACGAAAATTTTTATTATTTTTCGTCGTTTTCAACGCCTGAGACTCTTATTTGGTTCTTTTATTTCGGTAGCTTTTTTTTTTTTTACCTAAAATGGCATTTTCGGTTGACGTGACAGTGGCGACGGCGGCGGCAAAAGCAGCGGCGGCGACGGCGGCGCAGCACCGCTTTGCCACCGAGTGTAGTGAATTCAAGTGATGATGTCGGTCGAGTTTTGAGAGGCGAGGGAGGGGAGGGGGAGGGGGGAGGTGGTGGAGAGAAGAAGTGGAGGGAAGAAGTGGAGCAAGTGGCTTTTGGGGGGGTGGGGGGCAGTTTTTCGTGCGCGCTCGAAAGTGACGGAAGATCCGGTGGTGGTTTTGATGCTGTGGCGATTGCTGCCGTTGACCGGTGAGATATATATATATATATATCAGTGGTGGCAGTCAGTGGCGCCTACTCTGTTGCTCGTCGTTGTCGAAGCTCGGTCAGTGATATAATAAGTGGGATTCTGGAGTCCTACGAAGCGAAGTGAGTCGGAGCGCGCGCGAAGCGCGCGCGCGCGATATATAGTACACAAGGAATAACGACGACACGGACAACACAGAGCTGTGGCAACGCGGCCCACTGACCTGACCTTGAGGCACCCACACACCAGGTGAGAAGTGCGACTCTCCACTTCACATATCGCTTTGCCACTATTTCTCAGCCAAGGAGCAGTCCTACTGTTTTTACTGTTTTTTTTTTTAGTTATCGTTGTTTCCTGGGAATTGTTTCCGCAAGCGCTGCGTATATAGGGTAGATGTACCGTTAGTGGCCACTGTACCTATTGTGGCCATTTTTATTATTTTATGCTACAAATTATTGTTTCCCCACAATTGCACGTTGATTTTTTTAACAAATGCATTTCAATTCACTGAATGATTTACCCGACGATTTTTTTGTTTGATTAAATGTTTTGATTTATTCGTTTGAATGTGATGGCCACAATTGGCCCTAAGATGGCCAAAAACGGTACGTCTACCCTAAGTGAATTTTTGCAAGAGCCGCGGATGGGGTAGATGTACCATTAGTGGCCACTGTACCTATTGTGGACATTTTTATTCATTTATTCTTGAAATTATTTTTTCCCCATAAAAAGAAGTTTCGAAGAAATTCATATAAATTTAGCGATTGAGCTACTCGATGTTTTTTTTGTGCCATTAAATGTGTTGTTTTGTTCCTTTGAATGTGATGGCTATAAACGGTGCTAAAGTGGCCAAAAACGGCTATCCTATAGGGAAATTTTAACATAATACATGCAATACTAATGTAGTAATTAGGTAGGCCGAAGCAGCTCAATATTTTGATTCGGTGCGGTTTAGTTGGATTGTGGAACACGAAAGAAGCAGAGTACAGAGGTGTTCCGTAATGCTGCGCGTAAACATTGAACTCGTGATCCCGGTTTCGCGGCGAGCTACGAATGACAATGCGTAGGGGATCGATGTGAGGATTCGCGAAACTGGAGATTAGCGACGGGTTTGGGAAAAGAGGATTCGCGTGAATTCCCGAATCAGCTCTCGCAGAGTACAGGCTTATCCCGAACATGCAAAACGGACTCCATTTGCATTACCCAACGTGCGAAAAATACGGACAATGATGATACAGTTGACCGTAGAGAAACAATTCAATTAAATTGAATTAATATAATTGAAGTTCGCATCGTTGGAAAGCAACGAAAATAAAATAAAAAAATTATTCTGACGAATCCAAAGGATCACTTTGGGATATAAAAAATTATTATAATTGATCGTTGTAATACATTTTATTGGTGGAATATTTTTTAAATCGTTAGAAATAATTTGTTTTTTTTTGTCGTTGCATTCCAATGATGCAAACTTTAACGTAATGAGTGAAAAGGGAGAATAGTGGCGCCCACGCATCGAGAGAGAAGAACACACATTGTGGGGGTTGCATCGGTGCTGCTCTATCGGATTTTGGTCTGCAAGCTCTCTGCTGTGTTGCGCGCCTCGTGACGTGCCTCTCGATTGGCTGTGGGCTTTTTAGCGAAGGGGGGGGGGGGGGGGAGGCGTAGTACGAGCGCGTGCGTGATGTGCGTACCGTTGCAGCTAGTTTACACATGCGGCGGTCGCGGCGGCTGCGTACCGAGTTACCGAGGGAAAGGCTTGAATCAACGATTAGGCGTACTCGTGGGAGAGATGTTGCTGAAGTTTGCAATCGTTGGAATACAACGAAAATAAAAAAATAAAATTATTCAAACGGTTCTAAAATTATTCTAACGATTTTAAAAGGTCATTATAACGATCAATCGTTATAATACATTTTTATAACCAGCACGATCCTTTTGGGTTCAGTAGAATAATTATTTTTTTTTTTTTTTCGTTGGTGTGTCCAACGATGCAAACTTCAACACCATTTGGAGAGCTGCGTGCGGAAGAGCTGCGTGAGGAAGTAGCGGCGGCGAATTGAAAAAGCGTTCCACCCGAAGTATGCTTACCGCGAAAATTGTATCGTTTTCATTTTTTTGTTTTTTTTTTATGAGCCTTCACGAAAATTGACTCACACGGTGCACCTTTATTTCGCTGTGTATTAATTTGGGAATACACGAGTAAACAGAGAGACGAGATGAAACGAGATTCTCGTTTCTCGTTTCCGCCTCGAGACGCGCTATCCGTTCTACTTTGTTGGGAGGTGCGTTAGACGCCAGTCGTAATTAGAGGAGGAAACCGGAGACGACGAATACGACGACGACGACGACGCGAGACGAGAGTTGAACATCGGTACTGGTTCGCTTTATGGGCCCAGCGTGGTATTCATTTTTTTATGATGAAGTTTGAATGCAACGAAAATTAAAAAAAATAATTATTCTAACGATTCTAAAATTATTTGAAAGATTCTAAAAAGTTATTATGACGGGTTAATCATTATAATAACATTTTATATCCAGTACGATCTTTTGGGTTCATTAGGATAATTTTTAAAAAATTTTTCGTTGCATTCCAACGATGCAAACTTCAACATCATTTTTTTTCGGTCCAATTAGACTCGGCGGATTATTAATAAATATTTAATTTAATAATGATGGAGTTTTCAGGCAAAACGAATATCCTGCCACAAAAATTGCCAAATTGTATGCTACAAATTTGACATGGCTCGCATATTTGCTTTATGTGACAATTTCTCGCTTCTTCGCCGAACGTTATACGAGCCAAGAACGTTTGGTGTGGGTAAATTACTTTTAAACTAGATTGTTACGAAAACAGAGTTACAAATTGAAAGTGAAAATTGAAAATTATGCAGAGACGCAGTTGTACACACAAATTGTACTACGTCGCAGGCGTAAATAGGAAAATCTCACATATTGGCAAAGCAATGAGAAGTGTTTTTTTTTTTCATCTTCTCTCATTTTTGCCATATTTTACATGACGATATTTACTTGAAGAAGCCCCGTGATTAGAATAACGAAAATTGATAACAGTTTGCGGAAAAGTTCGTCGGGAATAAATTTAAACGGAGTAATGTGCGACGTGAAGGTGCCAAATGGTCCATTCTAAGCCCCGCAGGGCTGAAGCGAATCATTTGGCAGAGCAATATTACTTCTCGCTGGCTGTGCGCGTCGAGAGTTTGTAGAAAGTAAAATCAGCGCCGGTTTCGCATGTATATAGTTATACTCTTTGGGCGGATGTAGGCTGCATATATCGGCTGGCTCGGAGCGAACAGGTGCTAACTCGCTCGTCGATCACAATTTTCGTAAATCCCGAGAGCGTCGAGCAAACGGCCTAAACTCCACCAACGAGTCAGATCCCCTCCCCCCCCCCTCCCCCCTTTTCCTTCTGGCGATGGTTCCACCTCGTGCTACTTCCCTTCATCCATCCCCGAGGGTGTCCGGAAAGTTTTTTCAAAACTTTCAAGCTTCCCTCTGCAGATCGGAGGCGCGACGAATTATATTTTCGTACGATAGGCTGAGTTTTAGTTAGGTTCGCTGGGTACATGTAGCGTTTTTTTTGGCGAAATTTTTTTTTTCGATTTAAAGAAGTTTTATAAGCCTATCCGATGGGAAATTTTCCGCTGATTACGAAAAGCATGGTTGTTTTCCCGAGAAATCGAAAATTCGAGGAGAAAATAGCGAAAAATGATTTTTCACTTTTTTCGAATTTTGGCACTTCGGGAAAATCGATGTCATTTTTTTTTGGATCGATGGAATCTGGATTTTCTTTTTGCGTTCGAAAGGAGATACTTCAAGGAAGAGAATGAAGCAAGGCGGAACGCGATATCTCGATTTTTCGATTTTTTGTAGATTTTTAAAGTTGACCCTCAAAAATCGCAAATTTTTAGAAGGGGTACCCCTTCAAAAAAATTCGAAAAAAATCGAAAAAAAATTTTTTCGATTTAACGAAGTTTGAAAACCCTATCCGATGGGAAATTTTCCGCTGATTCCAAAAACCACGGATATATACCCGAGAAATCGAAAATTCGAGGAGAAAAACGCAAAAAAAATGATTTTTTCTCTGAAAGCGAAACGAAACAAAAGCCCCCTGCGTTGGTTTCGCCGCGAAAAACGCTCCGTTAACCAGGTGACAAACCTCTCTGACGTGACCGTCGGGAATTCTCCTCTTTTCCTGGCTGTAAGTCTTCTTACACCGTCGAGAGCCGCGACGATTCGCTCCTCCACTTTCTTGTTACATTTTTTTTGTTGTTTCTTCCCCTCTGTTTCTTACTTCTTTCCATCGTCACTCGCTGGTGTTTCGTTCATCCAGTCGAGGTGACCCTTTTGCACTTCGAGCAGACAGGTCAAGCTCGGTAAATACATTTTTATTAATTCAACATTATCGCACATAATTGTAAAAGGAATATTTTCAAAGGGAAATTATTCTGCTTCTAATTGCGGCTACTTGACTCTATTTATGCGCGACGCTGCTTTTTGGAGACGCTTTTCTCGTCATTCCGCAAGATTTCCAAGATTGGACTTTACGAGTTTTGAGTTTTGAGGTGACTTTTGACGGTAAAATGTCGCTAACAATATTTTTCCACGTTAAAACTGTGTTGGCGTGGAAATTGTGAGCGAAACGCCCTGTATATATACTGCGTGTCGAGCCTGACCAAGTTTCCAACAACTACGAGTGCTACGAGGGCTTCACGGTTTCCTCCTTAAATCGCTTCTGCGGTTTCTTATCGTAACTCCGTATCAGTCTACCAACCTGACTCCCATCAGTATTTTCAAAAGGAGGTCGTTTTCACGGAAGCTCTCGAGGCTGCTGCTGCTGCTTCTGCTGGTTCACGCCGCGGATCTTCACATCTACCATTCCCAGAAATAACTTTTTATCAACATTTGTTTTACCTTACATTTTTCTAATCGTCAGATCGATGCAACGACGTAGTCATTTCAAATGTCAGGAAAATGTTCAATTTTGCTTCGTTGACGCGCAAAGGAAATAAAAATAAAAAAAAAATTCTAATGATTCGAAAATTATTCCAACGATCCTGAAAAGGTATTACAGCCATTAATCGTTATAATACATTTTAATTCCCATGATTTTTTGGGTTCATTAGAATTTTTTTTTGCATTCTATACAATACAATGAAAACAAAAATAAAAAAATATTCTAACGATCCTAAAAAGTTATTACAATGATTAATCGTTATAATAAATTTTTATACCCATGATTTTTTGGGTTCATTCAATTTTTTTTGCATTCCATACCATGCAACGAAAATAAAAATAAGAAAATATTCGAACGATTCTGAAAAATTATTACAACGATTAATCGTTGTAATAAATTTTTATACCCATGATCTACTTTTGGATTCATAGAATTTTTTTTTTGCATCCCTCTGATGCAAACTTCAGCATCATGTGTCGTGTGTTGTTGGGGGAATATATATTTTCTTCTCGCAAGCTTTCAGCATTATACTTATCGCTTTTCAATCGCAGGGTTGTTCCGTGACAATCGCCGTTCTCGCCGGTTTCTCTTTCTCTCGCCTCTTTCGCGCGCGGGCCTCGATTCTTGGACGAGCGCCAGCAGCAGCAGCAACCCTAGCGACCCAACAAGCAGTGTGTTACGATGCAACAGCGCACGCACACTTGAAATAAGTTTAAACCCGCAAAAAAAAAAAAATAAAATGCAAATAACGCGTAAAAAGAGAATAAATCTAGTTGGTGTGTTTTTTTTTCCGCATCGACGGAACGATTTCACGAGTGGAGAATCTCTCGTGAAAAAAAATTCGTGTGGTCACAATTTCTCTCTTTCGTGGCTTATAATCGGCGTGTCGCCGGTGAGGGTTCCCCGTTTCGGTGTAGAGGTCGTTCGTCGGTGTTGGCCCACTCATCCCGCTCCAGTTAAACTTAATGTCCCTTCCGGCCAATTGTTGGCACTCTAGCCGGCAGCCGTCCGAGGAGAGTTGGTTGCGCGCCCCCGAAACGACCCCCAACCAACCCCCCCATCGTCTTAAACTCGACGACCATTGTCAGACGACCGCACACGGCCATTGTGGAATTAACCTCGTGCGCCCCGATTTTCCAAAGATTTTTCTTCTCCTTACAAGCCGACCTCTATTTTCTCTATTCAAACGACACAATATCCTCACAAATGTGTATTTAATAAATATTGCTAAATAACGATGCGTGTTTGACCCACTCTTTTTTTTTTAGTCAGATGTAGGAATTTGTCGAATAATTCGAAAAATTGTATTGCGAATGATGAAGCATTCTCAATTTCTCAGAGATGATTTGACTCGAAGAATACAAACAGGACATGCCGCATACATCCCACATAACACTATGTATATACCGTGCTCTGTATTTCGTCGCCGGTTTACCGAGGTAATATCGGTTCTACGCCAGCTTCGAATGTTGGCATTAATCCAAGTTCCTTTGCTCGGTTAGTTTCCGCCTCTGGTTCACTATCCAACAGTCTTTCAAAATGATTCTACGTATCCACTTGCCGACTGTCGCGACGGTCTCGATGACTGAAAGGGATAAGGAAAGGGAAAGGTCACAACACACATTTTCCACTGGAAACATTTTTTTATTTTTTTTTTCAATTAACCCCTTTACAAAAATAATACAGAAATGGTAAAAGAATAGATCAGCCTGCAAAAAAAAATAAAAAAATAGTATAACAAAAATAGTACAAAAATAATACAGAAATGGCAAAAGAATAGATCAGCCTGCAAAAAAAATAAAAAAATAGTATAACGATGAGAAAAAACCAACAAAAAATACAGAGATATAATAATAATAATTATTATTTTTGTTTTGCTGTTGTAATTTTGATTACACGGGATCGATATCGAAAACTTGTCGAGAACTCGATACAAGTGCACTTACGATGCGCAGGTGCACTCGCTTCGTAAGAGCATCGCTAAACCTTGGGCAGGCAGCTCTCACCCCTGTATTTTATTCTCCGCCAGGAGACGAGGAGCATGTGCGCTCGCTGTGAGGCGGGTGGCCCTATGTACACGATATACATAATGCACAAGAATAGCCGTGGAGCCGCTCGCGATCTTGGAGATTACCGGAAAAACGAACGAGTTTTACGAAAAAGCAGACCTTCTTTATTTATATCCCTTGTATGCGTTGTCAATGCACCGGCGCTGCTACCACCACTACCAACGTTTCTATACAATAAGTTCATACATGATGCGGCCGACGAGGAGGGAGAGACTGTGGAAACGAGAAATACTCGTGAATCGAATGCTTGCAATATCCACAATTTATTCCGAACACGCACGAAAACCCACAGAATATATTTTTTTCCTCGAGTAAATAATAATTTTGTCAATCGTAAAAATATTCAAGCTCTGAAAATAATGTTTCGGCGCTTTTCAGAAAACAATGTTTCGGCCATTGTTAAATGAAAAGCGCAATTGTTTATGAAATTATTCGTCCAAGAAAAAAAAAATCATTTTCGCAGTATCCACAATTTATTCTGAAAAAAAAAAATTTTTTTCCTCGAGCAAATAATTTTGTTAATCGCAAAAATATTTAATATGCAGTCAAACAAAAAGCGCAATTGTTTGCTAAATTATTCTGTCCAAGTAAAAAAAAAAATTGAAATATCAACAGTCGGCTATAATATTTTATGACATTCACGCCCTGCAGGTATCGAAACAATACACACCGCGTGGAACGGCAACGGCGACAAAAGAAAATAAAAATCGAGCGCATATAAAGTTGCGAACAGTATTTATATGATCTATGTCTGCGCCGCGTGGTGTAAAATATAGCTGCGAGGGTTGCAGCGAGTGCGGGGAGAGAGTCGTTGAACGTAACACAGCGTTGTGTTATTTTCTGCGAACATAGCTGCGGACCCCGCAGTAACATAAAGGCCTGGCGTGTAATTCTAGTCCGCGTGCGCATTCACGTGACGAATGTACTTTTCGCGATAGAAAAAAAAAAAAAAAAAAAAAAAATTGTCTGCTGACTTGTAACCGAGGAATATGTTTTCACTCCTTTTATCAACTGTCATTATCTTTTATTCTATATTGCGTGAATGAAATAACCGCAACTAATTTTTCCCTTCTCATTGACTGTTGCAGATCTCCGGAATAAAAATTTCGCAGGGCGCAAAAAGTAAGCATTGGACCGTATGTCCAATATTTGTCATGACATATAATAAATTATAATTATTACGAATTAATACTCTTATCGCACCGACATCCGCAGTGCATACCTGAAAAATTCCTACGATATACATTATCGAGGCTATCATTCTCATAATTTCCGCCGAGGCAATACTGACCACCGACAGTGGCGAATATTTACCATTTCGATTACGCGCGTAATGAGATTTTAATTGAAAAGTCAAATTTGCGTTACCCTCCGTTGAAGAGTATATATACACGGTAACGTCAATTCCGGCGCATGCGTTGTGCGGACAGTGTACGCGTTTGGCTCCTGCAATATTTGGTAATATAATTACTAAACACCCGCCGTGGCATAATGGAACAGGTTGGGCACTCTGAAGTCGGCCGGCGCTGCTCTTTGTAGTGCTCTCCGTGCAACGTTCGCTGCAGGAGACCGACCCCCGCAAAGCTTTCATCCGCTGAAATAATTGAATGCGGCTTGCGGATACATTACTACGGTTGTATCATCGCACCTGTGCATTTCCTTGTTGGAATCCTTTTCAGTCTTGACCTTTCGCAATTGACTGAATATAGTATTATTATTATTATCATTATTTTTTTTTATAATTTTTTATAATCCTTTTCGGTCTTGACCTTTCGCAATTGACTGAATATAGTATTATTATCATTATTATTATTATTTTTTTAAATAATTTTAATAGTAGACATGGACTGAATATAGTATATAATGATCGTTAATTTTTTATTTTTCATTTTTTTAAATTTTTTTATAGTAGACCTGTACAGAATATATAGTATGCCGTATAATCTGGCACATGTGGCGCGCGTATCGCTATAGATATATATAGTGATGCGTACAACAGTGGCGTAAATGTGCGGTTCGACGAGGCTCGACGAGAGACAGACAACGATAAAATCCGCCGCCGTTACAACCCCCTCGTGAACAAGGCAACATAACAACACTGTCACTATCTACATACGTACATACATACGTAATACAGGCCTCGATTGTATAGATACGTAAATACATAGAGAAACCAGTGGAATGACGAGCCAAACAGCAGGGCGCACCTTGACAGCCTGTTCGCAATGCTCATAAACCTGTTACGACGGGATCAAACGTGATGGCCGGCCGGGGGGGAGGGGGGAGGTGGGTGGTATGGATTTACGAGCATTTAGGCAGAATGTACGGAGCAAACAATTGTTCTGCCTACTTCCGTCAGGTCTCATTAGGCTATCGCGTTATTTCCGGATATGATTGTTGTTTCATTGATTGTAGCTGCGGAGGTAAATGTATTCGGCTCGATAGGAAGCACGCAGCTATAAATTAATATAGCTATTAATAATAATAATAATCAGCTATTAATTGTGATAGCTAATTCTTTTTTTTTAATTTTTTTAAAAACCCCTTTTTTCAATTCAAAAATTGTGAGTAACAACGACGATGTAACCGAGGCAGTAAATATAAATTAATATATAGCTCTGCGCTGCACTTTTTATATTTAGCTATTAATTGTGATAGCTAAATTAAAAAAAACCTTTTTTTCAGTTAAAAAAAATTGTGTGTAACGACGACGATGTCACAGAGGCAGTATTTTTCCGCAGTTTTACGAAAGGGTTTTATAGTGGTTAGTCGTAGGTCTCATTCGCGCTTCGGATTGGTGTAGTTAAGTGTAATTTCAATTAACCGACAGCAGTTGACTCGTAGTTGTAGTAACGCGTCGGCGGATCGTCGTACTCTGAGAACTTTGTCTCGACTTGAACTGCTGCTGCTGCGGAAAGTTGGCTTGAATGCCGGAAATTGCACATCGCATGCCCGCCGCCGTCGAATGAGGAAGCCGGCGGAAAACGCTGCTGCGGAGATCAAAGGGTACTCCATTCGCATCGAAGAGACGGAACCGAAGTTACGTCGAGAGCAATGGCGGAGCCAAAACGACGGCCAAACTGGTCTGTCTCTCTGTCAATGCTGCTGACTGACCTCGCACACATTGGACGACATTCGCCAGCAACTCGAAGAAATTCGACTTGATAATCGGCGGCGCGCCGGAGGATCGGCAAATGTGTCTTTTAGGATACGAAAAGATTTTCAACTTTTCTCCGCTGTTTCCATAAACGATCCCAGCTGGGAAGCTCGGGAAACTCGGCAAGTTCGGTTTCCATGCGCGCGGCGGTTACGACGGCCGCTTCTTCTGGATTATCATAATGTTCAATCGAAAGACCGGAGCGAGTCGAACGATTTTTCCGAGGCAGCTTCAGCCTTTAAAAAAAATCCGTACGAGAAACATGAATTGCATCGTTGGAATGCAACGAAAAAAAAAATGTATATATATATATTATTTTAACGATTCTGAAATTATTATAGCGATTCTAAAAAATTATAACGATCAATATTATAATATATAAATATTATAACATTTGGGTTCATTAGAATATATATATTTTTATTTTCGTTGCTTTCCAACGATGCAAATTCAACATAATCGAGAAACGGGAAATGTTGATTCAAGTTTTAGTTGACGGTGGTCGCTGCTTTTTTTTTTTAAAGAGGGTTACATGTCGCCAAGGTGGATGTTTTTCCATTTTTTACGATCCTTCGTCATTGAACGAGCGTTACAAGTGGCAGGAGATTGTTCGCGAATTCAATTCGTGTAGAGGTGTGCGTCGTTACGGGGTTAGACATATGTATAGACCTCGGTATTACCCGTTCTGCCCCTCCGCAGAGATCGAGCACGTAAGATAAGGTTAGCCGTTACGGCGAGGGCAATTAAGGGAATTAGTGCCGGGAAAGATAGGGCCTTCCGTGGATCGATACCCACCTTCCGTATCCCCGACGGATCCCCCCCCGCCCCCTGTAGACGGCCCCTCGAGTATCTACTTTTAGGGACGACATAAACTAAAAAAAAAAGGAAGGAAATGACGAAAAATGGCGAGAGGGAAATGAGAAATAACGGCTAGATAACGGAACAATTAGTGCTTGCGTCTGGCGAGCTTTAAATTGCTTCTACAATTTCATCTGTGTAATGTGCAATCCTTTCGAATGGATGAAACTTTTTTGCCAACGCGAGACTAAAAAATCGTCAAGGGTGAATAAATCGTCAAGTGCGTTAATTATTGAAAATTGTGGTCCTGTGGATTCTCTGTACCACGTTTTTTTTTACCAACGCGAGACTTGGCTGCATTTATTTCTCTCATTTTTGCGGTGTTGATTAATAAATCAGTACCTTTTGTCTCCGGTGGCATCTTAAAATGATAAAGTATAATCATAGGGGACCTATTTTTGTCGGGGATGTTGAATCGGGCGATGAATAAATCGTCAAGTGCGTTAATTATTGAAAATGGTGGTCCTGTGGTTTCTCTGTACCTTTTGTCCGTCTTGAGGAGTGATGAAAATCTTGGGGCATCTTAAAATAATGAAGTATGATCATAGGACCCTATTTTTGTCAGGGGTGTTGGTTCGGGTGATGAATAAATCGTCAAGTGCGTTAATTATTAAAAATTGTGGTCCTGTGCTTTCTCAGTACCTTTTGTCCGTCTTAAGGAGGGATGAGAATCCAGGTGAAAGTCGAATAGAGGTAACTGGTGCAGCGACACTTGGTTCTATCTCGGGTGGCATCTTAAAATAATGGAGTATAATCATAGGGCCCTGATTTTTGTCAGGGGTGTTGGTTCGGGTGATGAATAAATCGTCAAGTGCGTTAATTATTAAAAATTGTGGTCCTGTGGTTTCTCAGTACCTTTTGTCCGTCTTAAGGAGCGGCGAGAATCCGGGTGAAAGTCGAATAGAGGTAACTGGTGCAGCGACACTTGGTTCTATCTCGGGTGGCATCTTAAAATAATGAAGTATAATCATAGGGCCCTGTTTTTGTCGGGTGGCTGGACAGTGCCGCTGTCCCCACTCAATCCTGCCTCCTATCCCAGCCAGTAGCTCGCCAGGGGCTCGCCAGGGGTTTGCGCACCCCTGCGACGACGGAAAAAAACTGTGTTAATAAAGCCACTTACAGGGGGTAGCTTCCAGAGAACAGAGGTGGAAGGAAGGGGGGTATCCCCTACCACCTCCGTTCGCTCGAGTTTGCCCGAGCTTGGAACTAATCAAATCTGACCTACATGCATCGCACTGTTGGTATAACGCCGCTAGAATCCGCCCTGGTGCACCCAATCCGGGAAAATTGAACAATAAATCACGAAACATCGTTGCTATCAACGCCCAGGAAAGCCTTCGTTGTTGGGCGACGATTTTTTATTTTTTTGCCAAGAATTCGCGACTTGGTCATTTCGTGGCTAAATTATAAGAAAATTGCAGGCTTACGTTGCTTGAAAGTGAACATTTCTTCGCGATTTTTGTCGTCTGGGGCCACAAGTTTTTTTTTTTAGCGGAAGATATTTTATCGCAATGCAGCTGACCGACGAAATGACGGCAGGACATTTTTTTTTAGGTGAACTTGGCCCGCACTCGAAAATAAAAATGTCGAAGCTTCAATATGAGTGGCATTAGTATTCTCAGTAAGTCAGGACAGAAATAATGAATTATCGCATTTCCGGTTCCTGATGTTTTTTGTCTGGCCATAAGTTTTTTTTTTTTAGGAAGATATTTTATCGCAATGCAGCTGACCGACGAAACGACGGCAGGACATTTTTTTTTAGGTGAACTTGGCCCGCACTCGAAAATAAAAATTGTCGAAGCTTCAATACGAGTGGCATTAGTATTCTCAGTAAGTCAGGACAGAAATAATGAATTATCGCATTTCCGGTTCCTGATGTACATTCCAATGCTATTTGAGACTTTTCCGTTGCCCCGCATAACGGCAACCGGGAATTGGCCTCGACCTTCGAGGACATCTTTGGCGAGGTGTGCATCGAGGGGGGCAAAAACGAGAGAGGAAAGTATAGGCAACAAACGCGGAAGCGGACACAAACTGTCGAAGCCTATAGATAGTTGTACGGCGAAGATATGAGTGTCCTGTAGAGACACAAACCATCGGAATGCACAAACAGCCGTTGGCAATCGAGAGTTGGCACGAATTTCTGTTCTCTCGTTGACGAATCGGCTCGGCAGAAGTGCACCGAACAGGTCGTCCGCTCTGTGTCTGTGTGTTCGACCTTTCCCAACTTTGCTGCTGCTGCTTCTGCTGCGAGTGCCTTCGTTTCTACTTTTTATTCCGCTTAGTCTTTTTCCATGCTTTGTTCGACATGTCAGTTGTCTTATCTAGGACAACCAACCAGCCAGATGCAGAATCCCTTCGGCTGACTCGAAAACAAACGCCTCGGGTCGATTCCTTCGTCTTTGGCGAAATGTTCTGTCAGTAAAATCCCTGCTTCCCCGATTCTGAGCCAACTCTGCGTATAATTAATTCGTTCGATAGTCATGACGTTGAATTTGCATCGTTCGAACGAAAATTAGAAAAAAAAAAATTATTATTACGAACCAAAAAAAACTTACTGGATATAACGAATTATTATAATGATTAATCGTTATAATAACCTTTTAGAATCGTTGGAATCGATTTTTTTAGCTTTCGTTGCATTCCAATGATGGAAAAGTTCAACATCATCTCGATTTTCATCGTCTCGATTTTCGCAAATGTGAAATCTCTGGGTACATCACTTGTTTAAGATTCTCGGTGGGAAACAGACGCGCTAATTTAATCCCTGTGGAGAAGTGTAGCTTTGTTCGGAAGAAAACATTAGCGGCCGACGGACTTCCAACAGGAATACCCGCGTCGAGCCTCCCGTTGATTCCCTCGGGAAATCAACATTGGACCAATGGACAGAAAATTGGTAGAGCGGACATTACGCTCGAGCTGCACTGTGTGTATTTTTTTTTTTTTTTTTCGTCAGGCTCAATTTAACGGTCCGATTAATTTCAACGATTAATTTCAGACGAGAAATTTAAATTACAGCGCGAAACTCGATTTTCATTGCATTTATAGATGCAACGAAAATATTCGGCAACTACTTTCTCGTTGAAAAGTAATATATAATTGTTCGTCCGAACTATTGAAACGAGATCCCGGAGAGTGATTTATCGTAAGGAGAGTTGATCGAATCGTTAAAAGTTTTCAGAGCCGTTTCGAACTCGTTGGTAACTATCGGAAAGGATCTGCTTTTTTTTTCTTGTGTTCAGAGTAACGCTGACGAAAGTCAATATTTTTTTAGGTGGACTCACAATGCGCGAATTTTGAGATTTAAAAAAATTTGACAGCTCTCATTGTCGATAATTCATCGTCGTTACCAATCACCGCAGCAATTTCCGAAAATCGTTTATGCCTTCCGCATGCAAATCAAGTCACTTTACGTCATTTCTAGGCGACGACAGACTGCTCTCTGCACTATGTATGCCGCGCATTCCACGTCGGGTTAACGCACACGTGCATAGAAGCCGCCGCTGCCGTCTCCAAAAGCAATTACCTTAGGATTTCCGAGACGGCCCGGCAATCCGCGAGACTCCGGTGAACGCGGCGACGATTCGAAATTTCTCAACGCGATCATCAAACTCCGCAGCTCCGTTTAACGGAGGAATTTTTTCGTCGGACGAATATATAAGAATAACGTTCGCAACCCTGAAGAGCCTTTTTTACGATTTCGAAGTTTGCATCGTTGGAATGCAACGAAAATAAAAAAAAAATGGTTCCAAGGAACCCAAAAGATCGTATTCGGTATAAAAAGTTATTACAACGATTAATTGTTATAATATCATTTTTTTAGAATCGTTAGAATCATTTTTTAAGTGGAAATATTTTCCCTGCCTCGTTTGCTTCTCTTTTGAATATAAATTGTGATTCCCTTGTCGATGTTCCATCGGCAACGTCGGTGTTTGCGACTTTCGCGAACACTTTTCGCCTTTGTCAAGATCAAAGATGTCGCTGAATGTTTAATTCGCGTTTCGACAGCGTTCCGGGCTGTACCCGTGGCAACCCCCGTAGTGGGTTACTGCGCGTAGGTGTATGACCCTTTGAACTTTAGCTACGGCGTTATCGCGTTGGCGTTGATATCAATTAGATTTCCACGAGGAAAATCGCGCACGATAATTCTCACGGCGACGTGGGAGGCGTTTGAATGCGACAAAGAGCGAGACGACTGCGTTGAAATTTCAAAGCAAAAATTCTTGTTTAGACTTAAGGGATCGTTTTTCTCGGAATGTTGTTTTTCAAAACGGTGTCCACTCTCAAATGAAGAGTTATGACGATATCGATTTCAAATTTTGAGATAACATTTCTAACGTCATTCTCTATCGCGCTATGGAAGCTTTTTTTTTGTTATTAAATCTTCCTATTTTTTTTTTACGAAAAACTGTCGAAAAAAAGGGCTAAATTCGATAATTTTCGTTCAAACCGCCGCCATTTTGTCAAATTAAAAAAAAAAAAAAGCTCCCATAGCGCGATAGCGAATTTCCTACAGATTAATAATCTTTTTGAAATTTTTGGTTCAGATCAAAATTGCGACCGCAATCGTGGACACAATGCAGGACCTTTTTTTTTACACGAGCTATTTAAACAATTTATATCATTATTATACATTAAAGAAATGCACATAAAAAAAATCATTTTGTATTCTTCAAGAATGTACTTATTTATTTAAAAAAAACCAGACCAATTAGTTCATTACAACTTAACAAAAAAATTCGCGAAAATCATTGATTTTTCGGAGGGTAACACGGTGACGATCCCTTAACGACGAAGAGCCATTTTTTTACGTTGTTTCTATTTCGTAGAATGGTGAAATAAATAAGACGCCCCTCCTTTTCCGACCTTATTGTACTTTTCTTCTTGTGTTTTCTCATTACCTACGTTCAAGCCCTGTTTGCGTTGCTGGCATAACCTCCGAGCCATCGTTTCATACCCTCGCCCCATTTGCCCGGCAGTGTTTCATCCCCTCCCCAACCCCCCTCCTGACTTTTGCCCACATCCCATCACCCATTCGCCCACCTTCCAATTTTCTATGCGCGGTATCTATAGTGGATGCTGTGCTGGGGTGCACTGTGTATGCAGTAGTGAAAGGGCGTGGGATGAATGCAAGCGCGAACGTTGCTGCTGATGCTGCTTCGCCGGATGTGAGTTTCATGTAGAAACTGAGCAACATCCACGCCATCATCATCAAACAACATCCCTGATATCTCTTTCTCCGTCTCTCCTTTCTGCTCGGATATTGAAACTAATGGCAGATATTCCTGAATGTTTTGTAAAAACAGAAACAGGTATTCCTGAATGTTCTGTAAAAACAGAAACGTAATTAATTGCGAGGTCGATGAAAATATGAAACTCAATATATTTTGCCCTGATAATTTTTGTTTTCGTAAACACGGTTTTTTGAATTATAAAAGCAGTAGGTTATTTCCAGGGTAACGAGGAGACTGCGCGGATTTATGAATATTATTCACGATCTACCCACGCCTCTCTTGTCCTGGAATATTACTCACGCTTCGTACGAACGAATATCGTTAACGTTCATCCTACGCTCGTCCTACTTTATGGAAAGGGCGAAACTGATGACGTTCCTTTCGTACTGTGCACACAAAAGACACCGTAATTACCCTTAACAAGATTTTTGCCAATTCGTTTAAGCAATAAGAACACTTGGCAAGTGTAAAAACACTATTGATTGCTGTTGCGACTAATAAAAATGGTAAATAATGTGACTTAAGACTAGTCTTTTCAGGGCTTTTTCATAAAGTACATTTCCGAGAGGGAAGAGCATGTCTTGAATAAGAATGTACAGTATCTTCTTTACCCTGATTCTAACTTCGTCGTCCCTGCGACCTCTCTTACGCAATCTGCCTTCTTTTGCATACGTAACGAAGAGATTCGCTCTTTGCTCAAATCTTTTCGTTAGACCAATGTTGACAGTAGACTATACTCGACTTTACTCCGTCGACTATAAATACTTATTCTTGTACTATATATTTTATATACAAAAATAGCTAAAAAATTGCCTGCTTTTAAATGCTGTTGAAAAAGATTTTTTTAAGTTATAATTTTTCTTAATTTTTCATATCTCATGAAATAAGTTACTATATACTATATAAAAATAGCTAAAAATTGAATGCTGTTGAAATGCTTTTGAATGCTACTGAATAATATTCTTTTAAATAATTTTTTTTTTATTTTTCATATTTCATATAGGAAATAAGTTACTATATACTATATAAAAACAGCTAAAAATTGAATGCTGTTGAAATGCTTTTGAATGCTACTGAATAATATTCTTTTAAATAATTTTTTTTTTATTTTTCATATTTCATATAGGAAATATGTTACTGTCTTCGGTGTATCAGGTCACTTTTATTTAAACGGAGGTGATGCGTTTGGGATCTGTGTGTGTGGGTTTTTAGGAGAAGTTCGAGGTCAGGTCGATCGCGCAGCCAGTCAGACGACGTTCGCGCGGTGATAGCTGCGGCGGGGTGGGGGGGGGGGGGGGGGTGCCGAAGGGTAGCAGGAGCAGCAAAGTGGTGTGCTAGCCGCGGCTCGGGGTAAGACCTTGACTTAGTGGCCGAGCCCGAACGCGCAGACGCGTAACGACCGAGCGCGGCGAGGTCCTCGACGACCTCTCCCCCCCTTCGCTCCTATTACTACCAACGTATGCGTACGCTACGCCTTCCTTTTACTACTATCGCTGCCGTTGTTCGCCGGCAAAACGATCTGCTACGTCAAATTAGGTTTTTCGAGGCTTTGCCACTGGCGAAACGTAGCCAGTGTCAAAAATAGGGTACAAGTCCCGATTCTGACCATTGTTGGTTCAATTGTAGCCACCGACTTCGAAAGGACAGAATTATTTGTATTGTTAAAGCGAAAACAAAATTGTATGGATAATCTTGTTAACTTGTGTGGATACATTTCCAAATTTTACTGTTACAAATAATTTGCATGAGCGTCCATTACCGGTAAAGGAAGCCTATTTACATAAACTGGTATATTGGAGGTGACATACAAGTGAAATGTAAAGGTTCAGTATTTTTTTTTTTTATGAATTCCATAAAAATTAGGAAATTTAATATGAAGGTTCAGAAATTCAGTAGAAAAATGTTGCTGTATCTTGTACGGTGGAGACGTGTATATATATATATGCAGCAATATACGTCGCGTAGGTATATATCGTGTCCGGGTCTGTCGGTAGCTCGGGTGAAGGTGGGGTCACCGCCGACTGTCCGATCGAACTGGATGGCGTGGTATTCAGGTGGGGTTGAGTCGCGTGCTCGATCTTACCGTCTGATCCATATGCCACTTCGAAACCGCTGCCTCTCTGTCCTTAGGCAACAGAGTCTAAGCCACAAAGTTGCAAATCCTCGAATTACAAACTCGAGGCGACAGCTGTCTTTGCAACTTTATTTCCAAAGTTCACATTAATCATTAGTATATATGTTTACCAGTCAAACATTGGTATTAATATTAATTTTCCCGAACAAATGTATAGTTAAGACTGAATCCAAAAAAACTGTAAATGGGTCGTGTCAGGAAAAAAACGGAGATGAGATAAATTCGGAAATTCAATGAAATAATAGGATTCAGCCTCGAAATTCAAAATCGGTCGTTTGACCTTTCAACGTACTCAGACACTCATCCGTACGATATAGTATACCTCTCGCTACTACGGACGTAATAATTATTGATTACGTCACTCCTTGAACGCGCACACAGTCGTTTTGATGGGGGGAGAGGGGGGGGGGGGGGGTGCAAGGTCTTCCGAGGTGCATACAGGTGGCGCCGAATGACCCCCGTGCCTCCCCTTACCACCCCCACGCGATCCTCTGTTTTCACTATATACACCTACCTTTAATCCATTCTCGTTCAACTCTACACTTATTGCACTACATTTAACAAAAATAATAGAAATATAAATATTTTATGCCCTTTAGCCTATATTAAAAGCCTCGAAGTGTTTTCTTTCGAATGCAAAAAGAAAATCCAGATTCTATCCAACCAACAAAAAATTACATCGATTTTAGTGAAGGGAAAAAATTCGACACAATTGAAAAATTGATTTTTGCGTTTTTTCGAATTTCCGATTTTTTTGGGATAATAATCGCAGGATTAACTCGATTGTGTTATAGGACAAAGAGAAATGTTCCTTTCGCTTGGCACTCGAAGGGGGCGGCGGTTGTCTGCGTGCGCGATCGTCTGGGAAACATTTGCAGGGCTGCCACGCAGTGCCTGGCCCTTCTTTTTTCCTTTCGTTCTCTTCGTTCCCTCCTGGCTTTCTTTTCTCCACCCATCTCCCACCTGACGGCGACTCGACATATCGATTCGGGCTTGTGTCCTTGTGTTATTTCGTGCCTCTTCTGTAAGCGAATAAAGAAGCGCGCGGGAGCCTTGGCTCTGCCTCCTCGCCTCGACTACTTCACCGTAGTAGAACCCTCGAAGATGCTTCTGCTTTTGCTGAGAGTGAGGGAAAATGTGATTGAAACGCAGGAGAAGCTCTCTCTTGCCGTTAAACCTTTTTGTATTCGTTATTTCTTCGCTTTCCTTTATTCACTGGTGTTTCGCGAGAAGTATTTAAGGGGCTTCCACCATTCGACACTACACTTGAAATCGGCGGTGAATTTTCGTAATAGCATTGTTTGAATTTTTTTTTTTTTTTTCGTAATAATTTTATATAAAACTGTTGTATATCGTAATAAATTTATATAAAATTTTCTTTTTGTTACAGAAATCACCTAAAATGTGAGGAGTACAATATATCGCAAATGCCCAATGAGGCACGGCCTCGTCGTGAGCGGTCTCCCATATCCCCTACCGATGTGCTGTGAGTATATAATTATTATTTAATAAATGATATGCTTTTTAATAAGACACTTTGGTAGTTCGTGTCGCGTAAATACGCGTTTTTTTTTTTTTTTTTTTTTTTTTTTTTCAAATCTCTACGGCGCATGTCGAGATTAACGAAATTGGAACCGGACGCCGGTGAATGTTTCCTTACGGCGCTTCCCACACAGTCCTAGGCAAATGCACGCTCCTCCACTTTATAGTCTCGAGCCACGCTACTCCCACAAATTCAAACTAGATAACTTCTGACTTATTGCACCGTTTTGCGAAGCGGTATCACCGCCATTGGATGTTTTTGATTGTACAGTGTCTGGAAACTTGGTCGAATTTTCTTTTTGTCGTTTTTAACCTTTTCCCGCTATAGATAACGGCTCGTGAATCAAGAGAATGGCTTTGTATGTATAACCTTTGAATGTATAACCATTTTTTTTCTTCTAAGAGAAAAAAACCAGCTGTTTACATTAAAAAAATGTAGAACCGTACATTTTAATTCCAATTGGGTAACTCAACATTTTTCCTCGGATTTTGCGCTCTACCCATCACAAAATATATAATCTCAACAAACGTGAATTGACATTTCACATTTGGTGAAATTATATATATTTTGCTAATTACCAGCTGCTTACATTTTGAAAATGTAGAACCGTACATTTTAATTCCAATTGGGTAACTTAACATTTTTCCTCGGATTTTGCGCTCTCATTGACCCTTCACAAAATATATAATCTCACCAAACGTGAATTGACATTTCACATTTGGTGAAATTATATACTTTGCTAATTACCAGCTGCTTACATTTTGAAAATGTAGAACCGTACATTTTAATTCCAATTGGGTAACTTAACATTTTTTCTCGCATTTTGCGCTCTCATTGACCCGTCGCGAAATAACCGATTGTCTTGATTGTGTGTATCCCGGTGCCAGGGGGTGCGCTGTGGGCTAATCAAACTCGCGGCCAGGCCGCGTGCTACGTGTAATTAACTAATTAAAGTTTCTGTACGAAGTAGTGGATGAGGTAGTTTGGGAGGGAAAAGGGTAGCAGTCTGACCCGAGCGATAAAAGGGTGGG
The DNA here is from genome assembly GCA_964034905.1 of Itoplectis maculator. Lineage (NCBI taxonomy): Eukaryota > Metazoa > Arthropoda > Insecta > Hymenoptera > Ichneumonidae > Itoplectis > Itoplectis maculator. The sequence goes on from OZ035859.1 coordinate 9,944,465, forward strand.
GGGGGGGGCAGAGTTCTATGATCCAGGAAGGGTAGGGGGTAGGAACGGATGCGAGAAGAGGAGCTTTTGCCCAGCTTTGGATCAGGGGACCCCAACATTGGTGTACACTCATCGGTAGAATAACCTCTTCAATTTTAACGCAACGGACATGGCGCCCAGTCACGAACCTGCCGCAACCGATGCATCACTTCCGTTATACCCGTACTGCACCCTTTCGCTTCCGTCAGCCTCTGTCAGACATCGCCTAGTCAACCAGCGGAAAATCCCTAATACCGCATTTCGCGAGCTCTTCATCGTAGACATAATAAACGTATAGCCACTGATAAATTGCTAGTATTTTTTTTCTCAATCAACGCCTACCTTGCCTGTTTTTTTTTTACAAAAAAAAAAGAATTACACCTGTTAATTGCAAATACCTAATCCTTAATACTTCATCGAAGACACGTGAAAAAACGTATAGCCACTGATAAATTGCTAGTATTTTTTTTTCTCAATCTACGCCAACCTTGCCTGTTTTTTTTACAAAAAAAAAAGAATTACACCTGTTAATTGCAAATACCTAATCCTGAATACTTCATCGAAGACACGTGAAAAAACGTATAGCCACTGACAAATTGCTAGTATTTTTTTTTTTTTTTCTTAGTCAAGAGGTCCTTGCCTGGGTTTTTTTTTTTTACAAAAGAAAGAGTTACACCTGTTAATTGCAAATACATGTTGAAAAAAAAATCGAGAAAGAGAAAGCAGGGAAGGTGGTTCGTTGGAAATTCGCCGTGAAATCGAAACGGTGTTCGGTGCGCCCGCGTCTCGAGCGATCCTCAAAGGCCAATCACTCCGCTCGAGCGGGCCGAATAAATAGCTGGCGTTTCGCCAAAACGTTTCTGTAAACAGGGGAGACGCGCCCGGTGGTTGGGTGGGTGGGTTGTGTGGGGGCGGGAGGGGGGGGGGGGGGGATAGAAGCGAAGGCATTAAATTCGCGTGAACTTTTACTACCCTTTTGCTTCGGGGTTGCATCGCGAAATGCAACTTTCAACGAGATTCTCCTACACTCCTAATTAATTTGCGATCTTATGCCAGCTGGCACTTTCCGAGTCCTTTAGAATGTAGAATTGAACATTGGTGATGTAAACGGTGATGATTCAACTACAGCAGAAACCTGGAGAATACGAAGACCCTAATTAATATGCGATCTTATGCCAGCTGGCACCTTCCGAGTCCTTTGGAATGTAAAATTGAACATTGGTGATGTCAACGGTGATGATTCAACTGCTAACAAAACGTGGAAAATTTGAGTTAATTTTATTTATTAATATACGAATTTCTTCTTGACAAATTTCTTTCTTACATTATATATATATATTAGACCAAATCTGACTCAAAAATTTATTTTTTACATATTATTATACACTCATTATTATTACTGTATTTTTTTTTCATTCGCTGCTTTCGTGAAAGATAAAAAAGCTCTGGAGTCGAATTACCCACAAAATATTTAAAAAAAACCATAAGAATAACAAGGAAGCGTAAATTCGGGAAACCAGTGACAAGCTCGGAAAATATAATAATTCGTAACGAATGAATGTGGCACTGAAACAGCCCCAACCGAGAACTTTTGTGTATCCATGAAAAAAACGTACGGTAGCGTGCCGCCATCGTGCGAATTCACGTGATGCTAATGAGACCCGTGCGGAGGTTCCAGCGCAAGAGCTGCCAGCCGCCCCCGCCGACACGGACTCGGTGAATAATAAGAAGTTTCCGAGCTGTGCGATTAACAATCGGCTTGTTCTGCCCGACGCTACTTTCTCCGTTGCAACAACCCAACGGCTGCTGCGCACACTTGTTCCTCGTTTTCTTTTTGCCACTTCGCCTCCCCCCCCCCCGCGCGAAATTATATACCTGTATAAGCCGCTTTCGTGGAACGCGCGAATACTCTTTCACCTTTCGACGTTCGGCGCAAACGACTTTTGAGTATCTTTTTACAGCGGCGACGTTGCTTAATCCATTTATTTAGTTCGTACAATCGTTAGTAGTAAATGTGTTACGTATATTGATACTTTATTTTTGTATTCTTATCTTAAATTTTTTAAGCCATAGCCCTTCAGTCATACATTTTTTGAAGATTTTTTTTTTACATTAATTTGGTACAGTTATAAATAGATAAATACTATATTACAACATTTCGACTGTCGAATAATAAAAAAAAATTGTTGTCTTGTTGGTTTTCCTGGTTTTTCGCTCCATTATTATTTCTTTCTAATGCTTAATTTATTTTTCTTATCAGTTATTATTATACATATATATTGTTAACTTAAAGCCATAGCCCTTCAGCCATACATTTTTTCGATGATTATTTTTTACGTTAATTTGGTACAGATATAAATAGATAAATACTATATTACATTTGTACTATCAAATGATTGAAAAAAATTGTTTCCTAGGTTATGGTTCGTATAATCGAATATAAAAAATAGCAAAAAAAAATGTTGATTCGTTGCAGGGTACGCAACGAGGGTGTTGCCTCTGTACTCCAAGTGGATGCAGCCCCGCTCTACAATGAGGCCGGCCGACGTTGGCGACGCTTCGGATTGCATCCTCGTAATCGGGGTTTCGCGTCCGAAGATGGCTGCGGCCTTCCTGTCGGTCGCCCTGGTTTCGCTGTTCCTCACATTCCACATACTCTACGATAGCGCGGTTTACAGCCTTCACGCAAGCTCCGGCGTCGATGGCAGCGGCGGTGCGATCGAGCAACTCGTCACTCGCGTCAGATCAACGCCAACGCCGCAACAACCGCCGCTTCTTCTCTCCAGCAAAGTTCATTTCTCCAAGACGAATCGTCATTTGCCTCAAGCAATAATCGTCGGCGTGCGAAAATGCGGCACGCGAGCTCTGCTGGAGATGCTGTTCTTGCATCCGCAGATACAGAAAGCCGCGGGCGAGGTTCACTTCTTCGATCGCGACGACAATTACGGCAAAGGACTGGAATGGTATCGACGAAAAATGCCGTATTCATTCAAGGGTCAACTCACCATCGAGAAGAGTCCCAGTTACTTCGTCACTCCTGAAGTAAGTTTTCTTTTTCGATTTTTCTCGTTTTTTTATTTTATTTTTATTGATTTGATTTTTATTACTGATTTTAGTTGTTCGAAAAAACGTGTTATTTGAAATTATTGTACAGTATATTCATTACGCAACTTTTTAGAAGGGTAACCCTTGTCGTTTTTTTGACGAAAAAAAAATGTTCGGTTTAACGAAGTTTTAAAACCCTATCCGATGGGAAATTTTCCGCTGATTCCAAAAATGACGGATATATCCCCGAGAAAGCGAAAATTCGTGGAGAAAAACGCGAAAAATGATTTTTCACTTTTTTCGAATTTTGGCACTTCACGAAAATCGACGTCACTTTTTTTTGGATGCATGGAATCTGGAGTTTCTTTTTGCATTCGAAAGAAGACACTTCAACGAAGAGAATGCCGCAAGGCGGAACGCGATATCTCGATTTTTCGATTTTTTGCAGATTTTTAAAGTTGACCCTCGAAAATCGCTAATTTTTAGAAGGGGTACCCCTTGCCGTTTTGTCAAAAAAAATCGAAAAAAAAAATTTTCGGTTTAACGAAGTTTTAAAACCCTATCCGATGGGAAATTTTCCGCTGATTCCACAAATGACGGATATATCCCCGAGAAATCGAAAATTCGTGGAGAAAAACGCGAAAAATGATTTTTCACTTTTTTCGAATTTTAACCCTTCACGAAAATCGACGTCACTTTTTTTTGGATGCATGGAATCTGGATTTTCTTTTTGCATTCGAAAGAAGACACTTCAACGAAGAGAATTTTGCTAGGCGGAACGCGATATCTCGATTTTTTTTATTTTTCACAGATTTTTAAACTTGACTCTCAAAAATCGCAAATTTTTAGAAGGGGTACCCCTTGCCGTTTTGTCAAAAAAAATCGAAAAAAAAAATTTTCAATTTAACGAAGTTTTAAAACCCTATCCGACGTGAAATTTTCCGCTGATTCCAAAAATCAAAGGTATTTGCCCGAAAAATAAAAAATTCGATGAGAAAAACGCAAAAAACGATATTTCTTGTCTCCGAAACTGCCGAATTTCGCGATATTATGCATCAAATATTCAACAAACCCTTCATTCATTATTTATTCAATTTTAATTTTTCATTTTTATTTATTTTCATTAGATGTATACCTAATAAGAGAGGATTACAAAATATTCGTTTCACTCGTTCCTATTTTAGGTTCCCGAGCGGATACGAATGTTCAATAAACCCTTCATTCATTATTTATTTAATTTTAATTTTTTATTTTTATCTATTTTCATTAGATGTAGGTATACCTAATTACAAAATCTCATTTCACTCGTTCCTATTTTAGGTTCCCGAGCGGATACGAGCGATGAACTCGAGCGTCAAGCTGTTGCTCATCGTCCGCGAGCCAGTAACGCGAGCGATATCGGATTACACGCAACTGAGAACTCACGCGGCGTCGACGGCGACGACAACGACGATGGACGGCGGCGTCGGTGGACCGACGCCAGCGGCGAGTCAGCAGGAGACACAGGTGCCGATGAGAACGGCTTCGTCGGTGTCGACGTCGCTGAGGGAACAACCGTCCAAGAGCTTCGAGGAGCTGGTGATGCGACCGGACGGCAGCATCAACGAGTCTTACCGGCCAATCGCGATATCGCTCTATCACACTTATATGCACCGTTGGCTCGAAGTATTTTCGCGCGAGCAGATTCTCGTCGTGAACGGCGATCAGCTGATCGAGGATCCGGTGCCACAGTTGCGACGGATCGAGAGCTTCCTCGGCCTCGAGCCGCGAATCGGCCGTCACAACTTCTACTTCAATCACACGAAGGGCTTTTATTGTCTGCGCAACGACACCGCGGAAAAATGTCTGCGCGAGAGCAAAGGCCGAAGGCATCCGAGGGTAAGTCCCGTTGTCGTCACCAAGCTCAGAAAGTTCTTCAACGAACACAATCAACGCTTCTACGAACTCGTCGGCGAGGACCTCGGCTGGCCGGAAGAGTAGCAAAATTAGACATTAGACGAAAAATCCCGCTTTCTTCTACTACTTCTCCTCCTTCTTATTCTTCTACTTCTTCTTGTTAACGTTATTCTTCTTCTAGTTACTACTTCTCGTTCTTTTTGTCTTCTTCGGCGTCTTCTTAGGATTACTCATCTTCCATCAGGGTCAGTCTTGTCGCGCGAGCGTTCAATTTTCGACTATAAATATGATTCGGAGGCAGTGGCAAATATTAAAAAAAAAAAAAAGGAATTTCGAAAAGAATTGTCGAGCTCAGCAAAAGAAGCCAAAATTATTTTGCTTGGATTTTGCTGGAGTCCCGAATGACTCGAATTGGGGCTATAAATCAATTTCGACTACAAATATGATTCAGTCGCAGTAACAAATAAAAAAAAAACGTCAAAAAGAATTGTCGTGCTCAGCAAAAAAGCCAAAATTATTTTGCTTGAACTTTGCTGGAATCCCGAATGACTCGAATCAGGACTAAAACTCAATTTCGACTATAAATATAATTCAGCCGCAGTATCAAAAATAAAAAAAGCCGAAAAGAATTGTCGAGCTCAGCAGAAGACAAAATTACTCGAAAAAAAAGCTGAACTTTGCTAGAATCCCGAATGACTCGAATCGGAAATATAAATCAATTTCGACTATAAATATAATTCAGCCGCAGTACCAAATATAAAAAAAAAATGTTTAACGCCGAAAAGAATTGTCGAGCTCAGCAGAAGACAAAATGACTCGAAAAAAAAAGCTGAACTTTGCTAGAGTCCCGAATGACTCGAACCGCTTCGAGAATATAAATTGGAGAATTTCACGAATTAGCCGCTCTCGAAAGTGACATTCGAGGAGTAGTGAACTCAGGTGTCCTGAAACTCGGTGGCTACGTTGTTAGCCGTCAACCGTCAACCAGAGGGCGACCACCTCTCAGTCTTTACGATGAGCGTCCATTTGGCTTTTCCGACGTTGGGTGCATGACCAGAGCGCCTGGCGAAATGTACGGCACGTCGGGTGGGATCGACCCGAGGCGTGCGAAACTAGCGAATGCACTCACCGGCCAGGATAACTCCGCGCTCGGGAAGCCTCTTTGCCCCGGGGCAATACTCGTTCTCGATGTTCCAACTGTCGGACTACTCGCGAAAGGAAATTTAATTCGGTTGATGCACCGACTACGGCTTTGCCACATATTTTGGTAAATTGAAAACACGATACCCCTCTCTTCTCGTCTCTAAAGTTTTCGAATAATTCCAAACGTCCGCTGCATCATTTCCAAAATTAGTAAATTAAAAATGAAATGACTGCTGTTTCTTTGGACCGTTTTAATAGTCATTCAATGTCGGACTCCGCTGCATCATTTCCAAAATTAACAAAATAAAAATAAAATGACCGCTGCTTCTTTGGACTGTTTTAATAGTCATTCAATGTCGGACTCCGCTGCATCATTTCCAAAATGAACAAATTGAAAATGAAACGACCACTGTTTCTTTGGACCGTTTTAATAGTCATTCAATGTCGGACTCAAACATCAGCAGAGAATTTCCAATTGACTATTTGATGTCTCCTAATTAATTACGTCCACGCACAGACAATTTGACCATTTGAAACACCACCGAAAATGTCATCAATCCGCACTTGATCGATCAATCGGAGTCACGTCGACAAATGGCGCATTAATCTAACGAAGCGGATTTCCAATACGAAAGTAACGCATATGCATCGTGCGTTCTGTGATTCGTCGGAAAAATCTCGGTCGTGTCTAAACGTCGGCGAATGGTCGATAAAATCGAAGTCGGCTAATTTCGTCGCAGGGCTAACCTATTCAAAAGGCAGCCGGCGGCACCTTCTATTATTTACCCTCGACAAGCCTCTCTCCCTCTGTGCGATCGACCGGGCAATTAACGCTGATGATGCCTACGTTAATTTATCCACTCACCAAATGGCAGCGGCGAATCTATTCGAGCACAACTAATCGTCTGCTCTTGGTAATAAAAAAAAAACGTATCGGAACTGGAAGAACAAAATCGTCGGAATAAATTGACACCTGTCGCAGACTTCAATTTTTGCTTCGAGTCGAAATCGTCGAACGCTATTCGCAGACTTCAATTTTTGTTTCGAGTCGAAATCGTCGAACGCTATTCGCAGACTTCGATTTTTGTTTCGAGTTGAAATGGTCGAACGCTATTCGCAGACTTCAATTTTTGCTTCGAGTCGAAATGGTCGAACGCTCGCGTGACTTAAGACAGATCTGTGTAAGCAGCATAGACATAGAGCACACGAAACGCAAGACACTCGTTTATATACACACAGCATAAAAAAAAAGAAAGGGTTAGGAGGTCAGATAACACTAAAACACGACAGTAACGCCGGCCAAAAAGGGATGCGGGTCTGAAAGACCGTAGGATACTCTATACAGTTGTTGTATATAGTTGGTAAAAAGCTAGATAATTACTTTTAGGTATAAACGTTATAATAATGAAAAAGAAAAAAAAAATACGAAAAAAACGATAAATCGTCCTCCTGGCCAGCGACGCGATGAGCGACATTGGTCCGTGACCTTGAAATACATATCAGATATCACATATCAGTAATCATAGGTATTTATCCGTACGTTGAGGAGATGACGGAAAAAAAAAGAAAAAAAAAGAGAAATGCTAAAGAAATACGCAAAGAATTTAATATTTTTATAATCCACATTGGAAGTTGTTACATCGTTCGTCGTAAGATATAAAAGTAATCCGTAGGAGACGGAAGTCGTCGTCACGGTTTGCCAAAAAGTATTCCTATTCGTCTGCCTGCGATTTACGGGTCGAAAGGGTTGCGTTGGGTTTATATAGTTGATTTCATAGTATATAGGTGTTACTTGCCGATGTCTTCGATCAATTCTGTTGACGGGATCAATGAATTTCGGGTTGGAGCGACAAACGTTAGACTACCGGATTGTTATAGTTATAGTTTGAGAGACTATTTCCACGATATTAGTTGTACGGAGTTTGTTTGAACAAAATAAGGATTGGATTGTTGTGGTACTTTAATCGCTCGCTTCGCAGTGCTAATCGCACTAAACGATCGGTTTCTCAGGACACTGGATGCACTCGGTTTCACGATTAATACTTTATGTCACCAACTGGAGTGCGAATGTATGTCGAACTCGGGTAAACTTAACGCCTCGCCGGCGGAGAGCCTCCGTATATGCAGATCCCTGTTCGACCCTGGCTAAAAGTGTTGTTTCACATCGACAAGAGCAATCGATTAGCTATAGAAGGACCGACGACGGCAAACCCGTAGTAGAATACACAGAGTCTATTTATACAACTAACCCTGTCCCTCTCGAACGTCATCCGTGTACACATGCTTACGTCTTACGCGTGTCATCCTATACTTTGTTCACCAGCTACGAGCTTTTTTTGTATCGTTAAATTATGGAGACACCGGACGGACAATTCATTTCACGCGTCGATCGGGTTTTATACTTATTCGCGTTTCCGATGAAATTCGGAGCTTCGATCGTCGGAGACAGTAGACTTTTAGCGGAAAAAAAAGTAGTAGAAAAAATTCTTTGTATCATTAAATTATGGACGGAAAATTAATTTCACGCGTCGATCGGGTTTGAAAAAAAAATAAAATAAAAATCCCATTCCGTGGGCTAATTTTCCCAAATGAGATTTTTTTAGCGCACGGAATGAGATTTTTTTTTCGATTTTCATATAATCGAACAAAATCTTTGCATATTTAAATTATGGGCGGACAATTAATTTCTCGCGTCGATCGGGTTTGAAAAAAAAAATAAAAAATTCCATTCAGTGGGCTAATTTTCTCAAATGAGATTTTTTTAGCGCACAGAATGAGATTTTTTTTCGATTTTCATACAATCGAACAAAATCTTTGCATAATTAAATTATGGGCGGACAATTAATTTCACGCGTCGATCGAGTTTCTATTTATTCGCCTCTCCGATGAAATCCGGACAATGAGCTTTGTCCGCGGGACCGAGTGGTGGGGGGAGGGGTGGGAATCAAAGGGTATCGAGAGAACGAGATTCGATCGCCGGAGACAATAGACTTTTAGCGGAAAAAAATGGTGGAAAGACTAGGCTCCTTGGAATATACGGCCGCCGGGGTTTGCCAGCGGTACACACGGAACGAGGCAGGCGGGGGCGGGGAGGGGGAGGGGAGCAGCACACTGCTGTCCCCCAGCTGCTCGGTCCCCAGTGTTCGCGCGCGAATCTTTGCCGCTCGCTATTGGCAATCCTAATATTTGCTCGTACCTCTGTCAATATCCTCGCGTCCGGTGACGTGATACACTCTGTCGTGTCGATGCAAAGTACTCGGTATCCGCGTTTACACGGACGGACCCTAAGCCTTCGACATACAAATGTAGCGAAAAGTAGGAAGAAGATTTTTTGTTGCCAGAGAATTATAGTCATTTTTTCCTTTATCCATATTACAAACAACGTTGTTGGCTAAAATTGAAAAAAAAAAAAAAAAAAAAAAAAAAACAATCGCACTACAATCAACTTTGCAATATCAATCGTAGGCGTAACTATATCTATAATTGAAAAATCATGAATCAATCAAATTCAATCATCCGCTTATATTTAATTGTAATAAAAGCAGTGACGGAAAAGGACCATATTACGGAGTCGTTAACGGCAATCTGAAGCTTTAGTTATCTCGGAAATATTATTTTTAGGGCAATTCAACTTTTTGCGGGTCGATGATTATAGAGTTTATCGAATATTCGGTGAAATACATTAGTGGCAAATGGTGGTATTAAAATGAGCAGGCGAATATGGGCAAACCGTGATAAGCGACTGGTACGTATATTATAGTTTATAAATTTGGTCGATGACGTTGACGCTCGGACTCGAAGGCAGCCAATCGGAAGACTCCAACAGCCTTTATCGAATTGTCGATGAATTTAAAAGCGTCTAGTTACAATTATTATGCTTTAAATGTCCCTTACATAAAAGGGCGGAACGCATATTTACATACGCGTCGGCTCGTATTTATTAAGCGAAAGAAAAAACAATGTTTTTCACAGTGGAAGCTTTGAAAAGTCGAATTTTTTATTGCTACATCGATTGACACTTTTGTTCCAAGACGAATGAGCTGTTAAATCGGACTTAAAAAAATCTCGACCAGTCCGAGCCGATTAATTTGAAGGAAATAAAACAAACAAATAGGACTAGTCTCTTGTGTGCCAAACTTTAGCTCAATTAGTCAGTGAATTATACTGGGTTTATTTTAACCAGTCGATAATACACCCACGAAAAAAAAAAAAAATAGGCTCCGAGAATTATTGATATGAACCCGATTTAGTTGGAAATAAAAAATTGCACTGTAACAAAGCTTCCTCTGTGAAAACCGAGAAATTTAATAACACGAATGAATATAATTGCGACGAATTTCTTGTCACGCAAACATATCAGACAACACGTTACATATCAGAATGTGATAAACCTATTCGCTAAGATAAGGAAAAGTAATTGTTTAAGCCCCTCTACCGACATTCAGTAAAATAATCAAGCGGTTCCGATTTTCCGAGCAATTTTTTCGATGAAAATATTATTTAACTTGTAAATAATTTTTCGTCAACGAAGACACATATTGCAATGTTTATTTTCGAAAGTATGAAAGAGTCGACGTGAGCAACAATGACGCGCGAGGTGATAAAAAAATAAAGTTTCACATTTTTATGTACTACGGCTTGAAGTAGCCGCGCGAGTTTGGTACTTGAGAAACTGTGAGGCGATGCCTACTCGCGGGAAAGGAGAGGAAAACGGTGGTCGTCGCCGCGAGGGAACCGAGGGAAAAGATGGCGGAATTGCGGAACCGCGCGCGACGCCTCGGGGAGTAATAACTCGTCACAAACGATCCGTAAATCAAATTGCGTGAGAAAGCCGAGGGATGGTCGACTATGCTGCAGGGCTCTGATACAATACAAATATATATTGTGTACATCCATTGTGTACATCCCTTGCATTCTTTGCGGCGCATTAAGGAGGCTTCAGCGCTTCATACTAGTCAAATCAGTGCTAAATTTTCAAAAGCATTTTTATAATTCTTGGTTCTTTAATAAATTGTTCAATGGTGTTACTGACGTTTCTGCATTAGTTCTTAATAGACAAATAGATTCACAGCCGTGATTTGAATAGAAAATCGACTGATATATGCAAATTCCCGATGTCAGGTTTTTCCGTGCAGTTTTTTTTAAGAATAAACCGTAACCGTAACCGTAACCGTTTGCATCGTTTGGAATCACAACGAAAATTACAAAAAAATCATTCTAACGATTCCAAAATGATTCTAGCGACTTAAAAAAAGTTATTATAACAATCAATCGTTATGATAATAATGTTACAACTTTTTAGGTTCGCTAGAATAATTTTGGAATCGTTAGAATAATTTTTTTTTCAAAGTGGATGGCGCTCTCGAGTCCGGCGAGCCTAGCGACCAACGAGATGAGATCACAGTAAAAAATACTGCAAGCATTAAGTATGAGAAAGTAAAACATTGGGAGAGTGAAATAACGCGCGTATCAAATCTGTAAATCGATAGCAATATATATTTGCATCACGCAATTATAAACGCGACTTCCCCGGTCCGAAGAAAGATGTTGGTTAGTATTTTTTTTTCGTAAGGTGTGTTGCGATATAGATAACGCAATTTTTTGCATTAAAAAAGTAGGGATAATTTATTTAACTTATTGCTTAGAATAATTTGATGGCATCGGATTCTAGTCTTATAGATGATTAGGGAAAAATAATTTTTGACTAATACTCTATCAAACCGTCAACGAGCATCGTCAAAATCATTAGATCGTAATATTTCGCAAGAAAAAAAAACACATACATATCATATATCCATTTGTGAGAACGATTCGTCCACGTTGGCCCTGAAATTATCGATTTATCGGGAGCAACGTCAAGGTCCCTCGCGAACTGAGTAAGAAGCTATTTGAGCGTCAACCTGGCTTGAATTATTTACTGAATTATGCTGATGAAATAAAAGAAAAAAAAAAACAAAAAAAAAAGTGTGCGAGTGGAGCGAGATTCTTGTTATTGAGTTCAAGTGTGAAAATCTCTAGTAAATGGTAGCATTAAGATATTTAGGTGAACAGTAAAAAAAAAAAAAATAAGTATATTTACACATTACTAGGATAACGAAGTAAACGATAATACAAAATACTGATAATAGCGTCGGCGGCAAACCTATTAAGCCGTACGTTACGCTGAAAACGATACATATCATAAAACGCTTGAGAAATCGAGGGTAAAATGAAGACAAAAAAAATGAACATATCATTATATCTATGCTTCAATTGATAAATCGACGAGATCTTTGTCACCAATCGACAAACTCGTAAACAAACATATCACATATACATCTTACAAATATATATGTACATAGTACTATTATATACACATAAATATATATGTATATACTACAGACATTGTAATATATATTAGGAGCCAAAAGGAGTGATTGCTTAGGAATGAAGAGGAAAAAATAAAAAAAGGGCATATCGACGTAAACGAATTTTTATTCATGATCGAAATTGCCTCGCAATAAAACTCGCTTTAAATCGCGTGAATGCTTCTATAGGCCTGAAGCTAAGCTTTGGGTATCCAACAAAATTATTGTTATTTCGTCGTTACTTTTTTTTTAGTCTCAAATTTTCGAACCGTTTTGTCATTCGTTCTTACATTGGAATGCATAGCGAAAAATAAAAGTTATATGGGTGAGATTCGTTTTTTGCTCCCGGAGTAAATGAAAGTAAGACGACGAGGCGTGAAACAAACATTTGTATAGTTCAAAGAAACACCGATACATATCACTAGAATGTACACCAAGCGCGATATAAAGCGATATAATTATAGAATTAATTTATTACACTTTTACCGTAAAACGATAATTTGGATCACTATATTATACATATGTATATACATATATATACGTATAAACATGTAACTATGTGTTGCCTGTGGTAAAAAAAAAACCTAATCGATTTATCGACACCACTGTACGAAATTACAGAGCTCGTTCTGAAAAATCGCTTTCCGACTTTAAAAAAACGAAATTTTATTCCTAAATAGTTAAATAATTTTCCTCGAGAACGCGGGAGTCCCCGAATAAATTTACAAATGTACACGTGTTTTTATTAAAAAAAAATTACAAGATTTTGTCGGTAAAAATATAAAAAGCAGGAAAAAGCTGAGCGAACGGAGCGGAAAGCGACGCAGATGTAAATTGTTATAGATAACTGTTAGGACGGAAAAAGAAAAAAAATCCCGATTGTTTAACTGCATATACGATCGTTGAATATTCACCTCTGATTGTTGTCTTGTTGTTCCATCGATATAGTACAATTTTTCGCATATCGATACGTAAAACCGCCGAATCCGTCGGTAACGACCGATAAAATGTCGACTTATCAAATTTCAACTGCGATACACAAACAATATATCCGATGTATAGTCTATCCTATTATAGTCTGTATAGTCTATATATCGTGAATTGTCCGGCAGACCTTTGATAATTAACAAAACCCCCACTCGATGATTAAGTACGTCGACGACGAGGCTGCTACCGCCTACATATATGTATCGACTCTCGACCTTATGACAAAACCGATGACACGTCACGTGCATAGCCCCTTTGTCATCGTAAGACCACCCACCGTGACTATTACAGACTCGAGATAACGAACACGAAAAAAAAAAAAAAAAAAAAAAACAAGCGATGCTAGTCCATAATATCAATGAGGTGTGACTCGAAGAAAAGCAAAAAAAAAAAAAAAATAGATGAAAACCCAAAAGCAATAATTCGACTGGAATGCGCACGACTGATAGTTCGTAGTCACTGCTGAAAAGCTTGAATATCAAAAGACGAAAAAACAAAAAAACAAAAAAAAAATGATGGCGATTAATAAAACAGATTAAATATTGACTATGATTAATTGATATTTTTCTTGATATTAATATTACGTGTAATAACATTAATATCGATATTAATATTATTATAATCAAATATTGATATTCATTGCTCGTGAAAAATGAAAGTCACTTGTTATCGATTTAAACGGAACGATTTGGTAAAGTAACAAAATAACAAAATAAGCAACACGATTTATTAATCATTCCGTAGTACAATAATTGCCTGTCAATAACGGACACGAAGAACTCTTTCATTCGTAAGGATCGACATGATGATTTACCAACCAGGCGACATTTTTTTAGCTGGAAGCGAAAAAAAAAAAAACAGCGACAAAGGACACAGAGAGGCGCAGATCAATGATAAAATATATGCATTCCACCAACAACAGCTATTAGACTTGATTATTTGAAGAAGAAAAAAAAAAAAAGAGAAACTATAACTAAAAACACCATTTAATTAGTTTTAAACCTTTTGTATGTTTATATGCAGTTAAATGATATGTGTAAACAATTTTGTGGTAATTGTATGACATCATTATTATAACAATTATCGTATGGTCCGAACATCTTGTTAGTATCAAGCACCTGCTTGGATTATATCTTCTGTAATATACACCCACGTATATATACACACACATATATATGTATATGTATATATTACATGCATAATACGCTAATTAAATGAACCTTCGAAAAATGTTTGATTGGGCAACCACAAAGTGTCCTGGAATTTATTCGAAAATATTTTTAACAATGAAAATATTTTTCATTTTTTTTTTTTACGAGAAATTACACATTTTTCAGGACACTTCGAACGTTGCGCATTGTTACACTTTTTTTCTATCGTACCCTATCCCTGATTATTTTTTAGTATTGCGATATAACAACTGTAGGATTGAATTGTGATTTTTAATAATTTTTTCAGTGGAGCTTTTCGAAACGATCTTGAAATGCTAAATCGGCGGTGTTCGAATATATATATATCGAGTCGAGAAAATTTGATGTCCGTATTTTCCGTCCGTCGTATTATATATTCTGCTGATACCACTGCATCACATTCGATTGAACGGCTATCGACGGTCCAGCCGGGGTTGTGCGCATGCGCTCGTAATGCCAGGTGAAGTCTTCCGGCATCGCGGAAAATCCGATACTACGTTCAGCGCACCGTGAACCATGAATAAAAGTCATATCCGTCTCGATTAACGTCGTTGACCTGCAATCCTCGCGAGCATTTTTCGGTGGCTCGTAAGGTCGTTATTGATGACGAGGCCCCCAACCCTCCAACCTTTATTCAGGTCACTTACATAAGCAAACAATGTCGATAAGTTACCTACATTCGACTTGGAAGAAAATCTCCTTGATGAACGATAAAGAAAGTATCAATGTATTTTAATAGACTCGGTACCTCGAATAGATAACTTATCGGCTGTTAAACAATTCTCCAACAGATTTGCGATCCATTGCGAACCGCTCATATAGTCGATTATTTAAAAATAAAATTGAAATATGAAATTAATGCGACTGACATTAACTCAACTCTATATTTCGGTAGAACGATCTTTAAATTAATTAAACTTGAAAACACCATAAATCCAGTAAAATAATGAATTAATTTGTCGGCGACTTACGAATACTGCAAATTTGATAAATAAACAAATTATGTATTTTCGGTGGTGGAATATCCACCGAAAAATTAACGGGGTTTATTTTAATTAATAATATAGTTCATATGAAAGTCTCGTCTGTCTCATTTCGCTGATTCGTGACTATCGATTTTTTGAACCGGCGAAAAATCGGTGGACCAATTTGTCACCAATTGTGCCGGAGGACCGCGAAGGTGGGGTCTCAGGTCCGGTCGAGACGCGTAGAGGGGCGTCGAAAGCCAAGGGACCGAATTCTTTATTCGTCCGGACATTCGTGAGTCGAGCCTCCGAGTCTGTCGAGTGCAGTGTGGAAACGCATATCGAGAGTTCGGCGATCGTCTGGTTTTGTTTGCGGCGCCGACGCCGCGTTGCCGGTTAAGCCTTCGCCACCGCTATACGTAACTACGTTTACGTGCTCCGTCGATATCTCAGCCTACTTAACGTCCCAGATCGGACGTTATTGTCACGCCGATCACGCCTCACAGTGCGACGGTAAGTACGTCCAGACTTACGGTATCATCATCTAAGGGGAAATTAATCGTTATTTGCATTACGCCATTTTTTTTTTTTTTTCATTTCATTTCATTTCATTCATTGGATTTCATTTTTGATCACGCCTTTGCATTATTTGCATTTGCGTTATTTGCATTGTGGGCAATTTTTTTTTTTTTTTTTCTTCAATTTGTTCATTCATGTAAACTTTGGGTCAGCTGCACGTGACTGTGTTGCATTGTTGACATTATTCGCAGTAGCATAGAAATTGTGTCTATATTAAAAATTGCAAGAAAATTAACTATGAGATTTATATATTTTTCCGGAGAACTATTGAATTCATTTTTTTTTATTTTTTTATTTTTTATTTCTTTAGTATTGTTAATTAGCCGCACACGTGAACTATATTTGTACTTGCTTCCTTTCTCGCTGGAGATAATTGGAGATAATGTATATGTTTTTGTCTCGCAGTTGAGATTCGTAAATGAGGCAAATTGCAAGAAAATTAACTATGAGATTTATTTATTTTTCCGGGGAACTATTGAATTCATTTTTTTTTTTTTTATTTATTTAGTATTGTTAATTAGCCGCACACGTGAACTATATTTGTACTCGCTTCCTTTCTCGCTGGAGATAATTGGAGATAATGTATATGTTTTTGTCTCGCAGTTGAGATTCGTAAATGAGGCGACGAATAAGGCAAGAGTTGATTAGTAAGAGGAACGTATTCGAGCGCATCGATACATTTTTATTTCGGGTCGTGTTGATAAACTGGTCGACAGGGGAACATGCATATACATACACGGGAGGTCTGGGACGTTACACCCGTCGAAGGCTAACCAGAATTTTTTGTTCACTTTTCGACGTCTCCGCCGATACTCTCGACACTCGTCCCGCGCCACGCGATGCCATTGCCACTTTTTTGTATTGTCCCATGTGGTCTCATTGGCATTCCTTGCATTCTACACTGTATTCGGGTGAATTCAATAATTAACATACCGATGAAGATTCATGCCACTGAGATTTCTGTCGAATTTTTTTCGGCGTAAGTACAGAAGAAGGTATCACGAACGTTACCGTCAATACCGATTTACAAATAATTCGTAAAAAAAAAAAGTGAAGAAATAAGTGGCGTCCGGTTTAAATGAGCGAACTCGTTCGTATCCCATGTCACGTAAAGTGTCAAGGCGTCGGTGGTGCTGTCAGGTTTATTCGAAAGTGTCCATTCGACACGGCCGTTTGCCCGACAAAAGCCTCTGAAACATCTTCCATAGACCGATACTTCCATTATATCGAAATGTACTGTAATGTATTTTTTTTTTTTTTTTTTTCAATCTATTCTACGAAAGCTTAGATTAATTCTCTCTATGACTTATCTCGCGGCTGAAATAATTTATTCCATTAGTGGGAACACCCGGGGGAACTCCTATAAATCTCTTAAGCCTATAAATCCGATAACTTTCGGCAATGTTGTACTACGCAGCACGTTTGTCAATCTTGACATATATCGTAGAGAAAAACGATTCTATAATCTCTATTTTTTTTCTACGAGGTTAACGAACGCTTGTGAACAAAGGTAAAATTCCTATGACCTTCGTCTGCTTAATCCTCGAGCGTTACGAATTTTGTTTTTGATCCGGTATCAGTTGATGACCTTGAAATAAAGGATTACGATTTAAATAACCGCGACTATATTTCGTGTTTCGTTCAAATCGCTTAATGGGCTCTTTGACACTCTGACGCGGTTATATATATATTATTCTAATGACGTGTTAATGGCCCCTTTGACAGCTTCTGAAGATAAGAAGCACTTAACCACCATCGAACGCCATGGAAACATTGCCATATTCGTAGAAGCCATTGATATTGATTGATTGATCATAAGTATAAGACACAAGGGGCTTCCCTGATAAAAAAATCGACCGAAAACAGGAAAAGCAACAGTCAGACGAAGATGCTCTAACAGCTGACAACTGAATAAACAATTATACAATTTCATGCAAATTTAGCGTAGATAGTTTTTTGCCGAAAGCAAAGCTTTCCATCTGTAGAAAATATGACGAAAGTTCCAATTGTTAAAAAGTAAACAATGTGTTTTTTATTTATTTTAGGCGCTATGGTTTCGACTAATAGGTTTCTTACACTTTTCCTTCTGCTGGTAAGTTAATCATATTACCTCAGTGCTTGTATTTTAATATTTCTATTCAATCGTTCATTTTGTTAATTTTCACGCGAAAAGGTTCTGGTGAGAAACGACGTCAATGGTCATGGACGCCTAATGGACCCACCGTCGAGGAACAGCATGTGGCGTTTCGGATTTCCGAACCCTGTCAATTACAACGACAACGAACTTTTTTGCGGAGGCTACGCAGGTTTGTTCGTATTTTTTCCGGGATTAAATTGATTAAAACACACACAAAATACAAATCATGTTTATTTTTATTTTTTAAATTGTTGCAAATTACACAAAGCTCTTCGTCGTTCAAAGAGCGTCGGATGGCCGTAAATAAAAAAATCTTTTGCTTCACGTCTTGTCAAGGCGCATAAACACCCGACCACCCAAAAGGCGCCGCCCTCGTGTGAGCGAAAAAAAAAAAAGAAAGCATGAAAAAAAAATACTTGAATAACGAGCTCCGTAAACGCGGGAGAACCTTTCACTGAAAAAAAAAAGGTCAAACAGAGGTTTATGTTTGTTCGCAAGAATTTCGTACAAGGTGATCATTACGCCGGATGATTGTGTGGAAAGAGGAACGGATCGTCAAAGGTGTACATATGATGTAGTGCGGCAACCATACTTCCCTACGTGCCATCGCGTAATTCAGCCCTCGAGCCTTTATGTAACGGAAAAAATAATGAACGATTTTTTTTTTTTTTTTTTCGCTTGTGAAAAATGTATCCCCGGGCTACGAGAGCGCAAACTGTAATTCTCTTTCTCCCGACTGCATTTTTTATTCAATGACTTGTCAGCATTTTGTAATTTTTTTTTTTTTTTACGTTCCAGTTCAGTGGGTGCAAAACGAGGGCCAGTGCGGAGTTTGCGGTGACGCTTATCATCTGAAGAGGCCGAGACCCCACGAGGCCGGTGGTGAATTTG
Organism: Itoplectis maculator; assembly: GCA_964034905.1. NCBI lineage: Eukaryota > Metazoa > Arthropoda > Insecta > Hymenoptera > Ichneumonidae > Itoplectis > Itoplectis maculator. The sequence continues at coordinate 9,963,663 of OZ035859.1, forward strand.
CCAAAGGCACGATTGTGAGGCATTACTCGGTTGGACAGGACATAGACGTGGAGGTCGAGCTCACGGCCAATCATCAGGGCAGGTTCGAGATGCATCTGTGTCCCAACAATAATCCGAAGATCGAAGCCTCGCAAGAATGTTTCGACAGGTACACGATAAGTCATTTTTGCATTTATGTTTTGCAATGCATCGTTGGAATGCAACGAAAATTTTTTAAAATAATTATTCTAACGATTCTAAGAAGTCATTATGACGATTAATCGTTATATTTCATATTACATTTTATAAGCATTTTATTTTATTATATTTTATTATATTTTATATTACATTTTATAACCAGTACGATCTTTTAGATTCGTTAGAATAATGTTTTTTTTTTATTCTAATTATTTTCACTACTATTGAAATTATTTTTAGATATCCATTGTACTTAAAAGGAACGCGCGACGTCAGTTTCGTGATTCCGGACGACGCTGAGAAGAAAGCGATATTCAGGTACCAAGTTACCCTGCCGCCTTACGTTACATGCACACAATGTGTTATACAATGGAACTATTACACGGGTAAGCAATCTCTGTTGCTATTATTTCACATTGTTTGTTACGTTTCGATTCGATTTTATGTAATCACAGAATGCAAATATACTTAGTTAATTACATAGAGCTTCGCATGTGCGACAGAATACGATGGTAGCGATAACGGAGCTCACCAGTGAAGCAGCTAGCACACTGCCTACGTGACCGAGATACGAAAGCTTGTAAAGAAGGCAAACTGGAGTCTGATTACTTGGGTTAATTTTAACATAACTCCGAATAAAATGATTGAGTTTATTACTAGACATGGTCGGAGGATGTTTTTCTTAAAAAGAGAGTGAAAACATTTCTTATCGGACATTAGCATCAGTTAGAAAAAAAAAAAACAAAACTAGTTTGAATCAATCTGCGAATATTAATGGAAATAATAATTAATTTATTTCACGCACAGCCTTTAGGAATATTTTAATCATAAATGTAACTATTCATTGAAAAAATTTTTTATCGGACATTAGCATCAGTTAGAAAAAAAACTAGTCCGAGTCAATCTGCGAATATTAATGGAAATAATAATTAATTTATTTCACGCACAGCCATTAGGAATATTTTAATGATGAATTTAACTGTTCATTGAAGCCAACATGTGGGGCACTTGTCCAAATGGCACCGAGTCTGTCGGCTGTGGGCGACCCGAAACGTTTAGAAATTGTGCGGACGTTACTATCGTCACCAGCACCGCTGGAAGACCACCGTTGTTCGTTCAACAGGACAATCCCTTCCTTCTGTACTACAAAGATTACCGTACGCCCAACAACGTCTTTCCACTTGTCATCAGGTAATATAAAAAAACGTGTAAAATGAGTTAAAAAATGAGATGGACATTGCGAATGATTTGTAATATGGTTCAATCTTTATTTCAGATCACAGGTATGCGTGCCTACTAATCTGTACCGCAGGATACCTGGAATGGGCGAATGGTGTCAAAGAAATTGTCTTCGTTATCCGCCAAATTGTCCCGAAACGGTTTGCCAGTGTCCGTGAGTATCGTTTCACCATTTGATCCTAAATGCATCGCATAGCATCGATATACGAAATTTTTTTTTTTTTTTTTTCAGGGAGATTTGCGACGCTATCGGCGAGATCGCTGATAAAGAAGGCGCCAGTGTTTACTGTTTGGACAAATGTCTCGTATATCCGTCGGAGTGCCCGTCGAATCGTTGCCGCTGCTACTGAACGGATACAAAAAGCGAGAAGAAGTTCTGGAACGAAATTTGTTTTGAGCGAAAATGATCAAACTGTGAAGCAGGATAATTTTTGTCGATTCCTGTTTAGGTTCCGTTTCTATACTATTGAAATTCCTGTTTTCGTATTATCGACGAATTAAAAAGCAACGAAACAATGTTACTTTAAGATGCCTTTCGAAAGGACTTTTACGTTCGAACTGTGTGGATTTTCATTTGATTTGTAAATTTACACAGAAGCGTCGGCATATCAATGATTGTATGTACAGTTGTACGAGATATATTACATCGGGTGCACAGCTGCGATCACGATTATAAAGTTTTTACTAGAAAGAATGTCGTTTTTTTATTGAGACCGGAGTTAATTCGTTTCGTTGACACCGAAGTATGGACAGGTGGAGGCAAATGAAGCGATATCATTCTTAAAATATTGACGGAGAGTAGCGGGTTGCCGATAGAAAATACTCGTTATCGTGAATGTTGGTTTTTAGTGTAAGACGGCGAAATTTTTGGAGTCGTCTTTTGACTCCGGAATAACGGAAAAATTTCGCGGGTTTGGAAGGGGCCTATATAAGGATGATATCTTTGATTCGCGTCACCAAACGTTTCGGTACATTTATAGTGATTAGTAGTTACGGTGAGGAGCACCGATAAAGTGCTTTTTTCGCGAGGTGTCGCGCGGAATATAATTTCCAATGTCGAAGTTTATTCTGTTCCTCTTAGCTGCGGTGGCTTACGTGGCTTTGGGTTCTCCAATCCTAAGGCAAGGTAACGAAATAGATTTCTGCTAATAAAATACAAAAATAGGACTGTAAAAATAAAAATTCTTAGGCATAATATTACTGATTTACACATTTTAGATGAATATCAGAAGACTCAGCAGCAGCAACGCGAAATTAACTTTAGTGAACAGAAAAATAATAAAGATAATCGGTGGGACGTGAGTGAGATTAAAGTTAGTAACGAAGATGACGATTTTAATTTCCCCGACCAACTTGATACTGACTGTGATAAAGAAGTTGACGAGCGGATCGAAAATGCGTCTGGACATAGTGATTCCAATGTGGAAAACGTAAATGAATCTGGGCTCGGACAGTCTGCTGACGGAAACGTGAAAGAAAATGAGCGCGATCATATTGATCATCAGGGAAACGCGAACGAAATCAGAGAACCGCGCGAGATTGTGTTCGGAGAAGGTCATACTAACCAATGGTTCGAGACTGTGACTGAACGTAAACGTTTTACCGATGGACAAGTGTACGAGATAGGTCACGGCCATTCTCACGAGGGTTACGGTGATGTATTTGGAAAACCTACCCAGGGAAACGCTAATGGATCGGGAAACGGAAAACCTACCCAGGGAAACGGAAAACCTAGCCAGGGAAACGGAAACCCTAACCAGGGAAACGGAAACCCTAACCAGGGAAACGGAACCCCTAACCAGGGAAGCGGAAACCCTAACCAGGGAAACGGAAACCCTAACCAGGGAAACGGAAACCCTAACCAGGGAAGCGGAAACCCTAACCAGGGAAATGGAAACCCTAACCAGGGAAACGGAAACCCTAGCCAGGGAAGCGGAAACCCTAACCAGGGAACCGGAAACCCTAACCAGGGAAACGGAAACCCTAACCAGGGAAACGGAAACCCTAACCAGGGAAACGGAACCCCTAACCAGGGAAACGGAAACCCTAACCAGGGAAGCGGAAACCCTAACCAGGGAAACGGGAACCCTAACCAGGAAAACGGAAACCCTAACCAGGGAAACGGAACCCCTAACCAGGGAACCGGAAACTCTAACCAGGGAAACGCTAATGGATCGGGAAAAGGAAACCCTAACCAGGGAAACGTTAATGGTTCCGGCAATCCCAGCGGGTTGAACGAGAATGGGTCTGGCCAAGGCAACCTTAATCCAGAAAACGAAAATAAACCTGGGCACGAAAATACTAACCAAGAACCACCCGTGAACGAGACTCACAACGGAAATACTAACCAAGGAAACGAGAATGGGTCTGGACAAGGCAACACTAATTCAGGGAACGAAAATGAACCTGAGCATGGAGAAAGTACCCAAGAACCACCCGCGAACGCGACTGAGCATAGCAACTCTACCGAGGAGAGCGTAACTGAGTCTGGTCAGAGCAACTCCAACGAGGAGAACGCCACTGATCCTGGTCACGTCAACCCCAGCGAGGAGACTGCCACTGATCATGGACACGTCAATGGAGAAAATGTAACTGAGTCTGGTCACACCAACTCCAACGAGGAGAACTCCACTGAACCCGGAGACGTCAACTCCAGCGAGGATAATGTCACTGATGCCGACCACACAAATGGAGAAAACGTAACGGAGTCTGGTGACAGCAATTCCAACGAAGAAAATGCTACTGAACTCGGACACGTCAACTCCAGCGAAGAGAATCCCACTGATCCTGAGCACGTCAACCCCAGCGAGGAGACTGCCACTGATCCTGGACACGTCAATGGAGAAAATGTAACTGAGTCTGATCACACCAACTCCAACGAGGAGAACTACACTGAACCTGGAGACGTCAACTCCAGCGAGGATAATGTCACTGATCCCGAACACACAAATGGAGAAAACGTAACGGAGTCTGGTCACAGCAATTCCAACGAAGAAAATGCCACTGAACCCGGACACGTCAACTCCAGCGAGGAGAATCCCACTGATCCTGAGCACGTCAACCCCAGCGAGGAGACTGCCACAGATCCTGAACACGTCAATGGAGAAAACGTAACTGAGTCTGGTCACACCAACTCAAACGAGGAGAACTCCAATGAACCCGGACACGTTAACTCCAGCGAGGAGAATGTCACTGATCCCGAACACGCAAATGGAGAAAACGTACCTGAGTCTGGTCACAGCAACTCTAACGAAGAGAATCCCACTGATCCTGAGCACGTCAAACCAAGCGAGGAGACTACCACTGATCACGGAGACGTCAATGAAGAAAACGTAACGGAGTCTGGTCACACCAACTCAAACGAGGAGAACTCCAATGAACCCGGACACGTCAACTCCAGCGAGGAGAATGTCACTGATCCCGAACACGCAAATGGACAAAAAGTACCTGAGTCTGGTCACAGCAGCTCCAACGAAGAGAATCCCACTGATCCTGAGCACGTCAAACCAAGCGAGGAGACTGCCACTGATCCCGGAGACGTCAATGGAGAAAACGTAACGGAGTCTGGTCACACTAACTCAAACGAGGAGAACTCCAATAAACCCGGACACGTCAACTCCAGCGAGGAGAATGTCACTGATCCCGAACACGCAAATGGAGAAAACGTACCTGAGTCTGGTCACAGCAACTCCAACGAGGAGAATCCCACTGATCCTGAGCACGTCAACCCCAGCGAGGAGACTGCCACAGATCCTGAACACGTCAATGGAGAAAACGTAACTGAGTCTGGTCACACCAACTTAAACGAGGAGAACTCCAATGAACCCGGACACGTCAACTCCAGCGAGGAGAATGTCACTAATCCCGAACACGCAAATGGACAAAACGTACCTGAGTCTGGTCACAGCAATTCCAACGAAGAGAATTCCACTAATCCTGAGCACGTCAACCCCAGCGAGGAGACTGCCACAGATCCTGGACACGTCAATGGAGAAAACGTAACTGAGTCTGGTCACACCAACTCAAACGAGGAGAACTCCAATGAACCCGGACACGTCAACTTCAGCGAGGAGAATGTCACTGATCCCGAACACGCAAATGGACAAAAAGTACCTGAGTCTGGTCACAGCAACTCCAACGAAGCGAATCCCACTGATCCTGAGCACGTCAAACCAAGCGAGGAGACTACCACTGATTCCGGAGACGTTAGTGGAGAAAATGTAACTGAGTCTGATCACACCAACTCCAACGAGGAGAACTCCACTGAACCCGGAGACGTCAACTCCAGCGAGGATAATGTCACTGATCCCGAACACACAAATGGAGAAAACGTAACGGAGTCTGGTCACAGCAATTCCAACGAAGAAAATGCCACTGAACCCGGACACGTCAACTCCAGCGAAGAGAATCCCACTGATCCTGAGCACGTCAACCCCAGCGAAGAGACTGCCACAGATCCTGAACACGTCAATGGAGAAAACGTAACTGAGTCTGGTCACATCAACTCAAACGAGGAGAACTCCAATGAACCCGGACACGTCAACTCCAGCGAGGAGAATGTTACTGATCCCGAACACGCAAATGGACAAAAAGTACCTGAGTCTGGTCACAGCAACTCCAACGAAGAGAATCCCACTGATCCTGAGCACGTCAAACCAAGCGAGGAGACTGCCACTGATCCCGGAGACGTCAATGGAGAAAACGTAACTGAGTCTGGTCACACCAACTCAAACGAGGAGAACTCCAATGAACCCGGACACGTCAACTCCAGCAAGGAGAATGTCACTGATCCCGAACACGCAAATGGACAAAAAGTACCTGAGTCTGGTCACAGCAACTCCAACGAAGAGAATCCCACTGATCCTGAGCACGTCAAACCAAGCGAGGAGACTGTCACTGATCCTGGACACGTCAATGGAGAAAACGTAACTGAGTCTGGTCACACCAACTCAAACGAGGAGAACTCCAATGAACCCGGACACGTCAACTCCAGCGAGGAGAATGTCACTGATCCCGAACACGCAAATGGACAAAAAGTACCTGAGTCTGGTCACAGCAACTCCAACGAAGAGAATCCCACTGATCCTGAGCATGTCAAACCAAGCGAGGAGACTGCCACTGATCCCGGAGACGTCAATGAAGAAAATGTAACTGAGTCTGGTCACACCAACTCAAACGAGGAGAACTCCAATGAACCCGGACACGTCAACTCCAGCGAGGAGAATGTCACTGATCCCGAACACACAAATGGAGAAAACGTACCTGAGTCTGGTCACAGCAACTCCAACGAGGAGAATCCCACTGATCCTGAGCACGTCAACCCCAGCGAGGAGACTGCCACTGATCCTGGACACGTCAATGGAGAAAACGTAACTGAGTCTGGTCACACCAACTCAAACGAGGAGAACTCCAATGAACCCGGACACGTCAACTCCAGCGAGGAGAATGTCACTAATCCCGAACACGCAAATGGACAAAACGTACCTGAGTCTGGTCACAGCAATTCCAACGAAGAGAATTCCACTAATCCTGAGCACGTCAACCCCAGCGAGGAGACTGCCACAGATCCTGGACACGTCAATGGAGAAAACGTAACTGAGTCTGGTCACACCAACTCAAACGAGGAGAACTCCAATGAACCCGGACACGTCAACTTCAGCGAGGAGAATGTCACTGATCCCGAACACGCAAATGGACAAAAAGTACCTGAGTCTGGTCACAGCAACTCCAACGAAGCGAATCCCACTGATCCTGAGCACGTCAAACCAAGCGAGGAGACTACCACTGATCCCGGAGACGTTAATGGAGAAAACGTAACGGAGTCTGGTCACACGAACTCAAACGAGGAGAACTCCCATGAGCCCGGACACGTCAACTCCAGCGAGGAGAATGTCACTGATCCCGAACACGCAAATGGAGAAAACGTACCTGAGTCTGGTCACAGCAACTCCAACGAAGAGAATCCCACTGATCCTGAGCACGTCAAACCAAGCGAGGAGACTGTCACTGATCCTGGACACGTCAATGGAGAAAACGTAACTGAGTCTGGTCACACCAACTCAAACGAGGAGAACTCCAATGAACCCGGACACGTCAACTCCAGCGAGGAGAATGTCACTGATCCCGAACACGCAAATGGACAAAAAGTACCTGAGTCTGGTCACAGCAACTCCAACGAAGAGAATCCCACTGATCCTGAGCATGTCAAACCAAGCGAGGAGACTGCCACTGATCCCGGAGACGTCAATGAAGAAAATGTAACTGAGTCTGGTCACACCAACTCAAACGAGGAGAACTCCAATGAACCCGGACACGTCAACTCCAGCGAGGAGAATGTCACTGATCCCGAACACACAAATGGAGAAAACGTACCTGAGTCTGGTCACAGCAACTCCAACGAGGAGAATCCCACTGATCCTGAGCACGTCAACCCCAGCGAAGAGACTGCCACAGATCCTGAACACGTCAATGGAGAAAACGTAACTGAGTCTGGTCACACCAACTCAAACGAGGAGAACTCCAATGAACCCGGACACGTCAATTCCAGCGAGGAGAATGTCACTGATCCCGAACACGCAAATGGAGAAAACGTACCTGAGTCTGGTCACAGCAACTCCAACGAAGAGAATCCCACTGATCCTGAGCACGTCAAACCAAGCGAGGAGACCACCACTGATTCCGGAGACGTCAATGGAGAAAATGTAACTGAGTCTGATCACACCAACTCCAACGAGGAGAACTCCAATGAACCCGGACACGTCAACTCCAGCGAGGAGAATGTCACTGATCCCGAACACGCAAATGGAGAAAACGTACCTGAGTCTGGTCACAGCAACTCCAACGAAGAGAATCCCACTGATCCTGAGCACGTCAAACCAAGCGAGGAGACTGTCACTGATCCTGGACACGTCAATGGAGAAAACGTAACTGAGTCTGGTCACACTAACTCAAACGAGAACTCCAATGAACCCGGACACGTCAACTCCAGCGAGGAGAACGCCACTGAACCCGGGCACGTCAGCTCCGGCGAGGAGAATGCAAATGAGTCTGGACATGGTAACTCGAATCAAGGAAATGAGAATGAATCTGCTGACGGTCATGGGAACGAGAATGAAAATGGACACGATAGTTCCAAGGATGGAAACGTGAATGAGACGAAATATGTTGATGAGGGGACTCAAACCGCAGACGATGATTTCCCAGCCAAAGACGTGAATGAGAGTGGTCAAGGAAATTCCAAGGAGGAGAACGTTGGTGAGACTGGAAGTGATCACTCCCATAATGATTCTTCAAAGCCTCCACACGGGCATCCCGACGAAAAGCCTGATGAAACTTCTATCGAAAAGCCTAACGAAGAACCTAATCGAAATCCTAACGACAATACTACCGAACAACCGAACGAAAAGCCAGTCGAACAACCAAACGATAATTCTAACGTAAATTCAAACGAAACACATAATGAAAAGCCCAACGAGCATCCAAATGGCGATTCTAATGGACAATCTAACCAAACGTCTACTCAGAGGCCGACTGAGAAGCCGACTGAGAAGCCAACAGAGAAGCCCACTGAGAAGCCGACTGAGAAACCGACAGAGAAGCCGACTGAGAAGCCGACTGAGAAGCCGACCGAGAAGCCGACTGAGAAGCCAACTGAGAAGCCGACTGAGAAGCCGACTGAGAAGCCGACTGAGAAGCCGACTGAGAAGCCAACAGAGAAGCCAACAGAGAAGCCAACAGAGAAGCCGACAGAGAAGCCGACTGAGAAGCCGACAGAGAGGCCGACAGAGAAGCCGACAGAGAAGCCGACTGAGAAGCCGACAGAGAAGCCGACTGAAAAGCCGACTGAGAAGCCGACTGAGAAGCCGACTGAGGAGCCAACTGAGGAGCCGACTGAGGAGCCGACTGAGGAGCCTACTCCGAAACCTACCCAGAAGCCTACCCCGAAGCCGACTCAGAAGCCTACTCCGAAACCTACCCAGAAGCCTACCCCGAAGCCGACTCAGAAGCCTACTCCGAAACCTACCCAGAAGCCTACCCCGAAGCCGACTCAGAAGCCTACTCCGAAACCTACCCAGAAACCTACCCCGAAGCCGACTCAGAAGCCTACTCCGAAACCTACACAGAAGCCTACCCCGAAGCCGACTCAGAAGCCTACTCCGAAACCTACCCAGAAGCCTACCCCGAAGCCGACTCAGAAGCCTACTCCGAAACCTACCCAGAAGCCTACCCAAAAGCCTACTGAGAGGCCTACTCAGAGGCCTACACAGAGGCCTACACAGAGGCCTACGCAGAAGCCTACACAGAGGCCCACACAGAGGCCTACTCAGAGGCCTACACAGAAGCCTAACTCATATCCCAACGGATATCCAAACGGTTATCCCAATGGATATCCTAATGGATACCCTAACGGTTATCCCAACGGATACCCTAACGGTTATCCCAACGGATATCCTAACGGTTATCCCAATGGATATCCTAACGGTTATCCCAATGGATATCCGAACGGTTATCCCAATGCATATTATCCTAATGGATATCCGAACGGTTATCCTAATTCATATCCTAATGGGTATCCTAACGGTTATCCCAATGGATATCCTAATGGATATCCTAACAACCAACCTCATAATCGTCCTCAAGGCAACACAGGCAGCAATACTGGCAGCAATACTGGCGGCAGTAACAAGTAATATATCATTAATCTTAATTTAAATCGTACGAAAAAAATTATTTCACGAATTTAACAAAACAATATCATTTCAGATTTACGAGATGTCGCCCTACGCAGCTTTACAGTACCACCGACGGTATGCAGACCTGGTGCAATGACAATTGCTTCCACGTTCCATCATTTTGCCCGAGCACTCATTGCCAATGCTGGTAACGGATTCGCTGCGCTATTCAATCTTCATACCACCAGTGTAATGACTTTATATTCCGTTAGTATTTATCTGAACTAAACAATGATTTTTTTTTTACTGACAATGTAACGGCTAATAAAAGTGTACATTAAGGCGAATCATGAGGTTGTTATAAAAAACGAACCGCCGGTTCCCCGGCGATCAATCAGAGGCTTAAATAAATCGACAACAATGGTTGCTCACGAACTTTTTTAATAGAGGAATTTTTCTTTGACGGAAGTGCTTGCACAAAGGGGCAGTATTCGTAAGCTCGTCCGTATTACAGGGCTACCGTCCTTGCAGTTCCGATTGCAGCCAAACGGTCGATCGGGCAGTGAATCCAACGTCACTTCCAATGCCTAAAAAATCGAGAAAAGAATGAAACGTTTTCTCATTTGGTTCGAATAATTGCGAATTATATCTCATATTAATATCTCACTTGATCGGTGGTAGGGAACTTTTGTTATTGGCACCGTGTTGCGTGACACTTGTAGCTGAAAAGCAATGAGAAAATCGATTAATTCTTTTATATTTGTATTAATAGTTTTCTTTTGTATCTATATTAATTGTTTTAACTTACTTTTGCCGCTCTTATGGGAATGACCATTGCCGCTCGAGTCGCTCGGCCGTTTGATTTTCGCGCCGCAGATCAGTTCGTTCAGGTATCGCGGTCCCTTCGACGATTCCTTTCCCTTCTGCGGCTTGTTTAATTTTTCATTTTTCATATTGTACACAGCCGTCTGGTAAACGACCTCGATAGGCTTCTTCTTTGCGAGCACGTCGGCCTTGTTCGTCGTTTTCGCTGACGTCGCGTCTTTCGAAGTCTCGCCGGCGACGCTCGCGCTGCTATTTCCACGAGCTACGACAAAAATAATTCGTTATCCGTTGTATAAAAATTAAACGCTGAGAAAAAAAAAATTACCGTGCAAACTGTTCGCAGCAGAGCGTCGATTGGCTCGAATCTCGCTCGACGAAATCGACGATCTTGGCGTTGGATTTTTCGTCGCTTGCTTGGCCAATCGTCCGCGAGTAGACGCAACGGAATGCTGCTGACTGCTCGTCGCATTGGACGAGACGCGATTGCTTTCCGCGCCGCGAATCGCTTTTGGCTTCGTCTCCTTAATTTTATTGCGAGGTCTTTTGCTTCCGACCATCGATTCTGCAGCGCTGGACGGATCCTCTGCCGTCGCCGCAACAGCAGCAGTAGCTGACTTGACTCTGTCGAAATTCGTACTATCGATCTCTCTGGATTTCGAGTCCTTCGCGTCAGCCACGCGAGGACTTTTTTCCGGTCCGGAATTCGCAGCGTCCGGCGTCGCAATTTTATTATCGACATTCGTCGACTCGATTGGCTTGTAATTCTCATAAATCGGTGCGCGTTTCGAGCCCGTAAAAACATTGACGTAAGTGTGATGATCCACGCGAGACTCGGGTTCCCTCGGGATCGAGGCGGGACATTTGCTCAGTCGTTTCTCCCTCCTCCCGGAAGCTCCGACATTTCCAGCGGACTTGGCGCTCTTGTTTCGCCGATGATCGCTCTCGACTCTGGCGATCGTCGGCTCGTGAGTCGTCACGACTTTCAGGAGCACTCGATTATTCTCCGCGTCGGTGCAAACGACGTTGCAGTCCTCGGGCGTGACGACGAGCTCCGGTTCGACGACCGCGACCGAATGCAGCAGCGGCGTCGGCGCGATTTCCTCGTTCGCCGTTGACTCGACGATCGCCTCAGTCGCCGCTAGATTCTCTGAAAAAAATATTCCAACAATAAGCAACTACAAAAATAATGATCAAATATGTGAGATGTTATCAACCGCGAACAAAATATAAATCGTACGATCGTTAATCCTCGTCGGGACAATTTAATAATAATAATGGGTACAGCTGACGGAGCCTCGAACCTTCGAAAAATAGACTCTCTTGTATTCTTTTTTTTTTCTACCAATCTGTTAAAAACGTTGGAGGAAAAAACGTAATAGAAATAATAATTAATAACGACTCTTGGACGAGAGCGATCTACTTATCGGTATTGCGGTTAACTCGGGTCTACCTATTCGGGGAGTGTCGCTATTCTCGTGGATATTATCGGATTCTTTGGCCGATTTTCCGAGCATGATGCACCGGACCTCGCGATCGGCTTGCCAGTCGAGATAACGTCCCGGATCGTCGTCTTCTATCGGTGCTTTCGTCCCAGAGTCATCGGTTTGCATACGATCGTCATCAAAAATCCTCTCCTTCCAGCTCCTCGTCACATCGTTGTCAATGACTATTTTGGTAACGCCGCTGCTGCTGCTACTGCTGCTGCTGCTCGTCGATACTTTCGAGAGATTCATCACGAGGCGAGCCGATTTCAAGGCGCTCTGCCGATTCGTCGAATCCAGGAGAAGCAGCTCCGAGGAATAACTCTCCAGTCGATCGTAAATTCGGTTCTCCAGCCGCAGCTGAATTCCTCGGCTCGTCGTTTCGACGTTCCGCTGGTTTTCGATCTGCTGCTGCTGCTGATGCTGCTGATGTTGCTGCTGTTGGCGACGTCCTTCTGGAAAACCTGCCGGGTTTTGTCATCGTCATCGTCAACGAGGCTCGCTTACTCTATCACAGCGAGCGAAGGAAATATTTACGTCAGGCGCGAGGAGACACGTGGAATTTGGCATCGAACGACGAAGGCCAGATAGGTAGGTCAGCATCCACCGGCGAGGACAGTTACACGGCTCTTTCGGCACATACATTACATTACAGCTCATGCAGCTAGAATACGCAGCTGACTGCGCGTTAGAGACACCTTTTTCTCGTTGCTGTTGTTGATGTTTTTTTTTTATAGCATTATTAGAGAGCATTTTTCGGGGTGCTTTTTTTCGGAGTCGCTGGAAGCTTTTCGCGCGAAAATTCAAAGTCCGGTACACAGATGTGGAAAAAACAAATTAGAGAGAAGAAACTACGTCGTTCGCTACGAAGGTTCGAGCCCGTTGTCAACTTTTTCGAGACACGCACGGTTGTTGCCTCGTGCGAGCTGCAGTTGAGCATTCGAAAGCAACCAGAGGGGTGTTAATCGCGAAAAGCCAACGTCGAAGTGGGACGATCGCTCGGGAAGCTGTGAAATAGTCGCAACTACGGATTAATCCATCGATCAAAATTAGCCAGTGTGTTACTTTTTCAATTCGTGCTGCTCTGATTTTCTACGGCGAAGTTTTCTACGAAAAATTAAATTAAATTAAAAATACCTGCTCGGTTCGTTCGTTCGTTCGTCGTCGTCGCGAGGTCCGTTATTCCGCTTCCGAGATTTACGGTCGTCGTGTGGCCGCGATGAAGAATCGGATCGGGCCGAGTTTTCCCATCCGCAGCCTCCGAATCCTTTGTCTCGATTGCCGGAAGCTTCGCGACTGCGGTTAAACTGCTGTTTCTCCGTCTCCGACGAAATTTATTCGTCGGCGGTGGCTTTCCGTCGGTCTCCACTATATTCACTTTTCCCGAATCCGCGGCGAAGTGAATTTCGGTCTTGCAGAAACCAACGCGTTTTACCGATTTTCCCACCGCTGTCGTCGTCGGAGTTGCCGATTCTTCGACTCGCGAATCCCGTCGAGGCGCCGCCGCTGTCGTCGTCGTCGTCGTCGTCGCTGCTCCTGCTTTTTTTTTTGGAAACCAATTAGCCAAATTATCGACAAACGATGGAGAAAGGATAAACACAAAAAACGTCACGGAATTTACCCTCTAACGTTTTCATTGTCTCGGTTTGGGAGTTGCTACTGCTGCTCGAGTCGTTGATTAAATTAACGACAGTGGTGTTGGCTTTGCTGGAAGGTAGCAACTGAATCGCTGCTCTGTTCGTTATCGTCCGCGGCTCGTCGATGGCAATCGCGTTCTGACTATTCTCCGGAATCCGATCAGTCTCTGAGTTCGTCAGTGACGACTCTCGAAGGCGTTGATGATCCTCGGACTTGTTCTCGATTTCTCGGCAAATAGGATAATTGAAGTCTATCGAGGATTTCGTTGCTGCTTCTGCTGCTTCTGCAGCTGTTGCTGATGATGATGGTGCAGCTGCTGCAGCTGCAGCTGCGAGGAGATCGTTGCTGTGACCGGTGAGATCCTCGCTGGAGGTGCTTCGCTTGACGATCGGCAAGGATATCGGCGTGCGACTCGCGTATTTCGAGTCGATTCTTCGGAAGGGAACCGTCGACGAGGCTGCGTGATTGGCGAACGAGCCGAGCAGTGTACTGAGCCGCTCGCTGATCGCTTCGTCGTTTTTTTTCTGCGAACGGAAAAATGCATAAACATTCGTATTTGCGGCTAGTCGAATTTTCGATTGAAAATGCGATTGAAAATTCGATTGGAAATTTGATTGAAAATTCGATTGGAAATTCGATTGAAAATTCGATTGAAAATTCGATTAAAAATTCGATTGAAAATTCGATTGATATTTCGATTGAAACCAGATTGAAATATTCTTGTTACCTGAGCCAACGAGGCAACGGCGAGCGGACCCGTCGTCGAGGAGTCGGTGACTCTGGAGGAGGACCACTGAGAAGCGCGGACGACTTGAACCGAGCGGCCAGGTCCCTCGCTCTGAAACACCTCGACTTGTCTTCGTGCCCGCTGAACAACGCTCCCGTCCGCCGAGTTTCGCTCTCTCGAGTCTATCACCTGAAAGTGAAATCACATTTTAATCGTGATTCGCAATAACGATCTCGCGTGCAAACGGTGAAATGTGTGTTTTTTTATAAAAAGATTGTACATTTGTTTTTGCGAGGGAGGACTAAGAGGGGGGGGGGGGGGGGGGAGAGAGGGAGAGCTGAAATGACGAAGTTTGCTAAAAAAAATTCTAAAAAATTAATATGTATCGATTTTAGCAATTTTTATAAAAATAAGGTGGCCCAAAACGTCTACCCTAACGATCAATCGTTGCAATAACATTTTTATACCCAGTAACAATCCTTTAGGTTCACTAGATTTTTTTTTTTATTTCCATTGCTTTCTAACGGCAAACTTCAACATAATTTATTAGTTTTTATTTAATGTATTAATATAATGAGCTGAGATGCTGATTACCTTTCCGTAGGAACGGGCGGCGCCGTGATTCAAAGTTTTCCATCGTCCGGTTTCAACGCGCGCGCGTTCCAACATTCCCGTCAGACGATCGACGTGCGACCATTCGCGTATCTCCTCATTTTGAAACGGCGCTCCTCCCGGCACTTCGTCGCCGAATCTTCCCGGCGACAGTACCACTTCCATTGCCGGCGAAACCGTCTATCAGTCGTCGCTGCTGCTGCTGCTGCTCCTCTCAGGTGTCGAACTGAAACTAATGAAAAATCATCGATAATCGTCGGTTGCTTTTTTATTACGAATTAACCGACGAGTAGGCGGAAGCCATTATCCGCGCGTCACCCGAGGCGTTGACGATGCGCGGCCCACGCTCTCCGTGAATGCATAAACCGACTTTCGATTAATTAAGGTTGTAGCGTAGGCCTCGAGACAGACGACTTGCGAAAGACATCCGCGGATGTGTCCAAGAGTCGCGCGCAGATGGAAGGAAAGAACCGGGCGCATGCGCAAATGGAAGGAAGGAAACCGCGCGCATGCGCAGATTGGAAGGAAGGAAACCGCGCGCATGCGCAGTAGATCGTCCGCCCAACCACCACCTTCGTCCGCGTTTTTTCTTTTTCGTTCACGCTCGAACGCGCACCAACGACCCACATCACACAGATCACGCCGGGATTTATGCATTACGAAATCGAGCGTTGTAATCGCCGATTTAAGGAGGCCTCCGATGGGTTCGACATTTTTTTTTTTTTTTTTTCAAAGCAACCTCAATTACATTCGATTTGTCCGTCTCGTCTGGTTTCGTCTGCTTTCTCGGGCTTCGAACCGTAACATTCAAACGGTTTCTCGTTGCTAAGTCAAAGTCTGTTGATATTTGTAGTGCGTTCGTTGGGCTTTGAAAGACACTCGCCCACGATCCATGGCATCCTCTCCGCGAGGCTAAGTAATATGCTTTCTCGAAAATTGCGCAATTCGAGTAGCGTCCGCTGAGTGCAATTCGACGGCATTTTCGCGAGAAGGATTTCAATTTTGGTTCGAACGAAGGTTTGGAGCGAAATTGTTGTTCGAGCGAAATTGAAATTGAGCGAAATATCTGAGAGAGCGGAAAGCTCAATTCATTTCAGGGACACGCAGCCGATCGGGAGCCAACGATGCAACGAAATGACTGAATTTATCGGTGATTTCGCAAGAAACTTATCGCGCGGGGCTCTCCCATTGCGCTTGAATTTTTTTTTTCAGTTCAGTTCATTTGATTGGGTGTTGGTTGAATATTTTTTGTCACAAGAGCGCGCGCATTGGCTCTCGTGACGAATTGGTTAATAGGCCCCCGCACAGCGAAGGAGAGTGACTGCAGCGGCGGCCGCTTCGCCCGTAAAAGGCGATTTCAACGAGCGGCTAGAAAACGCTGCTTACTTATTGCACAGCTGTATTCCACTGGTAAACTACGCAAATCATTCAACAAATTTACACTCGTGTCGTGTAAATTATTTCACGCAAAATGTACAACACACGCGACGTATGACTCAAAATAGTATTTCCGGACGATGTCTTCATCGCATTCACAATCGTGTTGACGCGAATACGGTTTTTATGCCGATTCTGACGATTTCCTCCTAAATGTTCCATATAAAAAAAAAAAAATATATATATAAGTGCGACCGTTTGCGGAAATCGAAATGCTGTCGATCTCATTTTCGTTTCGATTTTGCCGAACCCGTCGATTTCCTCCGAAATGTTCCATATAAAAAAATATATATATATAAGTGCGACCATTTGCGGAGATCGAAATGTTTTCGATCTTCTCATTTTCGTTTGGTTTTTGCAGATCCCGTCGATTTCCTCCGAAATGATCCATATAAAAAAAAAAATATATATATATATATAAGTGCGACTATTTGCGGAGATCGAAATGCTTTCGATCTTCTCATTTTCGTTTCGTTTTTGCCGATCCCGTCGATTTCCTCCAAAATGTTCCATATAAAAAAAATATCTTCTGAATTTCTGAAGAAGAGATCTTCTGAATTTTCGTATCGCGACCACTTTGCTCCTCTGTTCCCGATAGCAGTGCGCGCGGAGATTAAAGCCGGTTGGAAGTCGATTTTCGAGGGCACCGCCGTTGCCCGTCACCGCCAAAGTGGGGGAGGGAAGAGGGGGGGAGGTGTTTGACGCGGACACCAATTCGGCTGTAGACTCGCTTCTTCGCGTTCCACGAGAAAGCAACCCGGCCAAGTGCACGCGCGAGAAAATACCGTAAACTTCGGTTGTACGTACAGATCAATCGATATACAGTACCATGTCTTTTCTAAGAGAGGATATATGTTGCTACCGGTCATACTGGATGCACCTAACACAGCCCACGCAGCTCGCACTGCTCGCGTGGCCATTTCTAGTGCGGATGAAATGTAGGTGAGCAGAGCTCCACCACTTTTTTTTTTCAGCCGCGAAACCCGTTAGTCGTAGTCAGTCCCTAAGCTACTGGATTTACACACAGCGCATAGACCAATAACCAGCGCCGCGTCTGTTTGTCAGACGAAGAACAATGAAGCGCCATTTGGGCGTCGATGAGAGAGACGGAGAATCGCTGTGATTTTCTTCGCTGGACGCGCGACGCTCGAGGAGGGTCACTGCACGAATTTCGCGAATAACACGCTTCGCGGGAGACAAAGCGGAAACAAACCGGTCGACGGACGCCGCCGCCGACGCCGCTGCATGTGTATATATAGCTATATTGTCTATCTATACGTGACTCACTTTTGTGCTGCTCACCGAGATTTCCTTTCTCATCCACTCGAACGAAAGTACGGCGATCGCGTTGAACATATAATTTTAGGTGATATTCGAGTCACTCTCAACGAGGATTTCGTTATCATAACTGAGTATAATGTTATCACAGATATATATATAACAATTGAGGGAAGCTTATCCGCCGCAGCAGCACCGATGAGCGTCGTTCGATCGGTACTCTCTGTTCGAGAGAAGATGAAAGGCGAAAAATTGTATTGTCGATACGAAAGATGAAAGGCGAAAAAATAGTGATTAATAAGTTTGAGATGGTAAATGAGTGTCGAACGATTTTTAGGGCGAAGAGGAGGGAAGAGCTGTTCGCGCCGATTTCTTCTCAGCTTCGCGAGAAGCGAGAAGCGAGACTACCGTCCACCGAGAGCGCGTATCCTTTACTGCAGAGCGACTGCCAAGTCGGGAACGTCTCGCGACTCGGCCGACGGCCGATCCGTTGTTCGAATGTACCAATCCGGTTCTACCTTCTCCGGTGTTTCGCCGCTGGTCTTTCTACCGCCGTAGCTTTGGACCCGTTGGGAGGATACTCGCCGCGCTGCGACCTTCCATCCTTTTGCCTTATTTGCCCCTTTTTTAAATCGCCAGATAAAAAAAAGATGACTCGTGAGACAGATTTTAGTAGAATCGAAATTTCTTACTCTCGATTAATCCAATCGCCAAACAGTTAAAAATCTATTTCAGACCATTGTCAGAGGACCTTCCATCCTTTTGCCTTATTTGCCCCTTTTTTAATTCGCCACAAAAAAAATATTAATAAAATAACAGGCGAAAGATTTTAGTAGAATCGACATTTCTCACTCTCGATTAATCCAATCCCCAAATAGTTAAAAATCTATTTCAGATCGTTGTCAGAGGATCGTCCATCCTTTTGCCTTGTTTGCCCCTTTTTTACTTCGCCAGAAAGAAAAAAATATTAATAAAATAACAGGCGAAAGATTTTAGTAGAATCGACATTTCTAGAATCGATTAATCCAATCCCCAAATAGTTAAAAATCTATTTCAGATCGTTGTCAGAGGACCTTCCATCCTTTCGCCTTATTTGCCCCTTTTTTAATTCGCCAGAAAAAAAAAATATTAATAAAATAACAGGCGAAAGATTTTAGTAGAATCGACATTTCTTACTTTCACCCCGAACCATTTTTATTAATCCAATACCCAAATAGTTCAAAATCTCAGACCGTTGTCAGAGGATCAGCGTCCATTTGGGATACAGAGATTTTCACGGAATCCTTCAGACTCGAGTTTAGTATGACGGAAAAATCTCGGAGGTATCCGCGCTCGGAATCCGAGTGATTGGTGAGAATAACGTGAGTTCCATTGTGAACAGCGTCGAGAATGTCGTGATGCAGCATTTCGCCGGTGAGATAGAGATCGGCAGGAACGTTTTTCACAACGGAAACACCGGAACCGGCGCAAACGGCTACCGTAGCGATTCCCTTTTCTGGAATTTTTTTTTTTCAGCGACATTACAATATCCACAAGTACTAAATTTATAAATGCTAAAGAATTAATCAAATTCAATGATTATTTTACCTGCCGTTCCGACCGCTCGAGCGAGACGCACGTGCGACAAACCAGTTCGTTTCTTCACCAAATTCACCGCTTCGCTCGGCGAAATTGTTTCCTTCAATCGGCAAATTCGTCCCATCCCATTTTCCGGATTGACACTCGGTTCTATGGGTTTGCTGCTCTCGATATCTGAAAAATTTAATCGAACACTCAAACATCAGCCAAAGACTCTGAATTATAAACCGAATTAATTCGGTTATAAGTTATAAACCAATTAATCAAATAATCCTTGAATTATAAAAAAAGCTTGCGCACCAAAAGATCCGGCGAGCCAATCGTTAACGCCGCCTTTGATGGAATCGAAACTCGTGTGCGGCGAGTACAGAGCTATTTTGTTTTCCAAACATTTCGCTGCTATTCTTTCCTGCAAAAAAAAGAAGCGTTCTTTTACAAAACGTTTTAGTTACGTTAAATAATATTGAAATATTGTGGCTCACCTTCCACGTTTTGGTGGTGAGTCTTTTGAGAGGAGCGAATATCGGTGGATGATAGGAGACGATGAGATCGACGGCGAGATCGATGGCTTCCTGCATAACGTTCTCCGTTAAGTCGTTCGTGAGCAATACGTGTTTCACGTTCCTCGGCGTCGTCGGCTCGATGAGAAGGCCGACATTGTCCCAGGACGCGGCGAGCGATACGTCGGCGAAATTGTTCATCGCGTCGACGACACTTTGCAGAGGAACTCCGGCGTTGGTCATACTGCTTTTCTGACGATTCAACTGCTTTTCGAAAATGCGAAGCGCGGATTTTCCGTACTTTGTGGTCGTGAAAAGAGACGAGCAACGGAACAGCATCTAATATAATTCAGCCTGAAACACAAGTTTCGTCCTTATTCCAATCCCAACGTCTCAAATTTTTAGCATACGTTTTTTTTTTTTTTTTTTTTTTTTCTTCTTTATCGAACAAAACAGCGTCACGAAATTTTATAAACAATTTATTTAACAACGCTCGGCAATAATAATCGTACACCTAAAAGGACAATTGGACACACGTCGAAGAGGCCTATAATTCGAGTCTTAATCGCTGTAAAACCAAATTTTAACTGTTCCGTCGTCGCTGGCGGATGCGAGACAACCGGAAACCGCAGGATTCCATTGAGCGCAATTAACGTCCTGGGAATGAGCGGTCTCGTCCGACGAGATCATATCGAAGTTCGGTTGATCGGGATCGGAGTCGGTGTGTTCGCGAAATATTCGTATTATGTCGTCGCCGCAGGCGGTGACGATGAGTCCGGTGAGTTTGCACCAGTCGACGTCGTAAATCGGTCTCGTGTGATAACCGGACAGCGTGCATACGCATTTCCACGTGGATTGACCGTTCGGCGTCGCGATACCCTTATTATTGCCTGGTTTGTACTCTTGCCAGATTTTCAGAGTCTTATCGTCGCTGCAGGTCACAAGACGACTGCCGCTGGCGTCGAACGAGAGACTCCAGACGGTCGAAGTGTGCGAAGCGAGAGTCGCTACGCAGGACCAATCGCTGTCGTCGCTGTCCTCTTTGAAAATCTTCGCCGTGTCGTCGTAGCTCGCCGACGCCAGGATATCCTCGTGAGGATGCCATCGCACCTGTAATTTAAAATAAAAATCATCGTCGTGCTTTGAATAATTAATAAGAGAGACGGATCGAATTACTCGCCTTTTTCACATCCTGCGTGTGAGAATTTATGAGCGCCGCGCATTCGTATTCGTCGTTATTGGACTCCCAAACCCAGACGGATTTGTCGCGGCTGCAAGTAGCCAACAATTGTCCGCTGCTGGACCAACTGACGCTCTTAACTTCGTTTTCGTGTCCCTCCAGAGTGATGTAACTCTCAAAAGCGTCGTTCTTGTACTCCCAAATGGCGGTGGTAGCGTCGAAGCTGGCGGAGGCCAAATATTTGCCGCAGGGAGACCACGCGACTTCCCTGACGGTCCTGCTGTGTCCCTCCGTCAATATCCACTTGGCGCTCCATTTGGACTCGCCAGCGTTGCGTTTGGATTCCTCGCAGCTCCATATCCTTATATTATGATCTTCGCCGCAGGACGCCAGCCACTTTCCCTTCGGATGCCAGCAAACATTCCACACTCTTCCCTTGTGCCCCGTCAGACTCTCCGCTAATTTCAGAGTGCCCATTGTCATCTGAAACAGTCCGACGATGACCAATGTGATCAATTTTTCCTCCGTTCGCTCTACCTACGATCGTTCGCTTATCGAGAGAGGTGCCGAGATGTGGAATGTTTGCCGTTTACAGATAATCGCGTTTTTTTGAGGTTACGTCGCAGCAATTCAAATCGCAAACATTCAACTTGCGCTTCGACGCAAATGAAATACTTAGCAAAAATTCAATCTCGCGCGACTGTTTTCTTAGGTTATGTCATCGGAAATTCTATAGCAACAATAAAACTTACAATTAACATAGCAAACGTGCCACGCGAGTGATTAGCTTAGTTTTCGTCAAACGCAGCGCAATTAGCCTCACTTCTCTTTTCTCCAAATCACAGTAATCGAATAGATAATAATCAATTCACCCACCGGCGGCAAATTTATTCCTCGTGTTGCGGTCACTGTCGTTACTCGACAGTTCAACTTTGACTAATCCGAATAGTAATTTGAATTCAGCTTCTAGTCAGCTGTGAGGCAGTTTCCTGCGTTTCCCACCGACGCGAGACTACCAAATCTCATCGTCCTGGAACAAAGTTCGCTAGGACGACGCCGGCGGCACTGCTTCGCCTAATCGCCTCAAAACAATATTTCCCATCAGTCTTCACCGCATTACAATACACCTACGACGCCGGAGAACCCCTAAACTGCTAAATCAGCCTCATATCCTTCGATACATGCAACCTGCGAGCTCATAAAACCTCATCTCTCAAAGTTCTCCAAATAGTCAACCCACAAATTGGTCCTCAGAGTCGTCGCAACCGAAACGCGGCGTTGCCGTTCGGATGGAACCGTCCGGGGACACCGCCCAGTGTATTACCGCCGCTGATTCGCAGAGACACGCAGCTGAGAATCGAGTCGCTCGGTTAACGCGTAACAAGAATATTACAAGCCTAAGTGCGGAAGCTTCTTTTCCTTGTCATAAATAACGATAGTGCGTCAATATATCAGCCGGTCGCATAAATATGTATACAGATCTT
Source organism: Itoplectis maculator (assembly GCA_964034905.1). Taxonomy (NCBI): domain Eukaryota; kingdom Metazoa; phylum Arthropoda; class Insecta; order Hymenoptera; family Ichneumonidae; genus Itoplectis; species Itoplectis maculator. The sequence goes on from OZ035859.1 coordinate 9,986,491, forward strand.
GAGGATTCAGCAGAAGAAGCAACAGGCGATCGTCAGAGGCTTTACGAGCGACGCACAGCCGACGCTTCTGACCCGACGAGAGAACTCGTTTTGTCCTAGTGGGATCGTCGCCTGTGCGAGCTATGACAGCGGGAAAGAAAGAAGCGGTATCTCGGCGGCAGCGGCGGCAGCAGCAGCGGCGGCAGCAGCGGCAGTGTAGTCGTAGCCGCACACCAGTACGCTAAGATAACGTGGCCAGTCGCATCGGTCGCGTCGGTCTATTTAAACGCTAAACCGGCTGACGTTAGTCCTAGTTCCGGACAAGTAGAATAGGTAAGCCATTTGCTTGTCTTGTCGAAGCAGCAGACTCGTTTTGCACTTGCGGCGCTCTCGTTCATCGCGCGCCGCACGCTTTTCACACCGTATTCACCGCTTTTCATAGCTCTGCGTTCCTTCCGCTACAATTCTCGTCGAACGAGGCAGCGATTACGCTTACCACCACCCCCACCATAATCGCTTCGACTCGCCGCTTGCACCTGCGACGCGGTTTTTTACACGTGAAATTAGGTGTTGGAAGTGTCCATGGAATATTTTTGTCCCTTTTTTAAGGGATCGTCATAGTGTGAAGAAAAAAAAAATTCGATTTTTTTTTTTTTTTTTTTTTTTTTTTTTTTTTTTTTTTTTTCTTTTCATTGTCGGATAGTATACACGGTTATAAACATTCTGTTAAATTTTTTTTATCGAAATTCGAATTATTTCGGTCGCTACAGCCTTTCTTAGAGAAAGGGATTGCAGCGTGACAGTGGAGTGTGCAAACTTTAAACGCGTTTTTCTCGGAATGTTGCTTTTCAAAACGGTGTCCACTCTGAAATGAAGAGTTATGACGATATCGATTTCAAATTTTGAGAGAACATTTCTAACGTCATTCTCTATCGCGCTATGGAAGCTTTTTTTTTTTATTAAATCTTCCTATTTTTTTTTACGAAAAACTGTCAAAAAAAAGGGCTAAATTCGATCATTTTCGTTCAAACCGCTGCCATTTTGTCAAATTAAAAAATAAAAAAAAATCTCCCATAGCGCGATAGCGAATTTCCTACAGATTAATAATCTTTTTGAAATTTTTGGTTCAGATCAAAATTGCGGCCGCAATCGTGGACATAATGCAGGACCTTTTTTTTACACGAGCTATTTTAACAATTTATATCATTATTATACATTAAAGAAATGCACATAAAAAAAATCATTTTGTATTCTTCAAGAATGTACTTATTTATTAAAAAAAAACCAGACCAATTAGTTAATTACAACTTAACAAAAAAAAATTCGCGAAAATCATTGATTTTTCGGAGGGTCGCACTGTGACGATCCCTTAATCGCTTTGCGAGAGCGAATTCGAAATGGCTATTTGTATATTTGTATTGCTACGCTTTTACGTATTTCAACAACCTGCAACCTGTGCGTCTTCACCTGGGAACCGCTTTGACTGTGTTGCTGACGGCGATTGACGATAGCGGAAATGGTCGATAAAACGCATGTGTATCCATCAGTGATTAGAACGACGCCCAACGCGCGTGGCGGGATTAATACTAAGAGTCGCCGACAATATTCTCGCGGTCACAGTGCGAGTTCGTGATAGCAATAAAATTAGGAGCGATTGACCGGCAGGAATTAAGGGGACGGCTACCTCGTTGTGTATTTAGGCCGATCGGCTGTGGGTCCCTCTGCGATTCTGTCGACGTGCGTTCGTGAACAGAGCTGCGTCACGAGTGTCACGACTCATGCTTCTGCTGCTGCTGGATTTGTCCCTGGCCTCGCCTTAGTCGCAGACGAAAATGCGCGCGCGCGCATTTTCGTCTGCGGTTCTTATCGCGACGCGCCGCGTGAATCACATTTCGCTATCCCTCGCACCGGAATTCTCGATAAAATCGTCGTCTGCTTGCGCTTTCGATCGATCGATCGATTATCAGTGTTCGGCTGGAAAGTGTTTATGGGCTATCTTCTTCCACTCGAACGCTTACGAAAAAAAAAAAAAAAAAATACGACTGATGCAAAATGATGAAGAAGTTTGCATCGTCGGAATGCAATACATTTTTTCACTACATTTTTTCATTCTCGGTAAAATTGTTCGGTAAATCGTTTATTCACTACATTTTTTCATTCTCGGTAAAATCGTCCGCTCGCGCTTTCGATCGATCGATCGATTATCAGTGTTCGGCCGGAAAGTGTTTATGGGCTATCTTCTTCCACTCGAACGCTTATGGAAAAAAAAAAAAAAAGAAAAAAAAAAAAATGTGACTGATGCAAAATGATGATGAAGTTTGCATCGTTGGAATGCAATACATTTTTTTTTTTATTCTAACGATTCCAAAAAGTTATTATAGAGATCAATGATTATAATTACTTTTTATACGATCCTTTGGGTTCATTAGAATGATTTTACGTTTTTTATTTTCGTTGCTTTTCAATGATGCAAACTTCAACAATTCGAAATGATAATACGATTCGTCGGCGGGGGAAAAAAAACGCCAATTGCTTAGGCGACAATAGCTGCACGAAAAATAATTTTATTGTTATCGGATGATCGTGACGCCAAAAAAACGTATAAAGAACGCCACGTGTCGTTATACGTTTAAAAAAACATAGTTATACGTTAAAAAAACGTATAACGAACGCCACGTGTCGTCGGTATACGTTTTTTGCCGGCGCGTTTATCGATACTCAAAATCAAGGGTCAGAGGGTTCGTCTGACTGAGACACAGATCTCAAGTCGATTTAATGGAGCATCAATCGTTGCATTGTCGTTGCGCGGATAACGCTATCAGCAGGACAACCATATTCGGTGTACCCTCTTCGCTTTTTTTTTATCCTCGTGTCGCGACTAATACTCATTGCCGTTTAAGAGATTGTTAACGAGCGGACGATTCCGACAACACCGGACAATTGTTACCTTGGATTTATTTTTTTTCCCGACGCTGTGGGTAACTAATGCCATTCGTCTTTTTACGTGATAACGGAGGGAATATCGCGTTACAGCCGATTTCACACGGTATTGAAGGTCGGAAAAAGTTAACGTCCCATGGTTAAAGCCGTTGCGTCACGATACGGAAACGGCGGTGTCTCGGAGATTCCGCTAACGTCGCAGCGAGCGTTTCGCAATATATTCATTTTATCAGGATTTACTGTTTGCGTCCATTGGTCACTTTTGCTTGGATGAAAAAGGTTGAAAAGTAGAACTTTGCACATTGCTTCCTCATTAATTTTCATTTTTGCAAAGCCACTTCTATGAGGAAGTTTCTTTACTATTTTTTGCTTATAGAGGAAGCATTGCAAAAAATTAAAATTAATGAGGAAGCAATGTACAAAGATTTACTTTGCATCCTATTTTCCACTAAGTACAAAGTTTCGTCTCACATTATTAACTTGTGCTGATGCTAGAGCAAAAATGTTAATTTTTAAAAAATTTCAAAATGTATCAATTGTTATCGGTCGCTATATATACATACATATAAATAACGCGTTACGACTGTCAACAGGAATCGCGAGTTGAGAGGCAAATATGGGCGAAATCGGCAGAGAGAAGGCAACGCGTCCACGTGCGGAGGATTGCAAATGGCTCGGAGAATTACCATCTGGTGGGGCACTCGATAAATACAGAGCTCATGCCTCCTTCAACTGGAAGAGTCTGAGACTCGTTTTGGAAGATCCCGACAAACTTCGCTTCAAGGTCGGCGCGGATAGAACCGAAGTCGTCAATAATTGTCGAAAAATCGGTAAAACGTGTAATGATTTTTTTTTTTTTTTTTTTAGATCAAAGTATGGGAAGCGATGGAAGCCGATCCGGAATATCATCCCTTCCACAATTACACTCCGAGCTCCGACGAACAAAAAAGGCGCGCAGCTCGGCAGCTCGCGAGGCTCGATCACTTGAATCTTTTGCCGGCTAATATTCATCAGCTTAGTTACAAAAAGAAGGTAAATAAAATAAGGTTTATCGCAGTCGAAAATCGTGATCTATTTGATCAAAGGGTTTCTTTGCATTTTTTTTTGCTGGCTGATATTTATCAGCTTAGTTACAAAAAGAAGGTAAATAAAATAAGATTTATCACAGTTGAAAATTGTGATCTGTTTGACCAAAGGGTTTTTCAAAAAATGTTTGCAGACAGGTTATTTAATGACTCTGAACGAAGCAACGGCCATAGTCAGTCCGTCGTTGTCGGTGAAAGTCGCTCTCGGAGTTTATCTCTTCGGCAACACGATCCTCAGCTTGGGCACCGATCGGCATCTTCCGATATTTCACGCGGTTTGGAACAAGCGGATGCTCGGCTGTTTCGCACTGACGGAAGTCGGCCACGGAAGCAACACGAAAATGATGCGAACAACGGCGACGTACGATCCGAGCGCGCAGCAATTTGTCCTTCACACGCCGGACTTTCAAGCGGCGAAATGTTGGGTCGGGAATTTGGGTAACAATGTTTAGCAACACGATTAACGACTTAATTAGCGATTTAATTAACGATGGGGAAATACTGAAAGATCGATGAACGGTTTTGCAGGCAAAACGTGCACAGTCGCTATAGTATTCGCTCAGCTGGTGACTCTCGGCGAGAGTCACGGCCTAAACGCGTTCATCGTACCGATCCGCGACCCGAAAACGTATCTTCCCTATCCCGGAATAACCGTCGGCGATATCGGCGACAAAACCGGTCTCAATGGAATCGACAACGGGTGAGTCCCAATCGCAGGAAAAAAAAAAGAAAAAAAAACGCCGCCACTGAGATTAAATCATTATGTTGAAGTTTGCATCGTTGGAAAGCAACGAAAATTAAAAAAAATGATCCTAATGAAACCAAATGATAACCAAATGATTTTTTCAGATTCGTCATGTTCGATAACTACAGAATACCCAAAGACAACTTATTAAACCGGACCGGCGACGTCACGGCGGAAGGAGAGTACGAAAGTTCCTTCACGGATCCTCAGCGAATTCTCGGTAATTGAAAATAAAATTGAATTTTAAATAAAATAAAGTCTTTGGAATAAAAATCGATGATCCGCTGATCAGGAGCCGTCTTGGAAAACCTATCCGCGGGACGGATGGGCATTTGCCAGGAAGCGACGAACACACTTGGCGCGGCGGTAGTGATAGCAACGAGATACGCAGCTGTGCGAACTCAGTTTGCGTCGTGTCTATCGAGCGGCGATCAAGTCGAGACTCCGATACTCGAATACGAACTCCACGTAAGTATTTTCCCGGCAATTCGTCCTGTGCCGACAATTTTCGAACCATCCAACAGTTTCTCATTACGCGTTCGTCTCCTTTCGTTACAGCAATGGAGACTGTTTCCGCATTTGGCAGCCGCCTGCGTTATCAGAATTTTCATGTCCGAGTTCACACAGGTGTACTTGGAGAACGTGGAAAAATCGATGGAGGGAGGAAACATTCCTGATCTTGTGAGTACAGATGACGATGATCCGCTAAATTGAACTGAAAAATAGACAACTCCCACATGTGCAAAATTCGTTTTTTCAGAGCCAAATTGTGTCGGAAATCCACGCGATGGTATCGTCTATAAAGCCTCTGATAACGTGGAGTTGCAAAGACGCCCTCAGAGAATGCAGAGAGGCTTGCGGTGGTCACGGCTATCACAAATGTAACGACTGGTTTTATATACAATGCTTTGTCGTCAAAGATTTTTTATTAAAAATAATTAATTGATCGATAACGAATGAATTTGATTAAAATAATGAATGATTTATCGATAGCGTCGAATCTCGGAGACCTTTGGGTGAATACCGAGCCAACGGTGACCTACGAAGGTGACAATAACGTCCTCGTCCAGCAAACCAGCAATTGGATCTTGCGCCAATGGAGCGAAGTCCAAGCTGGATCGACGATCGGCAGTCCTCTCGCGTCGGTGACGTTCCTCCTCAACGGCCCTGCGATACTAAAAAAGACATTCGACCCCAAAATCCACGACAACGTCGCGTCTCTCGATTGTAAGTTTAGAAATTCTCGATTGGAAATTAATATTCGAGCGAAGCTCTAAGAAGTGTTTTAAAAAGTCGTCAGAGAAACATACGAATGGCTCGTCACGTGGTTGGTCGTCGAGACTCAGAGGAAATTCGACGCGGGTCTTGCCAGTGGCCTCGACAATTTCGCGGCTCGCAGCAGAGCTCAGGTTTACCGCGCCGCGCACCTTTCCAGAGCTTATTCGGAGGTAAAAATGCTCCCATAGACCTTTCCCTCTTTTCGTTCCGATCGCTCGGATCAAATGAACCCTTCTGCTTTCAGATGATCGTTATCAAGTACTGTACGATAAGGCTGGAGAATTTCAATTGGCAAACTGCGGAGGATCGCAAGCTTAAAATTGTGCTGGAGAGGCTACTCGTTTTGTATTCGTTGTCTTGCCTGGAGAAACACTTAGCATCGCTTTACCAAGGTACGAATTCACGATGAGAAATAAAAAAAAATCCACTGTGAAAGAAAAATTTAATTGCAGTGAAAAAAAAAAAGAAAAAAAATCTCTGCGCTGTGAAAAATAATAATTCCTGTTTTTTTTTTTTTTCCTTAAACAGGTGGCTACTGTTCTGGACCGAAACTCGCTGAATCTATACGCGAAAGTATATTGTCCCTCTGCGCACAATTGAAGCCCGACGCGGTGACAATCGCCGACGCGCTCGCACCGCCCGACTTCGTTATCAATTCGGTCCTCGGAATGTCGGACGGCAAAGTATACGAACGCCTCGAGGAAGTATTCCGATGCAATCCCGGCGGCATGGAGCGAGCGAGTTGGTGGCACGAGTTGCTTCCGGCGACGCAAAATCCCCTCAAGATACCTCAAGCCAAGCTATGACCGCCCCAGAATCTAGCAGCGAAAATATAACTCCGAATTGCAATTGCAATTCAACGATCAATCGTCATCCTACCGAACGGACGAACGATCGTCGCCGAGCGATGGTATTTCCGCGAGAGAATTTTTTACAAATTTTTTCACTCGTTATATCGGTGGATATGCGAAATGTACAGAGTTTGTTTGTTTGTTTCTAATTGCGTTTGGAGCGCTGGTCCGACAGATTATATACTATTATAATAAACGTCAACCGAACGTTCTGGAATTTTCGATTTTTTTTCTCTTCCGTTTTTTTTTTCTTTCGCTTCCAGCGAAGAGCTTTCGTTTTTTTTTTCTTATAGTTCAACACGCGAGCGTGCAGGCATTCCGCGACTCAACGAGTCTCGCGATTGGATACAACAGAGACAACTCCGGCAATCGGGTAATTCGATTGCGGACGTTCTCTTCTGTCCGCTGCGACGAATCCGTCCGCTGCTGACGATTCTCGACGGACAAATTGTCCTGCAGATCGAACGCGGAATTTCTCGGCAGGCATTCCGCAGCTTCTGTTATCAGCTCGCTGAATCGTCCAGCCAATTGCCGCCACTTTAGCAGGTCTTCAGGCTGCGACGTTAAGAGTCCATTGAAATGATGCTGAAGTTTGCATCGTTTGCAATGCAACGAAAATGTGTGTGTTTTTTTTTTAATCATTTTACCGATTCTAAAAAGTTATTGTAAAGATCAGTCGTTATAATAACTTTTTATACAATCCTTTGGGTTCATTGGAATCATTTTTTTTCCGTTGCTTTCCAACGATGCAAACTTCAACATAATTTATTGAATGATTACCGTGAGGCGAAAGAAAACAGGAAGAAGAGCGACGGGGAGAGGCGATCCTTGCAATTCCGAACGCTCCGAGGGTGGCGCCGAGTGTGCGAGGAATCTCAGAAGATCGAGAATATCGGCCAACAGCTCTCCATGTCGACCTCTAACGTCCTGACGAATCAATCCCAGAGCATCGAGAGCTACTTGGTTCGCCGCGATTCCCGGATTGTCGGCTTAATGACCGACAATGCGTAAGCATCGATTTTTTTTATCGGATTCGTTGTCATGTCGCTCGCCGTGTAAAAGAGATTTTATTATCAAAGCAATTGCGCGACGTCGAAAGCCGCTGTCGCAAGTTCGTCGCCGACAAAAAAATGCTGACCGCGCAGTTACGGTCAATTTTATTTGGAGCGGCCAATTTTATTCGGAGCGCGGGACTCGCGACTTCGAATGTTTGAACGACTCGTTGCGCAATTTTCGCGCGCGACGCAATTCTTACGAGTATTTTTTTGTAATTGATTTTTTTTGTTAAATTAAATTACCGAGTATGAGCTGCTGAATGTTGAACGGCACGACAGGTTTCTTGAGACGACTGAGGAAGAGTTGGAGGGCTGCGGCACATTCCAAAGCTCCGTCGCCGTGAATCACAGCGAAATTCAGCGTTCCGCCTTTTTTTAGAGCGCTCAGCATCCGCCTCCTCAATTCCCGTCGACCGGATCGTCGGAAGAGTCCCTCGGCTCTTGCATCTTCCCTCCGAACAAAAAAAAAGCATTGTCAAATATATCTGATGAATATTTCAGTGAATTTTTATGAATTTTTTCGAAAAATCAACATTTTGTACGAAAAAAAAGTAATTCGGAGAATAAAATAATAAAAATTGCCACAATTGGTATATTTACACTATATGTTTTTGATAAATTGAAAAAAAAAAAAAAAAAAAAAATCCGCACTCGTACTCACTTTGCTTGAGGAACTTGACGCTCTCTTTGACCGCGAGCAGAGACTTCTTCGATATGATATCGTCGCCGGTTTCTCGACTGTCGACAAAGGAAAGTTCGATTAAATGCGAGTAAATAAATAAACGGGTAAACAAGAAAACTTCCGGTTTGGCAATCGTCGGCCGCATCCGTTTCGCCCGAATTCGAAGAAACGCGTCGACGATGACTTATAGGTGGATTTGTCCGAGGCGAACGAAATGACAATATTTGGATCTCGTTGCGACGATACAATTTTTATACGACGATTGCAAAATCATGAGGAAGTAGCCGAGAGATTATTTAAAGGTTTGCGGAGGAGAAGAGAGTCGCAGAGAGTCAGACGCGCGTTACGACCATGTCGAGCCGTGTATTTTTTTCGCTGGCGCTATTTTTTTGCCTCGCGGTTACTTTCGGCCGCGCGACGCACTCTTCTTACGCATCTGGATCGTACCTCGGCTATGGACCGCGGGACGAGGGCCTGCGTCAAGTCAGACGCTGCCCGACGTGTCCGCCCGATTGTCCGGACTCGTTGGCTTCACCCTGGTAAGCGCGGCACTCGACCTATTCGACCTCTGATCGGTTGTTGGAAAAAAAATCGATTTTTCGCGATTTTCTCCTCGAATTTTCGAATTTTCGGGCATATAACCGTGATTTTTGGAATCAGCGGAAAATTTCCCATCAGATAGGGTTTTAAAATTTCGTTAAATAAAAAAAATATTTTTTCGACTTTTTTCGAAAAAATTGAAGGGGTACCCCTTCTAAAAATTTGCGATTTTTGAGGGTCAACTTTGAAAATCTACAAAAAATCGAAAAATCGAGATATCGTGTTCCGCCTTGCGGCATTCTCTTCCTTGAAGAGTTATCTTTCGAATGCAAAAAGAAAATCCAGATTCCATCGATCCAAAAAAAAATGACATAGATTTTAGTAAAGTGCTAAAATTCGAAAAAAGTGAAAAATCATTTTTCGCATTTTTCTCCTGGAATTTTCGGTTTCCCGGGCATATAACCGTGATTTTTGGAATCAGCGGGAAATTTCCCATCGGATAAGGTTTTAAAACTTCGTTAAATCGAACATTTTTTTTTTTTTTTTTTTTTTTGCGAAAAAACGGCAAGGGGTACCCCTTCTAAAAATTTGCGATTTTTTAGGGTCAACTTTGAAAATCTGCAAAACATCGAAAAATCGAGATATCGCGTTCTGCTTGGCGGCATTCTCTTCGTTAAAGGGTTATCTTTCGAACGCAAAAAGAAAATCCAGATTCCATGCATCCAAAAAAAAATGACATCGATTTTAGCAAAGTGCCAAAATTCGAAAAAAGTGAAAAATCATTTTTCGCGATTTTCTCCTAAAATTTTCGATTTTTCGGGCAAAAACCGATCATATTTGGAATCAGCGGGAAATTTCCCATCGGATAGGGTTTTAAAACTTCGTTAAATCGAAAAATTTTTTTTTCGCCAAAAACATGGCAAGGGTTACCCTCCAAAGCTTCGTAAAATCGGAAAAAAAATGATCGCTAACGATTTTTTTGCTAACAAACAAAAGCACTTCAACCCTCCAATCTCACGCAATCAAATATTTTCCATAGGTACGGATCACCGACGGTTTACGGGCAACCTGTACCACCGTACGAAGCCTCCGATCGTGAGCAGCAACGTCACTCCGTAACTTCTTCTCGACGATCCAGCAGCAGCAGCAGCACTAAAGTTTACTCAAAAGCGAACCAGGCCCATCCACGAGACTCCCTCAATCCCTACGGATATCCGCATTTCGCTGGTCCAAATCGTCCCTACGATCGTCCGCGCTGCTCTTGCACCGACGGACACTGCAATTCGCGCCATCATCAGCCTTCGAGCACCGAAAGCGCATCGTCGTCACCAGAATCCGAAGCCACTGCCGCAAATTCACCGAATTCACCAAATCCACCGAACGAATCCTTCGAAAACACCGACAGCTTCAATTCCGAGGAAACCGAAGACGCCGTTGCGACTTACTATCCCCAATCTTCGTCGTATAGCGATTCCGAAGCCAACTACGCCGTCGACGACCAATCGCAGGGCTCTCATCCGCCATATTGGAACGACGCCGCAGCTTCGTATCCTCCTCAGCAGCATCCGACCGACTATGAAAATCCGGGAAGCGTCGTCCACGAGGAACGACACAAAGCCATTGAGACTCCGTCGCGCTCGAATCCGCCATATTGGAACGACGCCGCCGCTTCGTATCCTCCTCAGCAGCATCCAACCGAGGCGTCCAACTATGAAAATAATCCGGGAAGCGTCGTTCACCAGGAACAACGACACAAAACCATTGAGACTCCGTCGCGCTCGAATCCGCCATATTGGAACGACGCCGCCGCTTCGTATCCTCCTCAGCAGCATTCAACTGAGGCGTCCAACTATGAAAATAATCCGGGAAGCGTCGTCCACCAGGAACAACGACACAAAGCCATTGAGATTCCGTCGCGCTCGAATCCGCCATATTGGAACGACGCCGCCGCTTCGTATCCTCCTCAGCAGCATCCAACCGAGGCGTCCAACTATGAAAATCCGGGAAGCGTCGTCCATCAGGATCAACGACTCAGAGCCATTGAGACTCCGTCGCGGAAAAAAGTTTACGTCGTTTATCGAGCAGACGCGGCTTCCTCTTGCGGCGACGATGATCTCGACGAAGCTTCGCAGCAGCAGCATCAGCAGCATCATCATCAGTATCAGCAGCAGCAGAATCCGATGATGACCGATTCGCAATTGGAGGAAGTAGTTCGACGAGCCGTCGCCGCTGCGACGAGGCGACATTTGTGCTCTCGTCATCGGCCGCGCGGAATTTCCAACAACGAACACGAACGCTATCAGCAGGAGTCTTATGATCAGCAGCGTCGACCCTATAACGACGCCTTGTACCATAGATTCAACGCAGAGGAAGCGATCGATAGACAACAGCGACGAAAGCACCTCTACCGAACGGGTTACCGACCGTCGGTAATCCGTTCCGAAATGGTTTATCATCACGATCCGACCGTTCATTACAGTCCCTACGCTCCGCACGGAGAAAATAATTATCAGCGGCACTATCAGCCACCGAATAATCGGTATTTTGCGGATGAACGTCGAAGCAGCGAAGCAGCGACGTTGGAAGGCGAAGAATTTTCGTCCGGCGATGCGGATGAAGGTGAATCGGATCAACCTGCGACGATTCTCGACGAGTTGAGAGACATTAGCGAAGAGACGTCGAAAAATAAGGAAAAGGGAGAAGTGGAGAAATATTATTCCGAAAGCTTTGCCACGAAGCGAGAAGCGGATTCCGAGGAAATGGAGCCACCGCCGATTAATTATAGAACCGCTGCGAGAACAGCGACGGAGGAGCAGCCGATTTACGGCGAAGGAGTGGAAAACGAGGGCAGCGAGGAAAAGACAAATACGTCGTCGAATAGCCAAGAGACGAAGGAGGCGGAAGAAAAATTGAAAGGGAATCCCGATTTGATGGAGGATATGGAAATCCCGCCGATCGGCGACTCGGAAGTCGAGCTTCAGCTCAGCTACGAGAGTCCTGACAATTCCTCGACTCCTCCGCCGAATTGATGATACATTTTGTACGAAATTTTTGTGATAAGACATTCCCGGTAGCGTTTATCCATTTTTTTTTATATAACACTTGTCGTGTCGAATAAAAATGCGTTCCGCACTGTAATAAATTTTGTCGATTTTGTCTTTTTTTTTTTAAATCGATATGTTTCCTCGACTCCTCCGCCGAATTGAAGATAGATTTTGTACGAAATTTTTCGTGATAAGACATTCCCGGTAGCGTTTATCCATTTTTTTTTTATATAAGCACACTTGTCGTGTCGAATAAAAATGCGTTCCGCACTGTAATACATTTTGTCGATTCTGCCTTTTTTTTTTAAATCGATATGTTTCCTCGACTCCTCCTCCGAATTGAAGATACATTTTGTATGAAATTTTTGTGATAAGACATTCCCGGTAGCGTTTATCCATTTTTTTTTATATAACACTTGTCGTGTCGAATAAAAATGCGTTCCGCACTGTAATACATTTTTGTCGACTTTGCCTTTTTTTTTTAAATCGATATGTTTCCTCGACTCCTCCGCCGAATTGAAGATACATTTTGTACAAAATTTTTGTGATAAGACATTCCCGGTAGCGTTTATCCATTTTTTTTATATAAGTACACTTGTCGTGTCGAATAAAAATGCGTTCCGCACTGTAATAAATTTTTGTCGTTTTGTCATTTTCGTTTCGCGGCGAAGAAAAAATCGATATATGTCGCGTGGGTCAGAGTAGGTCACGCAACGATGAAGAAAGCAGTCCCACTGCGAAAAAATGCGTGGCTGTGCATTTCTTCGCGATGCGTGCGACGAAGTTACGAAACCATCGAAGCAATCGCGTTTTTTTTCGGTGGGGGAGTAAGTAACAAGCAAATCAGCGTCACCGGGATCGATAAAACCGGGCCGCCGATCGCCGAAACGATCATTCATCGTCCGCAACTCCGAGAATCCATCGTCCATCAGCAACACACAAATCTACACGATGAAGACTCCGGCGTCGGCGTTTTGCCTGGCGCTCCTCCTGAGCGTTACCCTGGCGAAGACGATTCCCGCGGCTCAACCATCGTCCGCAGTCGCCGAGAAGAAGACCGAATCGGTGGCGCCGCCACCGGCCGCTCCCGAAACCACAGAAACCCCGTCGGCCGCCATCTTGCTCGAAGACGCCGAAGAACCGAAGCAAGCGGATCGCGCGAAAAAATCCGCGACGACGACTTTCTGCGTGGAAATCCGTCCTGGACCATCCGACGCGCCGGTCAAGGTTTGTGACGACAATCACCAGCATCCCCCTCCCCCACCCGGTCATCCGGAGCCCCAGGTTCCCCAGATCCACCAGGAAATCCATCACCACGATTATCCCCCTCCCCCACACGGTCATCCGGAGCCCCAGGTTCCCCAGATCCATCAGGAAATCCATCACCACGATTATCCCCCTCCCCCACTGCCTTCATCGCCGTCGCAGCAGCAATCCTTCGCCGAGAACGACCAATTCTACGTCGTTCCTCCTAATCCCCTCGCGGTTTTCATTCCCAACGAACAGCCGAATTTCGGACCCTGCTCTCAAAATGTCGTCCATCATCAGAACACCCAAATTCAGGTTCCTGGACTCTCGCAACACATAATCATTCCCTCGCAACCGGCGCAGCCTCAACATATATATATTCCATCGGCACCCGCGGCTTCCCAGCAAATCTTGATACCTTCGTCGTTGGTCACCGGAGGAGGCGGGTGTCCTCCTTGTCCTTCGGCAAATGGCGGCGGTCATCATCCTCACGCGCTGATATCGCTTTTCCGATCGGCAATGGCGCCCAACGACGCTGCGGCGGCTTTTCCGATGGACTCGGGAATGGAGACGATGATGCGAAGCAGCGGCAATCCTGAGAACTGGATCGGCGGTGCGGCGACGGAGCCCATGATGGTCGCTGGTACGGATGGACCCGACAGGATCCTTGGATCAGATAATCTGGATTCGCCGTTCGCGAGGACACTGAAGAAACTTCATCCCGTTAACGTGGGAACGTATTATGGACAGGGTGGTTATCAGGCGAAGACACCGTACATCGTTCAGTGCAATCCTCAGGTTCTCGCGCTCGGCAATGGCGGCGCTGGCGGCTCGACTGTCGTCCTGAGTTCAGGAAGATTCAGGGATGCTGCTGAGGGTTCGGCAATGGGTAACGCAGAGGAGGGCAACGGTGAACCAGTGATGACTATGGTAAGTCTTGTCTTTATACTTCGATTTAAGAAGCAGTGATACATCGGAGGAAACTCTGACGAAATGAAAAAAAAAATCAGTTTAACTAGGATTACAGAACCCTACATTACCGACATTGGAAGAGTTTCCTCCGATGTAGGGTAGATGCACCGTTTGTGGCCATTTTCACTATAATTTATTTCAAATTATTGTTTTCTTGTATTTTCATATTGAAATTTGGAAAGTAACTATACAAATTAACAAGATGGTCTATAATTTTTTTTTTTTTTTTGTCAATACAAATAATTCTGTAATTTCGAAGTCGGTGGCCACAACTGCAAGGTGGCCAAAACCAGTTTTTCTACTCTATCACTGCCTCTAAATATAATTTATCTTTTCACTCACTTTGACATTTCATGTCAAAGTGAGTGAAAAGAAAAGAATTCCAGCCTCTAACGGAAAATACATTTTTCAGGGCGAACCACAGAACTTGGGAACGCCGCAGCGTCACCTGATTCACCCAATGCTACAGCCGATCATCCACACAACGATTCCTGGATCGAGTTTACACGGCAGTCCCTCGGTTTACCAGCATTCCGCGAGTTATCAGACGTATCAGAGCCAGCTCGACCCGGTGCACTCTCATTCCGGTCTTCACAGCTATCCCGGATACTCTGTTCACCATCATCCGCATTCGGGGATCCTGCCGCCCGCCGTCAGTCCGTATTTCGTGAGGGGACCGATTCACAGCGCCAAGACGTGGAATTATCAGCCTGCATCGAACATGCAGCGAACTTCCTCGAACGATATGGCGATGCAGCAGCAGCAGCAGCAACAGCAGCAACAGCAGCAGCAGCTTCAGGGAAAATGGAACCAGCAAGCGAATACAGAGCGAGCCTCGATGAACATGCAGCAGCCGCAACAGTCTCAGTCCCTATCGCCGAGTCAGATGCTCAACCAGATGAGAGGAACCGGAGGATCGGGAGGAGCAGCTTCAGGACGATCGGATTTCGAACGCACGAGTCCGATAATGATGCAAACGTTTCCCAGGGTTCATGATGAAAAATCGTGCAAGGAGGGAGCAGTTCACGTGAACATGCACATTCCGCCGGGCGGCCAACCTTTTGTCATTGGCGGTCCGCGAAGCGGCAGAGATGAGAAGAACATGGAGATGCGTCACGAAGAGATGGGAAAACGAGAGACCGAGAAATCGGCGACCAGCGAGAAGAAGGACGACTGAGGAGCTTTTGCGAATTCTCGAGATCGAAATTTTCGAGGCTTACTTAACTAATTTATTTTTCACGGCGGAACTGTTTTGTATTTATCACTTTTTGTTGTTAATGAATTGTGCGATCACGTTTAAATGTTCGATGACAAATTCATTTGGCAATTTCGAAATCGAAATTTTCGAGGCCTACTTAACTAATTTATTTTCCCCGGCGGAACTGTTTTGTATTTATCACCTTTTTGTTGCTGTTAATAAATTATGCGATTCTTGTTTGAACCTTCGATGACAAATTCATTTGGCAATTTCGAAATCGAAATTTTCGAGGCCTACTTAACTAATTTATTTTTCACGGCGGAACTGTTTTGTATTTATCACCTCTTTGTTGTTAATAAATTATGCGATCTCGTTTAAATCTTCGATGACAAATTCATTTGGCAATTTCGAAATCGAAATTTTCGAGGCCTACTTAACTAATTTATTTTTCACGGCGGAACTGTTTTGTATTTATCACCTTTTTGTTGCTGTTAATAAATTATGCGATCTTGTTTAAACCTCCGATGACAAATTCATTTGGTAATTCAGCTTCGCTTACGATTCGTAACGTTGAGAAACGAAGGAATACCTTTTTGATGTTTGCACGCCCATCGCTCTCTTCTTTTCGTAATTATTGTTTATCGTTTAGTCCGGCATCCGAGGAATTGTATTTAGCGATAACTCGAGAATTTATCCGAAACTTTTGGTGCCTTTGAGGTTGAAGATGTTTGCCTTTATTCTGAAGTGTTCCCTCAGCTTGCGTGATATTCTTTTATTTGCTCCGACGTTCGGAGAGCTTTCAAAATTCCCGCCATTGCCAGTATCGAATCTCGCAACAATCGAATGCCCAAAAACAACCGACGCAGCTGCCGCCGCAGTACAAAACATCGATTGTCGAAGCGTCGAGAGGCAGAGCATTCCGCCCCTCCTCGTGCGTCATATTATCATCATTATTACATACATATACGTATATATAGTTAGGTTTTCTCGGATAAACTGTTTCACGAGCTTCGATAGACAGTCGGTGTAAAATTTTGGCGTATCAACAAATCTTACAGCGTCAAATGTCTGCCAAAATTAGGATATCAATAATGATAACCGTAATCTCGCCGATAACCTAATGTGGAATAATATCGATTATCGCGTGCGAATCGTTCGAACAAAAACTCAAACAACTTAGGATGATAGAACGGATCTTCATCGCTGAGAAACCGGTAAGAAACAATAATTTTTTTTTTGCTCTGGTTTCTCTAATCTAATCAGCTGGTTTCCGATGATGAAGCTGAGTTCGAGTCTCGAATCGAGGGAATAGTCGTTTGAACGCACAGATAGATTCCTATGTACACTAAACGCCACTTGGGTTATCAGTCGAAAATATGGGTTATCGGGATGATATCATCGGAGCTGATACTATGTTTTTTCCGCGTCTCTTTCCACGTCACATTTTCTCTGAAGTCAAAGCTGAGAAAATTTCATTCGTCAGACTGCATTTTCCTTGGTTAGGTCTCTGAGATTTGCAACCTCGGTTTTTCTTCGCAAATGCTGAACATAAAAGATTTTTGATAACATAGAAGATTTTTGATACAGATATTGAGATTATCGAAGAGTGATAAGATGCGAGTCGATTTGGACGAACAAGAGTCAACGAATCATTCGGGACACCTGGAAATGTTGAGATTTCATTGATAAGTTTGCGATAGGGCGGAAGGCACCAAAGAGTCGTCAGTAGGAACCCCAAAATGCTTCAGCAACGAATGCCGGGTTTGGATGGTGAGCTATAAAAATAATATAACGCGATACTATTTACTGTAGAATATTTTCTTTACACCGCAGTTGTTATATCTTAACACACGAAAACACACTAATTATGCGCTACCCAAGTTTTCCGCAAAAACCAGTGTGGCGCCTGTGGCTTTCGTGTTTCCTTCTTCTTTGTTTTTCCTTTTTTTTTTTAACAAGTGTTTCCCTCACGAAAAGGTGGTCGAGGCGGCCGTCGATTTGTCTTGACACTCGCTGTTGGAATGGTATTCGGATTCCTGTCGGCATGCCTCCTAATCACCGCGACGAGAGACACTCCGCGCATGTTAAGCTGGCTACCCGGTAGCTCGATGCTCTATAGAGATCCTCATCACTATTCGGAACTCGAGCCTGAGGTAAATAACACCGCAGCTTCGTTATCCGCTAGACGCTACCAAACTTACATATTTATTTGATTAATCGGGCGTGGCTTATTTGTAATTAATTTTGTTGAATATTTAACACGAAAATTAATTTTCGAAGAAGAATGTGAGAATTTAATGACCTTCTCGTAACGACTAATAACGCAGGAGGGTCCCGATACGGAGGTTCAATTTCACGGAGACGACGAGGATTTCCACCGTGGCGAGGACAAAGTCGCCCAGGACATGGCGAAGAAGGTTCGCGTTCTCTGCTGGGTGATGACAGGTCCGAAAAATCATCAGAGCAAAGCGCGTCATGTCAAAGCTACTTGGGGAAAACGTTGCAACGTTCTTTTATTTATGAGCTCTGTGGAAGGTGAGGCCGCTCGGAAATTCTGCGATAACAACTGTGGAGCTTGGTCGTAAAGATAAACACGGCCTAATCACAAGCGTTGCACATGTAAATTGCAGATGCGAGCCTGCCGACTGTGGTGCTTCCTGTGAAGGAGGGCAGAGACAATCTCTGGGCTAAGACCAAAGAAGCTTTCAAATTCGCCTACGAAAAGTACAAGGACGAGGTCGATTGGTTTATGAAAGCCGACGACGATACGTTAGTATACATTTTGTTTTGCACTCAATTACAAATGGGTATCAAAATAACGAATGACCAAAAAGCGAATGGCCAAAATAACGAATTTAAAAATGACGGACGTCTGAATCTGGAATCACCATCATTACGAAATTTGCTATTTTAGTCATTTGTTATCTTGATCATTCGCTATTTTAACTGCATTTTAATAAAATGTGGGGTCAAGATACCGAATGATCAAATTACGAATGGCTAAAATAGCGAATTCCGTAATGATGATCATTCTAGATTTGGACATTCGTTATTTTGATCCCCACCCACAATTACTATCGAATTTTTTTTTTTTTTTTTTCCCAGTTATAAAATGAATATCTTACTTGTTTCAGTTACGTGATAGTGGAGAATCTGCGTTACATGCTCTCGTCGTACAGTCCGTCGTCGCCTCTGTATTTCGGATGCCGATTCAAGCCGTTCGTGAAGCAGGGCTACATGAGCGGCGGCGCCGGTTACGTACTTAGCAAGGAGGGCGCGCGTAAATTCGTGGAGGAGGCGCTGCCAGACACGTCCAAGTGTCGCGAGGACAACGGCGGCGCGGAGGACGTGGAGATGGGAAAGTGCCTGGCGAACGTCGGCGTAAAGGCGATGGACACGCGCGATCCGCACGGACGCGGCAGGTTCTTTCCGTTCGTGCCGGAGCATCATCTGATACCGAATCACGTGGACAAAAATTTTTGGTACTGGAAATACATATACTACGAGACCAAAGACGGCCTCGACTGTTGCTCAGACAGCGCGATATCATTTCACTACGTCTCGCCGAACATGATGTACGTACTCGAGTATCTGATCTATCACTTAAGGCCGTACGGAATAACCCACGGCATCGAAAAAATCGAGCCCGAACAATCCTCCACGATGAAGGAATACTAAGGAATCGGATCGCAGACACCTGCGATCTTCGATTTCGCACAGAAAGTATTTACAGTGTAGGCTATTTATCCCGACTCGTAAATTTCGAGCGTGAACAACGTTCGTTTGTCCAGACGATCAAATAGCGTAATCGAGCAGGTGAAAAAAAAAAAGAAGAATGAAAAAGAAAACATAAAGTGCCGAACGTAAATGCTAGTCAGCCCGAACCAACGATCTGTACGTAAGGTGAAGAGAAGAGACGAAAACGAAGAACAAAAGCTACGGAGATGCGTTGCCGAAACGCATAATTTACGAGAACAAACAGTGATAGAACGTACCATATTACTATTTACATTTATACACACATTGCGTCAAGAATTTCTGGTACAAATAAGCCTTAATCTCGTTGGACACGAGAATCGATAATTTTATCTCCTCGACTATTGTATATCATATATATATATATATGTGCTGCACATTGCCATTGTG
Source organism: Itoplectis maculator (assembly GCA_964034905.1). NCBI lineage: Eukaryota > Metazoa > Arthropoda > Insecta > Hymenoptera > Ichneumonidae > Itoplectis > Itoplectis maculator. The sequence goes on from OZ035859.1 coordinate 10,006,254, forward strand.
TCTCGCGATAGTTTCTCGTTGCAAGCACAATTTCGCCGATAAGCTCGTTCCGTGCCATTTTTATCGATTAAGGACACTCTTCGAACGAAGTTGTTGGTGATCATAGTTATTTTTTTTTCCTTTATTTTTTGGTCTCTTTTCTATTTAGTATATATTATATACACACACAAATACTAGGGTATCGGTTAACTTCGTACGTAAACGGAAGAATCTCGTCCAGGAGGTACAAACAGCATTGGTCGAATTAGTTCGAAGGTAAAATATTTGATATTTTTTTATCGTGTCAAGACGACATCGTCCGACGTTCAATGAACTCGGAAAAAAATAAAACATCTAATCGCGAATCTTTTAGGTAAGCAACATTTTAACGACGGTACCCTCGTTTAGGATTTTTTCTATGTGCATGTAAATAATTGCTATGGTGAAACCAATGCAAGCCTCGCCGATGATGTTTGTACCTCCCCCAACGAAGCTGATAAAAGGCGCCTGGCGTTAAACGATTCAAAGTGAAAGAGAAACGTAATAAGGCTAATTGCTTGCAACGTTAACTTCCAAAGTCTCTCTATTATATCGGAACGGTGAAGGAGGGGAGAAGGGAGGGGTGGTTATGTATTTAAATATACAAAGTTAATATATATACACATAAAACTGTATTTCGTAATATTAATATAATAATAATAATAATAATAGTAATAATAATCCCAATAATGACGTTCTACCCAAGTAATAAATACTATAGATACAGAGTGAGTGTGGGCGTGTGAGTAAATTAACCAATCAATTGGGTGGGGGGATCAGGGTTACCTATGTACAATTCATATTTGTACTATGCGACTGACGCAGTTTGCCACGTGGGCTCCCACTCAGACGCTTCCCGTTTCTCTCCTTGTTTCTTGAAGACGCAGGGAAATTACCTCTCTCTCTCTCTCTTCTCTCTCTCCTCTCTCTCTTTTTTTTCTCTTTCTCAATCCCTTCTTCCCGCTTTCCTAGCCGTTTTCCACTTACAATTCAATTCTCTAATCTCGGCGATGTCTCACTTGATAAATTATTTAAAAACAATATTTTTTTACACTATAATGTATGTATATTATAGAGGTCACCTAGTCCGAATAAAACGTGCCTTTGTTTGCGTTTTTGCTTTTGTTTGCATCGTTATCTCTTTAAACAGCATCGAAAAAATGCGCTTCCGGGTCTGGGAAACGTGATAACAGGGGACCCAGGTGCCGCGCGGGCATAATAATTATCCAATATTTCGTCATTAAGGTCTCACACAAGGGGCTTTTACGAGGCAAATTCATGAATTCATTTTTTTCTCTCAAAAGGAAAAAGGCAGGGGAGCGGTCGTATTTTTTTTTTGTTTTTTCGTGTTTTTTTTTTGGGAATCGTCACCTTCGTTCTTTTCCTCTCCCTCCTCTTCTCTCGTTTATCTCTCTATATTCATCTATATAAAATTAAAAAACAACGTAATATATTGTTATATTACTTCGTCGCTGGTAATAAGTAAAAGCTTTGTACAAAGTTCAATTTATAATTAAAAACATTTGGATACGCAATCATTCCTAGAGATTCTGATTTTTTTTTCTTTTTTTTTGTTTCAATTGAACTATCTAAACCGACTTTGTGAGGCGATGTTGCAAAGTAAGTTACTTTACGCTCTCTCTCTCCCTCTCCTTCGCTCCCTTACTCGCTCCGCGTCTCTTTCCGTCCGTCATTTATTTGCACTTTTCATTCTAATTGCGAATTCTCGGCACACACGCCGACAATCTTTTGTCTTTCTTCCCTTTCTCTGCTTCATCACGAACTTTCGGCGTCGGCTCCGACTTTCGTACTTTTCCCTCGGCTTTTCTCCTCGCTGATTGGTCGGATAAATGAAATACATGATTGGATAAGCTACTGGTAGTGTCGGTATTTGGCAGAGCTGTGAACTCTCGTTAGATCGTCGTACAAACATTCGTAGACACGAGAAGAAATTGATTTTACGCCAAACCCGGCGACACGATTAAAAAGATCCTTCGATCAACGTGACAAATTTTTTTACAATTGATTTCAGAACGATAGAACAAACCGCGGTTTAAAAAAAAAATCGTTCGTGTTTATAGAACGAAAATAACGAAAGCTCACGACTCCGTTGATAAGGTATAGTTCGGTACAATAGAAAAAGGTTTTTCGTTTGAGGGGGTGGGGCGAGCTTGGCGTACAGAGACATCATTTAGTATCGAGACTCACCGCGTTGTTGGTGAACATTTTGTTCGTGTTCTCGGTTTTTATAGTTTGAGACGGGTGCGCGGCTGGGTCAGTGGCAAACAACATCCCGACCAAGGTAGTAGTACACGTGGAATGAGTTGCACTCGCAAAGCCCCGAGTGTCGTTACGATAATAAGTGCGTGAGAGAGATGGGCGCGTTGCGCAACAAGGGGAGAGGGTGTGGGTCAGACGAGGGCAGCCGCCGCGTGATATAGCTGCATCAGCGCCTGTACGTGCACCGGCAAACAGGAGAGTCGATCCTTGGTGTTTGCGTCGACCGCGAGCCACGAAAGTGCGTTGTATCCCTCCAGCACGTACCTGTTCAACGAGATCAATCGATATACGTTACAATCAGCCTCCCATTTATCGTCGATCGAAGGTGAAATGGTGTTGGAATTTGTATCGTTGGAACGCAACGAAAATTAGAAAAATATATACACAGGGTAATTCAGAATGTTTTTGTCAGCCGCTGAGGAAAAATAGTTTACCATCTCGGGAACAAAGTTACTTAGCCGTTTTTCGTAATTCGCAATATTTCTTTATTTACAAGCATTAAAAAAAAATTAACCAATGGGGACAAATAAATGAAGAAATATTTAAAAAATACTATTTATTTATAGTATTACAGTATTTTTTAAATATTCGTTTATTTATGTTCCCATTGGTCTCCTGGTTCATTTATTTATTTATTTATTCCCATTGGACTATTTTTTTTCTAATTTTCAATAAATAAATAAATATTGCAAATTACAAAAAACGGCTAAATAATTTCGTTCCCGAGGTGCTAAACTATCATTATTCAACGGCTGACAAAAACATTCTGAATCACTCTGTATATTATGAATCCGAAAAATCGTATAAAAAGATATTATAACCATTAATCATTAAAATAACTGTTTAGAATCGTTTGAATCATTTTAGAATCGCTGGAATAATTTTTTTAAATTATTTTCGTTGCATTCCAACGATGCAAAGTTTAACATAAGGTGAAGAAAAATTTGCGATTGACGAACCTGAGGACGTTGGTGGTGTATTGCGAGTCCAACGGATGAGCCGTGAGTTCGCTCTGCTGCTGCAGCAGATCTTCGCTGTTCTGCTGAATCGTCGGACTGTGGAGATGCAGCGCGTTTTTCAGGAATACCGGACAAACGCCTTCGAGATGGGGACACGCGGCCCAGAACCAAGGCGGCATTCGTCCGGTCGGAGCTGTGGAGACCAGGTATCCCAAAGCGAGCGGCTGCTGCAGGAGCGTCCCGAGTTCTTCGGCCGGATCCGCCACTGCGCCCTGACAATTCGAATGTTCGCCATTATTATAACGATTCGATGTGGAATCGAAGGGAAGTGGTTTTATTCGGTGGAAGGTGGAAAAAAAGCCTTACTCTTGGCGTATTGCTGCACGGGAATGGACTGCCAGGACCGTCGTGGATTCCCATTCCGGAGCCGCCGCCGTCGCCGCCGAGCGGCGAGCCGTCGGGTCTGTGAGGACTGCCACCAGGGCTCTGACCGCCTCCCGCACCGACTTCCGGCCAAGCGGAGTTAAAGATCTCGTTGAAGTCACCCATGTTCTCGATTCCGTCGCCCATGTCGTCGTTGAGAGCGGAAAAGAACTCATCGTCGCCGAGGCTCGGACCGTTTATGTGTTGCTCCTGAAAAGCTGTCTGCGACGACTGCGACGAAATTTCACTGATTAATACGACAGCTGATTTTTTTTTTCAATAGGGTAGATGTACCTTTAGTGGCCAGTGTACCTATTGTGGCCATTTCTATTATTTTTATTCTTCAAATGATTTTTTTCGGATCACTAAATGTTGATTTTTCGAAAACATTCATATTAATTCACTGAATGGTTGACAGTATTTTTTTTTATGCGATTAAATATTATGTTTCCTTTGTTTGAATTTAATGGCCACAATTGGCAGTAAGATGGCCAAAAAAGAAACGTCTACCCTAACAACAATTTTGGTCTTAGTGCTACGAACCTGCGTCGTTGCCGAAGTAGGGAAGACGAGGATGTGAGTGCACGTGACATCTTGCGGAGTCGAGAGCTGACAATTGACGGAAGCTTGGCTGAATCTCTCGTCGGGCGTGAATTGATCGGCCATCAGTCGTAACGACGAATCGGGCTCGAGGGACACGAGACAGGCGCTCAGGACGCAAGGCGCCGCCGCCGGATACAGCAAACTGCACTGGCCGCATATTTCTTTCAGGTGCTTCGACGCTTTGAGAAGCGCTTTACGCGACAACAGCCAACTCCAGCCCTTCAACTCGCCGTGGCCGATGCGCCCCACGCGACCCACAACCAGTCTCCACGGTTGCACCTGCCGCAACAAATTTTTTTCGTTAGCTTAGCTCCGTATAAATTAACCCCTTCGGCGGCGAAATCGTGTGCACATTTTTTATCTGTCTTTTTTTTCTAAATTTTGCGTTCGGATTCGTAATCAGCGACGAAATGTTGAGTTCGGATTCGAAACCTCCGAGTACGAAATTTCATGAAAATCAATCAAGCTGATCGGAAAATAATTGGAAAATAATCAGGAAATGTACAAAGCCAAATGGCGTCAATACCGCCGAAGGCGTTAATAGAATATATATCGTTTACGATGTAAACTTACACCCTGCGACATGACACCGAGTATGAAATCCATGAGTTTCTGGAGACCGACGCGTCGCGCCGACGCTCGTTTTCTCCTTTTTCTGTTCGGCACGTCGATGTTTATCGTCGCGGTCTCGAATATTTCGCCCCGATCGTCCGTGGCGACGGCGAGAAGCCGCGATTGATCCTCGCTGAGACAATAGCTGAGATAGAGAACGGCGCATTCCTCGGGTCCGGCGATGCCGAAGCTCTCGGGCGCCTCGCTCTTCGATCTCAGCGGCGCCAAAACGTAAGCCGGAGCGTACAGTCTGTACGGCGCCTTGTTTCTGTCCTGGAATTTTTTACGGTCAGTCAGATGGGCAACGTACTTAGAAAAGTAAAAAAAAAAAAAATTACCATTCGACACTTACGTCTTTGCTCTTGAGAAATAGATCCGCGGCCGCTGCGGTGCCAAAACCGGTGAGACTCTTGACCGTCGAGTTGTGATTCAACAGTCGTCTGCCCTGCAGGAAGACGTTCAGCGCCAACGCTCGCATCTCGTCCTGAATCTTTCGCCTCTCGCGGGCGCGTCCCAATTCCATTATACTTTCCAACGATATCAACTGCAAATCAATCCAATATGTTTTACAATAACTCATATATTTATAAATCCTCTATTAAAATGTTCGTGAGCAACCATTGTTGTCGATTTATTCAGTATCTGATTGATTGGCGAAAAAAAAGTCGATTTTTCGCGTTTTTCTCCTGGAATTTTCGGTTTCCCGGGCATATAACCGTGATTTTTGGAATCAGCGGAAAATTTCCCATCGGATAGGGTTTTTAAACTTCGTTAAATCGAAAAAAAAAAAAATTTCGATTTTTTTTCGGAAAAACGGCAAGGGGTACCCCTTCTATAAATTTGCGATTTTTGAGGGTCAACTTTAAAAATCTGCAAAAAATCGAAAAATCGAGATATTGCGATCAGCCTGGCGGCATTCTCTTCTTTGAAGAGTTTTCTTTCAAATGCAAAAAGAAAATCCAGATTCCATGCATCCAAAAAAAAATGACACCGATTTTAGTAAAGTGCCAAAATTGGTAAAAATTGAAAAATCGTTTTTTGCATTTTTCTCCTACAATTTTCGATTTTTCGGGCAAAAACCGGTCATATTTGGAATCAGCGGAAAATTTCCCATCGGATAGGGTTTTAAAACTTCGTTAAATCGAAATTTTTTTTTTTCGCCAAAAATCCGAACTAAAAAGTATTTCGATAAGTCGTTTCTTTACCTGAACGTTGATGTTCGATCTGATATTTTCCGGCATACTGCTGACCGCAGTGGAATAAGCTCGCAGCAGCGCTAGAATGGCGAGACGTCGGCGATCAGGATCTTCGGCGCCGCCGAGGGAAAACGGCTCGACCATGTAAACGACAACGGCGGGAGGTTCGACCTCCTCTTCGTCGGGACCAACGTTGGTGGTGGTAGTATTGGTTGTCGACGAGTTCGTATTCGTCGTCGACGACGGCGATGTCGTCGCCGAGGATGACGATTGCGGCGTCGGCGTCGTGTTTCCCATCGTCGAATTTGCGTTCGGCGTCGCGTTCGACGATGGAGTCTCGCTGCGCGCCGTTTCACCGTCTTTCAAAAAAAGAAAAAAGGTCATTAGATATTTCTGAACCGAGGAGATGGTTTAATTTCGAGAATTTATCAAGATTTAATTACCGGCAGGTTCGTTTTTGATAGTAACGCCGTCCGGCGTCGGTGGCATCGAATCAGTAGCCGGAACCGCGGGCGACTGTTGCTGCTTACTCGGCGAGTCCGCGTGATCCAAGAAGCTCCGATCCTGTATCACTTGCGTCAAGTACGGCGCCAGTCGATGATTGCAAACCTGCGCGTAAAGACGCAAAAGTTCGCCCATCTGATTCTCCCCAAGAAGCTTGAACCACTCGTCGATCGGTTGCTTCGTGGCTTTCTGTATCGCCGATTTTCCCACGCGCAGTATACCGTCGCGCACGGCTTTCGAGATCGGCGTGTGCCTGCCCAATCGACATATCTAGCCACAAAAAAAAAAACAAAACCAATTAGAAAAACCCTTGAAATGCGACCAAACACATACACTGCTTTTTAATAATCAAACAATCGTTTTCTCACCTCGTAAGTCGTGGATAGTTCACGGAAGAAGGATTTGACTTTGCTGATAACGCAGTCGCTATCAGGCGCAACAACGATATAAGCAACGTCGCGTGGACCGGCGTACGGCTCGAGAAGCAGCTTCTCCCAATAACTCAACGCGTACGGCGACAGCGACAGCCAATCCCTGTCGTATCCCACAATAAGCGCAGGTATCGGTTGCGGCTCGCATCTGTCCTCAGTTCCGCGTCCGGCGAGCCGATGAAACTGCCTCCAAGTAAGCGGCCCGGCGACCGTGTACGGCGCCTCCCACATCCTCGTCGTGCATTTCTTCTGCACAGCTTCCTGAAGAAGCGGCTGCAACGCCCTCATCATCCTCACAATATCGCCGCTGCACTGCGGACCCCTCGCGCGCAAAAATGTCCACCGATGTACACCGCTCGTCGCGCGATTCATCCTCTCGGTCTGTCCACCGTCGATCTTTCCCTGATCCAACGCCGCGAGCGAAACCTCATTGCCGTCGTTGAACTCCAGCGTATTTACGCTCGGCGACGAAGTGTTCTGACTCCTGTTGCTCGCGTAGATCCTCGCCGCGCGGTACAAACTGCTCGCCGAGCTCTGAACGATGAGACACTGCTCGCGCAGAAGCTCCAACACCGTCGGCGGAACGACGTCGAGGCCCTCGGGACTTTTTCCCACCGTTGGACCGCAAGCAACCGCCACCAAAGAACCCTTCTTCTTATCCGCCGGATCCTCCGCGATCCCAGTTATCTCCATCTCGTCCTCGTAAAACAAACCCGCACGATGCGCGAGCCGTCGATTCACCACTGCGCTGAAGCCGCAGCTGCACTTAATCTGATCGTCCTCCTGAAACAGAGCTCCGCTTCCGGCGCTCGAGTTCCAAGAACCCGCGAGATAGACGCCCGCGTCCGCGCCTTTAATGTTACCCACGACCTTCGGCCCGGCGTTGCACACGCAGAGGCTGCAACTGTCGAAATTGTGATCACGAAAGATGTTGAGCGCGGTGTCGCCGAGTAGGATATTAACGACGAGGGAATTCGACTCGGGAACCCGCGCCGGACCCGGCGTGTCCGCCTCGATGCTGTTCAGGTTCTTGTTGAGGTACGACGACGTCGTCGAGGTCGCGGGACTCGGTTGGTCGTACGGCGGAGGCGGCGGGCGACCGGAAATCGACGCTGCGCGATAGGGAGCACCAATCGGCGCAGGACTCGAGGGGCAAATTTGCTGCTGCTGCTGCTGTTGCTGCTGTTGCTGCTGCTGAGGAAGTTGAGACTGCTGCTGCGGTTGCTGCTGAGAAGGCAGAGGATTTTGTTGCGACTGTTGAGGATTTTGCTGCTGCTGTTGCTGCGACTGAGAAGGCGTTTGCTGCGATTGCTGCTGCTGCTGCTGCTGTTGGACCGATCCAGGCCTCGATTGCGACTTCTCGTTGTTGTTATTGTTATTACTCGTGTTGTTGTTGTTGTTATTGTTGTTGTTGTTGTTGTTTGCGGAATTTTGATTGCACTGCCAGGAGGGTCGGTAGACACAGTGAGCCGGCAGAGTTACCGGCGGCAGGGATTGACTCGGGAGATTGGTGAGCGGCGCGTATTTGGAGGAACCGACGAGTTTGCAGATGGACGCCGGTCGAAATACGTAGGACCAATCCTCGATCGGTTCCTCCTGCGGCGAACCCATGTTCGGATAGATGTCTGGTGCGTGACGCAACGGACGCTGCGCAAGGGCGTTGAGCTCGGTTTGGTCCATCGGCGCGTCGCTTAGTTGGCAAGGCGACGCGACCGGATTGTGCTCGAGCGACGGCGGCGTCGGGAACATCTTCGAGAGCTCCTCCGGTCGCAGAACACCGACGCCACGGCTGTTGTGCTTCGTCGTGCCGTCGAGCCGCGTCTCGTCGTGGAGGCCGCCCGATTTGTTCGATCCCGGCGGCGTCTGCACTTGCAGCTGATTCAGGTTCTGAGTGAGAGCCGACAGATAAGAGACATGTTTTGATAATGATGGATGGACGATCGGAAGCTTCGGATTCGTCTCGCAGCGGCGGACAGAAAAACGTCGCGCCGATTATTTTTCGTTGAAATCGTTCAACGCGGCTTCTGAATTTTTTTGCGTTTTTTTTTGTGCGCAGATTTGTCGTCGCGACGTTTTTCTTTTCGACCGCAGCGACGCAGAGAGAGAGAGAGAGCGACGATAGCTTAGAAACTAAAACGTTTTATGACGATGAATAATAAATAACGAAAGAAACGAATGGCATTATTTATCGACTGATTGATTGGTTTGGTTTTTGTTTTTTTTTTGGTTCGGTTGATGATTGATGATTGAGTGAAGGCGAGAAGAACGGAGTCGGAGCCGGAGAACGGAGATAATTCTCTACGTACCGTCTCGTCGCTGGAAGTATCCGGATCGGAATTGTCGAAAATTTGTTCGAGGTCTTTGTAGGAAGCCTGCAGTCCCTCGCTGGTGAACAGTGATCCGGGCTTCGGAGGTTCGTCCCTCTGCCGCCTTAGACCATCGACTCCGACACTATTCTCCTCGCCTGTTGCGTCAAACTCGTACGGATCGCTTCTACCGCCACCCATGCATTCGCCCTGTCGAAAACAAAATCGACGAAATAATTCAACAGAAGAAAAAGGAAAAAGAAAAGGGTAAAGAAGAACAAAAAAAAAAGATAAAGCAATCCCGTCGTTTCTTTCCCGGAGCCATTAAAACGAAATTAATTTAAAAACACAATTAAGTAAACAAAAAAAAAACGGAACGGAGTAAAGCTAATAATAGACTAGGAGAAGACCACCGATTGGACTTACGGGATTGTTGACATTCGGCTCCTGCTTGATCTCGAGTTTCGGCACTAAAGCCTGATGACTCTGATGATTCGTCGGCGGATAGAGACTGTTGCTTCGTAGACTCGTCGGCGCGGTGCTCGTCGTGCCCTTGAAACGCTTCACCGGATGATTGAGCCACGCTTCCTGGGTCGAATAATCGTAGAGCCACGAGAGCGGCTGCTCGTCCTCGAGCAGAGCTCCTTCGTATTCGCGCGAAGCGAGTATCGGCCGCTTCAACGTCGGCTGAACCGGCGCTGCGACGACGGCGGCGGCAGAGGCTGCTGCTGCAGCGGCGGAGGCGACGGGGCTCGCGGCTTGGAGATTGCACGGCGTGGTCGTCGACGAGGCGACGGATTTCGGGCCCTGCGACGGCGTCAGCGGCGGGGCAGTGTTCGAATGACTCGGCGGCGGCTGCGGACTCAGCGTCGGCATCGTCGGGTCCGCCGGCGGCACCGACGCCGGCTCGGAATGAGGCGTCGGCAATGGCGACGGTGCCGGCGATCCGGGCGAGCCGACCGACGGCACCGGCGGACAATCGCCGCCGGTCGGTGGACCCCGGGAATAAGATGGCGGACCGCCGGGCGGCGTGCTCGGCGCTGCTTCGGATCGGTTCACGTTCGACCTATTTCATTTTTTTCAGTTTCGATCAATGGGTTTTTATTTATTTATTTTTATATATTTTTTTAATCGAGGGAACTGAAAGCTTGAGGCTTTTCTTCGCCACCGCGAAGACCAATGAGAGAGAGCGTGAAAGCACCACCGATTTTTTTTTGTCATATTCTTCGTGCGTCGGTCGATGAAGTGAGAAAGCCGGTAAAACAGGAGATTCGTTTAACGATACACAGTCGTTTTTTTTTTCTCCTGTGTGTTAGTTTTACGTATAATATATCTTGGCTACAGAGCAACAAGGTCAATGGCATGCGATATAATACACAGAGCGGTTTTCTACTGGCTGACAAGGAAAGACGTTTAGTTTGTTAACATGCGAATCGGTTACTACTCCCTTCCTGTAACTTAAGGCTCTCTGTGGAGGCGTTTGCTTTTTTTTTAAGCGTGAGTGAGGATGATACCCTGATTGCGATTATTTTTTGGTGCGGTTGGGGTTTTTGTCTTTGCGATTGATTCCGATACCGAACACCGAGCCCGTGAATTTTTTTTTTTTTTTTTTTTTTTTTTTTTTTCGTTTGAGATTAACTCGTTGGTTGTCAGCGATGACCTCGGTTAGAATGAATTAATGATGCGTTTCGGGGTTGATTATTTTGAGGGGGAAAAATGTAGAGGAGGATTGTGGGGGAGGCAGATATTACCCACCTGGGGGCATTGGCAGGGACAGAGGGGCAAGAGGCATCCCACTGGGTGGTGGAACGTCGATGGAAAGGCACGACCCTCCGTCCGCCTTTATCGGCCCTCTCCCTCTGAACCTGAGAGGAGCCGGCGAGGCCTTTCCAACCCCCGGGGGTCGTGCACCTGCAACCGATGCGTTTAACATCCCTCGTTTCTTTTTTTTTTCCTCCAGGTTTTATTCGCACTACTTTTCTCTCATTCATTTTCTCTCTCGCAGTACATCACACAGAGAGGGACGACATTATCTATTTTTTAAATTTCATTTTCCACTGAAACACTCGTGAATATTCAGCGAAACATAAAAAAACAACTAAGGTAAATGACCCGAATACGCGGCGCATTTGAAATTCGTGACGACGACTAAATAAAAATTCGTATTGAAAATGAATTGCATTATTCGAACCGCGTTATTCGAGCCACTTCCCCACAGTCTCTCTAAACTCGTAAGCATGCAAACATTGCAGCAGCCATTATTAAACTACCGAAAAACTCAGCGAGGAAACGTTCTCTCTCTCTCGCCCAATTTTGCAATAACTACTGGCCGACCGCCCTAACATGCAAAACGAAGAAAGATTTCAGATTAAAAGTGCTACGTGTGAACCGGTCGAGTCCATCGAACCGAACTGATTTTACAAGCGAGTCAAACACTCTGATTGGAATTATTCGCGTTAAATTGATGCAGAGAATGATGTTAAAATTTGCATCGTTGGAATGAAAAAAAAAAAAAAAAAAAAAAAAAAAAAAAAAAAAAATTCAATTATCCGAACGAATTATTATAACGATTAATCCGTCATAATAACTTTTTTAAATCGTGAAAATAATGTTATAATCGTTAGAATAATTTTTTTTTCAAACTTTCGTTGCATTCCAACGATATAAAATGTTGCATCATTGCAGAGAATCGAAAATTAAAAATCCAGGAAAATTCGGGGTTGCCGACTGACGATTTTCATAGCCGCGTTACGAGAGGCAACGATATATATTCGTGTATACTCTGACACACACACAGACACAAACTCACTTACACAGACACACAGAAGACTCGTGTACACACTCCCTGCTTATTAGAATCGATCGCCGCGTATCAGAGGCTTCGCAGGGGGGGAGGAATACTCACTTGGAGCAGCTGCAGGAAGACTTTTGGGTCGAGTCGACGAAGGTCCAGGTGCCGAGTTCGATTGCGGAGGACGACGGCGATGAGGAGGAGGAGGAAGATTCCGCAGCGCCGCTGCTGCTGCTGCTGCTGCCGTTGGTGGTGTTCGTCTTGGAAGCGACGGATATCGGCGAGCCGAGGGAACACTCGGCCCAAACGCGTTCGGGCAGCTCGGTCGCCGCTTTGAGATCCCTCTGCGTCGAGTTCGGATGTTCGTAACTCGCCGGACTGTACGGCGGCGACAGCGGCATCTCCGCCGTCGGCAGATCGTCCATATCCGTGACGAGAACGTAACACGACGGGTAACGCATTCTAACGCCACCGACGAGCACCTCCACCAGCGGCTGGACTCCGCTTTCCGTCGTGCTACCGTTTATCGGATAAAAGTGCTTCCACTCGTCCAGCAGCTGACTGTCGACTCGGCCGACCTGACCGGTCAGCGTTCCCGCCAGTCCGTACGGAGCCAGGATCACTGTGGGACATTTTAATTGACAATTAGTCGTTTGTTTTCTGTTATCCGAAATGTTACTGAATTTACACATTCAGTAAAATTTTTAATTTTTGTGGGACATTTTGATTGACAATTAGTTGTTTTTTTCTCTGTTATACGAAATGTACACTGTTAAAAATGTTACTAAATTTACAGGTTCAGTAACATTTTTTTATTTTTGTGGGACATTTTGATTGACAATTAGTTGTTTTTATTTTCTGTTATCCGAAATGTACACTGTTAAAAATGTTACTGGATTTACGTTACTGAACATGTGATTCTAGGCTGATATATTAAATTTAATACGCGTGTGTGATCAAATTTCAAATTTTTATACTCAGTTCCTTATCGTTTTTATCAAATTTCCTTTTTTTTTCAGTTTATGCGAAATCTTTTTAACAGTGTAGAATTGATTGTGGCGGCGACTTATCAAACCTACCCTTGACACCCGACTGAGCCGTCTGCGTTCGTTGCAGACACGTTCGGGTGAGATGTCGCACCGCCGGATGTTGCCGGACGTCGACGCTCGCGCAAACGGTGCTCTCTCCGTGAACGAAGAAAGCGAAGGAGAACGACAGGTGACTGCTGCGAAACGAGAATAACGAAGAATTAATAATTAGAATCGGAACGGAGAATTAGAAATTAGAATTTAGAAATTAGTGGCCCTCTGCGAGTATTTTGCGCTTACCTGCTGCAGCGATGCTTCTCGAATCCATCGTACGGCTGGACGAACCACTTGCCCAGTCGAACGAAATCCCGGGACAGCAGGCAACGCTCGATGAGGTTGTGCAGAGCCTTGAACAGCAGCGAGCGACACTCGTACGACAATCCGCTCTCCCACGAACCTTGCTCGCTCTCTGCAAATCGAATAAACAATTTTAGTATCGTCGATATAAGCGAGAAAAAAATGGAGAAAAATGATTTTCCCCTTGGCGGTTTTTTTTTTGCGAAAAAAAATGAAAAGAAAAAAAAAATGAACAGAGGATAACGCCTGTACAGCCTCCCACGAATAAATAAATGCATCTAGCCGGAGACACTGCCGCGGGGAGCAATGTGGCCTCCGTGTCTCCGGTTTGGCAATCGATGAAACGCGCGCGCGCGCGAAAAGAAGTGGGAAGAATGGAGAAAGGCGCGAAGGACGGAGGAGAATCAGAGAAACTTGTGGAAATTATCCTCCCTTTTACCGACCATCCTCAATAAAATTATCTGTATACGAAATTTCAACGGTGACTCGTTTCTCGAATTTTTCACCAGCAGAAAAATAAATAAAAACAATATTTTCGTTGCATCGTTGGAATTTGGAAAATAAAAAAAAAATATTCTAAGGATTCGAAGAAGTCATTATGACGATTAATCGTTATAATAAAATTCTATACCCGATCTTTTGGATTCATTAGAACATTTTTTTTTTTTTTTTTTTTTTTTTTTCCCGTTGCATTCCAACGATGCAAACTTCAACGTCGTTCAAAAAGAGGAACGGAAGACACTCGACGGTCGTGTATTAAGGTGAAAGTAGCGCGCCGAGCGTTTTGTCGTCACCGAGGGAAATATGGATCTCTGGTTGCGCGCAATGGTATTCCGTCCGGGGCATTAGCGGGAGAAAAATGCCAGTTCGCGGCGCATTTGGCGTGGCGCGCTCTGTTTTCTTCGGGCGGAATGGCGCGCGCGCGCGCGCGTTTGGTCTCCCCCTTCCCCCCCCCCCCCCCGTTCCCCTGCCCCCTGTCCCCTAGCCTTCTGGCTCATTACCGCGGGCGCAACGTCACGTCGGACGCCGGCGCACAGAATTTTCCATATTGCGTCGCCGGTTCGTCGGCCCGCGAGGAGAACCACTGGTCGGCCAGGACACGTGTTCCCAAGATCGATAAACACCCGGAGTGGGGGAGGGGGGGGGGGGCGAGAGCGGCAGCCGCGTAAAAGTGCATCGCTGCGTTGTCTCGGCGGAATCGTCGCCGAGGTCCGATCGCGTCGATGAACAGCGATTTTTCTTGAATTCCGACAACGATACCGATCAAATCAATTTTTTCCTATTTTTTATATCTTTATTTAAAAGCGAAAAAACATGTTTGAAAATGTGTCGTTTTTTTTTAATTTTTACATTTTTATTTGAAAACGAAAAAAACATTTAAACGATGGCCAGACCATCATTTAAATGTTTCGTTTTTTTTTAATTTTTACATTTTTATTTAAAAACGAATAAACATTGAAACGATGGCCAGACTATAGTTTAAATGTTTCGTTTAAATTGGGTTTAAATTGGGTGTACACCCGTAATAATAATAAAGAAAATAAATAAATAAAAAAAATAAATAAAATGATGATCTATTATTCTGTTTCTCGTCACGCAGAATTTTTTTTTTACGAGCCCGGAATTTGTGATTCAGTGTCGAATAAATTGGGAACCGTTTTGCGGTTAAAGAAAATAAAAAAAAAAAATAAAGAAAATAAATAAATAAAATGATGATGTATTATTCTGTTTCTCGTCACGCAGAATTTTTTTTTTTTTTTTTACTTTTCCGCAACGCCCGGAATTTGTGATTCAGTGTCGAATAAATTGGGCAACCGTTTTGCGATATTCCGGAGTATTAACGAATCGTGAGTCAGCCCCGTGTGATTCGCGACTACTATGTAAATGCTATAGTTACGCGTTGGCGGGCGGTTGCAGCTAGACGCGCGAGCGCGCGGCAGAGCGACGAAGGCAAAGTGAGAGCAGCCGGGCTAGGATCGCTCTGCGTGCAAGTCGACGGCGGAGCTAACGGTATTGCGCTCGAAAACGTTTTCCGCGCGCGCCGTGAGAGACTAGCGTCGTCGTCGTCGTCGCTCGGCCACTGCCGACGCGCGCGGCGGAGCGTTTTCTACCGGAGAGAAAGCCGAGCGGCGCGGGGCTCTCGGCCCAAACACGCGCCGAGCACCGCTGCCAAGAAAATCCCCACAGTTGCCTCATTTTTCGCGAAAACACCCACTTTTCATCCAATTCTCAATCCTCCCTTTCCACTAAAGAAAAATATGAGAAAAATCACTATACTTCTGTGGCTATTGAGAAACATTCCGGAATTTTTGGCAATTTTTCCCATAACTCGTGGAATATACAAAATTCATTTTCTCGCATATTTCTAAAAGTATGGAAGTATGGAAAAAATATGGAAAAAATCGTTAGAATTCCGGAATTTTTTTAATTGAGAAATGAGTATAGAGATTATTCCCATATTTTGAAATATGGAAAAAAGTATGGAAAAAATCGTTAGAATTCCGGAATTTTTTTTTAATTGACAAATGAGTACAGAGATTATTCCCATATTTTTTTCTCCATGTGCACTGAAAAAAATTAATAGTTGTGATTACCAATTCGTTGGTCAGAGCTGCCAATGTTTTAGTAACTGCAACCAATTTTTTTTGGTATATCGAACCAATGATTGGTAATCACAACTACTAATTTTTCTCAGTGTACATTAAAAAAAAAAAAAATTATGGACACTTGATGCGGCGTTTGCGGTAAACAGATGCGTATATAGCGCACGGAACGTCAGCTTCGCAGCAATAGCAGCGAAGAGTCGTCGGCGAGCAGCAGCAGCTCTCCATTGAGTCCCTCACAGCGGCTCGACCGATGAATGAATTTATTATCGCGGGCAGCGCGCGTGTCGAGCGTCACACGCGCGAATCGTGTGTTGTGTACAACAGCCGCGAGGTGAGCGTCGATAGCGCAGGTTTTTAGCGTTAAAAAAAAGAAAAAAAAATATTGCCGAGTCACATTTCGATGCATTCGGATCGACGTTGCCGACGAATTTAGGAATTGCGCAATCCGTCGGTGTAACAACGTTTTACACGCAGAGCTCAGTGTCCGTCCGTCCGTCGGTCCGTCTGTGTGTGTTGGGCGATCGGTGCGCGCGGCGGACGGTTCAGCGACCTCACCGCTACAGCGACGACGACTGCTCGAACCGTTTGTCCCAAACATTGCTCTCTCCGCCGCCGCCGCCGCAGTTCGCGGGGAGGTTCACCCAAAACGCGATGGTTGAAATTTGCACCGTTGGAATGCAACGAAAATAAAAAAAATATATTCCAATGAACACAAATATATCATCATACTGAGTATAAAAATGTATCATACCGATTAATCGTTGTAATAATTTTAGAATGGATAGAGTACTTTTTTTTTAAATTTTCGATGCATTCCAACGATGCATATTTCAACGTCATCCCAAAACAGTCGTTATAACAAAATTGTAACATAAAAATTGGTAAAAAAAAAATAAAAAACAAAATTTGAGACATTCAAAGCAATTGATGAGTTACGAAAATTAAAAAAATTTCAAACACACACGTTGTAAAAAAAATGGTAACCAAAAAATTGGTAAAAAAAAAAGGATACAAAAATAGAGACATATTTACCGCAACTGATGAGTTACGAAAATAAAAAAAAATTCCAAACACACACGTTGTAAAAAAATGGTAACAAAAAGCTGGTAAAAAAATGGTAACAAAAAATTGGTAAAAAAATGGTAACAAAAAATTGGTAAAAAAAAGGATAAAAAAAATAGACGCATATTTACCGCAATTGATGAGTTCCGGGGAGACGAGACCCGATAGATCGGGCTCCTCGCCGTACCAGAAGATCCAGAGTTCCTTGGCGGCGGTGAGGGATAGCGGCGGCGGCGCCGGTGACGGCGCGATGCCCAGGTCGAAGCCGAGGCCGCCCCCGCTGGGCCCGGAGCCGCCGGAAGGCGGGGCGGCGGCGGCGACGCGCCGCCACACGCACAGTATGTCGCTCGCCAGACACTTGGAGAAGCTCGACAGTACCGGGTCGTCAAGGGGGGTGCCCCCGAAGCCACCGGCCACCTCCGGCCACACGAGCTTCCGCCATTTGATGCCGCAGAGGTCCGTCTATAAACACGCAACACACAACACCAACATTAATTCATTGCAAATATCCCCATAATTAATTAATAGCTTTAATCCGCAAAGATTTTCGCCGCAAATACAATAACATTAATTCATTGCAAAAATCCGCATATTAATTAATAGCATTCATCCGCAAAGATTTTCGTAGTTTTTCACTGAGAAAAATTAATAGTTGTGATTACCAATCATTGGTTCAATCTACTAAAATATTGGATGCAGTTACTAAAATATTGGTAGCTCTGATTGGTAATCACAACTATTCATTTTTCTCAGTGTGAGCAATGACAACTTCGATCCTCCCGTGACCCATTAATCGTTTCTCCGCCAGTCTATATACACATATGTACACATGTATACACGTATATATATAGATATATCGCGCGTGCTGCAAAGTGACGCGTGCCTCGCTCGACGCCTTCCTCCTTCGATGCCAATTCGTCCCCCCCCCCCCCCCTCCCTCCACCCTTCTTCACCGCCGCGCGTCTGTCGGTTGTCCAGCAGTCATGCGTCGCGCGTTCGTCCGTATGCACTTGTCGTCCCTGCGTGCGAGGAGGAAGCTACGGCGGCGGCGGCGGCGGCGGCACGCCGACGGCCTTGCGGACGTAGGACTCTCGCTGGCGCGCGCGCGCTCGTATTGATCAGCGTAGGGGGAGGGCGGCTTGACAGAGCGACGAGAAAGAGAGAGAGAGAAAGAGATAGAGAGGACCGAGAGTGCGATGTACACGTCGCGCCTTCCGTCTCATCGCCGCCGCTTTTCAGTCCTTCCGCTTTAGTCTGATTTGCACGCTTATATCGATCTTAACCCTGATTACACTGAGAAAAAAATGAGTAGTTGCGATTACCAATCATTGGTTCGATCTACCAAAATATTGGTTGCGGTTACTAAAATGTATAATAATAATAATAATGATAATGATGATGATGATGATGATGATGATGATGATGATGATGATGATAATGATGATGATGATGATGATGATAATAATAAAATATTCTGACCAACTATTAATTTCTCACAACTATTAATTTTTTTTTCAGTGTAGTTCTGACCTAATTTTGCGTGCTTTTGAAAATTCTTGGAAAAGTCGACAGACTGCAGACGGAATAATAACCGAAGCGTTGATAGTAAGTACCGAACGTGAGAATCGGTTACCGGTGACATTGGGATCGACGGGACAGGCGATATCAGCGGTAGGAAGAGAGGGAGGGGAGGGGAGGGGAGGGGAAAGGGGTAAAAAGCAACGTGCGAGCGATACGAGGTGCGCGTGCGCGTGCGAGACTCGTTAAGAGCCGCGCGGTAATGACCGTGAGCAACACCTTTTCTCCTCCTCCCTCCGTTTGTCGCCAGTGTATACACTATATATGCATGTTGCGCCGGTTGTAAAAGCCACACGGAGGGGACCGCGACGCTCGGGCGTAATCTTTATACGACAATTTCGCACACATTCGTCGAGGAGCGTTAAAACCGACGACGACGACGTCGGTGGAGGGGCACCGACCGAATGACCCGGTGAGCACGTGCCAGGCGATAGGACACGTTGACATTGTCGTTCCAGAGGTTCCTCTCGTCGGGCGTTTTACGTTAACGGAGAGATCGCCTATCGCTCGTCTAATCCGCATCAACGAACCCCTTCCCCAGATCTTCAGTGGGAAAAAAGTAAACACTCTCATTGGCTACGGAAAATACGGTTTGTCGAACTCGGTTACTGAAAATTATGTTGAAGTTTACATACGTTGGAAAGCAATTTTTTTTTTTTTTTTTTTTTTTTTTTTTTTTTATTTAATTATTCTAATGAACCCAAAGGATCATACTGGGTATAAAAAGTTATAGCGATTGATCTTTATAATAATTTTTTAGAGTCGCTAGAATAATTTTAGAATCTTTAGAATAATAATAAAAAAATAAAAAAATTCCAACGATGCAAACTTTTTTTTTTTATTATTCTAATGAAGCCAAAGGATCATATTGGGTATAAAAAGTTATAGCGATTGATCTTTATAATAATTTTCTGAAGTCGCTAGAATAATTTTAAAATCGTTGGAATAATAATAAAAAAATAAAAAAAAAATGTTCGTGGCATTCCAACGATGCAAACTTCAGCATCATTACCGAAAGTAGGTGCAAAATTGTACAACGCAGGTCGAGCGGTGTCGTTGAATATATGCCAAAAATCGAATAGCGTGAAAACGACGATGCACGTGGTGCGACTGATGTATATGTGTGGGTGTGCGCAGTACTCTGGCGCCTCGGTCGTTCCGTACGCGAGCTACACGAGCTACGCGCGCCGCTCATTAGTCGTCTTCTCGAGCGTGACGATTATCGCCGGGATATATCGTGCCCTCTCGCTCGGTCGTTGCTCCCTCGCGACTCTTTCCTCGCGCGTCGATCGTGCGTATAAAGCATCTATAAAGGCTGCTTCACGTACAATAAACGACGCTTCGATTCGTCGTTAAGCCATTTTTTTTTCAGTGTAGATAGCTATGTGAACCTAGCACCCAATTTGGAGGAACTTTTTTTTTTTTTTTTTTTATCGATAGATTTTCGTATGTAGTTGTTTGTAGTGTAGATGGCTCGTCCCACGCTGGAGACCAGTGTAGATGGCTTGTGCCACGGAGGGAAAGAGATGAGATTGAGAGGATCGGACGGCCGACGCACATGCGCCCCACCGTCGGACGCGGCGAGACTGAACGTAAAATGCAGAGAGAAAAAGAGGAGGGAGGGAGGCTCGAATATGTATCGATGCTGCGCAAGAATCGCTCGATCCGCTTGACCCCGGTCAGGCGCTGCGGCGCTGCTACGCGCGTAGCCAATGAGAGTGTGTACGATTTGTACGAAGGACGGTTCAACGTTGAATACGTGTGTGTACGAAGGACGGTTCAACGGCGAGCGAGAGACCTGGACGGGGGAGGGGGGAGGAGGAGGTCGGGAGAGGACCGTCTGGACCGCGGCGGCGGCGGCGGCAACGCACGTTCAACCGCCATAACGTAGAGGAGAGTGGTACAGGTCCCCTCCGTGGGACGAGCTAGGCTTAAAAAAAAACGCCATAACTGCTGCTGCTGCTGGGATGCCCCGAAAAACGCACGCATACCGAAAAACTCGGCTGGAAGAGCGCCACTGGCGGTCAATGCCGGCGTAAAATTCCTCGGGAGTCGCCCGCCGCCGGCCTTTATTCCGACACTCCGACTTTATCAAGTATTTAAAAAAATAAAAAAATTAAAAATAAAAATAAAAATAAATAAAATGAAAAATAAATCATTTTCTTTACAACGGAAAAAAAAATACACGTTTCATTTATGAAAGAGCGACTGTGGGTAACACTCTACTGAGAACTCAATAAATGGAAGGGGATGAAGGGGAAAAAAAAAATGGAAAAGCCTGAAAAAGGCATTTGTAGGAATCAAATTAATTACTCGTTACATCCGAAAATATGAACAAAGATGCGCGTTGGAAAGATTATAGAAAGAACTCAATAAATGGAAGGCGATGAAGGTGAGTAGGGAAAAAATAAAATAAAATAAAATAAAATAAAATAAATGTAAAAGCCTGAAGAAGGCATTCATAAAAATCAAATTAATTACACGTTGCGTCCGAAAATTTGAACAAAGATGAACGTTGTAAAAATTATAGAAAAGAGACGGCAAAGTGGAGACGAGAGGGAAGGGAGGAGGGGGGAGGGGAGGGAGGGGTTGGAGCCGAGTGACTGCGGCGACGGCCAACGACCGACACAGTTTTTCCTCCACCCAACCGAGGACGAAACGAAAACTCCTCGATTCCATCGAAGGGTGGTGTTCGATGTTGTTGCGGCGGCGGCGTTGCCGCCGGTTTGGCAACGCAGGCGAGTCAACAACTCGGTGGGTATCGGTTACTCGGCGAGGAACAAGCCGCGGATAGTGGTTGTAGCAGCAGCGGCAGCGGTAACAGTGGTAGTATTACTCTCTCGAGCAGCAGCAACAGTAGTAACCGAGGAGATAGTGGAACGCCGCGCGCGGCGCGGGTTATATATCACGTTTGTAGTACGTAAGTTGCGGAGAGCCGAGCGGCAGCAGTGTAGAAAGAGAGCCGCAGCGACGAGTGTCGCGCGCGGAGCGGCGAAAGGAATGTTACGAGTCGAGGGTACGACGACCGCGCCGCGCGCGCCACAGTTAGGCCAGTCTCGTTCGTCTCACTCGCACTATATCTCTCTCTCTCCGTCTCTCTTTCTCCGCTCGTCTCACTCTCTCTCTCTCTCTCCGTCTGTCTTTCTCCGCTTCTCTGCGTCAGCTTCTACAGCGTCCAGTATCGGTTTCTTTCCTTCCCGAGAATTTTCCGGCTTCGAAACAACAGCAGCGACAGCTGCGAAAGACACAACCGCGGATCGTACACATTCGGCGGAAAACCGAGAAAAAAAAAAAAAAAAAAAAAAAGTGATAATGATAATAATGAGCGAAAGTGAATTTTCGTTGCCCTCGCCGACAATTTAATCGCTCGTAAAAAATCACTCCACGATACGATTATTTTGAATACGTTTTAATATGACTGTCGTTTCGTCGACTCGGAGAGACAGCTCCGGCGGAAAACCGAGAAAAAAAAAAAAAGTGATAATGATAATAATGAGCGAAAGTGAATTTTCGTTGCCCTCGCCGACAATTTAATCGCTCGTAAAAAATCACTCCGCGATACGATTATTTTGAATACGTTTTAATATGACTGTCGTTTCGTCGACTCGGAGAGACAGCTCTCTCCGCGTTATCTTCTTCAGAACAGTTGCGCCGTTGACGCGTTAACGACGAGAGTCGCTGTGGTCGGTCGTAAAATCAACAACCGACGCCCGTGCGAATGTACCGCAAGATATACAATAAGCAATAACATATATACAATAAGCAATAATTGGCTACTGGGTAATGCGGAGTGGATACGAAGAGACCGGTATTTTACGTTTCCAAAGCGAGGTGGGCGGTATTCCGAATTTGAAGGTCATTTGGAAGGCGCCGCGGGGGTCAATTGCGGTAAACGACAGTGATGCGAATAAAGTAGATGCACATGTAAATGCAGAAATTGCGTAATTTTATTTCGAAAATTACGAGAAGCCTCTCTTTCTCTTTCTTTTGTCTCTCTCTCTTTCGTCTTATCGCCTTATTGACCGACGCGCAGTGTGTCTCTGTAATCGTGAAACGTCGAGGTCGAGCCTCCGGCGTTCATCTATAGTCATCTATAGAAAATACAAGAGCAGCTGCTGCCGCTGCTGCTGCTGCTGCTGCTGCTTTAGTACGAACCATTAGAAAGAAAGAACCGATATACGTGTGTGGGTCGACCGTCCGTTCAGGGATCGAATCATTATTGGCAGCCAGTGTCGTATCGATTCGAGATAACCGGGTCCAATCGTTTTCCAGCCTAATTACCGTCCTCCGTCACCTCTAAATAATTTTTAATAAAAATTCCCAGCGATGATGCTGAAGTTTGCATCGTTGGAATGCAACGAACATTTTTTTTTAAATTATTCTAACGATTCTAAAATTATTCGAGCGACTCCAAAAAATTATTGTAAAAATCAATGGCTGTAATAACTTTTTATAACCAGTATGATCCTTTGGGTTCATTACAATAAAAAAAAAAAACAAAAAATGTTGCTTTCCAACGATGCAAACTTCAACATAATTCCCAGCGTAATTTTCATATTCGTCGTCGCCGCGATTGGAATCCGTCCAATCGCGGCAACGATTCTCGGGAGAAGCTGAGACAGTTTTTGCGGCGGGTCTGGGAATCTCTTTAATTTCGCTCGTGCATCGTTGCACCGACAGAGACGGAGATACTCGCGCCGAGAGCCTTTTCAATTGCAATGTAAAATGCGTCGAGAGTCTCCAACGACGTAGAATAAGTGCATAAACAGTGCCGATGAGCAACGTGCAACACTCGTGGCTTTCCACACGCGCGCGATGCGTATATAGGCATCCCTCTCTCTCAGCCATTCAGTCTCTCTCTCTTTCTCTCTCTGCTCGTTCGGCATCCCCGTCCAGGTCGCTGCGTGAGAGCAGCCAAAGAAACTGGCTCACCGTTACGCTATTCTCGAGGTTAAACCTCGAGCGCGCGCGCCGCGCACGTCGCCTTCCTCCGATGCCTCAACGAGAGCTGCAGAGGCGGCTGCTGCCGCCGCCGCTGCCATCGAGACGCTCTCGCACCTTCCACTCGGCGCGTTTCCCACCAGCAGCAACAGAGAAACAGCCAACGCAATTCCAGTTTCGCAGCGACCGCCAAATCCGACAAAATTACGTTTCTTACCCTTATCACCGGTCATTTTTACTTTTCCTCGGTTAACTCGTCGGTCATATTACTGACCGCAAATTCCGTCATCTGTGGACATCTTCTCAAAGTTCTCTCCAAATATTTTATTATCTCGAAGTTTGAAAGCATCGAAAATAAAATTAAAAAAAATTATTCCGATGAACCCGAATTATTATAATGATTGATCGTTGTAATACATTTTTAGAATCGGTGGAATATTATTATTATTATTATTATTATTATTATTATTATTATTGTTGTTATTATTATTATTATTGATATCGATATCGATATTATTAATATTAATTAATATTATTTTCGTTGCATTCCAACGATGCAAACTTCGTTGTGATTTTTTTTTTTGCGAAATTTATAGCAAAGTTCGTCGTAGATAAGTGTCCGTCGGTAAGATAACGTTCTGTCGGTCGGTAATTTAACCGATTCACGTCGATAGCCACGTCCAATAGTATCCTCGGAGCTCCATTTGTTGTTTTTTTCTCGCTCTGTCTCTCTCTATCTCTCGATCCTGGGATCGCCGCGAAACGCGCGCAGGGAAACCGTCGTCCTTGCCTCGCCGACTCGAGAAACAAGTGCGTTCGGTGCTCTGCGCGCTGCACAGGATTGTCACCTTCTACTCGCGAGCCCGCGACTCGCTCTCGTCCCTCGACTGCCGCTGCCGCAACGCAAAACAGTTGGCGGGTCTGCCTCTGTGTGTGTGTGCAGCGGCGCTGACGTGAATCAGACGTGACATTGGGGGCCGCGCGCGCGCGCAGCACGACAGACTTCAAATCCATTGGCGCACATCGCGCGCGCATAGCCGCCGACACTGTGCGACATGGCAAATGTCGCCGGTATTTTAATCGTATTTATCATCAAATCGCAACAATCGCCGCTTTGGCAAAACCTACTGACCCGGATTGCGACAATTGGTTCGCGGAAAGCAAAAATCCGCGCATCTCACTCTCTCAGTCTCTCTCTTCTAATTCTATCACTGTTCATTATTTTTTGCAAGTAATACCCAAAAATGTCTATTATTATTATATTGTTATCTCATTTGTGATCAGAATTGCCCACACTGAGAAAAAAAATTGATCCAACAAAACGTACGAAATAAATATTTTGCAGATTGGACAAAATATTCGGCAAAGCTAATCGAGATTTTTTTAATTCTATCAACTAGTTTGGGTGATAGAATTTTCGATCAATTAAATATTTTTCTAATTTGCGAAATATTTATTTCGCCGCCCGCAACCGCACATTTTGTTGGATTATTATGTTGAAGTTTGCATCGTTGGAAAGCAACGAAAATAAAAAATAAAAAAATTCGAATGAACCCAAAGGATCCTATTGGGTATAAAAAGTTATTATAGTTCTTGATCGTTATATACTAACTTTTTAGAATCGTTAGAATATTTTTTTTTTTAATTTTCGTTGCACTCCAACGATGCAAACTTCAACATCATGTTGGATTGAGATTTTTCTTAGTGCAAAAGCTCTGGGGTATTAATAAAATGATATCAATCGATCAATTTCTTTCTCTTTCTGTCGCAACACGGCCTTCTCGAATCTCGGATCCTTCTCGAAAATGCATCCGATTCTATTCGCCACTCCTGACTTAAAATCGCAGCGATTCTGCGTCTCTCTCTCTCGCTCTCGAGGAGAGCGAAGCGCTCCCCGCGCTTCGCTCTCCTCTCGCACGGCACTGGCGCTCGGACACAAACAGAGCGAACGAGGGAGGGAAAGAGGGGAACGAGAGAGAGAGAGAGAACCGAGAGAACCGTGAGCGGCGCGCACAGTATAGAAAAAACGAAACCGGGTCCTTCGCCCGAGTGCAGCGAGCAGCGAGCAGCAGCAGCGGCAGCACCAGCGCTGCGGTTGGCCGTTGACTCGACGCTCACCCAGAAATATCGAGAAAATCCTCAAAACAATTTCCCCGAAACACTCGGAAAATCCCTATCCCCCTCCCTCCCCTCCCCTCCCCCACAAATCTCTCGCGACTCGCCCATGTCACCAGATTCCCCAGAGACCCGAATTTTCGGAGCGTCCTCCGTTTCCTCGGCAAAGCCAAACAAACCGGGCATAGAGAGAGATAGATATATAGATAAAGAAAGAAAGAGAGAGGAGAGCAGCGACGGAGTTCGCCAGTTTTCCACCGTCCCTCGTCTCTCGCGCCAACTGCCAATAGACTGACTCCGTCTCGAAGAGCACTCGCCTCAGTTTTTTTTTAATCACTATCTCTCACCGCTTTTGCCAACCTAGCGAACGTCTCCTCGACGAGTTTCTCAGCGTTAAGGATATAATACACAACGACGACGTCAGCGACGTCAGAGGCGACGTCGTTGCCCTTCGGCGACGATAATCCAGCGCTCGTAACGCGACGCATACGTGGTAACAATCCCGAGCCACGGTCGACGGGGGAGGTGAAAGAGGGGGAGAGAGCAGAAAGAGCAGAGGAGAGGGGGGATCGCTCGAATCTTGCAAAACACGGGTTACAAAAAAAGGCACCCAGAATGAGAAGAAGAGTAGGAAGACGAGTTAGAATTATGCGGCCGACTCACCAGCGCGAAGAAATTCGTGTGGCAGTCCTCCAAGCTGGCGCCGTTGGTCTGATGGGACGGGTGCGTCATGGCTTATTCTCCATCGTCGCCTGTTCCGCGCTTAACCCACCGAAGTCCTGTATCCTGAAGCACACTTAACGCGCACCTAACGCTGCACTTTTACGCACTTCACTAAAACAGAAAAAAAACAACACGCGTAAAAAATCGTCGCCCGGGGATCGACACGCCAAAAGTGCGATATATATCTCACAGTCCGGGGTCCTCTCTCTGTCTCTCTCTCTCTCTCTCTCGGCTCCGACTCTCCCCGCTCCGCTGGCTCGCTCCGCGCGCGCCAGAGAGGACACACTCAGGCGGCGGACATGTATTTCTTCCCCGCAGGCCGCCTCCGATGTGTGTTGAGCCGCGGAACACAAAAAAAAATGTCCGACGCGCACGCACGGGAATAAAATCACCAAACAACGAAACACGGCACCGCGGATTTATTATATATCGGACGTGACTCCGGTGTCTTCGCCGCGAAATGTGTAATCGCCGTCGCGGCGGGCGAGCACGGGGCGCGTTTGCCGCGGCACACACGGCACACACACGGGCTCAGTCAGCGAAACATTTAGGAGGCTTTTCACCTCTCAATGGCGACGGTAAAATGGCGGCGAGGCGCACACCAGGGGGAAATATGTCGCGCGGACACAAAACACAGGCGCTCGGAGCAGCAGCGACGACGGCGACGACGGCGACGGCGACGGCGGCAGCGGCAGCGCTCGCCACTAGCACCACCGAGCGGCACTTGACGGCGAACTTGCCGCTCCAACAGTATCGACAAGATGGCGGCCCTCATCAGGCATGGCTCTAGTCTCCAATGTCTTCGGGCAACGGTCACCGCTCTGCTAGCCAGTAACGTAAGTTCGCCGCTAACGCTAATTCACTATCACCACTCGACACTCGCACTTCCGGTAATGTCCTTATTTCATTCGACTATCCTCCGCACATATTTCCAATGGCTCTACGCGCGTCTCTCTCTCTGTCCTCTCTGCCCTCTCTGTCTGTCCGTCCGTCTGTCTGTGTACGTGTCTGTAATTGCGCCTGTGTACACAGATATATATTGTATATGTGTGTCTATGTATAATATTTCGTTATGTGTTTTTTTTCACTCTTACGCAGACACCGCGCGCCGAATTCGTCAGGGCGCTGAAAATCAAGACCCGGAGGACTCGCGTCCTTGTGAGGAAGTTCGAGTGGGACGGCAAGTCACTGGCCGCTCGTGGGTGAGTTGTGTTTGTTGTAACAAACCGTAGCCGTAATAATCCTCCACTTTTACTTTTAAGCAAAACCGACTTCCGAATATTTTAGTGCGCCTCGGCGGCGGCGTTCCTAACGCCCCGTTTTTGGTCCCTCCGCTTTCTCCTTAGTTTCGTTCGGCGGTGCGCGTCGAGCAAAGTACGCGGAACCGACGCGCCACTGGCAAGCTCGCAGGGAACACTGCGGCCATGTTGCCGTTCGTTTTCCCCTCCCCCCTCCGCGAGAGCCGTCGCTGTACACCGAAGCCCCCTCGTCGCCCCTTCCAAAGGCTGTATGGCGAGGATCCCTGCGTCTCTCTTCCCTCTCTCCCCCCTCCGCCTCTTCGTCGAGCGCTACCCCCACACCCGACGCCCTGGCGGAGCTTTGACAGCTAACCAGGGCCGGGTCAGTAATGCCGCGGGCCCCGAGTTGAAAAAGAGAAGGAGGCTTCAGCGCTTCATACTAGTCAAATCAGTGCTGAATTTTAAAAAGCGTTTTTATGATTCTTGGTTGTTTGATAAATTGTTCCGAGGTGTTACTGACGTTTCAGCATTAGTTCTTAATAGACAAATATATTTACAGCCGTGATTTAAATAGAAAATCGACTGATATACGCAAATTCCCGATGTCATGATTTTTCGTGCTGTTTTTTTGAAAGAATGAACCGTAATAATAGTTCTATTACGACGAGCAAAAGCTCATTTTTATCATTGGAAGATGGTTGATCGATTGACTGTTTAGATTTTTAAATAGTATCAGTACTTTAAAAGTTACAGCCATTTGTATGTCGCCTTTTAGGTTAGGATAGGATGATCAAACGGTCGTATCTTTTGAACTACTGAGACTATCAAAAATCTGGACGGTCAATCGATACAGGGGCTTCCAATAATAAAAATGTACTGTTGCTCGTCATAATTGAACAATTATTACGGTTTATTCTTTAAAAAAACTACACGGAAAAACATGACATCGGGAATTTGCATATATCGGTCGATTTTCTATTAAAATCACGGCTGTGAATGTATTTGTCTATTAAGAACTAATGCTGAAACGCCAGTAACACCTCGGAACAATTTATCAAACAACCAAGAATTATAAAAATGCTTTTGAAAATTTAGCACTGATTTGACTAGTGAGCAAACGTGGAATTTATTTATCAGTCGATGATAACGTTTCTTTCGCTCGGCAGTTGGGTTACCGACTTCTTTGGAGTATATTTAAGAAAAAAAAAAAAAAAAAAAAAAAAAAAAAAAAAAAAAAAAAAAAAAAACATTTCGACGTATCTGAGGACGCTGTTGAGCTTTGATTTAGCATCTTTCGGTATGGATATTTATTGCCGATGAGCTTTTCGGTGTATTTTTGTTGCGATTGACGCATTAATGAAATTGCAGCGATTGACGCATACAATTGCAGACGATGCTGCGACGGTTTTGGCAGAGGAGATCGGTAGTCACCGGAGACGCGGAAAAATCTGGGCAAGGATTCCGCGGATGGCCAATCCGGCAAACGTAGCAAAGCACATCGGGCGCCGAACGCACAGTCGCGTGCAACACACCTCCGTCGTCGTCGTCGGCTAAGCCGCGCGCACACGCCTTTCCAAAGATCGATCTCACGCGCCGCCAAACGCGCGGCCGATATTCCAGCAGCGGCGTTCCACATTCGCCGGCGTGCGAGCCGCACCAAAATGAATATTTATTCGCTGCTGCGACGGCGAGACCTTCGGTTGTCCGCGAATCGGCGACGCCGACGTTCGTCGTCGCTTTTCCGAGATCGTCGCTTTTCCGGAGGTAGGTAGCAGTTTCGCTAAACGCGTTTTCACCAAATTTTGTTGCTGTTTTGTTGTCGCTGAGTTGTCATCGAGTTTGGCGAAAACAAAATTTTGTGAAAAAAAGTTTGGTGAAACTGCTATCGGTCAGGTATCGATTTTCTGAGATCGCCGGACAGGTATCGATTTTCCGAGATCGCCGATCAGGTATCGATTTTCCGAGATCGCTGGGCAGGTATCGATTTTCCGAGATCGCCGATCAGGTATCGATAAATCGATCGCCCGGCTATTTTTCTTCACTTATCGTCCGCCTCATCGCTAATGAATACTTTATCTCGCTCGTTGCTCGTTGCCAAAAAAAAAAAAAAATTGCATTGTTCGAGCATATCGATTCCATTATCGACGTCGTTGTCGCTGCGCATGTTAATCGCGACGATTGCGACGAATTAGCCAATGAATCAGCGAATCGGCAGCGAGCTCGAATTTATAATTTCGTTCTTTGTCACGAATTTTTCCGGATAAACGTCGTCGGTGACAAATTCTGCGCGAGACTCAAATATCAGTTGTTATTGGTATTAGCGATAATTGAGTTGCTCGCGCGTTTCTCCTGCGCATGCGCTTGCGCTATATGCCTGCTTCGACAGTTTCCTCCCTTTTTGTGGGCATTTTTATTACGGAATTTCCCAGGTTTTTATCGTTGCCGTCGGAGCTACGAAAAAGTGGGGTTTTCCCGTCTGAAAATCGGTTTTACGAATTTCCCGTGTTGAAAATTTTCCCGAGGCCCCTGAAAATTGAGATCCATTCCTGGCGGGTAACTGTACCTTCTGGAAAACGCATTCGGGGGGCACCACTGTACGGCCGGCGCGCTCGGGCATCGATCTCTCGAGCCAGCCGTTCCCTTCGCTCGCCTCTGCTCTCCCTCTGCTCCCCTCTCCTCCTCCTCCTCCTCCTCCTCCCTGCCGCCCTTCGTCGCCGACGCGCCGCTGGTGCCGCCGCCGCCGCCGTCGTCGCGCACTTTCGGACCTAAACTTTTGGCGCGCATCGTACAACATAATCGTGATAACGATTTTATCGGACGACAGAGATTCCCCGCGTCGACCGAATATCAACGATCATTCCCGTCGATTCCCGAACGCGAATTGCGAAAATTGTCGCAAGGCTTTTGAATCAGCATTTTTTTAAATCAAAGAAATTAACACGTTTTTTCTTTCGGATTCCTGTTAATCGGTTTAATCGATTCTATTTTTCCGATTTTTCGATCCGATTTTTTAATCGGTTGTAATTTTTTTTTTTTAATCAAAGAAATTGACACGTTTTTATTTTTTATTTCAGATTTCTGTTAATCAGTTTAATCGGTTCCCGCAAGCGAATTGCGAAAAATCGTCGCAAGGCTCTTCAATCAGCAATTTTTTTTTCTAAATCAAAGAAATGAACACGTTTTTTTTTCCTTTCAGATTTTTGCGCCCCGTAAAGTCCTACAAGCCGAGCAGCGATGCTTCCGAGAGACTGGACAAAATCTGCAAGGAGATGGGACTGCCGACCGACGATTCGGCCAAGATCGAGGATCCCGTTCAGCGATTCAACGTTCTGATCGCCTGCGAGAAGGAGTTCGATTATCCGATCGTCAACTCGGTGCTCCACACGATGGAGACGATCGGTAAGCCGATTCGGCGACCTTCTTGGCCGATTCGCTGATCTTCTTCGCAATTTATCTATTTCTGATTTTTTTTTAATGATATTTATCTAATTTATTTAATCGATGCTCTCGCAGGTGACCTGAGGAAGTATTACGTGACACCGGTGGACGCCACAGTCCCCTACGACGCACTGCGCAAAGCCGATTTACCAAAGAATCTACACATGCAGTGGGAATACCACAGATTCCACCCTGGTTAGTCTGCAATTTTTTTTTCACCCCATTCGACCAGTTCCTGATTTGCCAATAAAATTTGTCGATTTTTTCTTGCAGACACCGACTCGATGTTCGGCGGGAAAACGGCCTTCCCGAAGAGCTCCACCCTCGTCACGGGCCTCAAGTACAAAAAGAAATATCGCGGCCTCGAACAACCGCAATCATTTCCTCACGCCTGAAAAAAAAAACATCTACGCTTTCTAATTGTAAATTAATACGCGAAACACGAAAGATAATAAATTAGCCAGAAAAACGTAAATTCTCGTTGGAACGATTTTTAATATCCCAAAAATAATAATAATTATTATAATAATAATAGGGTGCACTACCCATAAAATACAAAAAGTTTCAGTATAAGTAGAACGACTTGTGTTCGTAAATAGATAATATGGCAGCGTAATATAAATAATATGACGAAAAAAAAAAAAAAAAAATAAACCGCGTACAAAAATGGCAGAGAAAAAATAATAAGAGGGCCGAGATTGTTTTCTTCGCAGTCGGAGGGATTATTCAAGCGCGTCGGAATGCATTTTACTTTCGGTCGTATGTTCGATCGATCCATCGCACCCCTGGCAACGTGGCGACGACGACGACTGGCGATGCGCACCGAATTTCGGTGCGAGGAGGCGCCTGGTATCGCTGCGATTGCACTCCCCCGCTCCCACCGCGCCTCCCCTCTGGCAATCCGAGTTCCGAAGCAGGCGAATGCCCCGGCTAACAGGTATCATAGCGATACTTGGCTCGCGAACGGTCGGCGTTGGCTGCGTTGGGTAAACTCTCCACTGTTGCTCTCCGATTGTCATGCCGGAATGCCGAGAGCCTCGAGCACCACGGGACTCATTG
Source organism: Itoplectis maculator (assembly GCA_964034905.1). Taxonomy (NCBI): domain Eukaryota; kingdom Metazoa; phylum Arthropoda; class Insecta; order Hymenoptera; family Ichneumonidae; genus Itoplectis; species Itoplectis maculator. The sequence continues at coordinate 10,038,522 of OZ035859.1, forward strand.
CTGCGCGCGTACGACCAGTTTGCAAGCCCGAACCGAAGGTAAAAAAAAAATAAAAATTCAAAATACTGTTGGCATTTTTTTTTAAAGCTTCGAAATAATTCTCGTTTTTTCCCACAGAAAATCCAACTCGGAGGGACAGCGAAACCGGCGCCCTTCACTCTGCGACCCTTCGCCGGCCTCTTCAATCCTTTTCCCTACGGCTGCTCCGTTCTCTGCAATCATCCGGCGGACGGCGAGGCTAAGGAATTCGTCCGCAGAGCTAAGGAATCATGGGTAACAATTTTTTAAAAAAATAGGAAAGGGTTGAAGGGAAGTAGGAAAAAAATAGGGAGGTCGGGGAAAAAACGTAAAAGCCTGAAGAAGGCATAGGAACATTAAAAAAAATATAACGCCAAATTGGTACCGACTAATTTGATACAAAAAAAAAAATTCCAGGCAACCGAGGGAAAAGCGTTGCTCCTACCTGCGGAGATGGAGATGATACGCGCGACTCTTCTCGCCGGCGGAAACGCCGATGGATTGGGAATATCCGACGCCGCAGCAGCCGTGAGTCACGACGCTGGAGCCGCGACTGCGGTGCCCGAGGAATTGTTCAGAAAGTACACGGAAACGGACTCGAGACCTTTGACACCGGCGCCGACGCTCGCGAGCGGACCACCGGCGAGTCATCGACACGGACACGACGATGCTCCGGCAACGTGCAACCCTCGCGAGCGAACGACTCTCGTCCTCGACTTGAGGACCAATTCACAGGAGCAGGTAGAGTAGACGCATCCATTTGTGTCCACTGTACCATTAGTGGCGACATAAAAAATTTATACATTAATTCATATATTATATCAATTCATATAATATTAATTTATATATTAATGTATAATTAATGAATAAGTTCTCAATTCGTTCATCGACGACGATGGCTGTTCACTGAATAGTTTTTCTTTGCCCAGGATAACGAAACTCTCAGTTGGCACGCGCTGACTTTGGAGCGTCAGCCGACGCCGCGAAAGGGCGAAATCTCGAAGCCGAGTCTTCATCAACGATCTGTCGCACCGCCGCCGCCGCCTTCGCCGACGACGACGCAACAGCCACCCGCGATTCAACTCAGCGATGCGGTAAAGTTTCTTCGGTTAAACCGGTATTTTCATGTTTTTCCTACCCTTCAAATGAACAGTCGTTTCGAATGTTCATTTGACATTTTTCCCTACCCTTCAAATGGACAATCGTTTCGAATGTTCATTTGAAATTTTTTCCTACCCTTCAAATGAACAATCGTTTCGAATGAATGAAACATGGAAACTAGGGAAAAATCGTTTCAGGATTGATAGGAAAGTAGTGAAAAATCGTTTCAAGATTGATAGGAAAGTAGTGAAAAATCGTTTCAGGGCTCGTCGAGGAACGACGGTGTCGAGGATAACAGCGACAGCGACACAGAACTGCCGATGAGAAGACGCGGCAAACGTTTGAGAAAGCGAAAGTGCCGCAGAGGTTCGGCCTACGGTCAACAAACGGAAGTTCGAGATCCTCCGGAGCCGCCGGAGACGCAGGTGTCTCAGGTCGACGACGACGCCAGCAGGAGAAACTCGTTGGCATTTTTTTTAAATAATTTTTCAATTTATCGGTAATACGATTTATCGCATTTGTATCGTCCTCAGGACTCTGCTCTCGGATGGAACTAAAGGAGATGCCAAGTCTCCGCCGCCGGAAAAGCAAACGATTCCGTCTCAAGACCGAACAGCGACTGCGAGTTTCATCAGCCCGGAAATTCTGAAGCACCTGAGAAGGGAACTCGACAGGGATACGATCGAGGAAGAATTTTCCACAAGAGTCAGTGATAAATAAATCGGACTCTTTTTTTTTTCCACATTATTTCCGGGTTCGAATACATTGCGAAAAAAAAAAAATTGTAGCGACGAATGGCACTGGAGGAAGCTTACCGCGTCAAAGGAGACTGTCATTCGGGTCTGCGCGGACCTCGGCAAGCGACGAACGTTCCGACGCCGCTTCAGAACGTTCCACGAGTCTTTTCGCGACAAAGCTCGACTTTCCAGATCCTCGACAGCGCGAGTTTAGCTGGTATGTAAGGTAGAAGTACCGTTTTTGGCCATCTTAGTACCCTTTGTGGCCATCAGCTTGTTCCATTTGTTGCCTCACTTATCACACGTGCAAAGGTCTTTGAATATTATTTATTCAACAATTATGTATTTTAAACACTGCACATTCAATGTAAAATTTGCTTCGATTCCTATAAAATAATCTCATCTATTAATTTGAATAGATTGATAGTATAATGAATTAATATACCCATTTTTAATGAGGCCACTAATGGTACAGTGGCCAAAAACGGTGCGTCTATCCTTTCATTTGCATTCGACCGATTTTTTCGTACGATAAATTGCTCACTATCGTTTCTCTTGTCGCAGATACGACGCCGCTGGAGTATCTGAGTAAGCACGTGTCTCTCACGCCGGGAAGAAAGCTGATATTCGGTCGATCGTTCAACAGATACTACGAGGAAACAATGGACGGCGCGAGATACATTCAGCCGTCGGACATTCCCGCAGCTCTCGCCGAAATACTCGGCAAGCCTCCTACCGACGAGCAGAAAAATCGTTTGACCGAGACGCTCGGCGTGATCGACGAACCTTTGAGCTTTCGAACTTGGTGCGGATTGTGCGCTTTCGTCGAGCGACTCGTCGCTCCTCTGCCTTCACGCGAAATCGATCCTCCTTCGTGGATCGAGCGAGCGGATTTCGAAGCCCTCGAAAGACGACTGCGCCTCGTCGACGCTGATCCGAAACTCGTCCGAATTTTGCGAGAAATTCGCGATCGCTAAACTGGAACAATACACATATAATAAAAATCGCCCGAAAAGTATATATCGCATATTTTTGTTTTATTGCTCGGTCGCACAGCGCGTGTCCAGTCCGAGCTTACACAGTTATAACAATATTCAATTTTTTGTTTTTTTTTCCTGTCAATAGTATACAAACGGCCGTTTCTTTTGTTTCATTTTTTTTTCTCGATATTAATCTTCTCGGTGAAATACTACACAATAACGTAATAAATAATGGATTGTTATCTTCCGTTTTTTTTCTCCTTTTTTTTCGTTTTGTTCTCTCGTTATCTTCGTAGTAGTACGATGTATGTATGTATATATAATATTTAATAATAATAATATAAAACCGTCCTGCATTAGTAAAATAAATTAAGTAAACGAGAATAGTACAACGAATAATAATAATAATTAATTAAATAGAAATACGGTCTCATCTGCGGTAATTATTATTAATGATAATACACTATCGGTGTGAGCGTCGGGATTACGTGTTTTTTTTTTTTTTTTCCGTGGGCAAAAAGGTAGATACAGGGGACGGGTGACGACTAAAGTGTGATTCTGAGGGTTGCGATTTATGCTTCGTTTGTTCATGAGTGTTTTTGCAGCTTGATTTTTTTTTTTTCCCTCTCGCTCAAAGGATCATTTTTATTTATTTTACGGCTGATTTTCCTTACGTGACGGAATTTCCCAAGGTCGATCAATTTTTCGCTGTTATCCTTTGTGTTTTTTTTTGTAACCTCGATCTTTTGGCGCGCGGTGTGTCCGTGGCTAAGTCGCTAGTCGCTACGCCACACTTGCACATATACAGGCTAAACGTACAAATATAACGACGTGACGCTATGCATCCGATTGGCGCTCCGAGGCGCTGCCCGGATTAGGTGAGGGGGGCACACGCAGAGCCCGGAGGGCGCTTGGTGCGCGACGCTCTACACGCTAGAGTCTCTATACAGCGCGACGCTAACCGCCGTACACAAGGGGAGGGCATTTCGTGTGTGTGTGTGTGTTTTTTTTTTTCTCGAAGGGATTTTTGCGGCTGGGCAGAGGTTGGTCTTCGGGCGAAGGACAAGAGGGAAAATGGGAGTTTCGGTGGTCGTTGGTAGTAACGCTAAAGTTTTGGGGATCCGATCGAGTGAGCTTTTCGCTGAAGCGAACCGCTCACGTCTCCTCCCTCTTCGTTTTTTTTCGTCTACTGTTTCGCATCTTCGTCCAGTGCTTTAGGTCTTCATCCACGTTTTCCTCGTTTTTTTGTTTTTCTTCTGTTTCCTTTTCTTCTTCCGATTTCGATTTCCGTCGCTCGTCTCTTTCTCGTTCGTTTAGCCTTTCAACCTCTCGCAGTATATCGGCGATATCGTCTCTCTCTGGGTGCACGCGCGCGCCTTCCTTCTTCCTTGGTATAAAAAAAGTGTGCTGCTGCTGCTGTCGCTGCTGCGGGCAGTGGGACTGGAGTATGACGTTGACGAATCGCGCTTTTCGCTTCGACTTTGGGTGACGATGGGTTAGTTGCCGTTCGTTGATCGCTGAATCGGCGGTATAACCGCGTCGCGCTCGGTCCCGTATATCTTGCCGGCTTTTCTCGCCATGTTACCGAGCATCTCCATCGAGCACTTGTGCGCCGATCTCAACGAGAGCGCCCACTCCTTCAGACTTATCTCATCCTTGGGGACAACAGAAAAATTAGATTCAGACAATTAATTCCTCGTTGCTGTAAAGATTTACCATTGCAATTTAAGGGATCGTCACAGTGTGAAATAAAAAAAAATCGATTTTTTTTTTCATTATCGGATAGTATACACGGTTATAAATATTCTGTTAATTTTTTTTTATCAAAATTCGAATTATTTCAGTCGCTACAGCCTTTCTTAGAGAAAGGGATTGCAGCGTGACAGTGGCGTGTGCTAACTTTAAACGCGTTTTTCTCGGAATGTTGTTTTTCAAAACGGTGTCCACTCTCAAATGAAGAGTTATGACGATATCGATTTCAAATTTTGAGAAAACATTTCTAACGTCATTCTCTATCGCGCTTTGGAAGCTTTTTTTTAAATTAAATCTTCCTATTTTTTTTACGAAAAACTGTCGAAAAAAAGGGCTAAATTCGATAATTTTCGTTCAAACCGCCGCCATTTTGTCAAATTAAAAAAAAAAGCTCCCATAGCGCGATAGCGAATTCCCTACAGATTAATAATCTTTTTGAAATTTCTGGTTCAGATCAAAATTGCGGCCGCAATCGTGGACATAATGCAGGACCTTTTTTTTTACACGAGCTATTTAAACAATTTATATCATTATTATACATTAAAGAAATGCACATAAAAAAAATCATTTTGTATTCTTCGAGAATGTACTTATTTATTTAAAAAAAACAGACCAATTAGTTCATTACAACTTAACAAAAAAAATTCGCGAGAATCATTGATTTTTCGGAGGGTCACACTGTGACGATCCCTTAATTTCTATTTACTTACGGGATTGGTTAATACGATTTTAGCTTCGCGCGTCCGCACGACTATGCACTGTTCGCCCTTCACGTGCTGAAGATCCGCGCCAACTTCTTCGACCTGGTCCAGGAAGACGAGCTCGGGCTTAGTGGTGGACTCAGGATGAAGTTCCAGTCTGTTGGGGTAGAGTTTCGCGTAGCGCGTTTGCCACGCGCTCGCGAATGGTCCTCCCAGCTTCTTGATGTAACCGTGCAAAATACAGTCGGACCCTGTTTCCCGACAAACACCGCGCGAAATGAGATACATAAAACGAAAGCTAGCAGATATTTATTCCTCTTTATTTACGTTTAAGACGACGCAAGACACATTTACTGTCTCCGCGGCGCAGAAGGTACAAAACAAAAAGCTGTAATCCAATTTACTCCAGGCGCTTGGTACTCGAGAAAAGAGAGCAAATTCGCTTCCAACACAGACGAGACTCTAAGTGGTAACCGAGTTTGCTTTTGTCTAAAATATCAACCGCCTTCCGGTAGATTGAATTACAGAGTTCCGTTACTGACCGACCTCCTTTACGTCGTCTTAATTCGTGATTTTTTTTTTTCTAATTTTCTTTGAGTAGGTTACAAACCTTTTTCGTCCGCGTCGAAGCGCAGTTTCTGTTTGGCTTTCCTTTTGTTTTCCATCTGCAAAGAAGAAAGATATTTTTATACAAATGTTTCAAAACGCAAAGCAGAGTTCAATAGATGTAAGGAAAATAGAAATTAAAAAACGATTGTCGGTGTCTCACTTTATCCGCCTCGTTATTGATTGTCTCGAAGACCGTCTCCGCGACTTCGGTCTGCCATCTCTCGGACACGACGAGGGGAAAGTTCTTGTACAGATCCTGGTCTGCGTCTGTCAACTTGATCCCCTTGGTGTCCTCCTCGTCGAACGAGCCAATGTCGAACGCGTCGGCGGCATTGACTTCTCCGCGCGGCGGTATCAACGGCGGCGTGTACTTCTGTAGGTAAACCTGCTGCCAATCGATACCACTGAAAAATGGGTGCTCTTTTAGCTCGTCAGCCCCACCTCCCCGGCAACCGAGCCTGTTGTTGATATCTCGCTGTAGCAAACCTTCCAAAAGCGACCGCAGCTCCCGTGAGAAAGACTCGGGCAACTCAACATTCTAGAAAAAAGATTTTACACATATGCAATTTTCTCAATTGGCGTCAAGTAGAAAAAAAGAGAACGACAGCATTTAAGGGATCGTCACAGTGTGACCCTCCGAAAAATCAATGATTTTCGCGAATTTTTTTTGTTAAGTTGTAATGAACTAATTGGTCTGGTTTTTTAAAAATAAATAAGTACATTCTTGAAGAATACAAAATGATTTTTTTTATGTGCATTTCTTTAATGTATAATAATGATATAAATTGTTTAAATAGCTCGTGTAAAAAAAAAGGTCCTGCATTATGTCCACGATTGCGGCCGCAATTTTGATCTGAACCAAAAATTTCAAAAAGATTATTAATCTGTAGGAAATTCGCTATCGCGCTATGGGAGCTTTTTTTTTTTAATTTGACAAAATGGCGGCGGTTTGAACGAAAATTATCGAATTTAGCCCTTTTTTCGGCAGTTTTTCGTAAAAAAAAATAGGAAGATTTAATTTTAAAAAAATCGATTTTTTTTTATTTCACACTGTGACGATCCCTTAATGGCGATAGCGAACGAGCGATTGGGCATTGGCGATAAATCGTTTTTTCGGATCAACGCTCTTGGTCGGAGAACCGCCCGTCGCGTATTCCGCCCCCTAACTGAGCGCGCGCCCGCCGACCTCTTTGGCAAACTGAGGTGAATACCACCTCCTCGAGGAATACTGGAAACGAGTTCAGCGCTCCCTTCTTCCGACCACCACACGTGGCTCGTATTTATGTATAATGAAATAACTCCGACGAAACTCGGTGAGTCAGCGACACATAAACGTGTCCATGGGGGAATTATAACCAACGAGCGGAGCCAAGCCGAGTAAAAAAAAGTGTGACATTCGACGATCGTACAAATTTTAGTTCCAAAAATAAACCTTTCGTATTACTGATAATAACGTGGCGAGAAAAAAAAAAATCTCTCGCGAGTAAAAAAAGTGACATTCGACGATCGTACAAATTTTACAGTTCCAAAAATAAAATGTTGTATTACCGATAATAACGTGGCGAAAAAAAAATCTCTAGGAAGTAAAAAAAATGCTTAATGACACTCGGCAAAATTGTACAGTTCCAAAAATAAGCTTTTGTATTACCGATAATACCCTTTTCGCGTTTCGGGTCTACGAAGATAGCGAATAGCGGCGCAACAGCCGTTGACTCGACTGCCCGACGGAATTAATGTGTTGTTCCGGAGGTTTGAGCGTAAACACCTTGGGATATGACGCGTGCATCGCAGGGAGAGAAAGAGGAAAGGGAGGCAGAGGAAGAGAGGAAGAGGGAGAGAGAGCTTTCTCTGTTGCGCGCGATTCTCGGTCCCTTGCAGTGCCGGCCCGGGGCAAACAGAGCTTGGTAGCACCCGCGCGAGAGAGCTTTGAAAATCGATGACGCGCCACTATACACGCTGCTCCCTGTCTCGCCCTCTCTTCCTCCTCCGCCTCCGCCTCTCCTCTCCCTGTCGCTCCTGTTCGAATATTCCCGAGACTGCGGATGCGTGGAGAGATACGAATGTGATCGGCGCGGCCGAGTTTCGCCGTTGGAAAGGCACACGAGGGACGCGAAATGGCCGATGGGAAATTCCTCTTTTCGCTCGGTGAGATGGTGAGAGAGAGAAGGGGTGAGAAAAAGAGAGAAAAGAAAAAGGTAAACAACGTGTGGTAACATTTACACCAACCATGGTGAGCGTCATACGGTCTATTTCGTGTTTATCCTTGGTCTTGTGCTGCCTGAACGGACTGTGGCCCTTGAGGAGTTTGTACAGCATGCATCCGAAGGAAAACCAATCGGCGCTCGAGTCGTACGCCGTGCCCTTCGACAGCACCTCCGGGGCCATGTACCCGTGCGTACCGCTGCAATCCGAAGGCCAACATATTTTTATCAATTTTTTTTTCATCGTCAGAACCAACGAGATTGAAACAAAAAAATTTATGAAGATTGCATCGTTGGAATGCAACGAAAATAAAAAAAAAAAAAAATTATTCTCGAACCCAAAAGACCGTACTGGGTATAAAATTCTATTATAACGATTAATCCGTCAATATAACTTTTTAGAATCGTGAAAATAATTTTACAATTATTTTTTTTAAAGTTGCATTCCAACGATGCAAACTTCAGCGTCATAAAAAAATATTTGACCGCGAATGGGGGGGAGGAGGGCATCGAAGGGGAGAAGCCACCGTGGAAATCCAATAACGATAATAGTAATACTAAATTATGATGATTATTCTTAGTAATACTACTTTGAAATGCATTGAGTAAAAATCGATAACACGGAATAGTAGACACGGCGAAGGGGGGTTTTGATGGACGACGACGGCGTCGGCGGCGAAGGAGGAGGCTATACTTACACACTGGCGTGGGGCTTCTTCTTGGAAAAATCGCAGGCGAGCCCGAGATCCGATATTCTCACGTGTCCGTGCTCGTCGAGCAATATGTTGGCGGGTTTGAGGTCCCTGTAGACGATAAATCTTCGATGCATGTGCTCGAGACCGAGTATCACCTCGGCCGCGTAGAACTTCATCTCCGGCTCGTCGAACACCCCGTGCTGACTCAGATGATAGTGAAGATCCCCGCCGTTCATCAGATCCAGGATAAAGCAGAGTTTGTCGGGCGTGTGGAAGGCGTACGTCATGCACACTATGAACGGGCAGTCGACCTGCTTGAGACAACGATGACAACCGTACACGTTATACTATCGTTCGCCTTGCCTTTCGATTTCATTGTTAAGCGAGGCTTCAGCGCTTCGTACATCGGGAATTTGCATATATCAGTCGATTTTCTATTCAAATCACGGCTGTGAATGTATTTGTCTATTAAGAACTAATGCTGAAACATCAGTAAAACCTCGGAACAATTTATTAAACAACCAAGAATTATAAAAATGCTTTTGAAAATTCAGCACTGATTTGACTAGTACGAAGCGCTGAAGCCTCCTTAAGGCGATGTAAAATACCAACGCACACCTCAAAAGTTCGTTTATAAAATTCTGACTAATTCATTCACGAGATTCACATTTTGCGTCTGTGTTTTAATATTCACTTCGATCCGTTCATATTTTCTCATATTTCCGTTCATTCTGTTTTTTTTAGGTGTGCGTCGGTATTTGACATCGCCTTAAAAAAAAATAAAAATAAAATAATCCACGACGTCAACTCACCCCGGTACTGACTAGAGAGAGCATTATCCTTTCGTTGAGAGCCAGCGTTTCGCCCTGTTTCATTTTAATACGCTTTTTGTCGAGGCACTTCATCGCGTACATCTTGCCGGTGTCGGCTTTTCGACAGCCGTACACCTCGCCGAATCCTCCTCTGCCGATAATCCGATGAACGCTGAAGTCGTTCATCGTCAATTGGATATTGAGCTCGAGATTCTTCCACTGACAGAAGCGCGTGTATTTGTCGCTGAAACGTGAAAAAAGATGCATGAAAAAAAGAAAGATGCATGAACAAAATAAATCGAACATTAATCGATTAAATAGAACAGATTTTTTTTCGCCAAAAAAATATGCATGAACAGAATAACGCGAATAGAGTCGACAAAAGTGACGAAGGAAAATTAAGGGTTTGTGTACCTTTCCAGGAACTTTTTGAACGGCTCCCCTCTCAGATGATTAAAGATTTCCTCGATGTAAGGCTGGAATAATAAAGACCTTTCTTCAGATTGAATCATATTTCGAGCGTACGAGCGACTAGCGTCGGTGACGCCGTATCGCGCGCACCCACCTCGAACAAATTAACGGGGACTTCGTTCTTCATTAGGTACTTGTGAACGTGAGACACCGATTCCGACGAGTACTCCTGCGGAAACATTTGAATTGTCACTCACTCGGTTCACACACCGCCAATTCGACTTATCGCGCTTCGACGAATTCGTATCAACGGTCTCTACGATATTATTATTAATATCGGCAGTGTTTCAATTTACGTGTGTGTGCGCCAGCAGCTCCTTCATTATAAAGTTGTCGTATATTTCACGCGCGAGCTTTCTCCTGTCCTCCGGGCACTCCAGCTTCTCGTACGCCTTTATCTGCAAACAAAATTCGAACAAAAATAATCGATTTTTGCGTTTTTCTCATCGAATTCTCGATTTTTCGGGCAAATGTTTGTGATTTTTGGAATCAGCGGAAAATTTCCCATCGGATAGGGTTTTAATACTTCGTTAAATAGAAAATTTTTTTTTTCGATTTTTTTCGAAAAAACGGCAAGGGGTACCCCTTCTAAAAATTTGCGATTTTTTAGGGTCGACTTTAAAAATCTGCAAAAAATCGAAGAATCGAGATATCGCGTTCCGCCTGGCGGCATTCTCTTCCTTGAAGGGTTATCTTTCGAACGCAAGAAGAAAATCCAGATTCCATCGATCCAAAAAAAAATGACATCGATTTTAGTGAAGGGTCAAAGTTCGAAAAAATTGAAAAATCGTTTTTCGCATTTTTCTCTTCGAATTTTTTATTTTTCGGGCAAACAACCGTTATTTTTGGAATCAGCGGGAAATTTCCCATCGGATAGGGTCTTAAAACTTCGTTAAATAGAAAATTTTTTTTTTTCGATTTTTTTCGAAAAAACGGCAAGGGGTACCCCTTCTAAAAATTTGCGATTTTTGAGGGTCAACTTTAAAAATCTGCAAAAAATCGAAAAATCGAGATATCGCGTTCCGCCTGGCGGCATTTTCTTCCTTGAAGGGTTATCTTTCGAACGCAAGAAGAAAATCCAGATTCCATCGATCCAAAAAAAAATGACATCGATTTTAGTAAAGTGTCAAAATTCGACAAAAATGAAAAATGGTTTTTCGCATTTTTCTCTTCGAATTTTTTATTTTTCGGGCAAACAACCGTTATTTTTGGAATCAGCGGGAAATTTCCCATCGGATAGGGTCTTAAAACTTCGTTAAATCGAAAAAAAAAAATTTCGCCAAAAAAACGGCAAGGGGAGGGCAAAATGATCGTGATTTTTGGAATCAGATATAATAATGAGACGATTATCTCGTTGTCGAGCGAGTCTACTCACCTCTTCGTAAAACCTAAGCTGCGGAACTGGTTCCTCAGCCACGGTCTCGCAGAAGTCTTTGAATAAAAGGGAGCCTGTGCAGCGTGAAACAAACAGTCGACGATTAATCTCGCGCCTCTTTTTCTCTCTCATTCTCTCAATCTCCTTCTCTCTCTCTCGGCGAAGCTTCGCTCGCATCGCCGAGAACGAGACTTCGACCCCTTTCCCCATCGCTCCGACTCACCTAGAATTTGATTGAATATCTTATCGAAGTTGACTTCGTTCTTCTTCTCCAAGTATTTGTGCATCACGCTTCTCACACTGAAACAAAAGCAAATACAAATAATTACCACTGTGAATCGTCACTCAACAAAACGCTTTGTTTTCATTCTTTATCATCTCCGCTTCCGAGCAGATCAACAATTAATTCCATTTCTTCATTTCCATTCGATAACTTATTTCATAATTTTTTTTTTCATTTTTTTTCATCTGCGTCAAAAGTGGGTGAACGATAAAAACCGACGATTGCCACATTCGTCGCGATTTTTTTATTTTCAGGCATTAATTGGAGCAAATAGCTCTGATAATATAAATGTGATGCTTTCGAGAAAGATGAGGAAACCTTCGAGTTTCGCTCGATTTTCCTTTCGCGGTTAAACCATTTAATTGTCGGTAATGGCGAGTCGATTGAAACATTAGTGGGATATGTGGTCGAAGAAAAGTGGCAGCGACGGCCACTGCGAAAAAACATCGGCGGCAGCAGCAGCGGCTTAACGATACAGAGAGTTGGTTTGACGTCACGCGGAGCCGACGTCTGCTCGATAAGGACTACCGGCTGCGCTTCGGCGCATTTATTTTTATATACAACCGGAAGGAAAAGGCGCGCAGCAGGCCAAGTGCCGAGAAAACTATCGTCCAGTAGTCTGTTTGGCTCGCGGTTCGGCTCTCGGCCAGACGAGAAAAATCTATAACGGAGAGCCTCGTCGAGCGAGTCGCGTTTCGATAACTCCGAAACGGTGCGCAGCGAACGCGAGACGCTTCTTACGTATGCTGCGACCTGCGCCAGATCCCCCCCTTCCCTCTCCCTTTGAGTATGCAACTTCCCTTATGCACTCTCCTCTTTCTCAGAACATTTTCGATTTTTTATCAGAATATTCCCAGAATTCTTATAATATTAATGTTATTTTTAAGATAATAATAATTATTATTCTAAAAAATAGTGAGCAGCAGCAGCGAACTGCGCGAATATTCCCAGAATATTGGCTTCGCGAGAAGCGAAGAATATTCGGAATAAATTAAATAAAAAAAAATTTTATTTTATTTATTTCGCATAATATTTTCGCATAGTTCTTGTAATATTAATATTATTTTTTATATGATAATGATAATTATTTAAAAAAATAGTGAGCAGCAGCAGCGAACTGCGCCAATATTCCCAGAATATTCGCTTCGCCAGAAGCAAAGTATATTTGGAACAAATTAAATTTTAAAAAAATGTATTTTATTTATTTCGCATAATATTTTCGCATAGTTTTTATAATATTAATATTATTTTTTATATGATAATGATAATTATTCTAAAAAATAGTGAGCAGCAGCAGCGAACTGCGCCAATATTCCCAGAATATTCGCTTCGCCAGAAGCAAAGAATATTCTGAATAAATTGAATACATTTTTTTTAATTTTATTTATTTCGCATATTATTTTTTATGAGATAATAATTATTCTAAAAAATAGTGAGCAGCAGCAGCTGCGAACTGCGCGCCAGACTTGAGAATATAATTCTCGAGGCACTGGCGGTCGAATTTTCCGCTGTCGAATTTCCGTAAAATACGACGGGAAATCGGTTTTACGTGCTGGCGCCGATAACAAACTCGCGTGTTCGTGTTTAAAGAAACGAGTGGGGAAAAAAAAGAAGGAAGAAAAATAGATTCGCGACGGATGGGAGAGGCGCGCGGGGGGAGAGCTCGCGACACACAGCCGAACGCCACCGCCGCTCGGGACTCGAATGTTTGTTGAAAGTGAAAGAATTCATCGATGCCGGATCACTGAAATAGCCGTGTAACGCATTTTCAGTGGCTCCCAACCGCCGAGCTGGCCTCGACGCTTCAGCCGAGCGGCGGCCACGGAGCTTCCCTGGTAGCAAAATGTACAGCAATGATGTTACAATCGGCGCTAGTCGGGCCAGGGCTATCCCTGTCCGGGTCTGATCGGAGAGCCAGTCTTGGAACTGAATTAAAGTTTGCATCGTTGGAACGCAACGAAACATTTTTTTAAAATTATTCTAACGATTCGAAAATGATTCTAGCGATTCTAAAAAGTTATTATAGAGATTAAACATTATAATAACCTTTTATACCCGTTTTTATTTTTATTTCATTGCTTTCGAACGATGCAAACTTCAATTGGATCGAATATAATCGCAGGAAAAAAAAATTAATGCGACAATTTGTACGGAACGATAAAAGTAACGCGAATCGAGAGAAGCGAGCGTTCAATCTTTTAAACCATCCGCTCGATCGAGTCGAACGAGATTGGATTGAATCTCGTCTGTATATATTCTCTCGATCGGTTTGTGTGGAACGTCATAGCCGAGATCCACGGCATCGACGGCCACTCGAGTCGGATTGACCGATGGGCGGCGGCGGCTCGGGAGGGGAGGGCTCTATTAATATTGCTTAATGGACAAATCAAATATGTGCTTTCGATCGATCATTGGCGAGGATCAAACGCGATCAAACGATGCGCAAGGCAGAAGCTGCGTTGGACGTCGGTCGACAGCTGCGACGGTAACGAGACTCCATGCAAACCGACGGCCAGCATTTGAACAAACATTTTTTACATTTTTTTTCGCGGGAACATTTTGTTTCGTATGCGATTTCAGGATTAATTAACGAGACAATTGTCCAGAAAACAGCTGACAAATAAAAATGAGCGCAACGATACCGACGCCGAAGAAAACAGTTGAGTTTTTTTTTTTTTTTTTTTTTTTTATGCGGGTACATTTCGTTTCGCCATTTCGGGATTTATTAACGAGACATTTGTCCAGAAAACAGCTGACAAATAAAAATGAGCGCACCGACACCGAAGCAGACAATCGCAGTTGATATTTTTTCTCTCCTCATTTTTTTGTTCTCATATTTTTTTTTACGGAAACATTTTGTTTAACACGCGATTTCGGTATTAATAAACCTCGACAATTGTCCAAGAAACAGCAGACAAATAAAAATGAGCGCAACGATACTGAGAATCCAGTTGAGATTTTTTCTCCCGTCCATTTCTTTTTTCTCGTTGTCTTTTTTCATGGGAATAGAACTGACGTAGGCAACGGCTATCGTTGGTCGGCTGCGGTGTTATTAGACAGTATAAAAAGATGAGGAGCATCGGTGGCAGCAGCATCAGCAGCATCAGCAGCATCAGCAGCAGCAGCAGCAGCGAGAGTTTCAACCGATCGCACGAGCGAAGGAGATGATCGGGCGGGCGCAGGTTATACGTACACGGGCGGTAACCAGCACCTATTAATAGGTAATGTGTACGTTCGATCAAAGTATAACCATCAGGGGCAGCAGCAGCAGTAGCAGCAGCATCAGCAGCAGCAGCTTCGCCACGGTCGACGCGTTCGTTTTCATCGCGCTACTCATTTTCCCCTCTCTTCTCTCTCTCTCTTCTCTCGCTCCACGCTTTGTCTTCTTTTTTTTCTTCCGCTCTTCTCTCCGCAGTTTTTCTCCACGTGCCTCAGTATACAAATACACAGCCGTTGGACGTAATTCCCGACGCGATAGTGAGGAAAAAAATCGTCGTCACCGGTGAAATGATCTGTGGAGCGAGAAAAAAAAAATGGAAAATTAGTTCAGTGGGCGATTGAAATTGCGAGTGCGGAGAGAGAGGCAGACGGCTAATCAAGTGGTCAGAGGCGCTTTGCCACTATTAGACTCACCTATATCATCGC
Source organism: Itoplectis maculator (assembly GCA_964034905.1). Classification (NCBI taxonomy): domain Eukaryota; kingdom Metazoa; phylum Arthropoda; class Insecta; order Hymenoptera; family Ichneumonidae; genus Itoplectis; species Itoplectis maculator. Next base: position 10,053,902 of record OZ035859.1, read on the forward strand.
TGTCAGTGCTGCTGCCGCTGATGCTGCTGATGCTGAAGCGTCTACGATGAAAATAAATCATAGGATCCTCGTCGCGTCGCCGCCGACGGCCAACTCGAGTCTCCGCGGTTTGCATCCTGTACCCGAAGCGTCGTTCGTCGAGCCGACGACGTCGTCGTCGCGGTCTCTGACGTCCGTTTGCAAGTCCGCCGTTTGAGTCACGCGGCTCTCGCGACGCTCGAAACGTAGATCGAAAAATCCTAGTAAAAAATAAAAAAAATAAAAAAAAAGCTGTAAAATGGGGATCGCTGTCCGCGCGAAACGTAGATCGAAAAATCCTAGTAAAAAATATAAAAAATAAAAACAAAGCTGTAAAATGGGGATCGTTGCTCGCGCGAAGCGTAGATCGAAAGATCCTAGTAAAAAATAATAAAAAATAAAAAACAAGACCGTAAAATCGACGATAAGGATTCGCGAGCGAATAATCGGCGAAAATCAGATAACAACTAAAAAAAAAAAATAAAAACAAAACCGTAAAATAGGGATCGTTGCCCGCGCGAAGCGTAGATCGAAAGATCCTAGTAAAAAAATATAAAAAATAAAAACAAAATCGTAAAATCGACGATAAGGCTTCGCGATGCGAATAATCGGCGAGGTCACCGTCTCGAGAAAGGAGATCGGCTGCTGCAATTTTTGCGAGCCTTCTCGACGACCTTCGTCGATCGCTCATTAAGGGCATCGCACCAATTTTTTTTCCACTCTTTCTTCCTTTCTTTTTCTTTTTTATTTTTCGTTTTTTTTTTTTAGTAACGACCTCTGACGGCAAAAAAAGAAGCCCGGCGACGGCCCAGATCGACTTTTCGCTCCGCGCCAATTTTCGTCCCAAGGACCGAGGAATTCATTTTGTCGCGCGCGGAGCGTCGAATTTTCGTAACTCGTTCGTTCCAAGACTATTTTCGCGCGGGCGATAATCGTTTACTCGGTTCGCGAGTTAGCCGCGGAGTTTACGGTCCGAATCATACGGCGAAAATAAACTTCACCTTTGGTCGGCCGCGCGGCCGAATCGCGGCGTCTAATCTGCCGGCGATTATTTAATTCTCTCGGCGGGAATGTCGCGCGCGCGCGCGCGTCATTCGTCCGTAATTCGCGGGAGATAAGCGCGCGCCGCGCGCGCTTCCTCCTCCGCGTCGTCGTCGGGATCCGAGCGAGAAAGCGTTGAGCGAGAGATACGCGCGCGCGTTGTTGTTCGTTGATAATCGTTCCGACGCGCTGCGCGTGTCACAAACCGCTTGCGGTTGGCCCCGCAAAAAAATGGCCGGTGTCGACGTTGACATTAGAACCTGAGCAGAAAATCTGTAGCATTATATTATACATTCGGACCAATTCAGGCACTGATCAGGCCCAGACCAGGTCTTGGACATTCAAACCCGGAAAAAAAAAATAAAAAAAAAATAAAAAAATAAAAAAATAAAGATAATAAATCTGAAGAAATTTTTTTTTAATAATAAATCTGTAGTATTATGTTACATTCAACCCAATCCAGGCACTGATCGGGCCCTGACCAGGTCTTGGACATTCAAACCCGAAAAAAATAAAAATAAAAATAATAAATCTGAAGAAATTTTTTTTTTATAATAAATCTGTAGCATTATGTTACATTTAACCCAATCCAGGCACTGATCAGGCCCGGCCAGGGATGATGACACTCACTCTGACCAGGACCTGACTTTCAAACCTGAAGGAAAAAAATATATATTTAAGTGATATTCATTACTCACCTTAAACAGATTCGAAACGTGTCATCGAATTATCACATTTGGCGAAATTAGTCACCCGTCGCTCCGTCGCATCGATAGCCGCGCGTCGAGATTAGTGATAACGGAACCGTGAGTCGGTGCAAAATTCCGCGGTCGATACGCTGCACTCACCGCGCGCCGGATATGAGAGGGAAACATCGGCTTCGGCAGCAGCAGCACATCCGGCTTCCCCGGAAGCTTTGGGAATCGATCTGTCGAATTTGTGTCCATTCTTCTCCTCGATCCTCACTTATCTGCGATTGGCGCTGTGCGACGCAATAAAGATTTTTTTTTTTTTTTTAAAGCTTAGATGGCTCGTCCCATCTAAGCTTGGGGCCTGTGCCTCTCTCTTAATTGATTCCTACGTCTCTTCAATGAAGAATATCGAGGCTCGTGAAAAAAGAAAAAAAAAAAAAAAAAAAAACGCATAGGACACCCTCAGCGAAAATTTATGCCCGGTATCTGTTTCAGGCTTCAAGTGGGATGAGTAAATAAGCGCAATGAGACTGCACAGCGAGCAGCCGCCGGGAAAAAAAGTCGACTCGAGTGGGAGCGATGAGGCAAGTGTGAAAAGGAGAAATAAAATAGGCGAGGGAAAAAAAAAAAAAGAAATGCCAGGACGTTGAGAAAAGGAGTAGCGGCGGTGGCGAGGATAGCCCGAGGATTTTCCGGAGAAAGACCATCAATCCAGAGGGGTCTTAATATCGTCGCCTGGCTTGGCTCTGCCCTCGTCCCCCTTCACTTTCCCCTCTCTCTTTCGCTCCTCTTTCGTTTGTCAGGAAAGAACGAGAGGCTCTCGTGACTCGTTTCCTCTCCGTCGTGCGACGCAACGGGCATTCGTCTCTTCTCCGAGTAAAGCAGCAGCCGAGAGGCGAGCGACATCACCGACGTCGTACGTCCCGGGTATACCCGGGACGTCGACGTAGCTCCTTGTCTGCTGCGCCGCGCTCGTGAAAATTGCACAAAACATTGCACAAAAGAGAGAATTGCATCGTTGGAATGCAATGAAAATTATTTATAAAAAAAACTTATGAACCGAATAGATCGTATTCGGTATAAAAAGTTATTACAGAGATTAATCGCTATATCATTTTTTTAGAATAGTTAGAATAATTTGTTTAATTCTTTTTTCGTTGCATTCCAACGATGGAAACTTCAACATAATATAAATAAGCATAGACGGAGGGGTTTATTTTATTTTTTAAGGGGGGTTTACGTTATATGCGAGGCGAAATGGGGGGGAGGAAGGTTGGCAGCACGAGTGAAGCTTCCTTCGGGCGCCGGCGGATCTAATCAAACCCGGAATAATCTAATATATCAGGAAGAAGAGGAAGACGACGTCGACGACGACGACGACGGGACTCGTGGCTCTCGTGGATTTAATCTTTCATTCACCTCGAGACTAGAAATTGTTATACTACGGAGGGAGCATAAAGAAGAGAGAGAAGGAAGGAAGAAGAAGAGAGGAGGAAAGGAGGAAGGACCTTCGTTCTCGTTTTTTCCCTCTCCTCATCTCCCCCCCCCCCTCCCACTGTCTGCCTCGCGCGGCGGTGAGATATCCTGCCGCCGCGTTTGCCGCTTCCACCTCGCGCGAGGAGGAATTACGAGGCAGCTGAGTCAAAATGGTAGCGAGCCGGGAAGCCGAGAAGCCAAGATATTCCGCCCCACCTAACGTTTATATACCACAGCGCGTGTATATACGTCGCGCGCGCAAAACTTGTACATACGTGTCTACAGGGCGTTCCGTGCCAAGTGCACTGAGAAAAAAAAATATCAGTAGTATACATTACCAATCGTTGGTTCGATCTATATTGAAATATTGATTGGGTTGCAAATATATTGGTAGTCTCTGACCCAACGATTCGTATTACGTTGAAATTTTCATCTGTTGAAAAGCTATGAAAATTGAGGGGAAAAAAAAAATTCTAATGAACCCAAAGGATGGTACTCGGATATTAAAAATTATTATTATGATTGATCGTTGCAATATATTTTTAGAATCGGAGTTAATTTTTAAATCGTCAGAAATATATATATTTTTTTTCTACAAAAATATTGGTAGCTGTGACCAACGATTCGTATTACGTTGAAATTTTCATCTGTTGAAAAGCTATGAAAATTGAGGGGAAAAAAAAAAATTCTAATGAACCCAAAGGATGGTACTCGGATATAAAAAATTATTATAATGATTGATGTACGTTTTTTTTTTTTTTTCATCGCCTCGTCGACAATTTTCGCACGGAACGCGCCGTACATTTGTGTAACACATCGAGGAGCGCTCTATATCTATATGTCCATCGCGGTAGCTGCTGTATCTCTCTTCCTCGTCGGCTTTTCCCCGCAGACGCGTCCCTCTGGGATAACCCGCGGGATTGCGACGCGCCGGCGCCCCATCGCACTCGTATTTTCTTCTCTTATTATATATATACGTATATACATGTGTATATATATATATTCCCACAGTGGTAACGGCAGCCAGCGTGAGCGGTGGTGGAAGTAACGCGGCTCGTCATCGGCATCCAGAGTCCAACCAGCCGCGAGGGCCGCGCGCATCGTTCCGCCAAATTCATCGACGAATTTCCGGCTCTCTCCGCATCGACGAGATTCGCGTCAGAATCGCTCGTCGCTTTTCTCCCCCGGCTACTCGATGTTTTATATCCACGAAAAAAAAAAAAAAAAGGCGAATACGACACGGCGATCCGGTTCGTTCGACTCGACACAGAAAATTGCTCCATTGTCTCGAGTCTCGTGACGTCGGTTCTCTTTTTTTTTTATTGCCATTTTTTTCTTAATTGATTCCTACGTATGCATTCTTTAGGCTTTTACATTTTTATTTTAACGAATTAAAAAAAAAATAAAAAAAAATTATAATGACAGATTAATCGTTATAATAATTTTTTATATACAGTACGATCATTTGGGTTCATAAGAATAATTTATTTCTTCCAATTTTCTTTGCGCTCCAACAATGCAAACTTCAACATCACAGAATCGGCGAAACAAAGATAACGATGAGAAGTATCGAATCCTCGGTCCGTCTTCTTCGCTGCTCTTCGATCTATCGATACTCTTCTCTCAAAGTAGAATACAAATTGCGTTACAGTCGAACGTACAGGAAATTACGGAAACAGTATAGAGAATGTGTTGCCGCTGCAGAAGCAGCGTTGTACTGCAGAGAAGGTTCGTTACTAAGTTTCGTTGATGATCCAATTTCGTTGGTGTTTCCAATTTGCCTCGTCGAAATTACCCGCGGCGGCGGCGGCGCTTGTCAGGATACACTGAGAGAAGAGTTTGTTAACAGTTAACAAATGCAATGTTAAATATGGCGAAATTAACCATTCAGTTATTATTAACAAATTTTGGTTGAGCTAAATAACGTTTATTTGGCCCAATTGAAGCTCAGTTACATGCGTTCATAGTTAACATATCTTATTTGGCTCAACTAAGATTTAGTAATAATAACTAAATGGTTCATTTCGCCATATTTAACAGTGCATTTGTTAACTGTTAACAAACTCTTCTCTCAGTGTAGATTTTCAACGCACACACTGACCGCGCGTCTGTTGCTCGCGTAACACAACGCAGCATCGTCTCGGGGATTGGCGAACCGCTGCTGTTACTGCTGTTGCTGCTATTCAGCTGAGCGGAAGCAGAACCAGCAGCGGCGAATTTGCAAATAAGGGTATATTATTGCAGGAATCGCGGTATTTCGGTTTCTCCCTGTCTCCTCCCCTCCCCTCGCCTCCCCCTCCACCTCCCCCGCACCGCTGCCCTAATTTAATTAATTACGCAACTGTCGTTGCGCACACGAAATGGAAAACAATATTCCCCCGGAATTACTCTCAACTTCCGTTTCCGCGAAATTAACGACTCTCTTCGCCGATCTCGTTGCGAAACTATTTTCATTTAATCTCTTTTATTAAAAAAAAAAATGCAAACTTCGACATTATCAACTTCAATATCAATTTTCCATCACCCAATCCAATTTGCAACGAAAGAAGCAGAGGCAATCGAGATGACGATTAGTCGGCAATTATTCCTCATTGGTTTTTCCAAATCAACGATAACTGCGCAATTCTCACGTAATTCGTTACGGCAATTTTTTATAATCTCGCAGTAGAATCCAACTTTCCATCCGTGTTTCGGTGGATGGACGGACGAGACTCGTAAAGAGTCGGACAGCAGAGTCGCCGACTGTGACGACGAGTTTCCCTCGTTTTTCTGGCCATGAAGCAAACGATGTACTATAAATGTATAGCATTGCCCCCCTCACACACGAAGAGACTCGTCTCTGCGTTATATCCGTCGACTCTCTGCGTTTCTTATCTCGACGTTATTCGGGGGAGGGAAAAAAAAAAAGCTGCAGCAGCAACGTCGGAGGCGGTAACGCAAAGGGATTGTCGGACTTATTGCCAATTTTCTCGAGTGGGACAGCACCGTTTCGCGAAACGCTGCCTCTAAGTCGGAGGGGAGGGGGAGGGGAATAAAGGGAAGAGAGCCGAGGAGAGTCGAAGAGAGGGGGAATAAAGGGAAAGAGAGTCGAGGAGAGTCGAAGAGAGGGAGAATAGCGTTGAGGGCGAAGCGACGGAGGCGCGAGGGAGTGATAAAACCGGTAAAAGGAGCCCCGGATTAAGTCGCCCGAGACTCAACGAACTTGTCTCTTCCCTTCCCTCAGCTTCTTCTTCTTCTTCCGTTATTTTTTTTTTTTTTTTCCCCTCTTTTTTTTTCATCGCCGGTTAGCAAGATTCACGAGGGTGTGGCCACAAAGTATCAGCGAAGCCAAGTGCGAAGAGACACGAGGATCCTGCGGTGAAGCAGGCCTCCCCCCTCCCCTCCCCTCCCCTCCCCTCCCCTATCACCCTCTCCTCCTCTGAGGCACCTCACGAACGTTGCACTCGCCTCGAGAGAGTCAAGTCTCCGATGCAAACTCTCTCCGGTGTTTTGGCTTCAGCTCGGATCAAACACCTTTCCAGCTTTTTCTTCCCTCTTCTTTTTCGCGAGAGTGTTTTTTTTTTTTTTTTTGCGTTCCGAGAGGTCGCCTGCGATGTTTTTCTCGCCGCTCTTCATCTGCGACCCGACACTGAGAAAAGAGTTTGTTAACAGTTAACAAAATGCAGTGTTAAATATGGCGAAACGAGCCACTAACTTATTATTACTAAATCTTGATTCCAGGGATTTAAAAAAAAGTTATTATAACAATCAATCGTTATAATAATAATGTGACCACTTTTTAGAATCGCTCGAATAATTTTAGAATCCTTAGAATATTTTTTTTTCGTTGCCTTTCCAACGATGCAAATTTTAATATAATAAATCGAATTCCGAGAGAATGACAATTTTTTTCGAAAAGTTAAATGCAGAGAGTCGGTTCGCATCGTCGTCGTCGTCGTCGTCGTCGGGGAATTATCGCGGCCTCCTCCACTACCTCCTTCTCCTCCTCGGTGTCTCCTCCTCGACCTAACTAACGACCTACTCGCGCGCCCGCAGACGTTCCCCAGCCTCGCCGGAGGTATTCTTCCCCCCGTTGGGAGGGGGGGGGGGGGGGGGGGAGGTGTCTTTAGAAAATTAGCAACGCGTCTGGAGTCTCGGAGGAGCCTCGGGGCGGCTCCTCGACCGTCCACTTGACGCGAAGCAGCAGCAGCAGCGTCAACTGAGGGGCAAAGGGCGACGAAAAGGGCCTCTTCTCGCGGCTCGAGAAACCAACGATGACGAAAGCTCTTCGTTCTGCCCTTTGGAAGTAACAGGAAAAAAAAAAAAAAAAAAAAAAACGTCCACGCACCTAACCAGACTCGTCGCCGGTGAATCAGTGAAAGTCAGTGAATCAGTGAATCAGTGACGTCCGATTCGCGTCCGCCTCGGGAAAATCCCGACCCTCGACTCTCGTCGCGCGATTCGATACAGGTTACAAGCTTTACTTGTTACGCCATCTCCGCCACGTCGACTACAGCGCAGCGGCTTAAATTATACTTGTCGCGGGATCTATTCGAGTCTCGGCGATGCTGAGTAACGGCTGGACTGTTTTTTTTCTTACTCTCAGCGATCGATAATCATCATTATACGATTGGTACTCACAACTATATTAATTTTTCTCGGTGAAAAATTACAACTATATTACAGCTATATTATAAAAATTACAACTATATTACTCACAACTATATTAATTTTTCACCGAGAAAAATTAATATAGTTGTGAGTTATATAGTTGTAATTTTTATTTATATTAATTTATTATAATTTTAATTTTTATTATAATTTTTTTTATATTAATTTATTATAATTTTAATTTTTATTATAATTTTTTTTATATTAATTTTTCACTGAGAAAAATTAATATAGTTGTGAGTACCAATCGTACAAATGATCAATCGTTATAATAACTTTTTATACGCAGTACGATCCTTTGGGTTCATCAGATTATTATTATTATTTTATTTTTTTAATTTTCGTTGCTTTCCAACGATGCAAACGTCAACATAATTGTTCTGACAGATCTAATCAACGATTAGCTATCGCAACTACTGATTTTTCTCAGTGTTTTTCTCACTGCTCGAAAAAAATCGTCCACCGAGGTAAACCGACAATCTTTTTTTTTTTTTTTTTTCTTCAGCTCAGCCATTCCAAATCTTCCTGTTATGTGGTAGACGCAAAGATGTATATACGACGACGTGTGAGCCGTCGTTATACACATCTCGGAGCAGCGGGGCACAGTGGTGCAGGTGTTCCAGTGGGCGTTGCGCAAATTCAACGTTGTTATTTCGAGTGTTACAAGGGGAGGGCCGCGCTGTACGGTTTATACGGTCGGCTCCAAGGAATTCCGAGAGGCAAAATAGAACGAGCAGCTTACGCGACGAGCGAAGTCTGCTGCTGCTTCGCACAGCGCTGGAAATTCGTCGCTCGGCTCGGAAATCCGTGCGTGCTACTCTCTTCGTCGTTCATTTCTTTCCTCTTTGCTGGCTTTTCTCTCCGCCAGTGCCGAAGCAGCAGCAACGGCAAAAGCAACGCGTTCGTCGCGCGGCGGCAAACGACCGTGACTAAAATGCCAAACGTTGTCGCACGCGCGCGCGGCGCGTTGTATATTGGCTCGGCCAATGGGCTAAAAACAGAGAAAGAGGGAGGAGGGGGAGTGGAAGGGAAAGGGAGGGGGCACTTCCAGGCACCTGTAATCACCCCTGGGGCCGCACTGGGCCGACTTTGCGAGGCGAAATTTCCTCCGCACTCCGTTATAGCGAAACACCCTCTCCGTTGCTGCGAGCCGCGAATCCTTTATGCATGCCAACCGGCAAAGCGTATTGGCTGCTCTCAATTTATACGGGCTGCACGTACGCAGCGGCGAAGCTTATCGGGTCCGAGAAAAGCGGAGAACGCAGAGGAGATGGTCAACATATATCCATGGCAACGAGGATTCAATGTCGATTTTATTGATGAATTAATGTTTCACTTTTTCGGTTTTTTTTTTTTTTTTTTTTTTTATCCTACGTTGATTTCGTTGATGAATTAACGTTTCACTTTTTCGGTTTTATTTTTTGTATTTTTTTTTCGGTTTTTTTTTTATCCTCGATTTTATCGACTCATGATTGTATAAAAATTCGAGATACATTTCAACATCCACGGCAATCGAGGATCAAATGTTCATTTTATTGATGAATAAACTTTTCACTTTTTCGGTTTTATTTTATCTATTTTTTTTCGATTTTTTTTAACCTTTGGTTTTATCGTCTCGTAAAAATGTAATTATAAAAAATCGTAAAATATAAAAATTCGAGATATATTTTAATATACTTGGAAATAAATCGGAGAGCATTGGGAGGAAACGATTAACGGGAAAGCAGTCGACGAAACGACTGCGGAACGGTCGCGGGAGATAAAAGTGCAAAGTGCAAAAGTAGGAGAAAGGGGGGGGGGGGGTGGCCGCGTATCTCGCGGCGAGCAGATGAGAGAGGAGGAGGATAGAGAAAAATCTCTATCCGGTGTTTCGCCGGAGTCCACCGGCGTTGGGAGGGAATTCAGTGTCAAATGGCCCAAAGATTTTCCTGTATGAATATTTTAAGCGAAATGGAAGGGCAAAGGCTGTTTTCGCCGAGGGAGAGAGGGAGAAAGATATAGAGGTAGCCGCGCGCGCGGAAAGAGCTCCTGTGCATAGAGAGAGGGTTATTAAAATGCAATTTGTTTCGCGAAGCGAGCGCCGAGGAAAGGGAGAAGTCGCTGCTGCTGCTGCTGCTGCTGCCGTCGGAAAATATCTCCGGGTCGTTGATGACGATGCTCCTCTCGTCGCGTCTCGTCTAAAGATGTGAACGGTATATATGAACGGTCATTTTACCGTATTTTTACCGTAAAAAATTACCGTAAAAAAAAGGTTCATGACCGGTTTTGAAATTATCACATTGGTTAATAATAATCATATCTGGTCTCATAGTGATTTAAAATCTCGTCAAGATACATTGAATTTGGAAAAAAAATGTTACAGTAATTTTCCCACAAAATTTGTTACCGGTAATTTAACAACTATATAGTAACGAAGTTTACCATTTTTTACCGTATTTTCACCGTAAAAAACCGCACATGACCGGTTTCAAAATTACCATATTGGTAATAATAATCATATATGGTCTCATAGTGATTTAAAATCTCGTCAAGATACGTTCAATTTGGAAAAAAAAATGTTACAGTAATTTTCCCACAAAATGTGTTACCGATAATTTAACAACTATATAGTTAACGAAGTGTACCATTATTTTTTACGGTTCGGAGCCGCGCAACAACTTTGAAGCGCCGAGTTCTCCTCTCGTTCGACGTTTGCCGAGGTCGTCCCTCGTTTCTCGCGAGTTTCCGAACTGCGCGACGAACCGGCAACTGTCGATGCGCTGCAGTAGCAGCAGCAGCAGAAGCAGCAGCAGACGAGACCCGCGGGGAGTTAGTTCGCGGTGCACGCGGACACGCGACCGCGTCGACACACTTCGCGGAGTATCCCGTAAACTTTAATCTCGAGCAGTGTCACCGCGTATCGATTGCGCGCGCGTCGATGCGGCGACCGCAGCTGTCGACCCCGACGACGTCGCGAACTTTGATTCGCCGATTGGAACCGCGCGCGCGAGAACGCGGAAAGTCGATCGAGCAAACTTTTTTCGCGATTGTCTCCTCGAATTTTCGATTTTTCGGGCATATAACCGTGATTTTTGGAATCAGCGGAAAATTTCCCATCGGATAGGGTTTTAAAACTTCGTTAAATCGACATTTTTTTTTTTCGACTTTTTTCGAAAAAACGGCAAGGGGTACCCCTTCTAAAAATTTGCGATTTTTGAGGGTCAACTTTAAAAATCTGCAAAAAATCGAAAAATCGAGATATCGCGTTCCGCCTTGCGGCATTCTTTTCCTTGAAGGGTCCTCTTTCGAACGAAAAAAGAAAATCCAGATTCCATCCATCCAAAAAAAAATGACATCGATTTTCGTGAAGGGTTAAAATTCGAAGAAAGTGAAAAATCATTATTCGCGATTTTCTCCTCGAATTTTCAATTTTCCGGACATATAACCGTTATTTTCGTAATCAGCGGAAAATTTCCCATCGGATAGGGTTTTAAAACTTCGTTAAATCGAACATTTTTTTTTCGCCAAAAAAAACGGCACCCCCTCATAACCCATCTTCCCCTCATAACCCATCGGTTTTAAAACTCCGTTAAATCGAAAAAATTACAACGTTAAAATGATCAAATTCAATTGTAAAAATTCCTAAAATAACAAAATAACAAAATTTCAACGGAAAAGTCGGCATTTGTAGCGACGCTCGTTCAGCGCTCTCGGTTCGTCCGACAAACGATGGTTGCGTCGATCGACGGCGGGTGTCTCGAATTTCTCGCGCGGAGGGGGAGCCCCCCCCCCCCCCCTCCCAGGACAGGCGAATCCAATCGAAGCAATCGGAGAGGACAATTGCGTTGCGGCGGAGCAGCGCCCGAAGCATCGTCGCCGACGACTGCTACACACAACGGCCGCTCGGCGAGTGCGAGACAAACACCTGCTCGCTGCTCAGTCGATAAATTCCGCCGCGATCCAATTTTCCCCCCGCGCGCGGTGAATTGCGCCGAGCGGAGTCAAAGAGCTTTGGGAGTCCCGATAAGATTTTCTCTCTCATCGTTTCTTCCCTCTCCCTTCCTCCTCTGTCCTCTGTCTCGTAGATGCGCTGCGCGCGGAGAGAACCTCTCAACTTACAGCAAAGAGAGATTACCAAAGCCCTGACGGATTATCAAATCCAGCAGCGAGGAGATGATCCGCGTTACGGTGATACCGAAGTACCAACGGTATAATAACGCGCGCCACTCGAGCAGCAGCAGCAATGGCAGCAACGGAGACCCGAGCAGATTAATCCGAGCGTAGAACTCAACGGCGGAGACTCTCGGCAATATAATAACGAGACACCGAGCCGATCGCGCGAGGCAATGGATAATCCAGCTCAGGATTCACCGAACGTGGCAATCGAACGACGCTAAAATTTGCATCATTGAAATGCAACGGAAATAAAAATAAAAAAAAATGACGCTAAAATTTGCATTATTGAAATGCAACGGAAATACAAATTTAAAAAAAAATTATTTTGGAATCCAAAAGATCCTGAGTATAAAAATGTATTACAACGATCAATCATTATAATAATTTTTTAAATCCCAATACGATCCTTTGGGTTCATCATAATAATAATCAAAAAAATTATTCTAATGAATCAAAAAGATCCTGAGTATAAAAATGTATTACAACGATCAATCATAATAATAATTTTTAATAACCCAGTACGATCATTCGGGTTCGTCGCAATAATTTTTATATTTTATTTTCGTTTCTGTCCAACGATGCAAACTTCAACGTAATCGTCGACAGACAGACTCAGAGTCAGAACTGAGGTTCGAGACTCGTTTCTGCGATACAATCGAACGTAAAGCTCATATTTCAAATTAGCGAGAAGTGTATCTGTCTCCCTCTCTCTCTCGCGCAGCGAGTTCCGGGAGCGCTCGAGTGAGGAGAGGGGGTAAGGGAGGAGGGGAGGGGAGAAGGGGAGGAGGAGTAGAAGGGAAAAGGCGCTTGAGGTGGGCGGGGGCGGCTTTCGCGGGCGCACTCGGTGAATGCACGGAGAAGCGTCCACGCTTAGATCGATGCACCGAGAGTGCACCGACGGCAGCGTCAGCGACACTCTGTGTTTGTAAACACAGGCTCGTTTCTCTCTCTCTCTCTCCTTCTCCATCGTCCGTCGCATCTTTCTCTTTCAGCGCCAGTTAAGCCTCTTCCGGTTATCCGTCGGTAATCGCGGGTCGAGAGACAATTCGACCCGTTCGACGCCGGGATTCCGACTCGGGGAGAGAAGAAATCGCGAAACGAGGGAATGCAGAAGGGATTTGAGATAGCTGCGCGCGCAGCTATCTCAAAACACGTGGCGGTGCCGCCGGCTGATTCAATAATAATGATAGCGCGCTATTATCATTATCATTATCATTATTATTATTATTATTATTATTATTATTATTATTATTATTATTATTATTATTATTATTATTATTATTATTGTTGTTGTTGTTGTTGTTATTATTATTGATTTGAGAGGTGATGCATCCATCGACCGTCGATGCTTATAATAAATTTAATTAAGGAGCGCAAACGTCAAAGCTCCGTCAGTTATTCGTAAATATTCGGTGCCCTGTAAATACCTAAAAAAATAATAAAGAGTCAATACTTATAATAAATTAGGCTAAGGAGCGCAAACGTCAAAGCTCCGTCAGTGACTTCCAAATATTCGGTGCCCTGTAAATAACAAAAAAAAAATAGTATTTTCGCGGGAAATGTTGAATGGCGACCGCAGAGATGGTAAAAAAGATGGACAGGATACGTACCTAGGATCCGGGAGAACGATCTTCTTGCTCGCCCTGGCGGCGGGCGTGCATTTGCTTTTCTCCATGGCCATCAGGTAGCTGACGTCCGCGAGGACGGCCTCGAGGTCGGCCATCTTGGTCGGGTGGTGCGGCGGCTCGCGCCGGTGGCTTCCTCGTTGGATGAGTTAGAAGCCTTCGCGGCTTCGCAGCAGCAGCAGCAGCGGCTCTGCTTCTCCCTCTACGTTGGCCCAACGCCCGTCGAGCGAATTGCACTGTCGCCCCTCTCGAATCGACGAACAGATAGGCGCCGTCGTCGTTGTCGTCGCCAGGAGCCTCAGAGGGAGTCGGGTGGTGCGAGTCTCAACGTCTCGCAGGTTTCGTTTGATCCTCGTTACTCGACTGTTACGCTCTCAGACGCCGCCAGAGCCCGATTCCGAGGCTCTCTCTCTCTCGGTCTTTATCGCGCGCGCGCGAGAGAGCGCGGCCCTCCCCCCGCGCTTCGTTAATAGCGCCGCTTTTCAAATGTCAACGCGAAATGCGCCGCTGGAAAAACACACAACGCGAAAAACGCTCCCTTTAGTCTCTCTCAGAGCATTCGTAGAAAGTCGAGCGACTCGCGCGCAACGCTTCTGATGAAAACCCTTTTCTTTCTCTTTTTCTTCCTGCTTTTGCTTTCTCTTCTCTCGTCGCTTTGTGCGCGAGAGATTCTGAGTTAGAATTTCGCGTTTGAATTTTTAACGCGTTCAAAGAGTGACCGGAACATGCGCGCGCACACGTGTGAAAAAAAAAAAAAAAAAAAAAAAAAAAAATGTTTCAACGTTTCAAACGAATGTCATTTGTCGACAAAAATAGAGACGAATTTGCCTAAGCGAATTGTGTGATTAAAATTTCCTTTGATTGCGATAAATAGCGTCGCGGTAGTGAAAATAAATGATTTGCAAAAAAGTGCGTAACTTTTGTTGTCAACCAGACGCAACGCACATAATGGGCGAGCAAACACTCAAGATTCGGTCAATCGACGCCGGCAGCTTGAGCAATGAAAAAAAAAAAAAAAAAAAAAAGAGAGAGTCGATATAGATATCATGTGGGACAACAAACGCGGAGAGAGCAACAGTCACTCCAGATACTCTCCGTGTGTATCGGCCCTCGTTCAATGACGTTGCCTCTCCTCCCCCCCCCCCCTCTCCCTCCCCCAACCGCCCCAATGGTTCTTATTCGCCTCTCGCGCAGCGAGTCTGCTCCTTTAACGCGTTACATTATTTTTAGCAACCGCAAGAAAATGCGGCCGACGTGTGTTGCCGCTCTGCTCTCTAAAAACGACGAAGAGAGCAAGAAAAAGAGAAAGAGAAAGAGTGACACAGGTACTAAGGTTTTCATTACGAATCGACGAAAGGTTCTCAAGGCAACGGCTTAGCGACTGACGGACGGACGTTCGGACGTACGGACGTACGGACGTAGGGTAGATGTACCTTTAGTAGCCACTGTATTATGGCCACTAAATTTGCCACTCTATTGTGGCTCTTTTTATTATTTTACTATACAAATTATTTCATCCCCACAATTGCACGTTGATTTTTTTTTTTAAATGCATTTCAATTCACTGAACAACCCACCCAACGATTTTTTTTATTCATTCCGATTTATTCCTTTGAATATGATGTCCACAATTGGCTCTACACTGAGAAAAAAAAATACTTTAAATTTAATGTACATGTACTGAAATTTTTAATTCATAAACTGTTATACTAAATTTACTATACAAATGACAGGTCAAATTTATTTTTGGTACTGTAATATTTATAATTTGTTTTAATAGAACTATACAAGAATTTTTATTTTAAAAATTTACTCTAATTTCATTGCAAAGGTGCCTTAATTTAATATCAAGATTGTACATTAAATTTAATTGACTAGTTTATGGATAAAAACTTCCAGTCTTTTCTGACAGTGTAAGATGGCCAAAAAACGTCTACCCTACAGTCACTGACACAATCCGCCGCCTATAGCCGGCTATTTATTATTATTATTATTTTTTTTCCGGCTGTTTCCCGGTGTCCGTCCGTCCGGGCTGATCGCGCGTACGCGCATGCGCGCGCACTATCGTCTCACCCGCGGCACCGGCGGCGGCGCGCGTGCGCGCTCGGCCCCGACGGAACCGGAAGTGAGATTTTCGGCGTGTACGAAAAAAAATATAGTCACCCGAAGGTTTCGCGGGAGTTGCAGGTGTACAAGTCGCGCCGGAGCGACAGCGCTCATCTCAGACGCTGCTTGGCCGGGTCGTCGGCCATCCTCGACCACGACGAACCCATCATCTCCGTCCACTGGGCGCCCGCCCCCCGCTCTCTGCCTCTCCCGGGCCGCTCTTCTCTCGCGCAATAATCGCTGTCGCTCCGCGGCTATCGATGCTTCGCAGCCGCCGCAGCAGCAGCTACGTCGCGAGATATCCGCTCGCCTCTCTCGCGCGAGTAATAATAATAATTCACTTATTCGCCCACGAGTCGAGACTCGCGTGAATAACACTCGCGCACACACCGCGAGACACGTCTCTCCGTTCGCGCACAGCAGCAGCTTCGACTTCACCAACAGCAGCAGTAGCAGCAGTGACCAATGGATATAGATAGATGCACGCGACAGGCGAAAGAGAGAGACACGGAAAATCCTACGTCATTATCTCCGTTTCGCGCTCACCTATCCCAATCCCCTTTATCAGCGTTAATCCAATATTTTTTTTTTGTAGTTTCGCTTTTTTTTTTTTGCTTTCCGCGTAATCCGAGGTTTCGGGTTTGTTTTCCTCGCCGAGGACGCAGAGAGACTTCTATACACACACGCGCATCGTACTAACACATATATATATACACCGCCGACGACACTTGTAACACACGACGCGTTAAACGATTATTGCGACGACGACGACGACGACGACTGATGATATATATCGTTTACTCGGCGCTGCTGAGGCTCGGCTCTCGAGAATCGGGCGTGAAGGGGGGAGGGGGGAGAGAGAGAGATGGGGGAGATCGGGCAATCGGGAATTGGGTGGAGAGGATCGAGCGTCGGGAGAGGACAGACGAACGGAGAAGGACGGAGAGCCGTTTGTGATACGAGGGATTCGACGGGAGCACGAAAAACGCGCGAGAGGATCGTTTCGTTTTCCTCGGATCTGCGGAACTGACAGCCAGGCGGGGGCAGCGACGGCAGCAGCAGCGAGCATATAGCTCCGCTGTCTTACTCGAGACTCGCGAGGCTCGTTTGGACTCGTTCCGCAGCGGCGGCGGCGGCGGCGGAGGCATAGGCACTGCTCGCCCGCGTTCTGATTGGGCCGCGCCCCACCACCAACCAGCTCTTCTCCCTTCCGCTGCCACCCCCCACCCCCCACCGCTCCCCTTCCGCTGCTACTGCTGCGCGTCGACAGCGACGCAGTGCGCGCGCAGCTTCGGCGGCTCGAGCGTCGCGGCTGTTGCGCAATGTCCACGAATTGTCTCAGTCGGTAACAGCGAGAGGGATTTTATCGACCGTCGGACGAGTCACCTTTTTGATGACTTTTTACGCCAATGCGAAGTCGTTATCTTCCTTACCGACCTCTCGCCTTCTTTTTTTACGCAATGCGACGTCGCTGCCTTCCTTACCGACCACTCGCCTTCTTCTTTTTTTACGCAATGCGACGTCGCTGCCTTCCTTACCGACCGCGCTCATGTTGGTAAAACATCTGGTGAAATAATTTCTTTGCGAGATTCAAAAAGCCCGCGCGCGGCAAAATGGCGACGGAAAGCGACGGTGGCGCCTATCCGCGCTTCGCCGAGACTCCGATCGGAGCGCCGCATTTTCGCGTGCACAACAGACGCGGCGTTTGGCGTGTGTGCGTGTGCGCAACCCGAAGCAATCTCCCTCGCAAATTTCGCCCAAACGGACCATCGCCGCGCGCTCTGTTTCGTTCCCCGTCGGCCGAGCTCAGTGGATCGTCATCACCGCACCGTTGATAAGCGTCGACGAGCGGCGGCGCGCGAACTGGATTCATCTCGGCGACCCGCATCGTCGGATCCGCGAGATCGACGAGATCGACGCGAACGGAAAAAGGTTTGTCGGGGGGACGCGCGGCGGCTTCGGGATATTCACACGGGACTCTTCACTGGGGTAATGCCAATCGCGGCATTCGCATCGCCAATGGACGCCGCTCTCTGATCCTCGAGTGGGATTAACCGAGAGATCGCGCTCGGCGGGCCCGCGCCGGGATCACAGTGCATCGTCCCGCGGACGCTTTGAAGGTACGCAGACGTCGAAGGCCGCGCGCGTCTATATCGTCGGCACTTTGGTCGGTTTTTTTTCGGTTGGGGGAGATTGAAGCGATAAACGGCGACGACCCTGCGAATCGCCCGAAATTTTCGAAAAGCCATCGCCAGTCGCCGGACGATGGAATCCGGCGTCCCTCGAGTATCGGCCAATTAGATGACGCTACTTTCCCGCCGTAGTTTAAACGTTATTTTTCGGTAGGACTTTGTGTTTTTTTTTTTGTGTCCCTGTCCTGCAAATTTGTTTAGCGGATTCTACTGCTGAGATTAATTACTGCGATACTGTTATTATTGGTCACGAAAACTTGGGCTTGGATTTTTTTGTATATATGGATGTTGAGAATTTATTTATTATTATTTGATGCAGGTGCACGAGAGTTTACGTCGACAAGATGAGTACGGCTGTACCAAATGGCTCTGGCGATTCGGCCAAGCCGAAGGCGAAGACGATCGAGGGTATTTATCAGAAGAAATCGCAGCTGGAGCACATTCTGCTGCGACCCGATTCGTACATCGGTTCGGTCGAGCCGGTAACGGAGCTCATGTGGATCTTCGACAAGGAGAAGGAGATGATGATTCAGAAGGAGATCAAATATGTTCCTGGATTGTACAAGATATTCGACGAGATATTGGTTAACGCGGCTGACAACAAGCAGCGCGATCCTAAGATGGACATGATCAAAATAGACATAGACGCGTAAGTGATCCGAGCTGCGGTAATTTGAGGGCTAGTATAATAAATATTCATGAAATATTTATTTGTCGCAGAGAGAACAACACAATATCCGTGTGGAACAACGGAAAGGGTATTCCAGTAGCGATTCACAAGGAGGAAAACATGTTCGTGCCGACAATGATATTCGGTCATCTGCTGACGTCGTCGAACTACGACGACGAGGAGGAAAAAGTCACCGGAGGTAGAAACGGCTACGGCGCCAAACTCTGCAACATTTTCAGTCATCGATTCACCGTCGAGACCGCCTCCAAAGAATACAAGAAGAGTTTGAAGCAGGTGCGAATTTAGCCTCGGAATTGCCTATCGAAATTTTATCAGATGTTTTTTTTTTATTTATCCAATATTATTTTATTTGTTCTTTATATTTTTCGATTTTTTTTTTTACAGACTTGGGGCAATAACATGGGCAAAGCGAGCGAACCGCGAGTCAAGGAATTCTTCGGCGAAGACTTCACAAAAGTCACCTTCTCGCCGGATCTTCCGAAATTCAAGATGGAGTCTCTCGACGCCGATATCGTTGCGCTCATGTCACGGCGCGCCTACGACGTGGCGGCTTCCTCGAGAGGCGTTAAAGTATTTCTCAACGGGACGAAGGTGCCGGTGAAAAATTTTAAAGACTACGTCGACCTTTACGTGAAGGGAAAGGAGGACGATGTTGGGAATCCGCTGAAAGTCGCTTACGAGGCCTGCGGACAACGTTGGGAAGTCGCGGTGACGCTCTCGGACAAAGGATTTCAGCAAATGTCCTTCGTGAATAGTATCGCCACGACAAAGGTATAAATTCGACGATCAGCTGGCGAAAACATTTGTGGACGACGATTCTATCGATGCTATTTTTTTTATGATCGCAGGGCGGAAGACACGTCGACCATGTCACGGACGCGATAGTGAAAAACCTCATCGAAACCCTCAAGAAAAAGAACAAGGGAGGAGTCGCCATAAAACCATTCCAGGTCAAGAATCACCTGTGGGTCTTTGTCAATTGTCTGATCAACAATCCCACCTTCGATTCGCAGACTAAGGAAAACATGACTCTTCAGGCGAAGAGCTTTGGCTCCAAATGCACCGTCTCCGAAAAATTCATACAAACTGTGAGCTTTTTTTTTTTCTTTCAACTTTTTGAAAATTGTATTACTAATAATTGCCTGAAAACAGTCGTTGATAATTCGCAATTTGTCAAACAGGTGACGAAAATCGGTATTGTGGAGGCAGTTTTGTCGTGGGCGAAGTTCAAAGCCGACAGTCAGCTGCAAAAATTGGGACCAAAGTCGAAGCAGCGAAAGCTTCAGGGAATAGCGAAGCTCGAAGATGCCAACGACGCCGGCACTGCCAAATCTCTGGAATGCACTCTTATACTCACTGAGGGAGACTCGGCGAAAACTATGGCCGTGTCAGGAATCGCGTCGATCGGTCGCGACAAATACGGAATATTCCCGCTGAAGGGTCAGTGCAAAAAAAAAATCGCATATCAGACAAAAATATTTCCATTACAAATTAAAAGCAAATCAGCAAAAAAATTGCATATCAGACAAAAATATTTCCATTACAAATTAAAAGCAAATCAGCGTTAAAAAAAATCGCATATTCAGAACCAAAAATATTTCCATCGCAAATTAAAAGCAATTTTTATTAAATTTAGGTAAGATTCTCAATGTAAGAGAGGCAACACACAAGCAAATTCTCGAGAACGCTGAGATCAACAATTTGATCAAGATTCTCGGGCTTCAGTATAAAAAGAAGTACGAAACGAGGGAGGATCTGAAGACTCTTCGATACGGAAAGATGATGATCATGACAGATCAGGATCAGGTGCTTTTAATTAATTCCTAATTCGTCGACTCACATTTTAAGAATTGACGATATTCATGGCTATGATTTTTTTTTCATTCCAGGACGGTTCTCACATAAAAGGTCTGCTGATAAACTTCATCCACCACAATTGGCCGTCGCTGCTGAAGCTAAACTTCATCGAAGAGTTCATAACGCCTATCGTGAAGGCGACAAAGGGAAGCAACGTTCTCTCATTTTTCTCGCTGCCCGAGTTCGAAGCCTGGAAGAAAGAAACAGAAAATTTCCACACGTACAAGATCAAATACTACAAAGGTTTTTATTTTTCCGTGATAATGTATTTATGTCCATCATAAATGGAATCGTCTACTAAATATAAAAACAAAAAAATCCACAGGTTTGGGTACGTCCACCGCCAAAGAGGCGAAGGAGTACTTCGAGAACATGGCGAGGCACAGAATACGCTTCACTTACGACGGCGAGGCCGACGACAACAACATCATAATGGCGTTCAGCAAAAAGTGCGTCGAACAGCGAAAAGACTGGCTGACGAATCACATGGACGAGACGAAACGGCGAAAGGAGATCGGTCTCGGCGAAAAGTATCTCTATCAGAAGGACACAAAAGCGGTGTCCTACTCAGACTTCATAAATGTCGAGCTCGTCCTGTTCAGTAACTACGACAATGTCAGATCCATACCGAACATGATAGATGGCTTCAAGCCCGGCCAAAGAAAAGTCCTGTACACGTGTATGAAGCGCGCCGACAAACGCGAAGTAAAAGTCGCCCAATTGGCCGGCGCCGTAGCCGAGCACTCCGCCTATCATCACGGCGAGATGTCCCTAATGGCGACGATCATCAACTTGGCGCAAAATTTCGTCGGCAGCAATAACATCAATCTCCTCCAACCGATCGGTCAGTTCGGCACCAGACTCTCCGGCGGAAAAGATTCCGCGAGTCCTCGTTACATTTTCACAATGCTGAGTCCCCTCGCGCGTCACATTTTCCACAAGCACGACGACGCGCTCTTGAAATACGAATACGACGACAATCAGAAGATCGAACCGGTTTACTATATGCCGATAATACCGATGGTGCTGGTGAACGGCGCGGACGGCATCGGCACCGGCTGGATGACCAAGATACCGAATTACAATCCGCGCGAGATCATCGAGAATCTTTATCGTATGATCGAGGGCGAGGAGCCGAAACCAATGGTGCCTTTTTACAAAAACTTCAAAGGAACGATCGATAGCTGCGGCGACTATCGGTACATCTATCACGGCGAGATATCCGTCATTGGGCCGGATAAGGTCGAGATAACCGAGCTGCCGATCGGCACGTGGACTCAGACCTACAAGGAGACGGTCCTCGAGCCGATGCTTCATGGAAACGACAAAACACCGTCAATAATCACGGATTACAAGGAATATAATACAGACACGCAGGTGCATTTCGTTGTGACTTTGCCGCGCGACAAACTCTACGAACTCGAGAAGGACGGTCTTCACAAGGCGTTCAAACTGCAGACGACGGCATCTATAACATCGATGGTTAGTTGCAACTGCAATTTATTCTGCAAAAATAAAAATGATTCAGTGCTGCTACTAATTGACTATTTTTTTTTTTTTACAGTGCGCCTTCGACGACAATCTTTGCCTCAAACGATACGACAACGTGCTGCAGATATTGCGAGTCTTCTTCCAAGTCCGAATGGACGGTTATCAGAAGCGAAAGGATTACTTGGAGGGAATTCTGCAAGCCGAAGCGGCGAAGATCACGAATCAAGCGAGATTCATTTGCGAGAAGTGCGACGGCGATCTTGTAATTGAAAATAAGAAGAAGAAGGATATGATCAAGGAGCTCGTGCGTCGGGACTATCAGTCGGATCCGGTGATAGCGTGGAAATTGAGTCAGAACCGAGAGGAAACACTGGTGAGAATTTTTCGCGATGAATGAATTGCCTCTCATCCGATTTTTCGTAGTAGTTTACTAATTGTCGCGTTTGTTGTACTTTGGCAACGAAAGGAAAGTTTCCAAGTAAGTTACCGGTCGCTTCGTCGGCGTCCGGAATGTAGATTATTTTCTGCTGAAATTATTTATGAATTTTGTGAAGGACGAGAATGAAATTGCTGGTCCGTTGATGGGTTGTAATGCGACGTTATTTTTTTTTCACAGGAGGAAGAGGCCGCCGCCAATGGCGAAGACGCTGCTACTTCTGCGGCGGAAATCGAGAAGGAGAATTTCGACTATCTGCTCGGGATGACGATGTGGAGTTTGACGCACGAACGAAAGGAGGAACTGTTGAAGCAGAAAGGCGACAAGTTGAAGGAGTTGCAGCGGCTCCAGGCGAAGACACCGAAGTCTCTGTGGAAGGACGATCTGGACGCTCTTCTCGTTGAATTGAACAAGGTTGACTTGAAATCAGAGACGCTTAAAAAAATATTCCAAAGATTTGGGTCACTTAAAAAATATTTTCCTTTTCTACTCACATTTTAACACCGAATCGCAGGTCGAAGAGAAGGAGAAGAAGGAGGAAAGCAAGTCGAAGCAGAACGTGAAAAAGCCGTCGGCGAAGATCTACAAAGAGGAACTTCGTCGCGTCGTTCCCACCGTCGATGCGGACCTGAAGAAGAGGATAGAGAAATCGGATATTGTGGTGAAGGAAAAGAAAGAGGGAATCAAGAAGCCGCCGAGGGTGGTGGTAAGTGTCGAAAAATAGGCCCGAATTAAAATTAAATCAAAATTATGCGATGACAAACCTGTGGCGGTATTTTTAATTCGCAGAAGAAGGAAAAACCTGAGAAGGCGGACAAAGAGGTCAAGGACGAGTTCGACGCGATGGTGGAGTCGGGAGCGAAACCTTTGGACGACAGACTCGGAAGTTCGCCGGACAAGAAAACGACGAAGAAAGCCGGAGGCAGCAAACAATCGACGCTTCCGTTTAAACCCGTGAAAAAGAAGAACAAGAGCGACGACGAGTTCAGCGACGAGGAAATTAATTTCGATACTCTGTCGCCTCCTCGGGCTCCTCGAGCTCCGCGAAGAGCTGCGACATGTAAGTGATTTTCTTTTTTTTTTTTTTTTTACAGAGCAACAGTATTCAAAAAATTGTTTCGTAATCACTGACGATCTCTTATCACTTTCAAGCTGCCACCAAGAAGTACACTCTAAGCAGCGACGAAGACGGCAACCTTTCCTCGGGTTCCGAACCAGAATTATTGCCCAATACCGAAGCGTGAGAAAAAAAAATCAATTTTTAAGCCCACCGAATATTTTTCCTCAGACACTTATTTTTAATTTTTTATTTTTTTTTTATTTCAGAAAACCCAAAGCGAATTCTCCGATTCCATTGGACGTGAGTGATTCCGATGAGGATATGCAAATCGACAAGAAGACTCCGCCGTCGAAGCGTAAGTTTCAGATAGAATTAACTGATACTGTAGATTTTTCGTCGATGCTCACTGATAGCGTTTTTTTTTCTCGCGCAGATCGTTCGGAGGAATTGTTCGACTCGTTGATCGGAAGTCCGCCCTCGTCGCGATCCGACAAACCCGCGATCAACTCCTCGAGCGAGGATTCACCGGTGAAGCCTCCTCCCAAGAAAAGCAGAGGCAAGTTTGCCTCCATTTAAACATTTTTTTTGTCTCCCTCTTCTAATTATTCCAGCTGATCTAATTTCGCCATTGATACTTTTAGCTCCAGCGAAAAAGAAAACTGAGAACGGCGCCGGCAGCAGCAAAGGAGTCAAGAGACAATTGAAGAAATCCTCGCAGTCGTCTGGTTCGGATTCCGAGGACATGTTCTCGTCGAAGAAGATCAGCGCGGTGAGTATTGGAAAATCATTTCACTAGTTTATAGGTAAATTCATTCTTGATTCATTCTTGAGTCTAAATTTGTTCTTTTTTTTTGTTCCGACAGCCGAAGAAGAAGGCGAGAAAATCAGGATCGAACGACGACAGCATAGACGATTCGCCGGTTGTGAGAAAAACTGGAGGCCGCTCGCGCAAACCAGTGTCGTACGCGCTGAAGTCGGACGACGAGTCCGATTGAAGAGAGCCGCACGCGCGACACGCAGGCTCGTGGAAGAATTAATTTAAAACACACATTTTTACCAAGCACACGACGAACCCGTATCCGGCGACGCTGTGCAGCCACAAAGAATAATTTCAAAAGTATATTTTTGCAACAAAAGACGAGGAAGAAAACGGCCGGCGCGCCGAGATCCGAACAATCCGCGGGAACTCGTTCTTCCGATACATTTTCCCCTCCACTCAATGTTTTTATATTATTTATAATTGATTTAACGATCACAGAAAACGAAGCCACCTTCGACTGTTTTTTTTTCTTACGTTCCGCCCCTAAAAACTCCGCCGCCGCCGCGCAATTGGTTTGATACCAACGACCACAAACCCCGGCGTACGGAATTCGATTTGTACTCTGCAAGACAGAAAACTCGTTTGTACGATAATTATACGAAGTGTGACGTAATAAGACTAGTACCATTTTAGCGTTTTCAAGATATTGTTAGAGTACTTACCAAGTGTTTCTGATATAAAAATTAAACGAAAAAGAAAGACGAAAAATAATTTTCAGTTGATAAAGAGAATCGAACGATGAGTGAGAAATGAACATTAAGTAGAATTTACCAACGAAAGTGGTTGTATGAAGTGCGAATGTGATATATAAATATAAAAAAATGAAATTCAACATCTGCTACATATCGAATTTCTTTGAATAAAACTGTAAACGTCGATCATCGTAAAGTGTTTCTTCGATTCCAACGACCTGCTTCGGAAAAATCCTCCTGAAAAATAATATGGATTAAGGTAGTTCATATCCGTTGAGATAAAAAATAAAAATAAGGACAGGAGTACCTTAAGGGGTTTTCGCAGGATGGGAAAAAATCTTGTAGTGGGCGTTATTCACTTCGTAGGCATTGAGATTCGTACCATTAGACACTGTTCAGACTTGTAATGTATTCTCCTCTGACCACACTCTGCCAATCGCGTTGGTACTGAGACATGAACGTAATTGCCTTGCAATTCGGTACCAACAAACTTACAACATTTTTCATTTCGTGTGCTTCGTTATTTCATTTTTTCCTTATCATTCTCTCAATCGCGCTTTACTCATTTTAACAACTCGGATTCTTTTCTTCTTCTTTGTTTTTTTTCTTTTTTTTTACTCGCTCTCGCTCGCTCTCAACTCATCGCCTATTACTCCCAAAAGCTGCGATCGTGTCGACAGACGCGACTACTATAATACAAAGCAAGGGCACTTGATAAAATAA
Organism: Itoplectis maculator; assembly: GCA_964034905.1. NCBI lineage: Eukaryota > Metazoa > Arthropoda > Insecta > Hymenoptera > Ichneumonidae > Itoplectis > Itoplectis maculator. The sequence continues at coordinate 10,079,627 of OZ035859.1, forward strand.
CTTAGTCTTCTATTTTCATAATTATCTCTATATAACGTACATATATAAAACAAATTGAGTAAAGAAACTAGTAATGATCAGGTCCGTACAATATTATGATGCTTAGTGTTTAAAAATGTTCTCGATCATCCGATTATACGAATCGATTGTGGATTTCTTTTTTTTTTTCACTCGTCTTCTTTTTTTTTTTTTAGCACGAAAAATGACTATGTATAATAATTGTGGCGCGGGGGGCCACGATCGAAGAGGGGAGGATGACGATACTGATCGGGGTAATAGCGGAGGGTCTGTCCGTGGGGAGGAGGAGGAGGAACACGAGGAGAGGGGGAGGGGGGAGGGACATACGCGGAGGGGAATCCCCGAAGAATTGCTTTTTCGATTCTATTACGTACAATACAGAGGACAAAACTGTGTGTTTTTTTTTTTCTGACGGGAGAGCAGTACGACTCGTGTTGTAACTTTGGGAGTAACTCGGGGTACATTATTTTCGCTCAGAAAATCGCTCGACGCGTTTTTTTTTTTCGTAGCTCACGCAGCAGCCCAGCAAAAAATTCCTCCCACTTGGCTCCTTTCTCTTTCTCTCGCTTTTCGACTTCCATTCCCTTCCCTCTCGTTCTCTCTATCTCTCTCTCTCGCTCACTCTCATTCACTCTGAATAGGAACAGCCAACCAAATCTCCTTGCGTGTGTATGTGTTAATCGTTATTATTCATGATATAAGTAATAATATTAATTATTTGAATAAAGTAACATGATGTGCGGTCCAAATATTCATGGAATACCTGTCCTGCACGGCGGTCATGCGAGGATAGAGCCACTCAGTTATTCTCCTCCCCCTCCACGGTCAAATGCTTGTCCCTCGAATTATTATTTTACTCCTCTTTTCCTCGTTCATCATCTTCTTCTTCTCTTTACACCATATATATATATATATTATATCGGATTTTATTAGTATAATATATATATAGTATAAATATGTACACGCATGCTAGTTAATAACAATCGTTTCGACGTACTCTCTCTCTCGCTCGCTCATCCCATTCACACTTCGCACGAAGAGTCAGAAGAAGACGCACGCAATTAAACACACGCATCACACACACATACACACACACACACACAGGAACGAGTTCGTGATTAATGTTTCTTATTTCTTTTCGTCGTATTTTTCGTGTCATTTTTTTTCGTTACTTTTAATCGTTTAAAAGCAGCAAAGTCTTTTTTGAGTAAAATCGTCGTCTTTGCTCGGCGCTTGTCTCGCAAATTTTTTTTTTTTTTTAATCATGCACTCACACAGCCTCGCGCAATCACTACAGACAGTCCTTCGTTGCTCTCATCCTCATAAAACAGAGTGAAATCGAATGTCCTCTGCGTTTCGTGTGTGTGTGTTTTTTTAATGTGTGTGTGTTTTGTGTAATGGCGCAGTCATATTGTTCACCTTCCTGTGCGACCTTAATGTTCGCAAAATGTGGCTTCGAGGAGAGCCCCTCCCTCGCGCTACGTCGATTCGCCCCTCGCGACAATAAACGTTCTTCTCCACTATTTTTTTTTTTCTCGGCGTCGTTTCTTCTTTTTTCTTTTCTCCGATTCACAACGACTTATCACATGTTTGTCCCTATCGACGCCCGGAACTTTTTCGTCGGCTCCTCACTCATTTTTCCGCGCGCGGCATCACTTTTGCATTATCGTTTTGTTTAAACACTATGTCTCTCGGTTTTGCTCACTGATAACGAGGAACGATAATACAATTGAATATTTATGAACACGATTTTTACGTTACGCTTTGTTATTTATTTTTTTTTTTTTGTAATTATTTTTTTTCTTGCTTTTTTTCATTGTTGTCATGCTGATTATGGAGTAGCGCGTGTTATGCGGAGAGAGGATCTCTCGTGTGTGTTATCGTGGATTTTGTGGGCTTGGTTGTAGAAAGACGCAAGCTTCCTCTGGACTGCTTTTTTTTTTTAAACGCACAAACTGGTCGCGCGTCGTTCTCGTTCTCGCACTCTCTCTCACTCACTTTCTCTCTCTCTCTCTCTCTCTCACTCGTTTTCGATTCTTCTCGGAGCGATCTTCTACATGTTTTGGGGGAGGGCCGGTTGTATGTTTCGTAGCTTGCAGCGGTGTTTTTTTTTTCGGTGACTTGTGGCGGCGGTGGTTTCGTGATATCCAGATTGTATTTTTTTTTTTGCTTTTTTTCGTTTCGTGTTTCCTCTTTTCTTTTTTGTTTAGTATGTACAGTTGACTATAGCAATTGTTTACTCGGTTGTCTCGCGTTCTTTTTTTTTGTCTCTCTCTCGTTCTCTCGTTCGCTCGCTCGGTCACTCGGCGTTCGCACTCTCGATTCACGCGCTCTTCGTCGTTCATTCATTTTAAGATGAGATGGTGCGCAGTTCAGTGTTCAAGATTTGGCATGTATGTAATAAATTGATGATCTCGCCTGTCGTCCCATTCCACTACGAACTGCTCGAGGCGTTCATACCGCTGAACATCCCGGTCGTGAATGAGGTCTGTTGCTGCTGCTGCTGAGCCTGCTGTATCTGCTGGTGCTGCTGAGCCTGCTGTTGCTGCTGACTGTTCGCCTGACGGCCGTGCTTTGGCACTGGGGGCTGGAGGTACTCGTGTCGCGCTAACGTCAACACGTCGATCCTCTCCTCTTTCCTGTACGCCAGGCAACTTCGAATAAAACTCTGAAAAACAATCAATTAAAACATGAGCAATGTGAATCATGATGGCCGTTGTTTTCCCGGATAAAAATTCCCTGACTTTTCCCTGATTCTCTGACCAATTTTTAATTTCCCTGACTTTTCCCGGTTTTCCCGGTTTTCCCTGACCGCGGCCAACATGTGAATGCTGGAAAAATTATGGGGCAAAAAAATGCTGTGTTTATTATTTTACTTATCTCACCTTGGCTTCGTTGCTAACCGTCGGTTTATTCGCAAATTGAACCTCCGTTGCTTTTAGGATTATGTTCTCCTCTAGGATTGTTGCTTGCGACTGGTTGTGTCCGAACGGCTGTGTAAAAAAAATTAATACAGAATAAAATGATATTCGTGGATGAAATTTTGGAAACAATGTCGAAAATTTGTATTTACCTTTCTGCCGTAGAGGCACTGATAAAATATAACTCCGACGCTCCAAACGTCGACCTTCGACGAGATTTTCGGAGGGTTTTTACCGACTACAAAACATTCGGGCGGCAAGTACCTGGCGAATGAGAAAAAATCCAGTTTAAAATCGTCATCAACGATTATTTAATTTTTGTTGGGAGAATTAGTAATGAGAGGAAAGCTTACCAGTAAGTACCAGCCCCTTGAGAGGTAAGATCCATCCCGTGATCGGGATTGTAATTCTCCTCGTCCATTACTTTACTCAGACCGAAATCCGTGATTTTAATTTCACCGCAGACGTTACCTTCCGTCAGTAAAATGTTGCCTGAAAGGGACACATTTTTTTTTAGTCGAAACGTCGCTTTTTTACTGGTGTTAAAAAATCATTCATGCTTCTGGCTATTTACCTGGTTTCAGATCGTAGTGTATGACTGGGGGTTTTATCTCATTGAGGTACTTCAACGCGGAGACTACTTGCATCACGATCGATCTCGCTTCTCTCTCGGGTATTGTTTTATGCTGCGAAAAAAAAATCGAGGTAATACAGAACGTGTCGGAAAAACGACGGAGAAGCTTCGGTAAAGTCGGTGAATAATTCAGTACCTGTTTCAAGTAGAAGTCTAGGTCGTGACCATCACAGTATTCCAGAACAGTACAAAATGAGTTGGCGTCGATCTCGAACACGTCGTACAACTTGACGACCCGAGGATGATCGAGCGCCTTGTGTATGTTGTATTCCCGCAACGCGTGCCTGCGAAAAAAAAAAAAGAAAAAAAAATACACCAATTAATAAACTGCAGTCAGATCGATTATGAATCAACGGTAGCGATTACTAACTTTATGTAATTGGCTTTTTTGTCTTCTTTCCAGTCTTTATTCAGTTGATGCACTTTGCACGCCACGTACCGCTGTTCCTTTAGGTCGAATGCCTGCGAAAATTCGAGACAATTAATTTCTCATGTCCAACGTTATTAATTCTGCGAAGATGTCTGAATGGACATTTGCAATAGCTCACCTTGTGCACCTCGCTAAAACCCCCTTTTCCCAGCAACATCAGCAGAAGGTAACGTTCGTTGAGTACCGGGTGAGAGTTAAATCTTGATTGGTCCTCGTTGTGTATGCGCTTCAACTCTCTGATGTGTAGATTTCGCTCTCTCTCGAGCTTCTCCATTTCCAGTTGAAGATCCGCGTCCTCCTTCTTCAACGCGCTCTGTCTCAGCTGCGGAAAACGACACACACATTGTGAAATCATCGTTACAAAAAAAATTGTACCGTAAAATATATCTCATGAGTTTTTGGGGATTTGCCCACTGACATCGATAGTGAGAAAGAGGCGGAAAATAAATAGGGGTGATAAAGTCGGTTACGTACCTTGAGTATTTCGTCGGCTTCGTAATACTCTTGCCAGGTGTAAGATCCAGGTACCGCGTCTGGCTTCAAAAACGTCGCTTCCGTGCCATTGTGCAACGACGGTTGAGGTTGACTCCGTTTCCGTCCCGTTTCGCTGTTCGACGGCCTCTTCTTCAGCAGCAACTTCTTTTGCCGGTCGATTTCCTCCCGCTCGGTCGTTATCTCCTCCTGTCGTCGCGCGAGCTCTTGAAACGCGTAGCCGTCCGTCCAATTCTCTTGAAACGTCGCGCCGACCCTCTGCGTCACAAACTGACCCAGCCTCAGTCGATTCTGCATACACTTTTGCCTAGCCTCCTTCTTCTCTATGTTTGATTTTTCTTTTAATAACTTCTTTACAACGTCTATACACTTATTTATATGGGATTTGTGCTGATCAATCAACTTCTGCTGATTGGCCATTTGATGCCTAAGTTCTTCGGTCGTCTGGAAAAAAATTGACACAAGAAAAATAACGAGCGTTAGTTCGGCGGTGTTATCGGTCGACGGGGCGAGAGGGGGTTTTTGGGGGGGAAAGAGAGAGATAGAGAGACAGAGTTGTTGCATTTGGCGACGGTGGGAATCGACACTCGGAATAATAACAAAGGGAATGTAACTACGAGCAAATTGTCAACAAGAGACTGAAAAGAGCGAGAGAGATATTCGTGCCACTGTGTTTTTTTTTTCTTCTTTTTTTTTTCTCTTAATGATTGTACGTTTTTTTGTTGTTGTTGTTTGCTTGTTTTGTTGTTTTCTTTCGTTGTGTTTTGTACTTACTCTATTTAGTTCGTCAATTTTATTATTACGTAGTTCCAAATCTGACGAGGCTTGAGTTTCGAATTCTTGTATCCTCTGGCAAGTGAGTTCCGTCTGAAAGCGCGATTAACGTAACGTAGTAAAGTATACGTTGCATTCTCGCCGCCGGCTGTAACGTCTCATACATTTGTTAGGCGAGTTTTTTTTTTTCGTGAAAAAAAACATCGGATACCTTGCCGCTGACCCGGCATAACACGAATTCTGTTCTTTCTTTTTTTTTTTCTTTCTTTCTTTCTTTCTTTCTGCTTTTTTGTTCTGTTCTTCTCAACATAATGCTTTTTTGCTTTCTAAACTGCACTTCATAGATCTCTATCGTCATTTTAATTACATAAAAAAAAAAAAAAAAAACGACACGTGTACTCTGTTGCTATTGGGCCACGAACGATTTTTTTTTCAGTATAATCGTGAAACAAACTAATCGGGAGTTGTTGTAACATTAAGTCCGAGTGTGTGTCCAACCGAGTGGCTGAGAGTGTGACAACTATGGGGATTGTTTGCGGGATATCGAAACGATACACAGGCGGCAAGGAGAACACCGAAAATGTATGCATGATTCATATGGTGTGAAACGCGAGCTTTTTCTCTCTTCAGTTTTTAATTTTTTATTCTTTCTCTTCTCTATTACTTTTTTTTTTCCTTTTTTGATCTTTGGCAACTAGCCGTCCGAGTGACGATCCAGCCTCGCGTGTGTTCGTTCGCGATGTGACAATCGACAAAAAAAAATAATAATACAAAGGCAGTCAAATGAAAACCCGTGAAAATAGAGAATTTCAGTGAAAGAGGAAACGAAAGTTTCGAGACAAAAAAAAAAATTTGAACGAATCGAGTCGGTGCGAATTCCAAGGCGTGCCAGGACAAGGTAGCCTGCATTTGCGCGATAACAAATGGATGCAGTGCTACAGCAGCAGTCTTGGCTTATGATAAATCTGATGGCGACAAACATTTGACAAGAAACAGCCTCGGCAATCAAACGATCGCGATTCGGCATCGTCGACCGAACGATCGTGTTTGTTCGTTTTATATTTTACTTTGTTCGTTTTTTTTGACGAAAAAACGTCGGCACCAATCCACCGATCGCAGTTTGAGGAACATAAGAACAAAAATCGAAACGCGAGCGTCATCAGGCTTCTTCTCATCAAATGCCTGCAAATATGACCGAACGGTGCTTACATTTGGGGTGTTAGTCTTCGCTTGCCTGACCTGGCTTGTCCTAGGGAGGTTCGTAGGCCTTACCTGCACCTGCTTGCTGACCATTGAGCCTGCAGGTTGCGCGGTCGCCGGGGGCGGCGGCGGCGGTGGTTGAGGGAGCGTGCGAGGTGGTTGCATCAGCGACGTGAATTCCGAAACCGACGAATTGGGCGTCGCCATTGGCGGGGCGATCAGCGGTTGAGTCGACGGTGGATACTGTTGCGAAACAAGCGAAACAAAATGAGCACGAGAAAAATATTCGTAAAAAAATTTAAAAAAACGATCCGAGTATTTCTGGACTCTGAATTTCATTTTGTAATCTCGGCTAACCGAACGCATTATGTCGAAGTTTGCATCGTTGCAATACAACAATTTTTCTTTGCATTTGGGCGAAATCGGTAAAGCGGTTTGGATTTTATAGACATTTGAATTAAAAAAAAATCATTTTTTCTCAATCTCGTAGAATTTCAACAATATGACTGAAAGTTTTTGTAGACGAAAAGGAACATACATTACTGCTGGGTACCAAATTTGACGATGATCGGTCAGGTGGTTCCGATTTTACGTAATTTTGAAATATTTCGATTATTCACTTTTCCGCTTTAACTTCAGAAAAAGGCTGCAAAGTAGAACCTTGCAAAGTGCTTCTTCAGTATTTCACGATTTTAATGCAGCTACCTCTATGAGGAAGCCAAAATTGATCAACATACCTCCTCATAGAGGTAGCTGCATTAAAATCGTGAAATACTGAGGAAGCACTTTGCAAGGTTCTACTTTGCAGCCTTTTTCTGAAGTTAGAAGGTAAAAGTGAATAATTGAAATATTTTACTATTCCATCGATTCTAAAATGATTCTAGCGATTCTAAAAAGTTATTGCAATGATCAGTCGTTATAATAACTTTTTGGTTTCAAACGGTGCAAACTTCAACAGAATCGAAACGGTTCAGAAATTGTCGGCGCAGATGATACGAAAAATTATGCTTCCGTCTAGTATTTCCGGATACTCACCATCGGATATCCCGTTTGCGGCGATGGACTCTTCGCTCCGCCATGTCTTATGGGACTGCTGCCCACGTGGTGTTTTGGAAAGTACTCGTTGATTTTTTTGTTATCGAGAGCGGCGACGGAACGAGCTCCCTTGCTACCTACAGCTCCGCCCGGGCCGCTTCCGCCACCGTCGTCCACCTTGCGTTTTCTCTTTCTCTCCAACGGCGTCCGAGGTACCTTCTCGGGGGTGTTCGGATCCACCTCCTTGTCGCTGTGCGACGAGCCTAAAAAATGTAATATCATATTTTAGCAACAAATCTTTCCACATTTCGAAACTTCGCGATTTTGTTTGGTTTTGTACAGTTAATATGGCGTGATTAATCAGAAGGATCTCTGGAGAATTATTGCTTCTATGTTTTATCTCACTTTTTTATCTCACTTATTTTGAAGAATAGTCTTCGGATAATATTACGACGGATAATAAACACTATGTAAAATACTATCCAAGATCACTTTTCTATCGAGACGATTCGAGTAGAAAACCGTCTCGCAACTGAAAACTGTCGGCTGTGAGTAATCTTGAAACACAATCGAACGAACAAGCTTCTTCTTTCCTTGCGATCCAAGATCACCTCGGTGCGCACGGACCAACCGCCGTCAAAAGTGCACAGCCACGATATATACACACGATATTGTTTTCAAAATCTCCAAAGCCTCCGTACTCACCGGTGCTCATGTTCGAGTCTTGACTATGAACCGACTGACCAGAGTTTACAGTGGATTGGGGTGCCATCTGAATTTGTGATCCAGCAGACATCTGCAAACATACCAAAAGCACAACATCGGTCAATCACCATCTCACCATCAAATTGCAACACAAAAAAATATAATCCAAAAAAGCACTGTCGCAAAAGTACCGAATCACCAGAAATTCAGGATTCCTCTCTGACACTGCGCGTCGATGGTTGCGCTCGCTACATGATCCGCGTTCGACATGAACAAATCGCACCGCTGGGGAATTCACCTTCGCGACCCGGAGACTCTTACAGTAAAACCGTCAACCAAATCAATCCCCAAAAAAAATCGAGCGGAGAAAAACGAGAGAAACAGCTCAACGAGCAAAGACAGGAAATTTTTGAGAGGTTACAGTCGCCGCGATTCCGCCTCGGGTGGCCACTGGTGTCCGCGGAAAAAAAAACGCCTCGGGCCCCGAGGAAGGTCCTGGTCCTCCGGCGGGCGGCCACCTCCGGTCGACCCGGCGGCGGGGGGGAGGGGAGGAGGAGGGTAGTCGTCGTTCAAAGGTTGCAGCGAAACGCGGGGCCCCCGGCCGCGGCGAATTCCCTCACGAGAGCGCCGGGATAAAACGTAAACGGCGAGAAAGATGGTGTCGAATTGTTGGAGGAGGACGGAGCGAGAGCAGCGGCTGCGGCGGCGACGGCGGCGGCGGCGGTGCGTGTTGCCTCGGTAAAAAGCGCGACGCCAGTCGGCGGGACGAGGACGACGTACTGCGGCGCGCGGCTGACGCGACGAAGACGGAGCAGCGCGACGACGACGACGACGACGACGACGACGACGGAGAAGGCACCTTCCAGGACGAGCTATGGTGGAGCCCCATAGTCGTGTTTGCTACTGTAAGGACCGAGCGACGGTGTGTCAACCATCGGAAGCGAAATTTATTCACGAGGCGCACTGTTTTTCGGCACCGCGCGGATGACGACGACGTAGACGTAGACGTAGAGACGTAGACGTAGACGTAGACGCCGCGGCGTTAAGCGGATTAATAATCGGTCGTTTGTATGTGTTTAGAGGGAGAGCCTAGAGAGAATCACGACAAAATGGAGGACCCTAGGCTTGCGGGGGACGAAACGGAAGGAAGGGCAAGAGGGAATCAAGGGGCAGGGAGCGAGAGAAAAGGGAGACGGCGGGAGAGCGAGAGAGAGAGAGAGGGAGCGAGGCGGATGGACGGAGAAAGCAGAGCGAGGGAGAGGGGAGGGGGGAGAGAGCGAGCGAGTGAGTGAGAGAGAGAGAGAGAGCGCGAAGTGACGGACGGACGTACGGACCGAACGTGCGCCCGTTTTACGGTGGGGGGTAGGTATAAGACCATCGGCGGCTCGCAGCCCGACGAGTGGTTGAATCGGGAACCACGGACGCGCACCGCGAGGGGGCAGTTTTACACACTCCGTCGCGGCGGCCGACCTCCGCCGCCGCTGCCTGCCGCCGCGCAGCTCGCCGCACGCCGGACGGACACGATGACGCCTCGTTTACTCGATCAAATTCTTCGCCCGCTGCCACCGAACGTTTGCACAATTCCACTACCGTAACGGCCGCGATTACGGATATGGAAACCCCAGCGGACATTTTTGTCTGGTAACTTTAAAGTGACCGATTGCTCTGATTTTCGTGGATGGTTTATTTGGACGATTTCGCGAAAATGATGCAAATAAGGGGGGGCACGGTCATATGACCGGTGTCATTTTTCGGTTACTTTATCGCGATTACGGATATGGAAACCCAGCGGACATTTTTGTCTGGTAACTTTAAAGTGACCGAATATTTGCTCTGATTTTCATGGGTTTATTTGGACGATTTCGCGAAAATGATGCAAATAGGGGGGGACGGTCATATGACCGGTGTCATTTTTCGGTTACTTTACTTTACCGCGATATGGAAACCAGCGGACATTTTTGTCTGGTAACTTTAAGGTGACCGAATATTTGCTCTGATTTTCATGGGTTTATTTGGACGATTTCGCGAAAATAATGCAAATAAGGAGGCACGGTCATATGACCGGATTTTTTGGTTACTTTACCGTCGGTGATAAAGTTTTGATAACACTGTCGAGGAAATTCTGCGGGTGGCGTTAATTTCACTTTTCGCCCGGTAAAGTGACCGCGGAAATGTGACCCCGCGCGACGGGTCGTTGGACGGAGTGCGAAATTACCGGTATTATGACATCTGTCTTTCGTCTTTCGCCTCTCTCTCTGTCTTTCTCTTCCTGTGAGTCTCGATCGAACGGATATTCGCTGATTAATTACCGCCAACTCGGCGCAATCGGAATTCCACAGCAAAACCACCATATTTTTTCTCCCCCCCCCCCCCTTCCCCCTCCACTCTCCGACGTGTGCAGCCGTTTCGAGTGCAAACGCGACGAATGTTTTTATCTCGCGGCAGGTGTTAAATATTCTTATATGGCGCGAGGACAATAAAGCCTCGAGTCTGAACCTCTGACTCAAAATTCGGTGAAGGAGGGGAGCAGCTCGTCGACGAAAGGATAACGAAAATACGAGAGATTTGAAAATAAATGAAAGATCAATCTACCTTCCACATCTTCGGGGCCTTGCCGGGAGAGCGAGAGAGACGGACAGAGAGAGAGAGAGCGAGACACACAGCCGTTTCGTCGCGTCGGCTTAGATGCGCAAAGCGCGCGCGCGCAGAGCGGCGGCGGCGGCGGCTTCGCGGAGAGACCGCGAAACAAATAACGGAATAAGAGAGCCGTGCGCGCGCGTTTTCTCGCTCCTGTCGGTGATTGGGCCCTGTCTCTCGCTCCCATTCTCTCTCAGCGCGGAGTCGGCACGCGCATAATAACCAATTCTCCCTCTCTCTCTCTCTCTCTCTCTCTCTCTGTCCCCACTCTTTCCCTCTCGCTCGCTCTCGTGATTAACGGTAGCCGATAACACGTCCGGGGGAATACGTCACGGCGACTACTCGTGACGTATTGCGATAAATCCCAGCCCATTATATTTTCCCCGAGAGCGCGCGATTATTATCATTATTATCGTGACAACGAGGCGGCGGCGACGAACGAACGGGCAGCACGTCAGCCACGTTTCACGGGGAGAGAGAGAGAGAGAGAGAGAGAGAGAGAGAGAGAGAGAGAGAGAGAGAGAGAGAGAGAGAGAGAGAGAGAGAGGGAGAGAGGGAGAGAGACTCGAGGCGCGCGACGAGGCTCGAGAGCTCGAATTAAGTGGCCAGAGTAGTAAGTAGGTACTCGTAGACGGTGAGCTCGGGCGTTGGACGGTCACGCATTCACGAAAAGCCTCGAGATATATCCACAGGCGGTGCCGCCGATTCGCCGTAAACGCGTGCCAATGGCAGGCCGAACGCGCCTTTAGGTTTTGTGTACGCGTGAGGCAGAGGAGGGGAGGGGAAGGGGGCAAGAGAGAGAGAGAGAGACGTTTATTTCGTACTCTGGAGAGAAGACAGAAGACAGAGAAGACAGAGAAAGAGCGAGCGTGTGTATACACGTTTCCCGATGGCTCTGCGACTGGCGGCGAGAGCGAATCGGGAAGGTCCGGTGTGTCGAGACGGAAACGCACGGGGGAAACAATTCTCCGCAAGGGCCTCGCGCCGCTGCTTCTCGGGAGCGCTGAGGGGGGAGGGGGAGGGGGGAGCAAAGTCGCGCGGCGAGAACTACGCTGGATGCAGAAACGGGAGACGAGAGAGTGAGAGAGAAGTGCGCGGGGAGAGGGAGAGAGAGAGAGGCATATATGAGAGACACATTCCTTGGCGGTGAACGGGTCGGCCGAGTGAGAGAGACCCGGTAAAATCAATGTGGCAAAGTGTGGCCTGTGGCCCACCGTCGTCGCTGCTGCTGCTGCTGCTGCTGCTGCGATGCTCGCAAAGGGTGAGCCCCTGCGATGCACCCTGTGATCCTCGCGGCGCGCGGTTGGCTGTACATGCAACGCGGAATTTCTCCCAGCGCCGCCCCAGCGTAAAATCCGCGCGCGGCGGGATTTTAGCGAGTCTCTCCGGCGATACGAGAATTTCGAGGGAGGTTCGCGTCCGAAGTCTGTCAATTTTTTTTTTTTTTAATAATTAGCTCGACTCACTTGTCACGTGATTTTTCGAAATCTCGAGTGCCTTTCTCAGTCGTCCTCGAAACCCTCGAAACCCGCACCGGAAGTGACACACAAGCGACGTGCCCCGTCTGATAACAGGAGCGGGGAGGGGGGGGGGGAAGGGAGGAGAAAAAAAATTGATAGGAATGCGACGTCGCGGGAGATGAACACGAAAGGTCGAGGGCCCTGCTGGCGTTTTTCGCGGCACGGCACTGCAGCAGAGAGAGAGATGGAGATGTATATATATAAATGTATATACGTGTACCTAGTGGCGTGCCGGGCGCGCGTTGAGTGTGTACGGGGAGGGGGGGGGGGGGAGGCGGCGGCGGGGGCGGCGGTACTCGCGCGTATAACCGCCCGTAGCGAGCGGCGCGGAGCGGTGGGACACACTGCGCTCTTCCGATATGCCGCGCGCGCGCGCGCGAGCGCTCTTCGAGGAACCGAGGCGAGAGCGTGGAGAGCGCGTTTGCTCGGGCACCGGCGGCATACTATATAGTACCTACGAGTGTATATATATATATGTGTGTATACATATACAGCGTGTCGCAAAAGTTATGACATTCCGGCTGGCTTAAAACCTGTTCATACACAGGGTTCAAGCGAACAGGGTTAAGTAACCAAAAAGTTACGACGTGCCAGCTGTCCTGGTAACCCTGTTGGCTTAACCCTGTTCACATACAGGGTTAAGCCAACAGGGTTACCAGGACCAAGAAGTTACGACGTGCCAGCTGCTTAACCCTGTTCATGTACAGGGTTAACTCAACAGGGTTACCTGGACCAAAAAGTTACGAGGTTCCAGCTGCTTAACCCTGTTCATGTACAGGGTTAACTCAACAGGGTTAACCTTTATTGTGCCCACATCCGACGACACTGCGCGCTCCATGCTAATTCGGGGTCAATTTGACCCCAGTGTGCATCGTAAGGGACACACTGTATATATATATATATGCACTATATCCTGTTCATATACAGGGTTAAGCCAACAGGGTTAAGCAGCCAGAACTCCATGACTTTTGAGACACACTGTATATGTATACATATATGACGACACTAACTGCGCGGCTCCACGCTGATTTGGGGTCAAATTGACCCCAGTGTGCATAGTGATGGACACTGTATATGTATACATATATGCACTATATTTTATATTCATATACAGGGGTTAAGCAGCCGGAACGTCATGACTTTTGAGACACACTGTATACGTGTACATATATACACTAAACCCTGTTCATATACAGGATTAAGCCAACAGGGTTAAGCACCCGGAAAATCGGTTACTTTTGGGATACCCTGTATATGTAGATACATACTATACATACTATACATCGCCAACGGCCACTGCCTAAGCCGGGACGAGTGCGATTCCGCGGTGCTCTCGACGACCTCGACGCCGACGTCGTCGTCGTCGTCGTCGTCGTCCGAGGTGAGGGAAGTCGCGGTCGGTGGCTGGCGCGGTGTGTATGCGAGGTAACAGAGCCAACGCGTAACAGCGGCGCCGGTGGTGGCGGCGGTTGCCGCTGCTGCTGCGCGCGAATCACATTGCTTCTCTCTCCTTCTATCTCTCTCTCTCTCTCTCTCTCTCTCTCTCTCTCTCTCTCTCGGTCGGCTCTTCCCGCGCGCGGGGTTCGCGACGGCCACGAGACCGAGCGGCTCGTCAGTCGAGCCCCCGTCCTCCAGCTGTGCGGCTCGCGGCGGCGGCGACGGCGACGGCGCGCTCGGAGCGGCGCCAACCGTCCGCCGCGCGCAACTGCCAATCAAGTCAGAGGTGTGCCTCTCAGTTAGAGCTCCTCTGATTCGCCTTCAAGCCTTCCTTTATATTCGTTTCCCGCTGTTTTGCCGAGAACGTCCGGAAAGGCATCGAACGATGTACCTCGCGATGCCGCCGCCGCGGCGAATCGATTTGCGCTCGTCGCACGGGCGCCTTTTAATTGTGCTGCTGCTGCTGCTGCCGCTGCTACTGCCGCTGCTGCCGAGAAACGCACGCCACGTCCACGTGAGCGATAACGCCTGTGCGTCGCTGAAAACTTCGGACACGTCCCGCCCGCTGATTATTCCCGAAGCGCCGCCGCCGCGAAGCCAGTGTCAAGGAAAATGTCGGACGAGGCCTCGAGATACATGTATATATGTGTGTATGCGTGTGTATTATGCGACGTGGTACTCACGTAAACGAACGGAGAGGAGACGAACGCCGGGGACACTGCCTACGTTTACTACGAAGAGAGAGAGAGACGGACGATCCCGCGAACCGTGTTTATTATTATTATCCCACATCGGAGACGCGCAGCACTTCGGTCGATCGACACACAGATTACGTCGTGTTGTAACAATGGAGACACACGAGAGCGATTTGGAAGTGGTCGCGACGGCGGCCTACGTGAATGATGGCGCGAATCGCTCGGCGACTGCGGGTGTCGGTGGTTTTTTTCCGTCGGTGATCGACGGCGCAACTTTTCGTATGCTACGCGGCTCTTCGCTTCTACCGTTCGTGACGCATCGCATCGCCGCTCTGTGTTCTCTCGTTTCTATCTTTGTCGCTCTTTGTCTCTCCGCTGTATCTGTCTCTGTCGGTCTCTCCTCGCGCTCTCTCTGTCTTCCACGCTCGTTCGCTTCTCGCGTCGCGCGCGACGGATTCGCTGATCGTGTATGGGAAAAATATGCCAACGAAATCGAGGAGACGAGAGACGGAGAGCGGAGAGGCGCTGCTGCTGCTCTCTGACTACGTCATTGTTCGCGCGGTCGAAGCGAAAGAGATGGTTTGCACGAACGTGTCTGTTGCGACGGAGGAATCCGTCGACGCGATGACGCATGCGACGAGATCCGTCGAATCGATCGACGCGATGCACTTGAGATTGTTATTTGGCGTCTTGGGAACGTCGAAGCGATTTTTTTTTGGACGCTGAGAAAAATGGTTTGAAAGTGATAAGTCAGATGCAGGGTTCAGGGTCATCCTGGGTTTTAATTTAGAGGGGAGAAAAAAAGAAAATTTCATTTGTACGAGCTTCCGGTGGTACTTGAATTATTGCGTCACGAGCCTCGACTCGCGTTGCAAAATCCAGCGGCAATAGTCGTTGACGCAACTTCTGCTGAACGTCAGAAAAAAAAAAAAATTCCGCTATTTTAGCTGCGCGATGAGTTGTAGAAAATTTCATTGGAGCCCATTTATACGTTCGAAACGCGACTTTTGCTAAACGTAAAAAAAAAAAAAAAAAAAAAAAACGCAATTTTAGCTGTGCGATGAGTTGTAGAAAATTCCATTAGAGCCCATTTATACGTTCGAAATGCGACTTTTGCTAAACGTAAAAAAAAAAAACCCGCAATTTTAGCTGTACGATGAGTTATAGAAAATTCCATTGGAGCCCATTTATACGTTCGAAACGCGACTTTTGCCAAACGTAAAAAAAAAAAAAAAAAAAAAACCCGCAATTTTAGCTGTGCGATGAGTTATAGAAAATTCCACTAGAGCCCAATTTATACATTCGAAACGCGACTTTTGCTAAAGTTAAAAAAAAAAAAAAAAACGCAATTTTAGCTGTGCGATGAGTTGTAAAAAATTCCATTAGAGCTCCGTTTATACGCTCGCGAAACGCGACGACGACGACGCAACAATCTCCTAAGTGGATCAAACCGCGCGCGAGGCGTCGTATTCCCCGGTCTCCGTAAAAACGCTTTATTTCGCAAATCCGCATTTCCCTCGAGTCGCACGGGTAACAAACTCTCGGCGGAGGAAGCGCGAAAAGCGGGCGAGCGCGACGATAGCAGCACAACCACCAGCAGCAGTAGTAGCAGCAGCAGCAGCACGCCGCTCGCGCGCCGCAGGGGAAAGCTCCGTTGGCGGTCAGACCGCCGGGCTCTCCGTCATTCCTCTCCTCCTAGACCTTGCCAATGCCATTCCTGCTCGTGCGCCGCGCGCGCTCGGGCAACGCTCTTCCTCTCTATCCCCGTCCTCGTCGCACTTGCGCACTTGCGCGCCAACTCTCAACGAGCGAATAGAGAGGCGCGAGCGCACACCGAGTGGTGTGTCTGTGTCGCTTGGTTGTGTTTTGTGCCGCTGCTTTTAACGACGGCAATGGAGTCCTCCTCGTTGCCGACGTCGGTACTATGCGAGCGTGCCCCCGCGGGACACGGAGGCAACGCGATTCTCTCCCCCCCCCCTCCCTCCTCTCGCTCCACTACTAAACAAGCAGCAGCAGCGGCAGCAGCAGCCATCGTCCGCGCGCCGAGTCGGCCGCCGCCGCCGCCGCAACGTCATGCCAATAGGTCGCACACTCATTAGCCCAGTCGCGCGCGCGATCTTCCCCCACCCTGCTACCCCCGATCAGCTGGTCGCTACGGGCCACGCGGCTGGCGTGCCTCCCCTCTCCCCCCCCCCCTCCCACTCCGCCGCCACCATTCGACCGACGCCCGGTCTCGGCACAACAGCGGCGACGGCGGCGAGGAAACCCGCCGCGCCGCTATTGGTCGGTCATTCGAATGCGCGCGCATGCGCGCACCGACTACACGCGGTTTCCCCCTCCACTCGGCTTTCGCACGAGCTGCTTGCCCGGCGCGCTATAGATATACATACAGTACACAACGCGGTGTGTATTACTCGGAAAGCGCTATATACGAGCGTCGTGGATATGTACAGTGAATTCTGACTCAACGAACTCGCGTTTCAGAGCCCTGGTTAAACAATCCGATTAGAACCAATAAAACGGACGAAAATCCAATTGAATCCTATTAGAACCGATTATTTCTCAATCGGAAATTTGTCTATTTGATCGGTTTCTATATGTTTTAATCGGAATTTCTAAGCAGGGAGGGACTACACTGACGGCTATGGAAATTGTATTATAACATCGGAGTGAAGTTACAGAGGGTGTATAATCACAGTTTTCCTTATCATTGATAATCACTGATAATAGAAGCTTTGACCTCTTACTGTGCACACATCCGATGATAGTATTTGTCGCTGATTTGGGGTCAGATTGACCCCCAGCACGGTGAGGGTTGAATGTAGCGGCGTTAGAGAGACTCGACTGTATAATCACAGTTTTCCTTATCATTGATAATCCCTGATAATAGAAGCTTTAACCCTTACTGTGTGCACAACACATCCGAACGACAGTATCTGTCGCTGATTTGGTGAGTGAGGGTTGAATGTAGCGGGCGTTAGAGAGACTCGACTGTAGGGTTGTACCCACTTGTCGTTGCAATCCTGGTCGGGGCCGAGCGGCGACGGCGGTAATGCCGGTGGCAGGGTCGGGCGAGGTTGCTGCTGCTGCTGCTGCTGCTGCTGCTGCTGCTGCTGCTGCTGCTGCTGCTGCTGCTGCTGCTGCTGCTGCTGCTGCTGCTGCTGCTGCTGCGTCGTCGTCGTCGCGTCGTCGTCGTCGAGTCTATATCGTCCACCGGAACGGTGGAAGACCCCCGCTGCTGCACACCTCGACGTCGGCGCGCCGGCTCATTCTCGCGACTGGTGCTCGGTCTCTCTCTCTCTCTGTCTCTCTCTTCTTCTATCCTTCTGTCCTTCTCCCTCGCTCGTTCACTGGTTGAACGCGCGCGCGCTGCAGCAGCTTCGCGAAACCCGAGGGTTCGTAGCCGCCGCCGTTGCCGCCGGACCACAATAGACCTGACGCCCGAGTGGAAAGCGAAGGCCGCTCATTGGTCACGTTTTATCTTGCTCGATGTCGGCCTACGCCAATCGATGACCCTACGACGGAGCTACTACATATATATATATACCGACTTGACGAGGCATGCGACCTGCTGCTGCTGCTATGCCAAGTTTTGCTCGATAGAACTGGGCAGGTTACATTTCAGGTTACATTTGATCAGCTCGACGCGGTTTTCCAGATTTGTTGGGATTTGTTGGGAGGCGAGGATTTTATTTCTCGATTCGCTCCTTTCGCGGACAACTTTCTTCTCCATTGCGGCGCGACGCTCGACCTACCCCCCCCCCCCCCCCTCCCCTTCTGGCTTTGGTTTTTTTTTCTTGCCTTAGACTAGTCGACACGATTTCACGGTAGGAAATCGTGTTTCACGTCGCGCTCGTTGGAATCGCGCGAAGGTGACGACGACGACGACGACGACAACGACGACGACAGCGGCGAGCAACAGAGTCGATATTAGCGACGCTGCTCAGTGGCATTGACCTACTTTTTCTCGCTGCGCTTTATCTGCGGAGGATAACGCGCGCACGGCAGTCGATACATGTCGCATCTGTCGATATTTTTGTTCATTGTGTTCGATTATTTTTGCCGAAAAATTAAAAAAAAAATGCAAAAAAAATCATTGGGCCTATTATGAAACCGCTATTATTATTATTTGCTGGGATCGATTGGACTGATCGATTTTAATCGAGGCCTTTAAATTCTTCAATTCAATTCGCAATTCAATTAAACCCTCCCCCCCCCCCATCTCCTTCCAACTCAGCTAACCTAACAAATGCATAAAAATAAAAAAATCCAAAAAAATCCTTGGACCAATTATGAAGCCACTGTTATTATTATTATTATTTGCTGGGACCATTAGACTGTCTGATTTTAATCGGAGCCTTTAAATTCTTCAATTCTCGCAATTGAACCCTCCCCCCTTTTCTCCACCCAACTCAGCTAACCTAACAAATACATAAAAATGAAAAAATCCAAAAAAATCATTGGACCAATTATGAAGCCACTGTTATTATTATTTGCTGGGACATTAGACTGACTGATTTTAATCGGAGCCTTTAAATTCTTCAATTCTCGCGATTGGACCCTCCCCCCCCCCCTTTTCTCCTCCCAACTGAGCCAACCTAACCCGACCCCATTTTCCCTACTCAGTCCGCGTACGCGCGAGTGAAAACCTAACCACAATCGGCGGCGTAGTCGGCGAAACCTTCGGGCTCGCCCTCAACTTCCGTCGGCGGCGCCGCGATCCGTCGGATCACGGGCGGCGGGGGTCCCCCGCCGGGGTGTCCGAGCTTCACGCTGGTTGGACGAAAATCGCGTTTGTCCGCAATCGCGACAAACACGTCGACGCCTCGACGCTGTTGCTGCTGCTGCTGCTGCCGTCGCTGCTGCTGCCATTTACCTCCGGTCCCGCATCCTCGCCTCGCGCGCAGCTCTCCCCCTTTTCCCCCCTCCCTCCCTTCCCTCCTCACTCTTCCCCCCCTTCCTCCTCCCCTAGCAGCAGCAGCAGCAGCAGCGGCAGCACGTGGGAGTAAATAAAGTCGACAGGTGGAGCTGGGCTCCTTCTTACATTTGTAGTTTATGCAACGGAGCGTTCGGCGGCGCCACTTAGTCGCCTGACACCGCCTTTTCCTTTCCGCGAGGACGACGACGACGACGCTCGACGCTCGACCCGCCCATGGAATCTCCGGTCTCCGGTCGCGAGCCGGAAAATTTTTGAATATTCAACGCCGACTCGATTCTGTCGACGCGATTTTGGACTCTTTGAGACCGTCGGATGGCCAAATAGGCGCGTTCGACGAATTCCGTCACGCGGGACCTGTATTTTATTTCGCGACGAGAACCTGTATTTTATTTCGCCCGCGAGGCGGCGATGATGCATCGTCCGAGAATTCGCGGCTTCGTTTTCGGGGGCTTCGTTCTCGCTTTCTTGACGCATTAATTAATTAATTGTATTTTTGTGATGAATTAATTAATTGTATTTTTTTTTCCGCGCGTGAAATTTTTTTTTTTTTTTTTACACGTTGCAAGCGACGTCGCGTGCAATGCGAGCGTTCAAGACCGACGACTGCCGGTGCGCGTCGCGCCAGTCCGGCTCTCCGGCAATCGATATCCCACAAGACGGGGAACCCACATCGGCGAGTGCAGAGAACCCCTCCGGAGCCCAGAGCCCAGAGCCCAGAGCACTGGCTATATTTTCGCATGACAAAGTTTCGTCGCTTCTTTATTTTTTTTTTTTCGCCTGCTTCTGCTTCGTAGAAAAAGGTTCTCTCTGCTTCTTCTGCTTCGTGGAAAAAAATTCTACTTTTTTCACCTGCTTCTGCTTCGCAGAAAAAAATTCTCCCTTATTTCGCCTTCTTCTGCTTCGTAAAAAAAAAATTCCCCCTCTTTTTTCACCTCCTTCTACTTCCCAGAAAAAAACTCTCCCCTTTTTTCACCTTTTTCTGCTTCGCAGAAAAAATTCTCCCAATTTTCGCCTCCTTCTACTTCGCAGAAAAAAATTCTCCCTTATTTCATCTCCTTCTGCTTCGTAAAAAAAATTCTCCCTCTTCTCACCTCCTTCTGCTTCCCAGAAAAAAATTCTCCCCCTTCTCACCTCCTTCTACTTCGCGGAGACAAATTATTTCTCCCATTTTTCACCTACTTGAAAAAAATGTTACTCCTTCTTGAAAAAAAAAAGATCGCAGCCGCAGGGAAAACGCTTTTTTTTTCTCGCGAACCGAATTAACGAAACCAGAGACCGAATTTGTGGAAAGCTCGGTTGCGAATTTTCGCGTGAAGTGTCTGTGTGTGTGTGTGTGTGTGTTTTGTGTACCTGAGAAGAGAGCTGTCCCTGGGCGCTAGGAGTGGCCGTGCTGGACGATGAGTTGCGCTGATCGCGCGAGGGTGCATTGTCGCGACGCGTCCAGTCTATTCCCAGGGCGGTTGGCTGCCCACACCTGACCGCCGCGGCATTTGGGATCGGTGTGGACTGCTGCTGCTGCTGCTGCTGCTGCTGCTGTGGCCCGGCCGACGTCGTCGTCGTCGTCGTAGTCGTCGTCGCGTTGCTAACAACCGCTGCCGTTGTTGCCGCCGCCGCTGCTGCTGCTGCTGCTGTGGCGGTGACGGCGCTCGCACTTTTGCTCGACGAATTGTTCTGACCACCCTGCAAAACGTTATCTTTGTATTTTTCCAAGCAGATGGCCACCATTTCCGTCGACGAATATTTGTTTCCCTCGGATTCGTCGCTTCTTTTTTTTTCTCTCTCTCGTTTCTCAAGAAACGAGGACGAAGTTGCAGATAAGATGCGCCACTTCCCAGCTTCGACCTTCGCTCTGACCTTCGGCCGTCTGGGATCTGAACCACAATTTTTTTCGTGCTGTCTCTTTTGCTGTTTTTTATATTCTGGAAGACACGTTGGATGCTTTGGGTTGACCATTGTTTATGTAAATCAGCGGAACATTTTTTTTTCCTTTTTTTTTTTCGAATAAAAAAAATGGCGAAAAAAGGACCGGAAGTACATAAGAAAAATAATAAAAATGACAAAAATGCATAAAAATAAAGTAACCACTGTTTTAATTTAAAAAAATTATTTAAAAAAAATGACAACTGAATCGAGACTCGCCGCGAATTGAATAAAAAAAAAGACTATCCAAAATAGCATCGAAAGCCAGAAAAACTTGTGAGTCAAATTGCAGAGGTCGAAGAGGACAAAGTGAACCAGATCGATTCAGTAATAAATTCCCCATGATTATCGCTACATGACCGAATAATGTGCAATGAATAATGAAATCCAACGAAAAAACAATAATCGCCATGACATAAAAATGAAATGAAATGAAACGAAACAAAACAAAACAAAACAAAACATAAAATAAAAAAATAACCATTTCCTCTAAAATTAAAACACCGACAAATCATCCAAACCAACACTTTTTTTTTTTTTTTTTTTTTTTAATTCTGTTGCCAACTGCGGCAGCGGCGGCGGCGAAAATTCCCCAAAGGGTCAGAAGGGATGCGGCTCGGCGTCGAGTCCGCCGAGTTCCGCAGACGGCGACGGTCGACCTCGACGGCGGCGGCGGTGTAACAGCCACATGGAAAATGAGGTGGGATCCTGAAAAGGCTCGAGCGCCGAGCTTTCACGGTGCAATTGGCTGCTGCTGCTGCTGCTGCTGCGTTGCGCGCGCCGAGCGAGCGAGACAGACGTACGAAACTAAAGAGGAGAGCGCGTTAGGCGCGTTTCGGGCATCGGTTGGAGTATAGTTCAGAGTCGAGGCGAGAAACGCGCGTCATCGTCGTCGACGATTCTCGATTGGTTGCTCGACGCGATTCCGCTGTTGCATCCACGACGGGGCCTGTGGAAGGCGCGCGAGTCGGCAGCGACGACGACGACGGCGACGACGACGCCGCTGAGTATAAATAGAGCGACGACGCTGCGGCGGCTAACGTCCCAAGCGCTGAGTTGCCGCGCGCGAGCGGCTCGTACCACATCCGAGCGTCGCTGGCTGGCGGCTGGCTGGACGGGTGGATGGCTGCTGGCTGGCCTGGCTCGCTGCTACCCAGCTACCTACCTACCTACCTACTACCCGGTTTACCCGTCGCCTAGCGCTATAGTCGTTCACTCGTGGGCGTCGCGAGCCCTTCGTTGAGACTGCATCGCTCTCGTTGCTTCTCATTGGTTCTCTACGCGGTTCGCTCAGATAATTTTTTAACAGATTAAATAAATGAATTATTATTACAAAGTTCTCTGTCTCCGTTCGCATTTTTCTGATATTGTCGTAGGTCGGTTATCGGCGGTGGACAAAGGTGGGCTTTGAGCCCTTCACACTGAGAAAAATTATTATTTGTGACTACCAATCATTGATTCGATACACCAAAATATTGGTACCAGTTATTAAAATATTGGTACCTCTGACCAACGATTAGTAATCACGACTATAATTTTTTTTTTTTTTTTTTCAGTGATCGTGAATGCATCGTTCTCGTTGATTTTTGTTGGATTCGCAAGGAACCTGAGATATACTTTTTAACAGAGGAACAAACGAAAGAATTATCCAAGTCCTCGATTGGTCGGAAAAGCGGTGAGAAATTTTCGCACCGTTTGGCGCAGTCGAAGCTCCTCTGAGGGCTCGACGCCCACCGTGTTCGCATAGTTATGAACCCACCTCGACGTATCCATGATTCCTCGATCAATTTTCGCCGTTGACCTCTCCTACCTCCCTCCCCCTTCCCTCCCACCCTTGATACCATCTCTCTCTCTCTCCGTCTCTCTCTCTCTCCAACATTTCCAGGAGTTTCTGGCTCCACGGATGAACTATATAGCAGCGCGGCAGGCAGCTGTCGAGCCGTTACACCCTCCCCCCCCCCCCCTTTCCCACCGCTTCCGCCGCTGCCACCCAACCCTCTCCTCCCCCCCCTCCTCCACCGTCGCCCGGTGTCTAAGTCTACATCAGCTACACGGCATGTATGCCGTTGGCTCTCCCCGGATATTTTGCTGCACTGCGGACGGGGGAGGAGGGGGGGGGGGGGGAGGGGGGAGAGCTAGAGCAAGAGGAGGAGGAGAGGAGGGGAGGGGGGAGAGAGACTGGTGGCTGCGGCGACGGCAGCGAAGGGCGAGGGGAGGAGAGGGGGAATGAAGGGAGGAGGGGGGAGGGGGCTGCTCGCGCGGAAGAAAGGAAGAGGAGGATACGCGAGGGGCAGGCGGGGGGAGGGGAGAGGGAGAGAGAGAAAGGGCGGCGAAAAAGGGCGGAAAAGCGAGGAGAGAGCTGCGAGGCTCGAGTGGATTGAACCGATGGGAGAGCAGCAGCGGCAGAAGCAGAAGCAGAGGCGGCAAACTCACCGCCATCAGCATATATAGCCCGGACCCTTGATGCACATACGCTTTGCACACCCGGTAGCCGAGTTTGAGCCTCACTTCGCCACCGCCAGGACGTCGTGTGCTCCCCCCCCCCCTCCCCCTCCGCCTCCGCCATTCCACCCCCCGAGAGAGTTTCGTATAACTCGTACACTGGGCGATGGGTGGCGTTGTAAAGGGGGGGAGGGAGCGAGAGAGGGCGAAAATGAGAGAGAGGGACCGAGAGAGAGCGAAAATGAGAGAGAGGGAGCGAGAGAGAGCGAAAATGAGAGAGAGGGAGCGAGAGAGAGAGCGAAAATGAGAGAGAGGGACCGAGAGAGAGCGAAAATGAGAGAGAGAGGGAGCGAGAGAGAGCGAAAATGAGAGAGAGGGAGCGAGAGAGAGCGAAAATGAGAGAGAGGGAGCGAGAGAGAGCGAAAATGAGAGAGAGGGAGCGAGAGAGAGCGAAAATGAGAGAGAGGGAGCGAGAGAGAGCGAAAATGAGAGAGAGGGACGGAGGGAGAAGTACAAAGAGAGTGGGAGGGAGAGGGAAGAGAAAAGTGTGTGAAAAGAAGATCGAGAGAGAGAGAGAGAGCGAAAGGGGGAAAGGGGGAGGGAAAGGAGGGACAGAGGGAGCGAGAGAGAGAAATGCGAGCCTACGTTCTGTTCTCGCGATCAATGACTGCTACCGGCCAGTCTGCTAAATGCGCAAAGACACTAATACGCCGTGATCCGGCTTCTCTGGCGCGCGCGGTTCGCGATTACGTGGTCGCCTTGCCTTGTTATCTCCTTTAGCAATGCTCCGGAGACGAGCCCCGACGTGCCCCAGGCGCAGCTATCCGGGCATCTTCGGGTACTCGCGAATATCATTGGCTCCTGTTTCTGTTTCTTCCCTCCCACTTTTTTATTTTTTTATTTTGGGGGAGTATTATTTGCATCCTAGTCCGGGCCTGATCAGCGCCTAGTTTGGGTCGAATGTGACACTACGAATTTTGTACTCTAGTCTAGTAATTCGTGGGACTGACCACTTTTAACAATTCGTCGGACGATCGACGTCCGACGCATTCGTCGTCAATTGGACCAACGAAATTTAAAGGTAAACGAGCTGGACGAAGTTCGGTCGTGAAAATTGCGGCGAGGTTCTCAAAACTCGTCGCTGAGTTGAGAAATCTCTCGCTGTGGAATAATACGAGCGTCGAGAGAGAGAGAGAGAGGAGAGAGGACGCAGGGAACGCTGGTACCTGCTGCTGCTGCTGGTGCTGCTGCTGCTGCTGGCCATTAAAGCCTTTGCGAGAGAGTTTGGGATCGATACGAAGCCAAGCACGCGAGAGACTATCCAACACACACACACACTCTCGTATAAAGGAGAGGAGAGAGTGAGATGGAAACACAGGACTACGTGGGCGTATCGAATCGCTGCTTGCATCTCTCGACGCTCTCGCTCGCTCCTTCCGTCTGTGACTCTCTCTCTCTCTTGTAAGTAAAATGGAGACTGGCGTCTCCGCGAGAGAGGAGAGCGAGTTTGAGCTACACGTCCCTATATCAATGTATACATATATGTATACAAAGCCGAAAGGGCGTATAAGCGATGCTCAAGCTTGGGGCATTAAATCCACGATATCCAAGCATATATTTTTTTATATGTAATAGATAAGTAAAAACATATGTTCAATATATGTTCAATGTTCAATATATAAAATATATGCGTGTAGCTATGTATTTTTTATGCATATGTAATAGATGAGTGGAAATATATGTATAGGCATCTGTGTATGTGTGTATTTAATATATAAAATATTTGCGTGTAGCTATATATTTTTATGTATAGGTGATAGATAAGTAAAAATATATGTACAAACATTTGTGTATGTGTGTATTTAATATATAAAATACATGCGTGTAACTATATATTGTTATGTATATAGTACGTCTGTCTCTGCCGAAGAGCGAACGAGCGGACTAGAGATACGTAGAGAGGGATTCTATTCGATCGATCGAAGCGCCGAGAGAAGAGGAACATCGACAGAGAGAGATGAGACGAACTCGTTCTGTGTTCGGAGGATGCGAAATAAACGTCCATTTTCAATGTAAAACCACTGCCGAATTTTTTTAGTATTGCAACTGAGACACTTTGGTGATCAATTTGGAGGGAAGACTTTTGTTAATTTTCTGGTTACTAAAATATATGGCGACGAGGGTCGATGGATATATATTTTTCGCGGAAGGAGGGAGAGCAATCGACTTGGGATTGATCGCCACTGGTAGCAACGAAGCTTCTGCCGCTGCTGCGGCTGGTGCGCCGCCAACGAGCTAGCCTCCCTTTTTCTCTCTTTCTCTCTCTCTCTTCATCTCCCTCGTTCGTTGTCCTCGCGCCCTGGCTGACCTCAAATTCTAGTAACATCCCGCCACTCAATACTCGATATCCCTGCATTTTCCTCTTCTCCGCATCTCGCTGGACTCTCTTATCAAAAAACCCTCCGCCAAAAATCAAATCGGTACAATGTATCTCATTCAAGAGACACGATTATCCGAGTGTCTTATTTGCTGATAAGAAATCAGTCACCGATAACACAAAAAAAAATTAAATAAAATAAATTAAAATAAAATAAATAATTGCAATAAATCCCTCCCCAATTCCTTTCACGACACGATTATCCGAGTGTCTTATTTGCTGATAAGAAATCAGTCACCGATAACACAAAAAAAAATTTAAAAAAATAAATAAATAAAATAAAAAAAAATAAAATAAATAATTGCAATAAATCCCTCCCCAATTCCTTTCAAAAACCCTAAAAAAAAATCCCTCCGAATAATTTTCGTGAGACGAGACAGAAGAATTCAGATAGAGAAGACCGGCGAAGATACGAAGACCGTGGAAGTTGCCCTTTAAACGCAGCAAACCAGCAACCAAGTGCACACTCGGCTCCAGGAGTGGGGGGGGACTCAGGCGTGGAGGGGAATAATCGGGGTGGCAGGGTGGGAGGGGGGAGGAGGGGAGGGGGGTCGGCTTCAGCCGGCGTAACTAGGCGAGCGGCGGCAACGTGCGGCGGCGGCGCTCGCCGCGCTGCTCACCGCCGCCGCGCGGCGCGTAGAACCCGCGCGGAGATAAACGCACACACTCCGGGGTTTCCGGAAGGGGTAAAACGATCGGACGGCGCGAAGGAGAGCGAGAGAGGATAGCGAATTGGCGGAGCGCGTTGCGCAGCAGAGTTGCCTCTCTCGATTCCGCCTGTTTAGCACTGGGTCCGCGCGCGAAGCACGTGACTTCGCTTCGCCGCCGTCGCCGTCGCCGCTCGCTGCTCGCTGGTGGTGCGCGCGGTTCGCCACCCAGTCACGGGATCACGCGGCAACGCCAGCAGCTCTCTCGAACGAGAGAGAGAAAGACAGAGTGTGTCTCTGTCTCGCTCGAAGCAGCTATATCTATACGTATGGGATATGTATATATATAGCGCGTTGTCGTACACCTCAGCCTGGTGGTTGACTATAGCTAACGCACGAGTGAGATCGAAGAGACTCGACGACAACGGCTACGACTACGACAACAACGACTCGATCATCATCGACCACACCTCTCTCTTTCGGTCTTTCGTCACGGCGCTCCTCACTGATTTTGCCGGAGCCTTTGGGCTCGACTCTGTGCAGGATTTATTGTAGATGGGTTTTTTTTTCGAATTTAATTTTTTTAGAGGTTTTTTTTTACGAATTTTGCATCGTTGGTATGCAATGAAAATTAAAAAAAAAAAATTCCAATGAACTCAAAAGGTTCATACGGGGTATAAAAATGTATTATAAGGATTAATCGTTGTAATTACTTTTTAGGGTCGTTGTGATAATTGTAGAATCATTAGAATATTTTTTTTTTATTTTCGTTGCATTCCAACGATGCAAACTTCATAATTTTTTTTTTATGATATATTTATGGGTAATGTGTATTTTTAGGATCTTTAGAATAATTTTAAAATAATTAGAATATATATCAATTTTTTCAATTTTCGTAGCATTCCAACGATGCAAAATCTCATAATTTTTTTTTTTGTGATATATTTATGTGTGTATCTTTTTAGAATCTGTAGAATAATTTTACAATCATTAGAACATATATCAATTTTTTAATTTTCGTAGCATTCCAACGATGCAAACTTAATAATTTTTTTTTGTGATATACGTGTGTGTATATTAATATTGTGTGTTTGTGTGTATATGGATGGCATATATATATATATATATATGGGCAGTATGATCGGCGGTCAGAGGAGTGGATCTCCGTTGCAAGTTGCTACGGAGATCCGATTGGAATAGTATTTACCAGGTACTATTCTGCCTGGCTGCCTCACTGACCGATGACCCTCACAGCGGTCGCTTCAGTCAGCAGCGACTGCTGCTGCTGCTGTTGCTGCTGCTGCAGCCCTGCGGAATATTGAGAGCCACTGAGGAGGTCGCGAGCGCCACAGCGTTCCTTCTCTTCATTCTATCTCACGCTACGCTATAGTCAGGCAAGCAGGCAGCAGGCGCGCGCCCGAGTCGCCGCCGCATCCCCTTGGCCCAACGCGCGCGCGGGCCTAACCGCTGCTCTCGCGATTCTACTACGCGCGGCGGTACGTGTAGTGAACCTATAGCGTTCATTCCCCGTCTCTTTCTTTCCCGCTCTCTTTTTCTTTATGCGTCCGCTCCTTCTTTCTCTTTTCTCTTGCTCGCGCGACTACCTACAACGGATTATCGTATCGGAAGCCCAACGCCCGGAACTTTCCGAACGGTTCTGGTTTGGAAAAAAAAATTCATTTTTCGAGTTTTTCTCCGCGAATTTTCGATTTTTCGGGCATATAACCGTGATTTTTGGAATCAGCGGGAAATTTCCCATCGGATAGGGTTTTTTAAATTTGCAAAATCGAAATTTTTTTTTTTGGGAAAAATTGAAGGGGTACCCCTTCTAAAAATTTGCGATTTTTGAGGGTCAACTTTGAAAATCTGCAAAAAATTGAAAAGTCGAGATATCGCGTTGCGTCTTGCGGCATTCTCTTCGTTGAAGTGTCTTCTTTCGACCGCAAAAAGAAAATCCAGATTTCATTCATCCAAAGAAAAATGACATCGATTTTCGTGAAGGGTTAAAATTCGAAAAAATTGAAAAATCATTTTTCGCGATTTTCTCCTCGATTTTTTCAGTTTTCAGGCAAAAGTCCGTGATTTTTGGAATCAGCGGGAAATTTCCCATCGGATAGGGTTTTTAAACTCCGTTAAATCGAAAAAAAAAATTTTCGACTTTTTTCGAAAAAACGGCAAGGGGTACCCGCCCCCCCCCCCCCCCCCCCCTTCTAAAAATTTGCGATTTTTGAGGGTCAACTTTAAAAATCTGCAAAAAATCGAAAAATCGAGATATCGCGATCCGCCTGGCAGCATTCTCTTCCTTGAATTGTTATCTTTCGAACGCAAAAAGAAAATCCAGATTCCATCAATCCAAAAAAAAATGACATCGATTTTCGCAAAGTGCTAAAATTCGAAAAAAGTAAAAAATCAATTTTCGCGTTTTTCTCCTACAATTTTCGGTTTCTCGGGCAAACACCTGTGATTTTTGGAATCAGCGGGAAATTTCCCATCGGATAGGCTTCTAAAACTTCGTTAAATCGAAAAAAAAAATTTTCGCCAAAAAACCGACGAGAAATTTTTTATTTTTCGTACAAAAGCCGTTGCAATCGGCACGAATAGTGAAATGCTCAGCCGGTAACCGAGTAACGCGACTTACAACCGGCGCGCGTTTACCATTCCGCATATATCCCGCCATCGTTCTCCGCGGTGGCAGCGACGACGACGGCAGCAGCGGCGCGACGAATTCTTCGGGTCGCTTAATATCGCGCGTGTAATTCTCCTCTCCTATGCTTGTACAACGCTATATGTATTAACGACCCGAAGAAGAGCCCGGTGAACCGAATAGCCGTCGAAGCGAAGCCTGTGCCGAGGCGGGTGGCAACGACCCCGCAATCTCGCCATCTCCTTCTCCCTCAGCCCCCCCCCCTCCCCCCTCCCCTTCCCCTCTCACTCTGCAGTTTGCAATAGCGCAGCACGCGCGGTAACAGATCTGCTGCTATCCGTGTGTGTCTTGTCTACCACTCTAGCAGCCAGCGAGCCAGCCAAGCTAGCAGCTAACTCGGCTGGCTTTGGACTCTGCTTTCCTCTCTTCCGGTTTTATTCGCGCTCCGCGGCGCGGCAGACACAACGCGCGTAACCGCGCCAGCGGCTCCTGCGTAACCGGCAGGGGGAGGGCAGTTTCTCGGCCGCGTAGCGGTGAAAGTCAT
This sequence comes from Itoplectis maculator, assembly GCA_964034905.1. Taxonomy (NCBI): domain Eukaryota; kingdom Metazoa; phylum Arthropoda; class Insecta; order Hymenoptera; family Ichneumonidae; genus Itoplectis; species Itoplectis maculator. Next base: position 10,109,698 of record OZ035859.1, read on the forward strand.
TCGTCGTCGTCGTCGTCGCGCTCAGTCGTCAAAAAGCCAATTCTTCGGGTTTATCACGTTCTTCGCTTATCAAATGCGGTTCGTTTACATTCGAATATATAATTCGTTCCCCCCACCCTTACGAATTATAGTCCCAGAATTATTATCATTATCATTAATATAATTATTATCGTTATAATTATTATTATTGTTGTTATTATTTTTTAACGCGGACAAATGCGTAATGACAAAAACTATTAATATTATCATTATCATGAATATAATTATTATCGTTATCGTTATTATTATTATTATTGTTGTTGTTATTGTTATTATTTTTTTAACGCGGACAAATACGTAACGACAAAAACTATTGATATTATCATTATCATTAATATAATTATTATCGTTATCGTTAGCGTTATTATTATTATTGTTGTTGTTATTGTTATTATGTTTTTTAACGCGGACAAATACGCAACGAAGAAAAGTGAGTGACAACGAAAGGATGATCGATGACGAAATTGATGAAGAAAAAAATATAAAAAAATGAGAAAATGACAAGGACAAGAGACTATAAAGCTCACCCTCGCTCCGAGAAAGCGGGCTTCCAGTAACTCCTGCTTCCTGGGGTCCAGGGTGGCCTGAAAGTGCTCCATCTTGACGCCAGCGCCTGGAAAAACAATTGACAACATCGGTTCAGGCTCTCTCATCGCGGCTGTTATTAGGGACGACTAAACGCGTCCCCCGAAAATGTAGTCTCTGGCAGACTACCCCCCTTTTATCCCCGAGTCGGCCCCGGCTGCCTGCGAAATTTCGTCTCGGCTCTCTTTGACCGGCGGAATTCGACCCCCCAACCACCCACAGAGCCGCCTAGCCATCCCCGTGCCACCCCCTAGACAGGGGGGAGGGGTTGGGGGTTGGTTTCCTGCACTGAGGCTCAGGTCGAAAATCGATAGGCAACCGAATCGTCGTAGGCATTCCTTCTGTCCGGTATTGAAACTGACTCGTGGAATAAATATTTACTGATCGACAGTTTTGTGTCGTCTGACTTTTTTGTTGGATTTTAGGGGTTTTTTTTTTAAAGACAAGTTAAGAAATTTTAATTCTGATTGACCAGCGAATCGAATCGATTTGAGACAGCATTTTTGCGACGTTTGGAGTCGGGAGACGAGTGACCGGATTTGTGACCGGGGCGACATGACCCCGAACACTGTGCGTATGAAATCGAAGGCAAAACAAGCCGAGCAAACTCGCGCGCGAGTTGCCCCCCCCCCCCCCCCCGGGGGGGAGGGGGTTGTTCCCTCGTCTTGTGTCAACGCTTCGCGGGGGGCGGCGCGCAACCCTTTGACCTTTGTCATACGTTTAACGCGGAAATCAATACGCGAACCGGATGCGCCTTGAAAATAGCAGCCTTATTCGGCTACTATATTTTCTCAGAGGAAAGCGACGTGGTCCAGGATCTCACAAAGAATTCCCGAAAAATCCTGCAACTAGTCCAGTCTCCAGATAAAAATTCCCAAAAATCCTGCAACTGATCTAGAGGCTCCAGGAAAAATTCCCAAAAATGTTACAGCTAGTCCAGAAGCTCCAGAAAAAATTCCCAAAAATCTTGCAACTGGTCCAAACGCTCCAGAAAAAAATTCCCAAAAAATCCTGCAACTAGTCCAGTCTCCCGAAAAAATTCCCAAAAATCCTGCAACTAGTCCAGTCTCCCGACAAAAATTCCCAAAAATCCTGCAACCACTCCAGACCCTCCAGAAAAAAATTCGCCCCCCAAACCTGGCAACCGATCCAGCGTCTCCAGAAATAATTCCCCGTAACCCGGGAAAACCGACACCCAAAGAAAAAAAAAAAAAAAACTGTGCCAGTCGCCGAAAGATTTTCGAGGAACCTTAGCCAAAGAAGGGGAGGTGAATGAGAGGAGAGAGGTACTAACATCGTTGCAGGGGATTCGTCGGTGTGTCAGAGAGTGCGGAGAGCTGGGGAGGATATCGTGTGTTACGCACCGGCGTCGGTCGAACGAGCGCGCAGGGTGGCGCGGAATTGTAACGAGAGAGCCTCGAAGGGGAGAGAGGAAAGAGGGAGGGGGAGGAGGGGGAGGGAGGTGGGGGTGAAGAGGGGATACAATCAGGGTCTCTCAACTTCACCTGCGCGGAGCTAGAAGGAGGAGAGGGGGGAGGGGGGAGTTTGGCGAATCTCCTTCTTCCTCAGCCCCCCGCCTCCCCCTATCCCCGAGGGGGGGAGAGGGGGGGGGAGAGAAGGACGCCGATGAGAGAAGAGAGAAGACAGCGGCAGCGGAAACTGACCCGAACAGTGTCGACACCCGCCGCTTGGTGGCTTTGCTGCCTGCTAACTCGCTGCTGCCGCTTCTTCGTCTCCTTCTTCGGCTTCGGAGCCTTCTTCCTCCGCTTCTTCGGACTCTTCGCGTCTCTCTACAGTTTACTACAGTACCACGCGCGTTCCCTTCGAGGCCGGAGAGGTAAATGCACGTAGACACGCGATACCTCGGCCCCCGCCTCCTCGTCCTCCTCCAGGAGAAGGAGGACGACGACGAGGCTGCCGCGAGAAGCAGCGCCAGCAGCGGGCAACCCTATCCTCGACTAACCCGGCACCATTCTTTCCTCTGTACTTAATGTTCGCGCGCGAACGAAGGTTTGCATATGGCTTGAGAAAACGGTGAGAGATATTTTCGCGGACGGGTTCAGGCGAAGGTCGGAAACGTGTTTTGACGAAATTATAACTAGGGAATAATTCTAGATTTTTTTAATATTGAAAAATAAAATTGAGGATTTTGATAGCCTTTTTAAAAATAAATTGACGAAAAAAAAAGATGAGTTAGAAAACGCGGACGAGATCAGCCGAAGGTCGGAAACGTGTATCGACGAAATTATAACCCAGGAATAAATCTCTATTTTTTAATATTGAAAAATAAAATGAGGATTTTGGTAGCCTTTTTAAAAATAAATTGTAAAACATAAATTGAAGAAAAAAAAAAAAAAAGATGGGTTAGCAAACGCGGACGAGATCAGCCAAAGGTCGGAAACGTGTATTGACGATATTATAACCCAGGAACCCTCTATTTTGCTTTTTTAATATGGAAAAATAAAATGTAGCCTTTTTGCTTTAAAAAATAAATTGACGAAAAAAAAAAGAAGATGGGTTAGAAAACGCGGGAAGAGCAGAAAAATCGACCATTGTGGCTGTGGAGGGCAGAGGAACCTTTGAGGGGAGGAGGGGGGGGGGAGGGGGGATGAAGGAGGAAAGTGAAGGAGGAAGAAAAGAGTCGTCAATGGCGGCGAAGAGATAATTCTTCACTACCGCAACACTACCGCAGAAGCAGGACTCTGTTTCAGAAGCAGCTTCTTCCTTCTGACGATTCTGTTCGCCGATCACGAGGATGACAGTGTGGCGCCATCTTGACAGAATCTCCACTTCCGGTCGCACAACCTACCAATTTATTTGAATTTTTTTTTTTTTTTTTGCTAAGCCAACCGATCGATCTCTCTCTCGCTCCATCCTCTCCCTCTCTTTCGGTTATAGAGAGTCAGAGAGCTCCGTCCTGCGAGCCTCCATCGATTCCCTCGTTCTTGCCTGCACTCGGCTTCGCCCCTCTCCCCCCCTCCCCCTCCCCCCTCGACCCTCCGCCCCGGATCTCCTGGCGCAGTACAAAATTTCCTATTCCCACTGATTGAACAAGCTGTTTATTTATTTCGGTTCCCAAGTGGAGAAAACGTGAGCCACAGACTCACTGTCATGCCCGACACGATAAAAAAACACGTCCTCTACAATGTATTCCCTCTTATCTAATCCGTGTAAAGCGTTGAAACGAATCTCGTTGCATTGCAAGAGCACGCAGACCGCGCCGGCGATAAGACGGCCGGGATATTGCGGTTCCTTCGCCTCGTCGGATTTTTTCAACAACAATCAACGGTCAAATTCTCGAAAGGATCAAGCCTGGACCATTAACACACATTTTCCAGATTAAAACATTGAGAGAATTTGGGAATCGTCGCCATAGTAAATGCGAGGCCCCAAGATTCTTGCGTCGCAGTTACTTTGGAGAAGCCGAGAGATTGGAAGATTCTCTTCGCAGCTGCGAGTCGGCTGTGAAAATTAGGAGATGAATAAAAATTAGCGTCGAGGGATCTTAGGCCTTGGCGGTTACTTTGGAAATCGTAAGCCGGGAGATTGCAAAATTCTCTCGCAGCTGCGATAAGCTGTAAAAATTAGCAGATTTTGCGTACATACCGCCACCAGAATTCCAGCAATTGTCAGTCATCCCTGTTTATCCATCTGCAAAGCTTGGCACTGGGGGTTTTTTTTTTTGCTTTTGTTTATCACTGATATATATTCTACATATATATCCGCCGCTACTCTCGGTCCTTGTATTATATCACTGCGCGACTCTCCTTCCCGAACGAGTACATCTTGAAAGCACTTGCGGGTTTCTCGCTGTACTCCGCGCACATCTTTGCACCTATTCGAGACACTGGTAGCTTTCTCGTCTCTCACTGAAGTCCGCTTTGGGGTTCGCTTTGTCCCCGTTGCGAATCGACAATGTTGCGTCTGCCCAGTTTTGGCATAACTGCGGTTAGTCTACATCTTCAGCTTCCAGCCGATACGACAAGTTCGTAACCTGGACTCGTACGATACAATTTTTGGCCAATGTTGCGTCTTCCGCAGCTTCCACGGAAAAACCTTCCGCAGGATTTCAAGTTTTGGTCGCAGCAAATTCCTCACAGATTCTCAGAGCTTCCGACGCAGAGGAAACATGTCAATCCCACAAATGTCGACAGTGGCCGCGAGTCGGCCACATCGCAATTAACCGGCCACGCCGGAGTCGCACTATTCCCGTTTCCCCAACTCGAGAAAATTATCCACTATATTATCCCTCAAGACTCCAAATCAGATCCTCAGGGTCAGAGAGACGCGAACGTCCCTCGTCTCTTCAACCTCTCCTCAACCAACCCAAACTCCACTGCTGCTCGCCGAGTGTCCGGCCGCCGAAAAATCCACGTATCACTCGCACCTCTCTTACGTCCCACGATTAACCCCTTAACAACCCCAAACCAATTCACCCCGCGAAAAAAAAAAAAAAAACAATCGTCACCCGTTAAATCGGTCACTCGAAGGTGATAATCGCGCGGAAACTAATCGCGGCCCGCGAAAAAAATTTCCGAAATTTTGGAGGTTATGTGTCGCGCGCGACCGTCGTTCGAGCGGTGTGTACACTCCAGTATTAAAGCACACTGTCTAGGGGCGGAGGGGGTAACGCGGGGGACGCGGGGAGGAAGGAGGGGGAGGAGGAGGAGGAGGAGGAGGAGGAGGAGGAGGAGGGGGGACGAGAAGAGAGGAGCACAATCGATAGGTCGATATTTTTCGTTCGGGCGGTTACGGAAGGTCTCCGACGGCGAGGATCAGCAGCGGCGGCGGCGGCGGCAGCCTCGACGAGAATCCGAAGCCGATCGCTGGATCCCGCGATCCTGTCATGTCGGTTACGCGACTTTCCGCTCCTTTCGTCCTTCTCGTCCCTCGTTTTATTTCCCTCGCTCGCTCCTCTCTTCCGTCCTTCCGAGATGACCGCCACTCTCGCCCTCACTTCGTGACACACGCACTGCTGCTGCTACTACTGCTTCCACTGCTGCTGCTACTGCTGCTGCTGATGACGATGACGATGGTGCCACTCGTCCTTTCGCCGAAAGGAACAAACGCGAATGCGTGCGATACGAGAATTCCGGAGCCGCGACGTTCGAACCGCCGACACTTGACTCGCGAGCGACGGAGACGCCAAACACGTAGTGTGTATTATATATATATATATATGTGTGTGGGGTATACGTGTATACAGATGTATATAGGCTCACAGCGGAGATCGGCGGCGGCGGCGGCGACGACGACAAGCGATTGGCGAATCTCGGACTAAGTCGTGTATTATCCGCGTTTCTCTGCCTGCTACTTGTTCCCTCTTCTTCTCTCTCTCTTTCTGCCTCTTTCTATCTCTCTCTCGAAGAGTTCTCCTACTCTGCTCCTGCAATAACGAGGTTAAAGAGTCGCGCGGCGTAAACCTCAGCGCCGACGTCGGTTGTCGGTTGTCGGTTCTCTGTCTCTGTCTTTCTCTTTTCGTTCTTTCGATGCTCACCGTCTGCTCTCCCCTCGCGCAGATCGCACGTTACTGCACTACTACGAACTGCACCTCTCGTCGCGAACTGTCTCCGCTCTCCGTCGCTCGTCTCTCTGCCCTTTCGCTCTATCCTCGTCTCTCTCTCTCTATCTCTATCTCTCTCTCTGTCTCCGTTACGCCGCGTAGCCGCAGCAGTTCCTCGACTCAGCCGCGGTGCAACACTGTCGCCGTTTCCTCGCGGCCGCTATATTCCGGACTCGTAGTAAATTCGTAGTACTACGGCGAAATCCGTTTGTCCGGCGGAGCGATTATTTCGCCGCTGGTTTTTTATGATCGCTGCTTAATTTACTTCGAGATACACTGTATTCTCCGTCTCTCTCTCTCTCTCGGTCCTTAAAAATGTTTCGCCAGTGACGTTACAGCAATGTAGACGCGAAATCCGTTTTGTCCGGGGTCGTAGCCTCCGGGGCCACCGATTTACCCACTCGCTGCTGCTTCGAGAGACTAAACGCGCGCCGAAGTCGCAGTAACGCTGTCTCTCTTTCTCTCTCTTTTCTTTTTTGTTGTCGCCTCGAAACGTATATCCGTTGATGCGAGAGGCGCGCGCACCCACACACGCGTAGTCGGATTCTCACGACGACCGACGACGACGACGACCGACGAATAACCCCCCCACCCTCGTCGTCGGCGCACCGCGTGCTGTTGTGTCTCGTCGCGCGCGCGCGCGCGTTTTTCTCTCTTTCTCTTAAGGGGCTTTTTCTTTTTTTTTATCGCGAATAAGAAAGGGGAAAAAACTGGCATCTGGAAGATGGCGGCTCGTGAGTCGTCGCCGATGCTTCCCTTATTTCGCGCTGCATGGCTGCTGCTGCTGCTGCTGCTCTCGAGCGACCCGCGCCGGCTTTCTCTCTCTCTCTCTCTGTCTCCTCTCTTTGTCTCTTTCTGTTTTGTAGGTGCGTGAATTTCGAGGGGTAAGAGTCGCGCGCGCCAAGCAAAAGAGTCGAGAAAAATTCGTCCGCTTCACGTTTTTCGCAACTATTTCCTCGTTTTCCCGGTTAGTGATTTTTTTTAACGCTGATCGGTTTATCTTTACGTTTTTAGAGATTAGCGGCGACTCTGGGTCGCGTTTGTATTTTTTTTTCACCCGGCTGCGCACCGCCAATTGGCTGCTGCCGATCGAACGCCGCTTTTGCACGCCGCAAATATGCGTTTTACTCTCGTTCTTCCTCTCTGTCTCCTTTCTCTCATTCGCTATTTTCCCCCTCTTTGTCTGTATTCGCGGAGTAATGCTGAGGAGGGTTTGTTCACTCGCAGCGGCAATCCGCGTACGCTGCTTTTGGTGATAAGCGTGGACACTGAGTGAGCGACGACCGCGGCATGTCCGACTCGGCAACGTCTTTAAAACTGATCCAATTTCGTTGCGCGTGCATAGAGGTGACGACAGTGACGTTCCCTGAGCGCCGGGGCCCTCAGCATGGCGCCCGCACGATCCCTTTGATTCGTCTCTCCCGCTATATTGCCTCCCCTTTCCCTCTCTTCCCGATTATTCGTTATCCTGGCTAATTGCCGCGCCTTGGGAAAAAAATTAAAATAAGTAAGGATTGCGGTTTTCGTAGTTACTAACATTTTTTTTTTTCGTCATAGGGTAGGTGTACCATTAGTGGCCATTTTTATTTTTTTCTTCAATCTAAAAAAAAAATTAAAATAAGTAAGGATTACGGTTTTCGTAGTTACTAACATTTTTTTTCGTCATAGGGTAGGTGTACCATTAGTGACCATATTTTTTTTTCTTCAATTTTTTTTTCCACAATTGCACGTTGATTTTTTTAATAAATTCATTTCAACTCATTAAATGACCTACCCGACGTTTTTTTTTATTCCTTTGAATGTGATGGCCACGATTGGCCCTAAGATGGCCAAAAACGGTACGTCTACCCTAATTCGTCTCTTCTCCTATATTGCCCTCTCTTCCCGTCGTCTATTCGTTATCCTGGCTCAGGTTTGCCGCATCTTGTAAAAAAATATAAAAAAATTAAAATAAGTAAGGATTGTGGTTTTCGTAGTTACTAACGTTTATTTATTTTTTTTCGTCATAATACGGCGCTGGCTACGTCTCGCACGATCTGTCTATATCTTTCTCTTAAAAATCTACGAATTCATTTCGCAGAAAAGCTCGCTGAAACGTGGAACGTTAGTATTTTACAATGAGTACACGAATAGATGTTCGCACAATAAAAAAAAAAAAAAATCTTTTTTTGTGGGGAATCGTAATCTTACAAACTAAATATTATTACTCGTTGGAAATAAAATATATCACGTTCACGGACGAGTCACACTGGCCCGTGAATAAAAAAATATAATATGTTCTTCGTCAAAGGCGTCACGAATGGCATCGGCAGATGAGCGTTCTTGTATAAACGAATCGAAAGCTAAATAATCGGATATAAATCAGACACGCGAATCAGTCAAACGCCGGACTAGGCGTACACGCAATCGTCTCTCCGGGAAACACAGACATTCTCACGAATTCGTACTCTACGTTTCTTTTTTTTTTTTGTACAAATAAATTTTTAAGAAATATCATCGCTTCTGAGGGATAAACGAAGGGGCAATTCTTTCGCTTAATCAAGGAGAGAAAATCCGGTAAAACAACACCAAATCGCGCTATGGCTTTCCCCTTAACATTTACTGGAGATAAATAACTATAAGAACTACCCTGCGTTTGCAATGAATAAATAACATACGAGTAATGACAAAGGCTCACGAAAATCTAAGGTACACACATCCTCGAATGATCTACGTATTTTCGCGGCGGATGAGAACATTTTGTCCATTTTGCGGATGACGGAGGAAATTTCGTTCTCCACGATGACTGTACAAAATAAGGTCGATTCGTTGACTCGGTTAATCGGCGGGAGCGTTGGTGCAGTCGGTTGTACTGTCGGATGTCGGAGGTTGCAGCTCCGGGGGAACAACGTCGTCGATCGGTACGTCTCGAATATCCTGGACGTCCTGACCTTCGCCTCGTACGTCGCCGTCGACCGGTTGAATCGTCGTCAAGGTGCTCCACCAGTTCGAGAAAGCGCCCTTTGCTTGCGATATGGCGCCGCCTTTAACAGTCGTTGTAATAATAATTAATATTTTAATATTTTTTAGTATTAAAAATTTCGTGAGCAACCATTGTTGTTGATTTATTCAGCATCTGATTGGTCCTTGGGGGAACCGGCAGCAGTTTGATGTTTAATATCGCGAAAATTTGGAAGTTTGATAGAACAAAAAAATCGTTTTTCGCGTTTTTCTCCTCGAATCTTCGATTTTTCGGGCATATAACCGTGATTTTTGGAATCAGTGGAAAATTTGCTATCGGATAGGGTTTTAAAAATTCGTTAAATCGACAAAAAATTTTTTTCGATTTTTTCGAAAAAACGGCAAGGGGTACCCCTTCAAAAATTTGCAATTTTTGAGGGCCAACTTTAAAAATCTGCAAAAAATCGAAAAATCGAGATATCGCGTTCCGCCTGGCGGCGTTCTCTTCGTTAAAGAGTTTTCTTTCGAATGCAAAAAGAAAATCCAGATTCCATCGATCCAGAAAAAAATGACATCGATTTTAGTGAAGTGCCAAAATTGGGAAAAAGTGAAAAATCGTTTTTCCGATTTTTCTCCGAAAATTTTTTATTTTTCGGGCAAAAACCGGTCATATTTGGAATCAGCGGGAAATTTCCCATCGGATAGGGTTTTAAAACTTCGTTAAATCGATCATTTTTTTTTCGCAAAAACGCAAGGTCCCTACGCTGGCTAACCTCCGACCGCGCGCGTCTTTGTTCCTAGTTTAATAAACTAACCAATTATAAATCAATAAATCCTTGAATAATGCATCAAACTTACCGACAGCTTTACCAGTCGTCGCGACTGCTCTTCCCGTCGTCGCCATCGCCTGATTTATTTTTCTGCCGCTCTCCGTATTCTGCATCGTACTGAAATCCGACACAAAAGTATTTCAAAATAAAATAAAAAACAATAAAAAAAATATGTCTGAATTATTTTGTTGGCGGTTTCTTACTGCGAAAGCCTGAGTTTCATGTCCTGCACGGAAAGCTGACCGGCGAACGGATGTCCAGGCTCGACGCTGTTGATTTCCGGTTTGTTCGCGGCGCACCAGAATTTATAATTGTTCGTGGCTCGCCAGGCAGCGACGAACGCGCCGTTGAAGTGATCGGACTGCCGGCAGTCCTGCTGCATCGTCGTTCGCATCAGACTCAGCAGGTAGACGCGAAATTGCGTTCGTATCCACTCGTCGCCGCCCTCCCAGCCGACACCGTCGAGGAAAACGTCCTTCCGCGGCTCGGCCACGTGTCTAACGACGTAATCCGCGAATCGCAGATCCTCCGTCGTCAGATGCAATTGTCTTCGGAGCTCCGGATCGTTCGCCTCGATCCTCGCGCTTTCCACCTGCGTCGCAATATTTGTATTAATTTTCCGCCCAGTAAAAAAAAAGATTCGATGGACTTACCTCAATTAAAACGTCGATCAGCTGCTTTTTCTGCTTGAAGAGGACGTTCGTCGCGCCGACTATGTAACCGCTGACGTTAACGTCTCCCAGAAGATCGAGATACGGCAACGAAAGATACGGCAAGCACAGATTGCCCTTTCGATAAATTTTCCGAATTAGGTCAATCTTTTAGGGAAATGTAAAATATTTGATGAAAGAAAGAAGCTCACTTTTGTATAGAGATTCAACGGCAATCCGCATTGCTCCGGATCGACGTGCGCTATCTGCGTCATATTGGACGTAACCCGAGCCTCGGAAAGTGCGTCGCTGCTGGTGTCGCGCGGCAAAACGTTATCAACGACGACGTCGCCCATCGCCAAATTAATCGCATTTCCGCTCTGCACTCGATGAACGTTGTCTTGCATCTTCGGCGAGTATTTTCCGTTCGTCGCTTCGAGGGAATCGTAGGTATCGGTTGTGCGGCCTTCGGACGTTTCCACCATTATCACTTTGCCGTCCGCGGTTTTGTCGTCGTTGTTGTTTTTTCGGGATAACGACGTCAGGTCGTCCAAGCATTTTCCCTCCATCGTTTCGATGGTTTTATTGTCGTTTAGGCACAGCGAATTGTCGTTCTCGCGATCGCTGACGACCTTGTTCACGTTTTCGTGGGACTCGCGCGTGTTTTTCGCGCCTGAGAGATTCGAATCGAGATTCTCTGGTGTCTCGAAAGCTTCTTCGTCGAAATTCGGGATCGGCGACATTGGCCTGGAAGGCCTGAATTTTTACGATTAGTTTTTATTTGTTGATGTACGATTCGAGGAAGCTGTGTGTTATTTTCCATTGATATATACCTGACGCAAGCCGCTTCCCGCAAACCGCTCTCGATCATTCCAGGATGCAGCGACAACAGAGTGAGAATCGCCACGCAAAGCGGCTGAACAGGTGACTGGTAGAAAACTACTCGTTTCTCGAGCAACAGAAGCTTGAAGAGGAGCAGAGCTTTGTGACGAAATTGTAGTATAAAGTCCCTCGCGGAAAGACCTGCAAATCAATCGTTTGTACCACTTACAAAATTTAAAAAAAGCATTTACGTAACTCTTTTGAACTCACCGACAAAAACTTGCGGAGGAATTTGACTCTCGGAGGTCATACAAGCGTTGAGATGATGATAAGTGTCCTCGAGCAGCGAAACTTTGCTGAAATCGCCCTCGTCGAAGTAGGCGTGCGTTATGAGAGCCATTTTCACTTGGATGTGACCGTACAGAGGCAGCGTACTGAGAACGCATACCGATTTCTGTACAGTGCCTCTGGTAATGTCGGATGTGCGATTCTTCAGCTTCTGTAATTTGAGAAAATTGCCGTCGTCGTTAACAATTACCAAAGGAAGCAACGACCAGGTTTAAAAAGCTCCGTTACCTCGACGGGAATCTGCCTGAAGCAGGAAACGCCATATACAGTCTTCTTAGGATCGCTGAGACTCGGCAGGTGAAAGTAAACCGCGTCCTCGTCGAAGTTGTGCGAACCGTCCGGCAGAGCCAGAGTCGGCAGGTACTTCCAGCCCAGCGGGCACTCGTTGGGCGAACCCTCCACCAGCGGCGGAAACGAATACTCCACCTGACATCGACCGATCAAAGTATCCGCAATAAGTCTAAGTACAAAAACGCGGACAGGGAGAATAAAACGCGATTTCAATCGAGAAACCCATTGGTGGGGAAAAAAATCAATAAACAGACGTCGGGTATTGTTCGCGAAATGCGAAAAGTCAGACGATGAAAATCGCGAATATGAATGCAAAGGGACAAAAACAAGATTCCTTAGCACAGCCAACAATTCGTGTAAATCACCTGGCAACCCTTTTTGTGATGGAATCCAACGACGATTACGTGAAGTATCGGTCCCGCGGATTCTGCCATAATACTTCCTCGGCGATCGTCCGTAGGAACGATCATCGACGTCGGGTTATTTATTGCGTCGTCGATGGTGTTTGTTTATCTCCCCCTCCTCCCCCCCTGAACCCGACGTCAACGCCTCGTCGACCAGTGTCTGCCACTGTCAAACTTCATTTTATACCAGTCGCAGAGTTGACGATATCCCACCACCCCCTTTATTGTCGGCCGTCGCGTTTCGCGTTTCCGCTTCGTGCGCCGCGAGCAGCACTCGACGCGTCGGCTGGCGCGCCGATAGCCGTCGTCGGAGTAGCAGACGAATTGACATGCGCCATGCGCGGGGCGAACCCGCTCACGCCGACCGGAAGAGGGGGGAGGGGGAGGGGGAAGGGAGATGATAAGAGAGAAGAGGGATGATAAGAGCGAAGAGAGACAGAGTGAAACGCAGTGCCGCTCTTTCATTCATAGCGATTCGAGTCCTACGTATACATAATCGCTCGTTATGTATATGTATATATGTATTGTTATGTATGTAGTACATGAGTCATACTGTACGCGATCCGTTTCGCAAGAACGTCAGGCGACGTCGTTCGGTAATCGTTTGTACCTGAAATCAATGCGAATCTCCTTTCGCGTTATCGACTGTTGGGAGATTCGACTGTAGGTATGTTGACTGTAGTCAAAATGCGGAGGCCGAAAATTCCTGATGAGTAACGGGGTTAAATAAATAACACCAGTCGTTGAGAAGCGCAGATATTTTCATTGGTCACGCTTTTGCTAACAGCAAGTCACTTTTTTTTTTTTTTTTTGTGAAATTATAATTATGATACAGTTATCCGCACACGCCGGGGTTCTACCTCGGTGAAACTAAGATATTTACAAATTGCGTTGTGTTACAACAATTATTTTCGAGAAATTCACAAGAGGGGAAAGCGAACGATCGCGATTCCGACGATCGCAACCGAGAGTTTATTTTTCATTTTGGTTTCATTTTTATACGACGTCTGTTGTCAATTTTTTCAAGTTTACTTTTTTTTTTTTCTGACGATTTGATGACAAAAAAAATAGAGAAGTTCGTTCGAGATATGAAGAGAAAAAAAAACGGAATTAGATATAAATCGTAGAATTAAATAGGCAATGAACAGTGTCACGTTTAACGATGGTACTTCCGTATGTCGAAATAAATGCAACGGGGGGAGTTCCGGTTGGGGTGGGGATCAAAATAACGAATGACCGAAAAAAGCGAATGGCCAAAATAACGAATTTAAAACTAACGTCTTGATCATTCGCTATTTTAACTGCATTTTAATAAAATGTGAGATCAAAATACCGAATGATCAAAATAACGAATGGCTAGAATAGCGAATTCCGTAATTATGATCATTCGAGATTTAGATGTTCGTTGGTTTTAAATTCGTTATTTTGGCGATTCGCCTTTTTGGTCGTTCGTTATTTTGATCCCCACCGTACGGATGGAGTCGCCGACGCGTCTCTCTTGGCATTATTCGCGCGCGGACGGGCAGCACTCTGGGCCCAACAGGAGGCAGACGGAGCCGAGGTCGTCGACCTCGTTCAGGGGCTCTTCGAAGAGCCCCGCGCGCCCGTTTATTGCACTCCTCTCCCGGATTGTCAGGGAGCATGAAGCTGCTCACTGCTGTCGGCCTCATAGCCGCCTCTCCGTCCTCTCCGCAGGTTTACAGGAGAATTCGGAGAGAAAGAAGATGGGTAGAGAGGATATATCCTCGCGTGACGCGCTACCTCCTGACGTTGAAGCCCCGGGTGCCGTCCGGGCCCGCAGGCATCCGCACCACGTTGCTCGGCACACTTCCACCTCCGCATCCGCCCGTCGACTGCTTCGGCGACTGAATCTTGCTGATCTCCTGATCCAAAAGCTCCTCCGGACTTCTCTCCTCTCCCAAAATTCTCTTTCTCGCCTCCGCGTACTCCTGTTCCCGCTGCTTCAGCGACTTTATCGGCTGCTTCGGCTTGTCACCGTTCGCCAGCGGACCGTCTCCGCTTCCCTGCGAATCTCGCTGAGGCCTCTTCAGAATCTTCACCGTCGGCTTCGGGGGAACGTACTGAGAGCGCATTCCGTCCTCGCCGAGGATTATCATCCGCGTCGGAGTGTTTTTGCTGGTCGTCAGACTGGAAATTAACCACGGAATAACCACATTGTCCTATAGATATGAAAAAATAAGGTCAATTCTCAGTCGCTTACTTAGGCGATTGGCCGTCTTCCAGGCTCTCCAGGGTATTCAGCTGGAGGGCGTTCAGCTTCTTATCCAGCGCCTGTGAAGATAGAAATCCAGAGTCAGAGATCATTTTTTTTTTTTTTTTTCGAAATTCAAGAGTTATTCGTGACTCGCTCAAGGTCACGCGATTCGGTGTCGCCGTCCAATTTCCTCGTCTATATTTAGCGACTCTGGACAACAATAACACGGAGCGAAGTGAGAGGCACGTTTTTTTTTTTCGCCAATGCGCTATAATTATGAGGGCTTCGGCGGTTGACGGGATTCTCGATGTGTGCGCGCCTCGTTGGAGGTTAGCGCCAGTTTTTCGGAATCGCTTTGGGATTCGCGAAAAAAACGCAGCGAACGCGCCAATGATCGGGAATATCGGGTCAACGCGGTCGTCGTAACTCACCCCGGACTCCTCCATTTCCTCCCAGCTGTCGAAAACCTCGTCGACCGTCGACATTGCGAGTGCGGATAAAAAAATGCGAAAATGTGTTCGCGGACTCGAATGGGCTCCGTTTCGTCGCTCGCGGCGGGTGACTCTGGTCAACTCTGGGTGACTGGGTGACGACTCTCCCACCTCGAGACGAGGGCAGACGGTGCGAGGGTACGGTTACCGCGGGTCGGAAATAGGTAACCCTTCAGCGCGAACACCGCCGCTCGGTGCGAACTGCGAGGAGACCAGAAACTACGGAAGGACCACTACCGCACCGCGATCTCGCGCTTCTTGCCGCATGAAAAGTTCTATATGTATACGCTCGTATATATATATATGTATATGTATATGCCTCGAGATACGTCCGCCAGTGCCCAGTGCCGCGAACCCACCAATACCAGCAGAGTATTGCCGCTACTGGCCGCGATGTGGAAATATAAACGAAATTGCTATTTGATATATATGTATTTATATATATAGTGTACATGAGTGGAGAAATTTGTTTCCGAGTTGCAAAGCAACTGGTTATGGGAATCTCATCTCGCTCAGTCGGTACAGATGGTTTTGAAGATAAAATTTTATTAACGAAATGGAAAGATTAGTTTCAAAATAAAGTTCTATATGTATACGCTCGTATATATATATGTATATGTATATGCCTCGAGATACGTCCGCCAGTGCCCAGTGCCGCGAACTCACCAATACCAGCAGAGTATTGCCGCTACTGGCCGCGATGTGGAAATATAAACGAAATTGCTATTTGATATATATGCATTTATATATATAGTGTATATGAGTGGAGAAATTTGTTTCAGAGTTGTAAAGCAACTGGTTATGGGAATCTCATCTCGCTCAGTCGGTACAGATGGTTTTGAAGATAAAATTTTATTAACGAAATGGAAAGATTAGTTTCAAAATAAAGTTCTATATGTATACGCTCGTATATATATATGTATATGTATATGCCTCGAGATACGTCCGCCAGTGCCCAGTGCCGCGAACTCACCAATACCAGCAGAGTATTGCCGCTACTGGCCGCGATGTGGAAATATAAACGAAATTGCTATTTGATATATATGCATTTATATATATAGTGTATATGAGTGGAGAAATTTGTTTCAGAGTTGTAAAGCAACTGGTTATGGGAATCTCATCTCGCTCAGTCGGTACAGATGGTTTTGAAGATAAAATTTTATTAACGAAATGGAAAGATTAGTTTCAAAATAAAGTTCTATATGTATACGCTCGTATATATATATGTATATGTATATGCCTCGAGATACGTCCGCCAGTGCCCAGTGCCGCGAACCCACCAATACCAGCAGAGTATTGCCGCTACTGGCCGCGATGTGGAAATATAAACGAAATTGCTATTTGATATATATGTATTTATATATATATAGTGTATATGAGTGGAGAAATTTGTTTCAGAGTTGTAAAGCAACTGGTTATGGGAATCTCATCTCGCTCGGTCGGTACAAATGGTTTTGAAGATAAAATTTTATTAACGAAATGGAAAGATTAGTTTCAAAATAAAGTTCTATATGTATACGCTCGTATATATATATGTATATGTATATGCCTCGAGATACGTCCGCCAGTGCCCAGTGCCGCGAACCCACCAATACCAGCAGAGTATTGCCGCTACTGGCCGCGATGTGGAAATACAAACGAAATTGCTATTTGATATATATGTATTTATATATATAGTGTATATGAGTGGAGAAATTTGTTTCAGAGTTGCAAAGCAACTGGTTATGGGAACATCATCTCGCTCAGTCGGTACAGATGGTTTTGAAGATAAAATTTTATTAACGAAATGGTAAGATTAGTTTCAAAATGAGCTCGATTTTGTGGCTGGTGATTTGGGCGGTTTTCTGATTTTTTTCAACCATTTGATCACAGCCGTTTTGCCGGAACTCAGTGCCTTTTTTACCAGCAGATCGTACCATATACCATTTTCGTCCAATGTGGATCCTGTAAATATCAAAAGTAACGTTGAGGGATTTTTTTTTTTAATATTCTATGAATAAATGCTTTATACCTGCGCGATGAAGAATGTCGAGACAAAACATGGCTTTTGCATATCTGTGAATCGCAGCTACAGAAAAAAACTTGCGGCTTCCAAAGCAAAGCAGCAAAGCACGAAAATAATAGCATATCAATCATATCAACACCCATAATAATCATATTTTCGCGCCAATCATCGAAGGCTCAGAAAGTGCTGCCCTCAGCGTCCGTTCCGCGTAGCTAAATTCAGGGATTCGAGGGGGCGAAGTGTCAAAGTTCTGCCGACAGTCGGCCACGAACGAAAACGCAGAGAGGAAAGTGCGAATCGCGCGCGCGACGATCGTGCAGCTGACTTTATCGGGAGAATAATACACTAAACGACAGACGACAGGTCCCTCGTGACAAGCAAATGATACATACGGCAATCGTCGCTCACAGCTATCGAGACACATGAAAAAAAACGATGTCATCGACCGGCGCGACAACTTTCGCGCGTTTCCTGCGACGTCGACTCGTTAATTCTCACGTAAGTTCTTTTACAGCAACAGTCTCGCTGATATATTTTTTTTCGCGACGGTAATCCAGGTCTCTACATTGTCGCCGACGTCCTCGATGCATGTTCGATCGACTCGGCGCCGTCGCTCAGAGGGCAAAGAGCGAGCGGCAAATATGAAAAAATGATATATTCCGCATGCTGACGCGCGCTTTATCTCCTCGCGGCTAATAATTATCAGTCGTTATCGTCGAGGCGTTTGTCGTTAGAGAATAACTGCGTTTGTCGATTGAGATAACACTAATGTTATAATGTAGCGATGAAAAATGCTCGGGATGTGTTTTATTGTTTTTTTTTTGTTCTGTTTTGCAGCCAAATACCTATTCAAGCTCCAATGAAATCAAACTTTTGGCTATTTGAAGAAAAAAAAAAAAAAAAAAAAAAAAAGTTTATATGGATATTTAGCAAAATGTAGACAAATTATCAAATGTAAATAGGCATAAATCGCGTTGAGCAATACTATTGGAATAGTTATATAGATATTTAGAAAAATGCAGACAAATTATCAAATGTACATATCAAGAAAATTGTACGACAATTATACTGCTCGACAAATAAAATTACACCAAAGAATCAAAAAAAAAAAAAAAAAAAAAAAAAAAAAAAAAAAAAAAAAAAAGAGCTGTAAATTGCGTTGAGCAATACTATTGGAATAGTTATATAGATATTTATAAAAACGTAGACAAATTATCAAATGTACATATCAAGAAAATTGTACTACAATTATACTGCTCGACAAATAAAATAACACCAAAGAATTAAAAAATCCTCCGACGTTTTTCCAGGCACTGGAATCGCGGAGATGCCTCTCGCAACCGGCGACCAAAGACCACTTCAGTCCAGAGGTCGTGATGTCGGAGAAAAATCGCGAGTCTTGCGTAAGAAGGCTGAAGCTCCTTCCGGCGATGAAGATCAACGAGAAGGCGAAGATAGCGGCGGTTCTGGTCCCTCTCTGCAGCTACAAAGGCGAGCTCGGACTTTTATATACACTGCGTTCGACGAAACTGACAACGGATCGAGGTCACGTGTCGTTTCCTGGTGGAATGAAGGACGACACTGATAAGACGGCGGTGGAAACGGCGTTGAGGGAGACTTGGGAAGAGCTGAGGATACCGGCGAACCGAGTCGACGTCTGGACAAGCGGCAATCTCATTGGAAAGAAGCATCTGAGCGTGATGCCGGTTCTCGGCTACGTCGGCGACATCGAACCCGAGACCCTGGAAATAAATCCCCAGGAAGTCGAAGAGGCGTTCGTGATAAGTTTGGAGAATCTCTGCGATCCTCGGTACTTTCGATTCACGCAATTTCGCGACTCGTTTCTTTTGCCGGCTTACACGGGCGGTAAATATCGAGTGTGGGGATTCACCGCCGCCATAACGCACATGGTCATGAGAGCTTTGTTGCCTGAGGTCTATAGACACGAGCTGAAAGTTCAACCCCTCGTGGGACACAAGAGCGACGGCAAATCGCACGATCGACTTACGTAGGATTGGGTAGACGTACCGTTTATGGCCGATTGTGGCCATCGCATTGAAAAAAATAAATCAAAATATTGAATCGCATTAAAAAAATCATTCAATGGATTTATAGGAATTAGTTAAAAAAATCAATTATAGGAAACTATTATTTTGAGGAGTTACATAATAAAAATGGCCACAATTGGAACAGTGGCCATCACATTGAAAAAAATAAATCAAAATATTGAATCGCTTAAAAAAATAGATCTTTTAATGGATTTATAGGAATTAATTAAAAAATCAATTATAGGGAACTATTATTTTGAGGAGTTACATTATAAAAATGGCCACAATTGGGACAGTGGCCATCACATTAAAAAAAATAAATCAAAATATTTAATCCCTTAAAAAAATAGATCATTCAATGGATTTATAGGAATTAATTTAAAAAATCATTTATGGGAAACAATTATTTTGAGGAATGAGATAATAAAAATGGCCACTAATGGTACATCTACCCTATTCGCATAATGTTTTATATCTCAAATACGTTATTATACACACGAAGCGCATTAAAGTTCGAAATACGCTCAACAGGCTGTGAAAAATTTATTGATTAATTTAAAGAAATAGTCTATAATAGTATAGAAGAATAATATATAATTCATTTATAGAACTCAGCTGATCAATGAGAAACTACGCTTTCCACAAATACGTGGAATCAAAATTTAATCTTCAAACTTTTTCAGAAATGAAATTCGTGGGTCGTCTGCGGGTTTTTATTTTAATGCTACGAGAGACGGTCGTAAAGCCGCCTACGAAGGAGGACCGCCGCGGACGAGGTCTAATTGACCCCACCTAACCACTTTGCCGGGTTAAAGACTGCACCGGGAGCCTGTTGACCCTCTGGGAACTTGTCACGCGATTGAGATTTCGGACGGCGAATGAGAGACACGCTTATAGGCTATTATTATTATATTTTCCCAGAATTATCATTATTATTACTTTACAGAGAAAAATATTCGATTCCTGCGTCTTTTTTGTCGAATTTATCAATTTTCGTGCAGTGGTGCTTTTCGGAAACGATTTTTTTATCGCAAAAAACGCAATATTTCTACGCTGGCTAATCATCGTTCGCGATTTTATTCCTATTAATGATGAAAACGATCGCCAGGTAAAACAGGTTACATAGCTACCAAAAAAAAACGTCGTTTGATTCACGAAGCCGCCGGCGCATCAGTATAATCTCCCCGCCTCTAATTGTCTCATAAAAAGATCCTCAGAATCGTTTGATTGAGCTAAAGCGGAACCCTTACAATAATTCCACTCGCATAAGAAAGAAAGAAGCAGTAGTCTCGAACATTTAGCGCCCGACCAATGAGCGTCGAGTCCCACGAGCAGCGCCCACGCGATTGGCTCTCGCGCGTCGCGCGCCAGACGCTACGTCACGCGCCTGCGCAGCTCCAACTCGGAGTCTCCGACTCGCCGTCGCTGCGCATGCGCGTCCAGTAGCCGACGTCCGTCGCAGCTCGACTGGTAAAATCCGTCGCGCGCTCTGTTTTCTCAGTCTCATTCCCGGAACCGCGGCGAACGGTCACCGAGAAGAGAGAGAGACAGAGAAACAGTGTCGCAAAGCTCGGGAAGAGAAAGGTGTCGGTGAAAACGCGTGAATTAATGATAACCGCGTTAGTCTCGTTATCGCCGAGACTCAGTGGCGAAAAGGCGTTCGACGCTCGAGCAGCGTCTCAGTGATTAGTGATTATTCGTCGCAGAAGCAGCAGCAGCGAAATAGGTGGAGAAGAAAGTGGTGGGGGGCTGTGAATAGAGTTTTCCGTCGCGAGAACTCGACGCACAAATCGCAGGAGTCGCGAACGAGATTCGCGGCGGCGACGAGAAAAAACGGAACAAAAGTAAAAAATGCAACGAAGGACTGCTGAAAGGCAGCGTTGGCTGTCGGGTGTTGTGACAGCCGCGGGGATGTCGCGTTTCACGCTCTGCATCGGCTTCCTGGCGCTGCTGTCCGCGACGGCGGAGGTGAGTCGAGCTGCCATCGTCCGTTATATATATATAATACGACTGCCGATGTTATTGTTATTATTTGTACGCGGAAAACAAATGCAGCGCATTTCGCCGAAAATCGTCGAAACCGTCGTTAACCCTCCCTTCCCCCTCCCGCACCCTTCCCCTCTCCCCCCCGCCAACCCCTGCGCATGCGCGCGCGCACCACACCCCAAGGCTAACGTGCGTTTATTGCCTCGTGTGACGTCATCTCGGGCGATCGTCTACAAGGCCTATCGGAAGACGCGCAACGCATCGCGGACTTGTTTTTTAATTTAATTACAATGTCGCTGATCCGAACGGCCGAGAGGCAGACACGGCTTCTCCGAGCCGCCATAGCTGACGAATTGTGAGGCTAGCGGCGTAGGTCTGTCCTTCTCGGCTCTCGTTTCGCGGCTCGTGTCCTCCCCTGCATTCCACAGTCAGTTTCGAGGGACGCGACCAACCGTCTTGTCTTGCGAGTCGCGCAGTTTGAGCGAGCGACGTGTAGCGGGCGTTCCACGCCAAATTCGCAGGGTCAACAATTTTTTTTCGCCTGCTTTCCGACATGTTTTTTTGGGGGTTTCTAGGTAAAAATCGCGTAGGGTCATTTTGGAATAGAATGCCTGGTATATATATCTATGGGCGACGCGTAGCGGGCGTTCCACGCCGAATTCGCAGGGTCAACGCTTTTTTTTTCTCGCCTGGTTTCCTCCATCTTTTTTTGGGGGTTTCTCGGTAAAAATTGCGGAGGGTCATTCTGGAATAGAATGCCCGGTATATATACGTGCGTCGGGTCAGCACCATTTTTTTTCTCTCCTACTTTCCTCTAAATCGTAGCTGGTAAAATTCCGCGTTAACCGGTTTCGCGTTATGGT
The DNA here is from genome assembly GCA_964034905.1 of Itoplectis maculator. Taxonomy (NCBI): domain Eukaryota; kingdom Metazoa; phylum Arthropoda; class Insecta; order Hymenoptera; family Ichneumonidae; genus Itoplectis; species Itoplectis maculator. The sequence goes on from OZ035859.1 coordinate 10,131,778, forward strand.
TTCGCATTACGGTTTCTGCTTTGTTGCAAAGCTTTGGGATTTTTTGGCGCTTCCGGTCGCCAAGGTAAACAACTCGCGGGGATTCCGCGAGATTGTCGTAGATTATTCGAGACCCGATCGATATCTCCGATATCTTTATTCGGGGATTTCTCGGTAAAAATTGCGTAGTTCTGCTTACAATGTAATATGCACCACGTAGCGGGCGTTCCACGCCGAATTCGGACAACACTTTTCACTCAGTTCTGGTCTGGAATGCCCGGTACACATACATGCGGTATCTATGCATATTTAGATAGCGACGTATAAGCAACGTCGAGCGTTGCACGCATATAGTACGTGCGGGACAACGTCCTTGACGTATGACTAATTCCGTTGGGTTGTGTTTATCACGGCCGCCTGCCGAACGATCGAACACTATCCCCGCAGCGTTCGGCGGATTAAAATCGTCGCGCGGCGGCCGCGTCAACAGGGCGATATAATCAATGTGTACAGCTGCGCGGATCGTCGCGTAGGAAAACAACGCCGAAACGTCGCCAAATGGTACTTTCCGACGTTAGCTTCGCCGGAAAACACCGCCGAAACACTATGTTGAAATTTGCATCGTTGGAAAGCAACGAAAATAATTTTTAAAAATTATCATAATGAACCCAAAGAACCGTATTAGGTATAAATAGTTATAATAACGATTGAACCTCATAATCATTTTTTAGAATCGCCAGAATAATTTTAGAATCGTTAGAGTACATTTTTTAATTTTTTTCGTTGCTTTCCAACGATGCAAACTTCAACGTCATGCCGAAACGTCGCCAAATGTTACTTTCCGACGTTCGCTTCGCCGGAAAACACCGCCGAAACGTCGCCAAATGTTACTTTCCTTGTCCTCACGGCGAATGATTTTTCGTAGGCGCAGTGCAAACGCTGCTTGCTGACGTTTATATTTTTATATCGAGCATTCTCGGATTGCCGGATACCAGACGGGCGGACGATGATTAAGCCGCGCATTCCGTGTATACGATGCGGGCTTTGTGAGTCAGCACGCACACAGGTTTACAGTCGAAGCGATGGACGCGCCGGAGACACAATAATCGCGGATCAAAGTCGCGTATTTTCCCGCTGACGCAATTAGTCGCAGTGACTCTTTTTGTCTCTACGACTCTCTGTGTTTTATTTTTTATGATCGTTTCGTTTTGCTTTTAATTGCCGATTAGGATCGCGACGTTTACTTCTCGTGTCATTATCGGACACTTGAGAGCGAATGGGACGCCTCTTTATTGCACGTTTGTTTTTTTAATGACTAGGAACAGTAATGACTAAGATTGGAGGCGGAGGACAAACCGAATTTCGGCGAAAAAAAAATTTTCGATTTAACGAAGTTTTAAAACCCTATCCGATGGGAAATTTTCCGCTGATTCCAAAAATAACGGTTATATGCCCGAGAAATCGAAAATTCGAGGAGAAAATCGCGAAAAATGATTTTTCATTTTTTCCCAATTTTAACCCTTTCCGAAAATCGATGTCAATTTTTTTTGGATGCATGGAATCTGGATTTTCTTTTTGCGTTCGAAAGATAACTCTTCAAGGAAGAGAATGCCGCCAGGCGGAACGCGATATCTCGATTTTTCGATTTTTTGCAGATTTTTAAAGTTGACCCTCAAAAATCGCAAATTTTTGAAGGGGTACCCCTTGCCGTTTTTTCGAAAAAAGTCGAAAAAAAAAAATTTTTGATTTAACGAAGTTTCAAAACCCTATCCGATGGGAAATTTTCCGCTGATTCCAAAAATAACGGTTATATGCCCGAAAAATCGGAAATTCGAGGAGAAAATCGCGAAAAATGATTTTTCATTTTTTCCGAATTTTAACCCTTCCCGAAAATTGATGTCATTTTTTTTTGGATGCATGGAATCTGGATTTTCTTTTTGCGTTCGAAAGATAACTCTTCAACGAAGAGAATGCCGCAAGGCGGAACTCGATATCTTGATTTTTCAATTTTTTGCAGATTTTTAAAGTTGACCCTCAAAAATCGCAAATTTTTGAAGGGGTACCTTGCCGTTTTTTCGAAAAAAGTCGAAAAAAAAATTTTTCGATTTAACGAAGTTTCAAAACCCTATCCGATGGGAAATTTTCTGCTGATTCCAAAAATCACGGTTATATGCCCGAAAAATAAAAAATTCGAGGAGTAAAACGCAAAAAACTATATTTTTAATGCCGTTTTTCAGGCTGCGGACGATGGCCACTGCATATGGTACGGCCAGTGCTTCGAGGATCCGAACAATCACCACAAGAAGAATTGCCCGTACGACGGTCCGCCGAAGGCGCTGGATTTCACGGGACAAGAGCTGCTGTCGAAGAATTGTCCGCATCTGATGAACGACGCCGGCGACGGCATTAAAACTTGCTGCGACAACAATCAGCTGCAGACGCTGGACACGAATATAAAGCTTGCGGCAAATTTCCTGAAGAGATGTCCCAGTTGTCTGGACAATTTGGTCAAGCATTTCTGCGAGTTTACCTGCAGTCCGCGACAGAGTTCGTTCATCAATGTAACGGAGCTCGGTCCGGATAAATGTGAGCATTTATTCTTATTAACTTTTTTTTTAAATTTTTTTATTAATTAAGGTGGATCGATCACCACCGTAGTAATCAAATGTGCAACTATAATTTGACAACACAATAAACAACAAAGAGTTAATCATTAAAAAGATACATATTTTACAGACCTTAATATGAAGATTTTTATGCTGTAGCTCCACAGCTAAAAAATTGTAGAATGAAAGGAGAAATTCGTTAATAAATTAGATTAAATTAAATAAAATTAAACACCTTTGCTGTTTGCAGCTTACATAAATGGAATCGAGCTGTACATCACCAACAAGTACCTCGACGGCACGTACAAGTCGTGCAACAAGGTGTCGGTCCCGAGCACCGGACAATTGGCCCTCGACTTGATGTGCGGCGAGTGGGGCGCCAGCCGATGCAGCGCGCAAAAATGGTTCGATTACATGGGCGACGCGGCCGGCAATCTCTACGTACCTTTCCAAATCACGTACGTCGCCACCGATGAGCCTGTCGGCCGATTTCAGCCGGTCGATCCGTCGGTTACTCCCTGCAGCAAAGCCTTGAACGTGAGTTACTCGCTACGAAATTATGCTGTTGAAGTTTGCATCGTTGGAGCACAATTAAAATTAAAAAAAAAAAAAAAAGAAAAAAAATCCAATGAACCCAAAGGATCATACGGCGTATAAAAAATTATTATAACGACTGATCTTTACAACTTTTTAGAATCGCTAGAATAATAATAATAATAACAATATTAATGATATTTATCAATCATCATCAATCATCATCATTATCATTTAAATCATGATAATTTAGAATCATTTTAGAGTCGATAGAATAATAAATAAAAAAAAAATTCGTTTTTTTTTTTTCAGGCAAAAACTCCAGCCTGCAGTTGCGTCGACTGCGAGCTAAGTTGTCCGGTGCCGCCGCCATTGCCACCACTCCCGAAACCCTTTACACTAATGGGTTACGATGGATACGCCGTCACCATGACGATCATCTTCATCGGCGGCTCCACGCTCTTTCTCCTCTCGATCGTTTGCTTCGGCAATCGAAAACAGATCGGTGAGTGAACCGCGCACTTCTCCTTCGACCCGCCCCTCGAAACACTGAATTTTTTAGATTGACGACTTCAGCGCTTTTACTCATTTCACGGCAGATTTCAAACACCGATGAAACTAATTTTTTTTTACGTACAAAAGATTTGAAATAATCAATGTGTGAAAGTTATTCGTTTAGTGATTGCGCTGCTTGCAGCATCATAACACATTTTGCTGCAAATAATATCAGTAAAACGATTAATCACGAGTGACATTCCAAAGAGCTGACAAATTGCATAGACTGCCAGTTGCATAATTTTAATATCGTTTCCTTTTTGTCGTCAATGACTAATAGCGTTCCACTTATTCGTTTCTATCGTTAAGAACCATTTCTTTAAAATAAAATTAGCAAATTTATCGTTCACGAGGTGAAGAGTCCCGCCTTTGCTGTGATTTTAACAACCGACCTTAAAACTATTACATTTTCAGTGGTAATGGATTAATCCTTGTGACCTGGTTCTCAATTTTTTATTTTTTTTATTTTTTAATATTTGTTAAGAGTTTTCTGGTTACGGTCTTAACTGTTAATATTCCATTCGCCTCTCGTGGAGTGCTAATACATTAGTCCAAAGGATGCTCCAGGGTATTATAATTCGTTTATATATTTCACTGCGAGAACTTTGCCCCCTCGGATCGCTCTCCTTTCGAATCAATCTTCGAGGCGAGGCGTCTAATTGAATCTCTCGCGCGCAGTTCTCTAGTCATTATATATATATCCCATATAGGATGACCCGACCAGCGAATGAACGATTTAGAGTTCCGTTGTATTTACAAGACCCGTGAAATGAAAAATATAATTGTAATACCTTTCAGGGTTGGTCTAATTAACAGATTGCGGTGTCCTGATTGCTAAAAAAATTATTACAGATACTCCCAAACAGAATATTTTTCGAAATTAAATAAAAACGTCAAAAAATGGTGATAAACCAGTGAATGGACGAAAGACCAGTAAATGAACGCCTCTTACCAATGAATGGACGTCATTTTAATTTCGATATATTATAGTCAATTCATCAAAAACAATTATAACGAATCGAAAGATAAACTTCATCTTTACTTGTGTAGCACGTTATGTAACCTTCGGAATAAATTATGAAGCTTTTATGAATAAAAATCTTCTGACACTGCGACGTCCACTGCTTAGAAACGCGGCCGCCATGGATTTGTGGGATGTTGGCATGCGACACTGTTAATTAAAAAAAAAATTCTCGTCTCGATATTTCGTACATAATTATGAGACCGATCGAATCGACATCTGTGGATTTTTTCCTTAATTTACGTACCAAAAAGATTTTTTTTATAAATTACTTTTTTTTTTATAAATGGCAATTAAAGTGATTTCGTCTGTTCACTGGTCCCCGTTCATTCACTGGTCGGGTCACCCTACCCCATATAGTACTACTACGATGAATTGGTAGAGCGAATAACTGATTGGTGGTTGTGATTGTGTCGTTGGCGTGCGTACGAAATAGTTGCACGAGGGGAAGAGGTAGGGCGACAGGTTGGTAGACGACTAGCCGCTGGGCTGCATCATCCCGGAGACGGTGCTCGAATAGCCCTTGCAGCTGACCAAGAAGACAGCCCACTACAGTCGAAACGTTCGAGTAGGTCTCTCCAACCGTTTCTATCTCTCTGTGTCTTTTTTTTTCTCTGCTATTTTATCCTTCGCAGTCGCTTCGCATTTTTCCGCTGTTTTCGTTCCCTGCTATTTTGCGTCTCTGTGTGTGTTTCTGTCTCTGTTTCTGTCTCACGAAGCGTTATGTCATCTTCCCGAAGCTACACGCCACTCGCATTATTTTTAATCATCAATTTCCATGAACCTAAACCGTCTGATTTAATCGTCTTATCGCGCATGTCGATCGCTACTCGAGCAGCAAAGCAGTAAATCAGTGCTTGTCTCGAAATTTACTCATTCGGCTATTATTCCATTTCGAGATCATATTCATTGACTGTTGAACGGCGAGGATTACGTTTGTCTGGAGCGTAAAAACATTGTTTATCTTTTTTAGTTTCTTACGCAACGAACAGATGTGCTTTTTTTTATCGGCGAATCTGTCGTCGAGAAGATCGGAAGTACGATTCGATGGTATCATTGATTTGGAGAGCTTAGCGGTTGGATAATCGCTACATTGCGAAAATTAGTAATCAGCCAGTTGGCATCTTTTTGCACGTTTATTTTTTTTCTCAGTCGAGATTTCTGTAGTTCAATGGTTTTTTCGCTGTTGAACTTTTATTTGTTTATTTCTCTAATTTGCTGCGAATTGTTTTAATAATACTAACAGCAATCGAGAATGTGAGCGTAAAACGATTAAAAAGAATGCTGCATCGAAATGTTTTATTTTTATTATATTTTTTTATAAGCTTTGTACAATGCATTAGACGATTTGTTTTGTTTTGTGCTTGTTTTGATTAATTATCTCTGTCGCGCGCGCAAAAAAAAAAATATGCTTTTCAACGACGTTATCGAGGAGTGGATTTAGGAAACGACGAGTCTGCTTTTTTCAGGCGTCATATCGGCCGACGATTTGCCGAGGGGACTCGATGAGGAAGAATCGACGGCGATTGAAAGGCTCGGCGCCAATATCGACAAATTTTTGCAGCGATTTTTCTGCTGGTGGGGCACTGGTGAGTCGATTTTCGTAGGAAAATTATCTTTATTAAGGGGAAGCTGGAGTAGATTTAGTTACCGACATTTTACCCGTAAAAGTGCTATACTTATTGATTAGTAATCAGTTGTAGAAAGAAATGTTTAGATTTGTTTAAAAAAAAATTTCATCCTCACGAATCTTGAAATTTCAGCTTGCGCCCAACGACCGTGGGCCGTTCTCTTCTTCGGATTCCTCTTCGTGGTCGCTCTGGGCCACGGAATAAAATATATGCACGTGACGACCGATCCTGTGGAGCTTTGGGCATCGCCGTTTTCGCGTTCTCGCATCGAGCGCGATTTTTTCGACAGTCACTTCGAGCCCTTCTACCGAAACGAGCAGATCATCATATCGTCCATTGGCCTACCGGAAGTGAGCAACTTTTCGACCGATTTATTCAGCCTTCGAGGCTCAAGAATCGTCAATTGGATGTACAACGATTTTTTTATTCGCAGATCGTGCACAATACGTCGAATGGACCGATCACCTTCGGCCCAGTTTTCGATAAGGACTTCATCCTCACGATTTTCGAGCTTCAGGAGGGAATTAAGGCACTCGTGACCGAAAATAATTACACACTCGCCGACGTTTGCTTCGCGCCGATGACTAACGATTTCACCGGACCGACGACTGTCTCGAAATGTGTTATTCAGAGTCTTTGGGGATATTGGCAGGACGATGTTGATAAATTTAATGACAGCGACGAGGATGGCGACTATGTTGTCAATTACCTCGATTTCTTTAAAGCTTGCACACAGTGAGTCCCTTAGAAATATATTTATGGAATTTGATGTCGTTCGTGGATTGTAACAGCCATTTTTTTCCAGAAATCCATATAATCCGGAATGTCTCGCGCCTTATGGTGGACCCATCGAACCGGCCATCGCCGTCGGCGGATTTTTGTCGCCTGGCGATTCTCTCCGCGATCCACCGTACGAGAAAGCCACCGCCATTGTTCTTACGATTTTGGTGAACAATTATCACAACAAGACGAAATTGCAGCCGGCGATGGAATGGGAAGAGAAGTAAAAAAGTTTTTCAGAAAAAGAAACATCGATTTTTTATATTTTTCGAGCAAATCGCTGAGGATTTTTATTTTTCGTGTTTTTCACGTTTTGTAATTCATCGTTTTCTGCAGATTCATCGCTTACATGAAGAACTGGACGAAGACGCAGAAACCCGATTACATGAACGTCGCTTTCACGTCCGAGAGATCAATCGAGGACGAATTGTATCGCGAGTCGCAATCGGACGTGCTCACCATTCTCGTTTCTTATGTAATCATGTTCGCGTACATTGCCATCTCTTTGGGACAGATCAGAACGTGCGACAGACTTCTGGTGAGTCGGGAATAAAATTTCCTCCAAAAAAAAAAAAAAAAAAAAAAAAAAAAAGAAAAAAAAAAAAAAAAAAAAAAACGGAAGGCACCACTGTTAATATTTTTATCTTTTTTATTTCTTTCAGATCGACTCGAAAATTACTTTGGGTCTCGGAGGAGTATTAATCGTCTTAGCCTCAGTGATCTGTTCCGTCGGTTTGTTCGGCTTCATCGGACTCCCGGCGACTTTGATTATCATCGAGGTTATTCCGTTCCTCGTTTTGGCCGTCGGCGTCGACAATGTCTTCATCCTCGTCCAAACTCATCAGCGCGAAGGCAGACGACCCAATGAGTCGATACCCGAGCACATTGGTCGCACACTCGGCACTGTTGGACCGAGTATGCTGCTCACCAGCGTTTCCGAAAGCTGCTGCTTCTTCCTCGGTGAGCCGATAAAATAATAAATTCGTTACACTTTCACGACATCTCTATGATGTTAAATTTTGCATCGTTGGAATGCAATGAAAAACAAAATTATTTCTAACGATTCTAAAATTATTCCACCGATTCTAAAAATGTGAAGTATCAATCATTATAATGATTTTTTATATCCCAGTACGATCCTTTAGTACATCAGAATAATTGTTGTATTTTATTTCCGTTGCTTTCCAACGATGCAAACTTCAATATAGTGAATCAATCTTAATATTCTTGTTTTTTTTTTTTTTCAGGCGGTTTGTCCGACATGCCAGCGGTAAAAGCATTCGCTCTGTACGCAGGAATGGCTCTGCTGGTAGATTTCCTCCTGCAGATCACCTGTTTCGTCAGTCTCTTAGCTTTAGACACAATTCGCCAAACTGTGAGTCAATACCTTCGATCTCCGACGGCTGATAAGCCGCCACCTGGTTATCTTTTGAGTCAACGTATCAACGTGATTTTTCTTTTTATAGAATAATAGGTTAGATATTTGCTGCTTCTTGCGAGGCTCGAAGAAGGACAACGGAGAGGAGGTGGTCGACGGTATCTTGTATAAAATCTTCAAAGTCGCTTACGTGCCTCTGCTCTTGAAAAAATGGGTCAGGGCCGGCGTTATGGTCATTTTCTTCGGCTGGCTGTGCACCAGTCTCGCCGTAGTGCCTCACATTGAAATTGGACTGGATCAGGAACTCTCTATGCCGGAGGACAGCTTTGTACTCAAATACTTCCAGGTAAATAAAAAATACAAAATAAAAAAAAAATGTCTTCGGACTTTGGCGCGACGAATGATTTACATTGTCTTCTGCGCAGTTCTTGAACAGCTACTTGTCAATCGGTCCGCCGATGTATTTCGTCGTGAAAGGAGGACTGAATTATTCCGACTACGATAGCCAGAATTTGGTATGCGGCGGTCAGAATTGTAATACGGATTCCGTCTCGACGCAGATATTCATCGCCGCTCAGCAGCCGAATAGGTGAGTCACCTTCCGGTTGAATAAAAAAATACAAAAAATCGTCTATGCCGATCGACTAACATTTCTTTGCTTTTTCAGGACTTATATAGCCAAACCTGCGTCATCGTGGCTCGACGATTATTTCGATTGGTCGCAGTCGCCGGATTGCTGCAGAGTGCAGCTTGGAAATCATTCCTTCTGTCCTCACACCGGTAACGTCGCCTTTTTTTATCTGATATACAGGGTGATTCAGAATGTTTTTGTCACCCGTTGAAAAATGATAGTTTAGCATCTCGGGAAAGAAATTATTCAGCCGTTTTTTGTAATTTGCAATATTTATTTATTTATCGAAAATTTGAAAAATTTAGACCAATGGGAACAAATAAATAAATAAATAAATCAGTAGACCAATGGGAACATAAATAAACGAATATTTAAAAAATACTATAAATACTATAAATAAATAGTATTTTTTTTAGATATTTATTCATTTATTTGTCCCCATTGGTTCATTTTTTTTCTAATGCTTGTAAATAAATAAATATTGCGAATTATGAAAAACGGCTAAGTAAATTTGCTCCCGAGATGGTAAACTATTTTTCCTCAACGGCTGACAAAAACATTCTGAATCACCCTGTATACTATCTTTGTGTTATATGGAAAATAATTGTCTCATAAAACCTTTCGTCGCAGATCAATCCTGCAGCCGTTGCAACATCACAACGAACCAATTGGGTCGCCCTAGTCCAACGGAATTCGAGACTTACGTTTCGTTCTTCCTTCAAGACAATCCTGACGATGTCTGCGCGAAAGCTGGACACGCAGCCTACGGTCACGGAGTGAATTACCAAACGGATCCAACGACTCATAAATCTCAAGTCGGCGCCTCTTATTTCATGGCTTATCACTCGATCCTAAAATCGTCAGCGGATTATTACGAATCGATGCGAGCGGCTCGCACAATTTCCGCCAATATAACCGACACGATAAACACGAATCTACGACTCAAGGGGAAAAACGAGACCGTCGAAGTGTTTCCGTACAGCGTATTTTACGTTTTTTACGAGCAGTACTTAACAATGTGGCCCGACACTCTGCAGAGCCTTGGAATATCGCTTCTGGCAATTTTCGTTACCACCTTTTTGCTCATGGGTCTCGATATCTTCTCGTCGATCGTCGTCGTAATCACCATCGCTATGATCGTCATCAATATCGGAGGATTAATGTACTGGTGGCATATCACTCTTAATGCCGTTTCGCTCGTCAATCTCGTTATGGTAAATTAATAATTAAATTAATAATTAAATTAATAATTTAATTAATCATTATTTCGGAACATTGAATCGGAAAAATTGCAATTGATTATATTTCGTTACAGGCGGTGGGAATATCTGTGGAATTCTGCAGCCATTTAGTGCACGCGTTCTCCGTTTCCGTCAGCGAAACGAGAGTCGAAAGGGTCTCCGACGCACTGACGAATATGGGCAGTTCTATATTCAGCGGAATTACGTTGACCAAATTCGGTGGTATAATTGTTCTTGGATTCGCCAAGAGTCAAATATTCAAGGTTCGTTTGGCAGAAAATTAAATTGCCTTCGATACGAGAGAACAATTTCGTTATTAATTATTGTATCGTTTTTTGCAGGTGTTCTACTTTAGGATGTACTTGGGTATCGTTATTTTCGGGGCTGCGCATGGCCTCATTTTCCTTCCGGTGCTTCTCAGTTATATAGGTAAGAATCCAACGCAGCAGAGACTGCAGTCTATTTTATAACGATTTTTCAATAATCTAGGGTAAAATTTTCTCGTGTTCCCGACGTCTCGGCGCTTTCCATTTGCACTCATAACGAGCTTCCACGACGAGCCACGTTTTTTTTAATTAGCGTTTAACTATTAACGACAACGCAAACAGCTGTAACCCAAAGCTCTAGGATTTAAAGCTGCGAATTAAATTCTGAACGCGAAAAAAAAAAGAAACAGTGACATTTACATCTCTCGCGGATTTTAAGATCCACTGATTGTTAAAACGCCAGAATCCGTCGTAATTCAGTTGCGCTTTGCGGTGCTTTTAAGTTTAACGAGTTGGACGGTTTTTATGATTATAATTCGCGTGGCGAGCGCACTTTAGTTTAAACGACGTCAAGTCGACGAGGTCGTTAACGAGCGACGGGAGCTTGAGAGAGAGAGTTAAACGAGAGAGGCAATCGGATGCGGCTGAGTATGATGGCAAAAATCCGTCGGTGGTTTCCAGGCTCGCCGATGAATCGTGAGAAGCTGGCTAACCACAAGAGAGCGATGCGTGGCAATCTGGACATCGTGCAAGAGACGTCGTTGAATCATCGAGTAAGCAAAACCAATTCACCTCCTACGTCAGTCACAAGTACACCTACATTCCGAGTGCTCGAATACGATAGATAGGTACGGAACTAACCTATCCCAACTTCTCTGCTGAATGCTATTTATTTTTATTTATACATTTTTTTGTCTCGTTACATTATTTTTGTATTGAAAAATACGATTCACGCAGGGCGAGTTTTTGTGAACACCGATTGTGTGTGTGTGAATTTTTCGCCGATAGTTTTAAGAGGATTGTGGAGCAGAGAGGCTGATTATGGAGAAAATGGAGGAAAGGAGGAAAAATGAAATAGACTCATCTTTTGTATCAAACGCCATTGTTTTATATTGTTTTCATTAACACTCATTGTGCCCTTCGCTACTAATTCTATATTCGTGTGGCTTTAGAGACTAATAATGATACAGCGCAACTGCGACTTTGTTGCGTTAGCCAAATGCGAGTCTCGACTTTTTGTGTGTGTAATAAAAAATCGCGGGACAGATGTTTTCGGCGCTTTCCTCGCGTTTCGCTGGAAAGCCCCGAAAATAACTGAACGCGCGGTGAGCGTTTCGGCAATCGGTGGATGACTGGATATCGCGATTATTTATAGATCCTCGCGGCAGAGCGCTCTCTGCGTCTGCCTTCACCCTCGTCGTGAATCGATCGTCGTCGAGAAAACGCAGCGCTGCTTTTCCTCGCCTTCGCGTTCATCGTTGGCTCGCGGTCACTGTGTCAATATCATTGGGACATTGGAGAGAATCCCGCGCTTTGAGGTCCAACATTGCCAAAACCTTGTCACGATTTTCAGAAAAGCTTATCTGCATTCATGTAAATGTCGCTTTGTTATCTCGGCTCGTGGATCCTGGGAAGCTTTCGTTGTCGAATATATTATTGTAATCGCTTAAAGGGATGCAGGAGTAATTTTTTTTTTTTTTCAGCGGGTCCATAAAACCCTTTTTTAGTTGATTTTGAAAAAAAAAATTTTTGGCCAGGTAAAAATCTACTCCAGCATCGCCTTAAAAAGGAGACACGAGTGAAATTGCTAAAGGATTTATAATTTCAATTAATTTGTTTTTCAAAGCTTAAAAATAAGAGGATGTATATTAGAGTCTGTAAATGCTTTGGTAATTTCACTGTTGTTCATGAGTATAGTTTTTAAGGGCTCGACACTCGACAATAATCATGGGGACAAGATTCGAAGCCGAAAGCGAAGGTCAGTGCGGTGAGTCGCAGTATTAACGCTCGAACGCTTGTGTTTTCAGGCGTGATGTCAAGCCGCGGGCACAGACGCGCGAGAGAACGCGCCGACGAGTGCAACGATGAGGCCCCGAATCGTCAGCTCGTCGACGCAACAACCCCACTCGTCCAAAATATCCCAAGCCAATACCCAACCACTTCCTACGCCAGTGTGAATGCAATCCCGGTTATTGTGCATTGAACGACAAAACACACAACACCGGCAACCCTCTGCCGATCGAATCCGTCGTTTGCGATCCATCGATAATCACCGTCGCCCATCGGAACGCTGAACGAGTCTCTCACGTTGAACGGTCGACTTGAAGACAGACTAAAGAAAATTTGCGCGACGTATGTTTCTCGATTCTCGCTGCGAATCCGCGTCGCGTGAAATGAATGCTGCTCGGAATATCCGAGAGTGTAACTATATTTTTTCCGTCTATTTATTACGCAGTTATTTTTATTTTTTTCTTCAATCGCGGGGAGAGAAAAAAAATGAATACGATATTATGTTAATACAAATGAGTGAGTTAATTAACAGGGTCGAAGATGTTGGACACGCGGAAGTGGCGCTCGGACGCTGATTGCGAGACCGACGATTTGTATTTGCAGAGGAAATCAGAGCAGAAGTCGATTGACACTGGGCAAAGATCTCAGAGCGATTCGTCGGTCGAGCTTTCAGAGAATCCGAGCCTCGTTTTCGGTGTCGACATCGTCGGTTCCTTCACAAAACACGAATTGTTCGTTTATTTTCTCTCTGTCGCGACTTGCTCGTGTTTCCTCGTGTTTCTCACCGACGACTCCGTATCCATTGACGCTCGAATCGCTATTTTTTTACGCGTCTCGCGAACGACTCTCGGCTCTCTCCGCCGGAGACGAATTTCGCGAACGCCGCATTTTTCTACGTAAAAGCGCCGATGGGATGCATTTGTTTAATTTTTCTTTTTGCGAACACAAAAGAAAACACGTGAAAAAAGATTTGTGACCAATGATATATATTGTATATTGTAAATATTCCATCGTCCAGTGGCAATCGACGCGAAGACGGCTTGAGAATAGTACAAAGATGCGAAAGGGAACGATACAAAAAAATGAACAAACTGCTGTATAAAGCTCCGATTCAAAACGTCCAATGTTAACGATTTACCGCATCGCTGTATCAGTTTTTATTTTCTGTGTTTGTGGTTTTTTTTTTAATTTGTCGATGTCTTTTGCGATCCGTGCAAAAATGTGGGAGGTGGACTTTTGTTGAATTCGCGTTAACGGTTACTTGGCTTTCGAAATTTTGTCCTCAGTATTAGCAGACGCTTTGGTGATTCGCTTTGTCTCAGTCAATAATATTGTCCGGAGTGCTCTATGTATTTAATTTTTTCGAATCACAGAATTATCCATCGTTCGTGTCATTTGCACTGTCTGATATAGCAAAAAAAAAAAAAAATCTCTCATTGCGCATCGGAATACGCTCAAAGCGCTCTCCGAGTTATATTCCTCTGTAAATCCGCGGAATTTCATTCTCGGATAATTGAATTACGTTATAATTAATCATCTTCGATTTGGGAAACTCGAAGATGGTATCTAATCTGATCGGAGTTGCGTATCTCCGATTTAGGCGACGTTAAATTTAGTAAAAAAATTTTAGAACGCCTATTGGAGGCGAAAACGTTGGGTTATAAATTAGAATTTTTTTCGGTGAGAGGAAGAAAGCCTGATATTCTCCTTCGTCGTTTTCGTATAATTGAAGAGAGGCCTATGGCGAAGTACGAAGAGGAAAATCAGATAATCGACGAGGAAAAATCGTGAAAATCCTTTGCACTCGGTTATCGTCGTCGCTGATCCACAGAGAAGATCAGAGGGTCACAGACGAAGCTCTTGTCTCACGTTCGAAAGATCTCCGGGCGTATAAATAGTCTTTGGCCTATCCATCTCACGTCTGTCACACTCCTAGAATTACAAGAAAAAAAAACAGAGTAAACAAAAAAAAAACAAGCAAACAAATGCCATTTCTTCGAAACTTCGTTGGGCCTCCTGGAGGCCAAGATTTTTATCCGAAGCGAATTTTGTACGAAGATGATACTTTTTATACCAATAAACAAGCGGTAATAATAGACTACGGTTCGTGAAAAAATAAACTAAATGATAAATCGATCTATGTATATGAGCTCTTGTTATGTAAAAAAGGGAGAAAGATATTAGAAAAAAAAACGGAATGAAGTGCCGCACGAGAGGCATCGACTATTGGAGAGTTGCTGCGCTAGATTGAAAAAATAAATAAATGGGGGGTGGAAACCTAGTGAGTGTTCGATATCGATAAGTTTAGATTCTAAAGAAACGATGTAATTTTTCTTTTCCTTCTTTTTTCTATTTATCCGTCACCGCCGTCGTGACAACTGCGAAGTGATGTGTGTGTGTAATTTTTTTTTGTGGATTATAAAGGCGCAACGCAATTGTAGGTTTAACGCGAGTGAAACAACTATTAAATAACGAAAAATTGCGCGCGCGACACGAGTGTTGTACTGAATAAAATAGCTTCGGATCTGATCATTACTGTGTATATACAAATCGAAACGTGCTGCATATCAATAAACGAGTCTGTGTAATCCCAATTTTCGTGAGAGTTGAGCGACGATCGTTCGAGCGGCTCTGACTTAGCGATTTTTTTTAATAAACCATGATGGCCGTTGTTTTCCCGGATAAAAATTTCCTGACCTTTCCGTGATTTTTCCCTGACCAATTTTTAATTTCCCTGACTTTTCCCGGTTTTCCCGGTTTCTCCTGACCGCGGCCACCATGATAAACGAACATCCCTAAAATTGTCTATATTATAAATCGATCGCTCCACGAATTTGGGGTACGACAGTCGACGCCGGCGTTCGCCACATGCCAAGTGGAATTATATTAAGAAATAATGCTCGGTGCGCAGCCTTCGAGCTGACGGTTGAACACAACAGCGTTGGACGTAGCTAAAATATTTCATTTATTTCCATCTCACACGCTCAACGTTCATGCATTCAACGTTATTACACTCTGTCTTTTCTTCTCTGATTTTTTTCTTTCTTTTTTTTCTGTACATGAGCATAACGTCGCATTTCACAATTATTTTTAACGCAACGTCGCAACGGGCGTTTCGTTAGCAGAGTTCGTGGAGCGGTCCGAAGAGGTGGACGGCCGGACAATTCTCGTCGGGATTGCCCAAAAATTGCGCGTACAGTTCCTGGTATCGCGACAAAGTGAGGCCGCCTCGTCTTCTGTCGTCGTCCTGTAAACAATTTTCTTCTCAATGCGTCGTCGGTTTCGCGAAACGAGGCGAAGCTGCCGTCTCGCAAGTCACAATAATTTCAGCGCTTTCGTTATAAATAGAATCTGTTGTAACTTCTCGTTTGAAATTTTTTATTTTATACTTTACCGTCAGGAGACTCTGATAAGCTTCGTCGAGGACATCAATACTGTCCACTGGAATCCTGGAGACGCAATTATATCGGAATTCATCGGCAGCTATGACTCCGTCGTCTGAAAATAAATTTAAAAAAATTAGTTTTTAATAATTGTCTTTTTTAATTAATTCGGGCGCCGGTTAATTTGCATCTCACCATTGATATCCACCAGTTTGAAGTGACTGTCGATGAACATCTTCATCGCTTGCGGAAAATCTCGGTACGACCTTCCCACGCAACTTTTCTGCACCGCCTTCTTGAACTCCTCGACCGTCACGATTCCGTCCTGACTCACGTTTCACAGATTTGCTCAGATAATTTGATATCTCTCGTGATTTACGAATTGAGGCGAATTGAGGACGGCGATATTTACCTTGTTGAAATCCGCGAGCTCGGCGATTTCCTCCCACAGCGACAGCATTATGTGAAGATTCTCCTGATAACGATTGTAATTGAAGTCACCCTTGCCCTCGATCAGCGTCATCTTCAAGGCCATGCACTCGAAGTCGTGTTGATCCAGAACCCCATTATTATCGATATCTGAATCACAGTTTTTAATTCAACGCGGAATTTTCGACCCGACGAATTTTTCAATTAAAAAGATAACGTTTTCGGTTCTGAAAACCAAGCGACGAAAAAATCCTCAAAAAATCGCACCGAATTTTTCTCACTAAAGCCTAATCGTTAAGTACTAACCGTAGAGAAATCTCACTATAAAACTAACACGGTTGTCCCAGCTGTAAGCCATTTCCTAAATCACAGACGAGCGAATTCAAATAAAAATAAAACGAGAACTCTTCGCAGTCAGTTTCCTGGCGAACGACTATTTCCAAGATTGGCGCGAATTCGAATTCGCTTCAGAGCTGAGTGAATACTGTCGATCGCGAAGTGAGCGTCGATAACGAGCGACGCGGAGGAACTGCGAGAGCGGAGCTTCCTCGGAGAGGAAACGGAACAGGCTGAGTGAAAGTGGTCGGCGAATCGTAGAATGTGGTACACCGAAGAGGAGGAGCACGCAGCGGCTTTCAGGGGTGATCTAAGATTAGAATATCGAGAGTCCCCGCAGCAGAAGCAGAAGCAGCAGCAGCAACAGCTTCAGCATCATCATCATCAGCAGCAGCAGAGTCGTATATACACAGCGCGGAAGACTCCTATCCAAGATATCCGGGATACATCAATGTCCCTCGTGTCTTCGTCGTCGTTGGTGTGCGTCCGAGAGAGCAGCGTCCGAAACGTAAATTGTTGCCAATATTTGCCAATTACTTCGACTTTGGCCTCGGACACCGCTGCTTCTGCTTCGTCCGTTGTTTCGCTGAAATCTAATTTCAACGGAGGTCGATTTTACCCAAATATCGGCGACTCAACCGCGCGAAAACCCCTCTTTTTCCTTCGGCAAATTCGCCTCGACGCAATGTATTTTCGTACCTGCGTCGTATTTACGCGAAGCGCGGCTTTTCCTTCGCTTCTATGTATCGCACGCGCCTCATTTCCTATTTCATCTACGTGTTTTCCCGTCTCGCGGTGCTGCTACACAATATTTCTACTATTGTCTGACATGCGACAGTCGCGCGCGCGATTTCTAACATTAGAAGCGTCCCTTCGCCGAAGACTCCACGGGGCGAGAGCCAATTTTTCATTATTATTTATCGCCCGACGGTATTCAACCTGTTTCGTCCCTAATCTTCGGCCTCGTTTGTCAACATTCTCGCGACAGTTAACGCTTCGCGAGTTTCACTGTCGGTCAACTACAAAATAATGAGCACGAATTTTTCCAAGCTATTTTCTTTTTTATTATAAAAGTCTTTGAGTTCGCTGACTAGCGCTTAACATATCAACGCTTAACAAACGACTAGCGCAGTTAATAAATAACGTATTAAAAAGAGGAAGTAATACTGAACAGTTAAGCCTAATCAGTCAATGACGCGACGTCGACGCGTCTTTAGGAACATCTTTATCACACAGACTTTTCTTCTTTTTTATCTACTTTTCAGTAAAGAAGTAGATAAAAGCAAGACAAGTAGTTGTCTACTTGTCAGCGATCTCGTCGCTTCTGTGTTCCTTTTCTCTTCTTCGTCTTTTTCGCCTCGACTCGTTTGAATTTTCCTCGGGTCGCTCGCATCTTTAAAACATCTTTATCACATAGATGTTTCTTCTTTTTTATCTACTTCTCAGTAAACAAATAGATAAAAGCAAGACAAGTAGTTGTCTACTTGTCAGCGATCTCGTCGCTTCTGCGTTCCTTTTCTCTCCTTCGTCTTTTTCGCCTAGACTCGTTCGAAGTTTCCTCGGGTCGCTCGCGAGACTTCGGTTTGGCTTCTCCTCGAATCCTACTCGAACCGGCGACGATCGCTACAATTTCTACTTCGCTCGACGATTCTCCTTGCGGCGGTTCAACGCCGGTCAATCGCTTCGCTGGCGGCGCCGCAACTTCCGTTTTCGCGGTCTTGCGCTCTCTGTGCTTCTGTTCTTCCGCTTTCGCGGTCTTGCGCTCTCTGTGCTTCTGTTCTTCCGACTTCACCGGAATCAACAGCTTCGCTGGCGGCGCCGCAACTTCCGACTTCGCCGGAGTCTTCGTCAGATATTTCAAAATCGAATTCTGACTTCCCGACTTGGGAGCCTCATTTGTTCGATATTCTTTGGCGTCGCGTGGCTCCGATCTTTTGTTGTAAAATTGCGAAGCCTTCACGAAACCGCTGCCAGACGCTGCGTTCCCGTCGTAACCGTTGCTCGCGTCTCCCGATTGTGATCGTTTCGTCGTCTCGATGGGCTTTCCTTCGTCGTTGGGTGGCTCTCTCTTCGAGACGCGGCTCGCGAGGCAAGAGTGGAGGGTGAACTCGTCGGTGCATTTACGCACCTCCCTGATCTGTAATAATAATAAATTATTTATAAAAATAAAAACATTTTTAATCGATTTTTTAAGCTTTCATTTACAAAACATCAGACTCACTAGGCTGCCGGTTTCGAGTTTGTATTTCGCCGCGATTTTTACGCCGCACAGCTTCTCGTATTCGATTTCCCGAGCCACTTTCCTCAGGTCGACTCCTCCTTCTCCAGCCGATTTTTCATAATTTTCGGTGAGGGCTTCCAAAAGGAGAGAGTAGCAGTGCTCTCGGATCTGAACATTGATAAAAAAAAGTATTATTACAACACTAAATCCTGGTATTTTACGTCGTTTCGATCGTTAAGACTTTTAAAAATTGGTTCAAAAAGTAAACTGATTTACCATCACGGTTAGGCCTTGAACTTTAGTGTCAGTGCTTTCCGCGGCGTGCAACTGCGATGTCATCGCGTCGACGCGATTTTGTTTTTGTACTTCGTCAGGACGTTTGCCACCTCTTCGAAGGGCAAATTGCTGGTCCAGCAACTCCTTCGTTTCTCGCTTTTCCGCGGCGATCCTCCGATCCTCGCCGTCGTCGTCGCTGCCGCCTTCACCTCCGCCGCCGCTGTTGAAACATGGAAATAAAAATTAAAAATTGTACATAAGAAATAAAATACTTGTAAATAAAGCTGAATCTACTCACAATTCTTCGTATTTTGGCATATGGATGCCTTCGAGTTTCGATGGCGCCGCTCGTCGCTGTCTCGAAACTTGACATTCGAATGCGTGAATTTTTGACTGCACGGCTTCCTTGTTTTGGCAGACGTCGCAGCGTTTCAGACAGGATGGAGGCTTGTCGCCGAAAAGGGCAGCAAACGCCGCGTGACGACACCTGAAGCAGTGCAACAGTTTTAATCTGCCCTTCATAAACAGGTGGGGCTCAAAATAGTGAATGACCAAAAAGCGAATGGCCAAAATAACGAATTAAAAAATGATAGACGTTCAATTCCACTCACTTCACTTCGAGACAGTACGCCGCCATCTTCTCGTAACTCTTTGCCTTTTCTTTGGTGTTTTCGCAGTACTGTCCATCGTCTGTTTGTTTCGTAAGGAAGGCCATCGCTTTGTGCTCGGCACTGCTGAAGTAAATGCGGCAGTAGGCTTTATTGCCATCGCGACCAGCTCGTCCGGACTCCTGATAATAAGCCGCAATGCTCCCGGGAACCGTCCAGTGGACTACGAATCTGGTGAACACATTGTGAAATAACATTTGTTAAACGAAATATAAAACAATGTTATAAAAAAGATATAAATGAACTATCAGAACAATGTATTACTGTTCGAAATGCTTTTATTTTTATAAATAATAATAAATAAAAAAATGCCTGGAAATGCTGGAAATGCTTTTATTATTATTTATAAAAATAAAAGCATTTCTAAAAGCATTGTACTCAACAAATAAAATTATATAAAATTTCAAATAAAATGAATGCTATATACACAAAAAAAAAATACACGAGGATTATTCTCGAGTGAAAACAACTACAGTTACCGTTATTCTAAAACGATGTTCGTGTGCTCCACATTGTACTCACCTGACCGACGCTTTGTCTACTCCCATTCCAAAGCTCGAGGTTGCTGCAATTACTGGCACTTCGCCAGTCGTCCACCTATCTTGAGCTTCCGTTCGAGCGCGAGCGGTGAGTCCTGCAAAACAAAACACATCGGTATATAAGATTGTCTTTTGAACGGAAAAGGTCGGGTCAAAGGTCGCGTTGCGAACCCTAAGCTTCATCCCTCACCTGCGTGGTACGCCAGAGTGGGGATTCCCATTAAGGTCAGACGCTGCGCGACCTCTTCTACAGTCTCCTTTTTGCGACAGTAGATGATTCCGCAATTTCTTTTCTCCTGTGAATTGTATTAAATCATTTTTACTTTACAATCACCGTTTGTCCGAAAAATCGAAAATTCGAGGATACGCAAAAAAAATGTTTCACTTTAATCGAATTTTGTCACTACATGGATTTTTTTTTTTATGAATGGATTTTTTTATTTGAGCGAAATTTCCTTTTTGCATTCGAAAGGTAACCATTTAACGAAAATAATGACGCGAAGCAGACTGCGGGATCTCCTTTTTTTAATTTGCTGCAGAATTTTTAAGTGGATCCTTATTAATCGCAATGATAAAGTTGCTTACCGCGGCGAGAGTTTCGTTTTCTGTTCCCAGGGCTTTGCTTATGAACTTCTTGAGGTGACCGAAAGGTTCCTGAAGACCCTCCTCAAAGCAGACGTCGTAGATTAAGTTCGGTCGGAATACAGGCGTCGTGAACTTTCGCGCATTTTTCATGTGAAGCACCTCGAAGATGTCGTTGACCACCTGAAACAAATAAAATAATTAATAAATAAATATTTTTTCTGATTTTTGCCACCGAGAAGGCATAAAATTGTCCTTACTTCTACGCTGGCCGTCGCCGTGAGCGCGACTAAGGGAACTCCTGGTATTGTATCGCGAAAATTGCCGAGCTGCCTGTAGGCCGGGCGGAAATCGTGGCCCCATTGGCTGAGGCAATGGGCCTCGTCAACGATGAAATAGGAGATCGCACCGATTTTATGAAGCCTCTTCGCGATGTCCTTAAAAAAAAAAGAAAAGTCAAAAGTTAAAGAAATCCTTTCGGATACCTCATAACGACCCAATCCAATCGCTGGCTTACCTGGAACGACTTCTGCGCACACATCTCCGGTGTGACGTACAGCATTGTCGTCTGTGGCTTCATCGAGCGTAAATCACTCAGTATGGCTGCTCGTTCCGTAGTTGACGTCTTTGAATTCAGAGCTTTCGCTCTGATTTTTTTCTTCACTAGCCAGTCCACTTGGTTCTGTAAATAAAAAATTGTAAGTGAATGCAGAATTAAAAATTAATGCAACGTAAAATAAAAAACAAACATACCTTGACGAGAGCCAAGAGCGGCGATATGACGATGGCCACTTTGTTCTTAATTAGCGCCGGCAACTGGAAACACAGAGATTTTCCCCCTCCTGTTGGCATGCAGACGTAGACGTCTCGATCTCCTGTATTGAAAAATGTTACACAATTGTTTCGTCTCCGCAGAAATCACAATCGAATCATCTCCGAACAATATGAATCAAATTGTCTCCGAAGCATATCAATAAAATCGTCTCCGCAGAATCACAATCGAATCATCTCCGAAGAATAACAATTGAATCGTCTCCAAAGAATCTTAATAAAATCACCTCTGAAGAATCGCAATCGAATCATCTCCGCAGCATCTCAATCGAATAATCTCTGAACATCTCAGTCGCTTAAAAAATCGAACTACTTGTCACATTGGATAATCTGCTTACGAATAAATTTAAAAAAAACCACTCACCCTTGACAATCGCCTCTATCGCCTGCGCCTGGGTCTCGCTCTTGAAGTCCTCGTAGCCGAACTTCTGGCGAAGCGTTTGCCGAAGCATCTTTCCTGCTCCTCACTCTGCCTACTCTGTCCGAAAAATTTGCGTCCATTCGCAGCACCGCAAACTCGTCGCCACTGAGCACGTGGTCGGCACGTCGGATCACAGACCGCCGCGTTTATTTGTATCAAAATGGCGTCCATTCGCACAGAACGCTCGCTCGCCACCCAACTAATCACGAATTTTTCGCGTTTTTGTCCAAAAACCTGGCACCGCACGCGCGTCGCACAAAGTTCGCCGTTCGTAGCTTTCGTCCACAGCGTCTTTTTTTTTTCACGGATACTTTCTTCTTGGTCACTGTTCGAAAATTTCTCCTTTGTCACCGTCGGAAAATTTCTCCTTTGTCACTGTCCGAAAATTTCTCCGCGTCGCTTTTTTTCAAAATGGCGTCCGAAAACACGTGCGTCGCACAAAGCCGGTTCGCCGGTTGCAGCTTTTTTTTCGCACCGTCACTTTCCCTCAAAATCTCGAATTCGCGTCGATTCAAAAACCGCTCAGGTCGCAAATTCGTCGCTTCGTCGCACAAATCACTTCGACTGCGTCTTTGTTTTTTCGAAATTTCGAACGCGCGTCGATTCAAAAACCGCAAAAGCCGCAAAGTAGTCGCCTACGTCGCTCAATTCGCGTCGGCACTTCGATTCTTTGGTCTCTGTCCGAAATCGCTGCACCAGAAGTGCGTCGCACAAAGGCGGTTCGCCGGTCGCACTTTTTTTCCACCTCTTCGCTTTCTCGAAATCACGATTTCACCGTCGATCAGATTTACCGAACAAGCAGCACATTCGTCGCCTCGTCGCACTGATTCGTTCGTCGCTTCGACTCGCCAGATTCCTTTCTCGTCGTCTTTGTCCGAAAAATTCGCTTTTACGAAGATCTCTCCGCTCTGTCGACGTCGACACCGTACAAAGGATGGCAAAGGAATAATGGCGTCGGACTCCCGAAGCCGTTGGACACGCGTTTATCCCCTCCACTGCGCACTTCCGGTTCGCACGCTGGAAAAAACCGGAGTGGAAGGGAGCAGAGGATGCGCGCGCAACCACTGCGCAGACCCCCTCCCCCACTTTTCTCCAGCAAAACAGAAAACCGCGAATTACGTTTTTCACGAACTGAATGAATTTAATTCGTATAAAAGGGGTAATCGACATCACTGAGTTATTTTAGAATATAATCCTGCGCGTCTGCAGAGCTGCGAGCAAATAAAAATGCAGCTTTCGCGGGTTTGGTAAAACAGCCGCCAAAAAATTTGTGGAAAAATTCGCACCGGAAGTCGTAGGTAATACACGAGTCGTGCGCCGTTTATCAGAACCGGAAGTGCGAACTATTCTCGTTCATCGCTCTGTTGTTGTTGTTTTCCGGCGAAGAGGTTAGCGCGCGTTTGACTAGTTTGAAGCGAATCAGCTGTGCGGATATTGATACGGTTCTTGTCAACTCAGTGCAAAATGTCAAATATTTTCACGCCGATTAACCAAATTCGGCTGACGAATGTCGCCGTCGTTCGAATGAAAAAAGCGGGGAAGAGGTTTGAGATCGCCTGCTACAGAAATAAAGTTGTGTCGTGGAGAACTAACCTGTAAGCACCAATGGGGTCTCACAGACCCCACTCACTGATGTACCTGTTGCTGTTAGTTTTTGATTTTTGGAGGCAAAAATGGAATATTGAAAATTATTTGTTTCAGCGAAAAGGACATCGACGAGGTTTTGCAGACTCACAGCATCTTCACAAATGTGTCGAAGGGTCAGGTCGCGAAGAAAGAGGATCTGATAAAGGCGTTTGGCAAAGATGATCAGACAGAAATTTGCAAGGAGATTTTGGCAAAGGGAGAGCTTCAGGTTTCCGATAAGGAGAGGCATTCGGCGTTGGATGCGCTGCTGAAGGATATCGCAACGACGGTAGCTGATAAGTGCGTCAATCCGGACACGAAAAGGCCTTATCCGGTGTCGATGATAGAAAAGGCTATGAAAGATGTTCACTTCTCCGTTAAACCGAATCGTAATGCGAAGCAGCAGGCGTTGGATGTGATACCGCAGCTGAAAGCAGTGATGCCGCTGGAGCGAGCGCAGATGCGACTGAGGCTCTCGTCGAGTGGCAAGGAGACTCGGAAGCTACGAGACAAGATTGTTAAAATGGCCACGAAAATAGAGACCGAGGATTGGGACGGTGGGAATTTGAATCTCACTTGCCTCATCGATCCTGGCCAATATAGGGAAATTGATCAGCTTGTGCGATCCGAGACGAAGGGAAATGGCATCTTGGAGCTCGTCAATCTGAAGGAAATCACCGAAGGCGACGAGCAGCTAGAATAACTTGTAATGTTAGCGCTATAATAAATAACGTCTGTGCACAAGTTGTTGTTTTTATTTTTTTTCAAAATGAAAATGACAATGGCCCACTACATATTTCAGAAATATAACAAATATTCTTATAGACTACATCTCATATTAGGTTTTTCGTGGATAATAATTCTTCGCTTAATTTTCTACGTTACCATCATACCATAATTTTTTTTGCCCTCCTCTCTTTTTTTTTATTATTTATTTCTGCTCAGGTAAATTTCGTATCTTCTCGCAACTTATTCTAATTTCATAATATGTACAAATGAGATCTGATGCAGCCTCATTACAAGCAAACGAACATTATCACGATATTACTTCATTTCACAATATTACAATAAATCTAATATATATATATATTTTTTTGTTTTATGTATATTGTGTAAAAGACATTCACAAACTTCATTGCCTGGCATTTAAAAAAAAGCTCAAATTGGTTGCATCCTTCGTCGAATACTATATACATTTTCGTTTCGTCGTTGTCGCATTGTTATTATGCTGGAATTTTTTTTTGATCGCAAACACGTTTATTTTACGTATTATTAAATGTTGAGGGTCGCCGCTCGTGCGAGACTGATTATTCAATGCTTTGCTAGAGGGAATCTTAATTCTTTTACTTTACGTCGGAGTTCAAATATTTAGGTATTCATTTATTTTTATTTATTTACACAATAGACAGTACGTGAACCATTCATCATTTTTGTTTGTTTTATCGTCAATATGGATATCCCCGGAGAGCGTACGGAACACCAAAACTTCTACAATATCCTATTTAATACGAGATGCGAACGCGATTTTTTTTTTTTTTTTCGTCAATCAACGCGCGCGATTTTTTTCGCAACGCGCGCGAAATCGAAAATGATTCTTCGTCTAATTAATCGTTATCCGTTATTACTTTATTTTCTAGATGTAATTAGTAAGATATTTATTGTTATTCAATATTATTACTCTTATTTAGGCATTGCTAAGGAAAATCACAAATTCAATTTTACAGTGTACTTGATGACTTCATGAGCTATCGATGGAATATTCCTCGAGATCGCAACGATCGCACGTGCGTTTTTTACACGACTCTTTTTTTCGAATACGGGAAAATCGTCTCTCTCGTCGGAAACGTTTTGTTTAGCAAAATTTGAAATACCCAACAGATACCGGAGATTCGTATGACTATTGAATAATTATTTGCCACATTTAATAATAATTACGCGTTATCAGTACATCATGCTTTGCTTTATGATAAAATTAAGTCTCAGCTATATTACTAAAAATGGACTTGCGGTTGATAATATTCTTAGGATCCTACATTCCTCTCGAAAGGGACGATGCGAGGTCGTGATAAAGAAAAAAGAAACGATAAATGTGATCGAAACGAAAGAAAATTTTTCGGTGCAATGTTGTTGAAGTGAGTCGCGCGACTCAATTTTTTTAAATGCACTGCAAGCTGTGCTAGTACGTAATTTCCTCGGCTTTATCACCGAGACTTTGGAAAAACAAAAAAAAGAAGCAGTTTTTTACGATAGCTTCGCTGCAGAAAGATGTAAACATACTGACTGGAGGCTAATTTAAATGCGAGACATTTTTCAACGTCTTTTCAATGTTCGTTCCATGACGATTTGGATTCATGTGAAATAGGTGAATTTTCTCGAATTCAGACACACAGAAATTCGTGATACGATATTTACACGCACGAGCCGACAATCGAGCGTCTTTCGAGTGCCAAACGAGGGCGGCAATCGAAGGCGAGGCTCGTTGTCGCGCAACGGGAAAATGATTCTTCGATACAGCACATCTTCTGTTTTCTTCATTTAATTTATACGATTTTTCGAGAGACATACACGGATTATTCTAATAGCGGACGCGCGCAGCGCTCGCCATTTGCGTCCACGCGAATTTATTTTCTGGGTATGACGAGAACTAGATAAACTCGCAGAATTTGCGAGAATCCTCAAAATTCTATAAATGCTTCGACTATTAATTTTTTTTTTCTGTTTTTTTAATTGTCTCTCTTCTAACTATCTTTAGCAGGGAGACATGTAAACTGTCGTCTAAGTTTTGGGCTCGGAAAGTCTGCGATGGAAATATTTTTTTGTCGTCCCCTGGAACGACTTTCGCGCGGACGAGCGTAAAAAAACGGCTGCCCCGCGAAAATTCTGTGTAGTATTTTTTTTTGTTGCTCTTCCTTCGGTGTATAAGTCTCAAAAAATGGCTCTTTCGAAAATTCTAATTACCTGAATATTCAATCCTGCGAAATACCTAGTTTTTCGTGATAATTGTATTATCAAACCGCCATACCCACGCATCTTGTTTTGCGACTCGTTTTTAATCTCAATGGCTTTTGCGGATGAGGATACGCGACGATTTATGACTAACGAGCGGATTCTAATCGAAGATCCGGAAATAATGGAATTTTGTGTGCCGAAGATTGTCCGACACGTATTTACATATTGATCTATCGATTTTCTCAGCGTGTGAATTTATTTATTGGCAGTTCCCATAGCTGCAGTCTGTGTATTTCTTTTTTTTTTTCTTCATAGTTTTACCTCTTTCATCCCAGTTATCCCCCCTTCTCCTATGTCTTCATCTTCTTTTTTCGTATAAAAAACTGTAAATTTATCATTGAGCGCAACGTGCGCACCGTTCGCGAGATCATTGCACTGACGCGTCGCGAATATCTACGCGAGAACTATGCAATTTGTCGCACAAGTCGAGTACCACGATTATCTCTCACACGATCAACGCTATTTTTTTTTCTCTCGTCGTTAATTAGTCTTCGGCTTTTCTTTCATCGTAAGCACCACTTATATATTACCAGCTCTGTTCTTTTGTTGCTTCCAGGCGGATATCCTTTCCTTCAGGTCGAGCGCTGAGAAATAGATTTTATTTTCAATAAAAAATCTCGATTCGTCGATGAGAATATTTTTCAGGGAAAATAGAGACGAAGGAAAAAAAACTTACCAGGCGTAAGCATATCTTCGCTGAGTGGCTGCCGACTGAACGGATCAGTCGAACTGTTGAGTAAATGTCTTATGATAACAGCCTTGTCCATGATTATGCCGGACGGTAGTTTCACAGGATCCTCCATAAGAGTATCCATAAGCGGATCGCGGAATTCCTCAGGCGCGTCGCCGTAATCCTCGTCGCGTGCGCGATTGTCTCGCGCGATCACCGCCGCCTTCTCCGCCAGCGCCATGAACCTCTCGATTTCCGTGGTCGTCTTGATAACCGATCTTCCCAGTCTGTTCGCTGCGTCGGTGAACAATTCTTTGCCGAACGAGCGCTGTAAAAATTAATACACGTTTAGCAATGAAATTCGGAAATTACCTTTTTAAATATTTTTCAGTTTTTTTTTTTTGTCTTCCTTTTATGGATTTTCATTCGGTTATTGAAACATTGGCAAGAATCTACTTTTTCCCTGACCAATTTCGATATTCCCTGACTTTTCCCTGATTCCCTGACCAATTTTTAATTTCCCTGACTTTTCCCGGTTTTCCCGGTTTTCCCTGACCGCGGCCAACATGAAAAGGCAGAAAAAAACCCAAAAAATGAGAAAAGAGGAAAGTGGATGTCAATTGTCGTTTCTTCGCTATGTTAAAATTTTCATCGTTGGAAAGCAATGAAAATAAAAAAATATTTATACTAATAAAAATATAAATACTCACTTCGTCGCTGGCGAGCGCAGCGGCGAAACTATCACAGTCAAGATGTAAATAAATGTCGACCAATTGACTAAGTAACGTTCTCGGATCCCAGCCGTACTTCTGCGGCTTTCGGACCTTCAAGTTTTTGCACTTGGGTCCGCTCAGCTGTTTGAGATTGAAATTGAGCATCGCGCTGAGACGTCCGACGAGCTCGGGTCGCAGGAACGGCTCGGTTATGTCGACGGTCAGGTAGTGAAACATCGCGACGGTTTCCTTGGCCAGTGTCAGATAGGAACGCGCCTGACGTTCGTCGGCGGTCAGCTGACGCGATCGCGTCTGCTGCTGTTCCTGCGAAAGCGCCGACCACTGCGTCGCGTCCGACATCAGCTCCTGAACCTCGTGAATACGCTTAAGCGACTCGAGACTCTCGTCCAGCAGGAAAGTCGTGTCGTTCATCAGCATATTTATGAACTTGACGAACTGTTTGCCGTTGTTGCTCTCGTTGACTATCGACGCTCGGTGAACCGGACTGTCCCACATGGATTTTAGGATGAGACTTATGTGATAGCGGATCGAGAATTTGTCGTAGAACTCGGAACTCGAGCCCGTCGTCTCCACGTCCGTGTAGAACTTCATCAGGTAGGAGGCGAGACACGTTTTCGATATCGGGTGCGACATCACTTGGTCGTGGAGCGTTTCCGTGCGGCCCTGAAAAATGGAAAGCGATGTCAATTGTCGTTTCATAAGGGGAAGCTGGAGTAGATTTAGTTATAAAAAATATATTCTAATGAACCGAAAGGATCGTACTAAGAATAAAAAGTTATTATAACGATTAATCTTCATAATAATTTTTTAGAATCGCCAGAATAATTTTAGAATCGTTAGAATAATCGACGACAGTTGTCGCATAAAATTCTCACCTGGACGCTGGGATTAATGACGAACAGGACCTCGATTATCTTGGCTATCAGATAAGGATTCCTTATACAATGCGGCGTGCATATCACAACGAGGAGCCACGTTATCAGCGAGTTCTCCATGTTAATCGCCACGACCCACGGACTGAATCTAATCGAGAATCAAATTATTACAATCTTTCCTCAGAGAAAACATCAGTAGACGTATTTCCTTTTTTTTTACTTACTGCAGCGTGAACAGCAGGAACTCGGCGATGTCCTCGACGTACCACTCGGGCAGAGCGGTGAATTTGTGTGGAATTTCTTGAGGCAGCGGCAGCGCGGGCAGCGGATCGCCGGGCAGAGTTTGCGTGAGCAAACCGAGTAAAACCTCCGCAACAGAGGTATAAAAGTACAGCGATCTTCTCAGAAGAACTGGATCGATGAGTCCAGCGTCGGCGCACGATTTCGATTTTCCCAGACGTTTGAGCTGCTGCTTCCAGCGCTTTATGAGCTCCTTATTGTGCCCCGCGAACGGTGCATCCTTCCACTGCGGCTCCGTCGCCTGAAGCTCATCCAACATTTTTTGGAGATCCCTCAGAGCCCTCAATTTCCTCTGATACTTTTGCAACGCCGGAAGCAGCGCCACGTGATGACAGTGAAGCGTGAGAAACCAGCACTGCGTCGGAAACTTGGCCTCGGTCCACTTGTGCGACTTTTCCAAATCCGCGAGCCACTCGACGACTTCCTGCGAAGTGAGCTTGAGACGCGTATCGTTCTTAATCTCCACGACGCTCGACGGATGAAACGGATACAGCGGATCGACGGTATCGAGCTTAATCTTCACTGACAACATCTGCAGAACCGACAGCAAATTCAGCATAAAACCGTCTCCAGCTAACGCAAATTCCTCCGTCTGTATCTGCGCCCTTTTCTCATTGTGACGCAGCAATGCCGCAAGATAGGCAATCGTCGTCTCGCGACAAGCACTGTTCGCTAGAATCGCGTGCAACATTTTATGCAGCGACGTTCGCGTGCTCTCCAATTCCTGCTGAAGCGTCAGATTGATAGGTTTGTCGCTGGACGGATTGCCGCTGAAAAATTTCTCCGCGACCTTCGGCGAATCCTCGGCGAACACGGACACCGAGAGGAACGGTCCGAGGAAAGAGGTGCGCGCGAGTTCGCGTCCAACGGCCGTCGTCATTACGTCCGGAAGGAATTGCACCTGATGAGTTATGAGTCTGCAGATCGGGCGAATGTTGCCGCTCGAGCCGCAGCGGATTTCGATTAATTCCTCGAGGGCTTCGATCGGCCTTCTGTGCGTGTTTCCGACGAGGCTTCCCTGCTGCATCGATAGGTAGAGACCCTGGAGGAGGGGCGTGAAGATTTTGGCGAACGTGTGGGGATTCGAATGCGTTCGCGCGACGAGCTCGTGGAGAAAGCCGCGCGGCAGTGTCTGCGAGAGAACCGGATGAAGGAGAGGACTCGCGTACGTCGTCGTCGTCGGTGACGACGATCCTTGGCTAATTCCTACGAGACCCTGGAGCACGAGGCTCGCGTATTGCACGCACTGAGCTCGCAGACCAGCGAGAACGTCCCAAAGCGGAGGCACGCTCGAGCGTTTCGGATGATTTCGCTCCTCCACCGCGACTCTTGCGTAGCAATCGAGGAGATAGAGAAAGCTCTTCGGCTGAGAGAGCTTCGCGCCGGCGGGCAGCGGAAGCGTCGCCGGATACGACGGAAGCGAAGCCGCCACTGGACTCAGCATTGGGCTCGTTTGGCTGTTAGGACTGTCCTCGCGTTCTGAAGGCGCCGTCACAGTGATTTCGCAGAGGGGATCCTCGCCCCGCGAAAACATGTACAGGACTTCCATGAGCGATTGGCTCGCGATGTCGGAGAAATCGTCGCTTCCGTGGGCTTCGAGGATCGCTGATGTTTGGGGGAGGAATATTGTACCCTCGGACGATTCCTTCCACGAGACGCAGAGAACGCGGGATATTACTGTGTGAATCTGCTCGACTGTGATTTCTGTACTGGAACTCGTCGTCTGGAAAGATCGATTTTTTTTAGTATTAATATATTACATGTATGGTATTTTTTTTAAAGGGATCTTACTCTTGATCGTGGAGCTGCGTCTTTGCGATCCGATTCCTCGACGTCCATGTTTTCTATTCCTGAATCTACGTCAACTCCGGAAGTATTGCACTGCTTGTCGCTGCTCTCCTCTACATCCATTGGTGCTTCCGGCTGAGGCAGCTGCGGCTGTTGTGGCTCCGTCGTCGCATTTGTTGTTTGGATAGGTGGCTGCTGCTGCAGCGGCTCCTGCTGCGGCTGCGGTTGCTTTGAAGGACCCGGTGCGCTGGGCGACACCGGAACCGTGTTTCCTCCACTGCCGTTTGGACTCGCGGACACTCCGCCAGTCTCGAGGCCGGCCAGACGCGCCAGACGCCTCATTCGCATCTGCATTTACAAAATTCTAGTTATTTCTTGCCTAAAATTGCCATTACAGAAAAAGCAAAGACACTCTTCATTTCTAACATCTTAATTTTATTCTTTACTTTCTGATTCGCTTTGCCAAAAAAAATTCAGATAGTAAAAGGGTCGTTGCTCCTGAATTTCTAAGTTTATCCTGAGTCATTGGACGCAACAAAGAATCGCATTTTCATGTATATATATCGCTCTGAGTGCTAAAAAAAGATCCTCTTTGTAATTGAAGAAAGTGCAAGAATATAGGTAATTATTATTATTTATATTATTATCATTATCTCCTATGTGGAAAATCGAGTGTATTTGTAATCAGAGTGAAAAGAGAGGAAGAGAGAAAATCTTTGTTTGGCTCAATTATTATTATTACTATTATCATTAACTCCTAGGAAAATTGAGAGTATTTGTAACCAGAGTGAGAAGAGAGAAATCTTTGTTTGGCTCAAGTTGTGTCATTCGCGGATTTTCCCCGTCCGCAGTGCCCTATTAAAATATCAATAATTGGCCATCGAGCGTTACGCGCAATTCGAGCGCTATCGATGCTCTCGCGACCATCGAGACAACAAAAGCGAAGGGCACGGGAAAAAAAATAATGTCGCTCTCGACTCGAGTCCGTTTTTCCGGCAACTCTGAGAGCGTCGCGTGGACGAATATTTCGTCCTAAACAAAGTGTCGTGCATTATATAAGATTAATTCGGCTGTCGGAGAAATCGTTAGAGAGCGCCGAGCGCTCGACGAGAGAGAGACAGAGAGAGAAGAAGAGACAGAGAAGGAGAGACAACCGAGAGAAGCGAGCGACACGTCGACGCGGTGGGTTCGACGACGCCGTCGTTTAAATAATCGCCGAGTCCCTTTGGCCTCGTTGGCTCAAACCGATAGAGCGCTGGGAGAGAGCGAGAAGCCCAGTTGGCAGCGGCGACGCTCGACGAGGTCCACAGACCCAGAAACGAGTTGGATACGAGCGACCGAAAGCTCTGCTGATACGCGCCAGGAGCGCAAAGAGAGAGAGAGCGCGACCATGTGATGATGCACTTCGTTGGGCTTAAACCTTCATTTTTTCATCTCGATTTTTCGTCAGCTTATTGCCTCTTAAAAGGAGAAACGATTCGATTCGTTGCGAATAGAAATACGCGAGACCTGAGAGATAGATTGGAGAAAGAGAGAGAGAGAGAGAGAGAGACAGACCATGTGATGATGCACTTCGTCGGGCTTAAACCTTCTTTTTTTTTTCATCTCGATTTTTCGTCAACTTATTGCCTCTTAAAAGGAGAAACGATTCGATTCGTTGCGAATAGAGCTACGCGAGATCTGAGAGATAGATGGAGAAAGAAAGAGAGAGAGAGAGAGGGAGACAGAGAATAGGTGATTCAGGAGAAACGAACAGCGTTGAACCTTTCTTATTGTGTTCGTCAGGTTCGTCTCTTTATCAATCGGTACTCACTTCCTCCTGGCTCAATTCGCTCATGGCGATTATCCCGTGGTAATTGCCACCCAGCGATACGTTCTCCCGATCGCACTCGCCGCGCACCGCCACACTACGTGTCTTCCGTTTTGTCGCTCCGCGTTTTCGCACTAATTATTTCGTCGACACTAGAAAAAATGTACAAAAGTTCCGTCGTTCGTCTCTGCAACGCGAGACAGAGTGGAGTGAGTGTGAGAGAGAGAGATAGAGAGAGTGAGTCGCGCGCTGGCTGCGATATGTCAGAAAATTTGGACAGTCACTCCACATCTGTTTGAGTTTAGACGTGAGAGCAGCGATCGCGCGTCTCGTGGATAGAGTCACGGAGCCGAGGATACGCGAGGTGGGAGAGGGAGGGGGAAGCACGACGACGGAAAGAACCGAAAAGAACCGAATCACTGAATTACTCTTTATCCACGAGAAGCAGATACTATTCGATGCGCATGCGCAGTGCACATTGCGGGTTATGTGAACGCAGCCGTGGATTTATTATTATGGGCGCGGTCACGTGACTTGAATCGAGGGCTGCGTTCACGCCGCGGGCGGCGGCGGACCAATCGTAGCGGCGCTGAAGACGCTCGGCCAATGGGAGGCCTTGGATCCAGCGACCAATCGGATGAACGGATTGAAGCCGGTGGCCGTTTTTTGGCGGTTGTTCGATCATTTGACGCGCCGGTCACAATTGTCCAGCGTTTCGTGCGCGACGCTCGGATTCCGCGTGTAAATAATTCGATCGGTCTCGCGAATCGAAGTTTCCCAGCTGCGGAAACGATAAGGAAAATCGGAGTGGAACGAAAGTGAATTTGTGGGAAAAACTGGGTTAAAGATGGAGAAGTTTCAACCCATGAGATCGTTTATTTCGGCAGCTGCGGATTACACGAAACATCCCAGCGAGGCGAATATTTCGGTTCTGCAACGAAATTTGGGTGTAAGTGCATTTTTTTTAGGAGACACTGAGCGGTTCATTTTATCGATGGCGATATGGATTTCAGGTGCTCGGAGCTTCGCTGGATCTCAGCATCTTCGATCCGGGGACCAGTTTGGCTGCTGAATTTTACGTCAGCCTTCACGAGCTTATGAATTCACTGGGATCGAGAACGCAACTCATCTGGAGCGCTCTTGAAGTTTTACAGGCTGCTTGTAAAAATACAGCCGCTAGGCAGGCGCTTATTCATATTTACAAATTTACTCCGATATTAACGCGGCTACTTGAGGTGAGATTCCCACCTGTTGCTCATATTATTTATTATTGCATTTATTACCGTTCGTAATATCAATTATCGAGTAGTTTCAAATTATCGATTATCAACGTCCCATTTCCGACAGACCAATCTGACTCCGGAAAAGAGGATCAGAGTGCTGAAGCTTCTCCAGGAACTGACTTACGGCGTAAAACTCTCCTGGCAGGAAGTGCACCTGCCGTATTTGATATCGCTTCTGACCCAATGGGTAATGCAATCCAAGGAGGAGGACGTGATCGCCTATTCCCTGGGAATCCTCGTCAATCTCTGCTACAAAAATCTTCCGGCTGTCTATACACTCATGCGAACCGTCGATACGAAAAGCTTCGCTCGGTCTCTGGTGAAAACCGCGAGCAACAACTGCAACATGCGGGTTCAGTGCTGCAAGCTGATGATTATCCTGGAAATCACCCATCACGACATATCCGACAAACATCTCCTCGACTTCGCCGCGACGACTTTCATCAGCCTCGTCGCTGCTCTCAACGAAAAGGACGTTCTGCTTCTGAGACACATCGTCGATTTTTTCAACGACGTCAGGCAAAACGCTCACTCGAGATCAGTGATCATGAATTATCCGAGTTACGCGCAGGACGTGACGAAAATATTGGCGGAAATCCGTACAGACTCCGATCCGGAATGCGTCGCTCTTGTTATGGAATTTTTGCTGTCGCTGGTTAATCTGAAGCTCGGGGCTTTGATTCCGCTTTATCCGATGTGCGTCGAAGCTGCGATGGCCTGGGTGCCAATTGAACAGGTGAAAACATCCCTCGAAAAAATTCTTAAAAAATCCTTTGAGACACAGACTCTCATTCACAGCGTACATTTTTTTTTTTCGAACACTGTGAAATGATCTACTCACTGAGAGAAATCGAGATAGTTTAGGCAACTATTAAGCCATAACTGTAGATTCTTAGTCCATCCAACAATTTGAATAGTTATTTTAACAGATTTATTGGTTAAATTAACGGCTTTGTAGTTACTGTAACTAATTCTATAGTTTTCTTAATATAATATCCTAGTTACTTTAACAGTGAACATATAATGAAATACAACCTTAGCTATTTTTTTTATAGTTGCTGCAACTTTATTATTGTAATTTCAATGACCATTTCAAAATTGTTAAATTATTTCTCAAAGAATACTATGCTTATAATTATGTTTTCTATGAACAGTATGTCGCATCTATTGCTAAAATTTCAATACAATATACTTTTTGTTACTATAACTATTATTAACAGTTGCATTGATTATAAATAATTAGTACAGATAACTTTTTTGTAATAGCTGAGGTTGTATTTCACTATAAATTAATAGTTACCAGTATCTTTTATTTCTCTCTGTGCTCGTTTGCAAATACGTAGAACCTAAATAATAAATTAAACAAAATTTATTCAGGTTTGCTCGAATGCTTTGGCATTGATCAGAACCATCGTGATGGAGTCGCGAAGGTCGAAGGTCTCAGCGGACGTTTTCGCGAAATTGGATCTGACGGTGCTGATGCTGGTGGCGAATTGCGACGACGACGAGAAAGGAAAGAGCGAGGCGCGAAGCGCGGAGACGCAGTCGAGGCTCACGGAGCTGATGCAGTTGCTTCAGGAAATGGCGAGGATACCGACGTTGAAGAACAAAGTCGTCGAGTCTTTCGGCGAGAGGTCGATGCGACTGTTGCTGAGGCCGATTCTCGAGCAGGACGACGCGACCGCGGCGAACGAGTGGCCTGGGAATTTATTCAACGATCCCGCGACGACGCTCTACGTTCACGCGCTCGGACTCACCGCCGATTTGGCCGGACACGATTCAACTTGGCTCACTCTGCACTCGGAATTGCTGCAGAAGAAGCAGATACAAATGACCGTGGCGCTCGCTCTTTACACCGCCGACAGCGAAGTCAAACAGAAAATTCTTACACTTATGGCCGGATTTCCACCGGAATTGTGAGGGACTTTTTTTTATCGTCGGAATTGGAATAGAAATTCAATTGCGATTGTTTTAGTAATTTTTTTTTTGTATGTATTTGTAATAGTATCGCTGCGGTTTCGCGATGTATGAGCGAGCTGGAACCGCTGGTGGTGGTTCAAAGCGCCACCGGAGCCGTGACGACGATAGGAAAAAATCCTGTGCTGGGTCCGGGAGCAGATATGGCTCCGCTATTCTCGTTCGATCAGCAGAGCCGGCTTGATATATTTTTAACGAAACTGGAGGAGGCTTACCAGAAGAATAAGATCGGGGACATCACGACGTCTGCTGTTATGGAGCTTTACGACTATAAGGTACTTTTTTTTATTATTTATGATTAAACTAAAATAAAAAATAGAAAAAAAATGTTAATACCCTACCCCTTAATACCCCCCCCCCCCCCCCCCCCCTTAATATGTCTATAATTTAAATGATTGGAAATGATTGTCTATAATTTAATCGAAAATTTGAACGCAGTTAGCAGCGATGCGACACGCGGAAAGGGCGACGCAGGCGAGTTTGGAAGCAGCGAATAATCACGCGACGAGCCTTCAGCACAGACTTGCCCAGGTCGTTGCGGAGTCGAGCAGACTTCACCAGTTGCTTTTCCACAATCAGCAGAGTTTGGAAGGCGTGAGAGAGGAAAAAGCGGCGATGGAGCCGAAACTGCAGGTTTGTGCTTTAAAAAAATAAAAAATAAAAGCTCTGAATGATTGATTTATTTCGAAATATTTTGGCTCTTAATAGGAGATCCCACGATTGGAGAAAGCCACAGCCGAGCTTCGGAAAGCGTTGAAAACCTGCGAAGGCAAAGTGGAAGCCCTGAAGAGAGTCGAGGCGGAATTAGCGGTGGTTCAGGGAAACGCGAAGGAGCTTCATCATCTGAACAAGGAGATGAAGAAGACACTGAACAAAAAGGAGCAGATAATCGAGGAGCAAAAACGCGAAATCGCGACGAATCAGGAGGCAATTTCGGCGCTGAGGCAGGAGTTGGATCAATTGACGCAGCAGTGCCAAACGTACGAGCAGACGATCGCGGAAAAGGAGGAAAGCGTGGAGAGAATGACCTCCGAATTGGTGGAACTCAGTCGAATGCGCGACATGATTTACAACCTGACTGCGAAGAAGAAGGAGGAACAGAATTCGACGACGTAGCAACGAAAGAGAAAACGCGAGGATTAATCTACGTAATTGTGTATCTCTGTTGATTTTTTTATGTACGCATTAAATATTTTTATACTGTTAATTCGTGAGAAAATTTCGTTCATCTGCTTTCGACGTCAACGTTTATTTATTTTTACATTGATATTTACATATTTGGGTGGTAGACACGAAAAATTTCATATTGAACAACATCGATTTGTAAGACACTGATTTCCTACATCTTTTTTTTTCGGTGGTGGAAATTAATAGGAAATGTGGCGATGTGCGGGAAAATTGGTTTTTTCGTTTTTTGGAGCTCTGAACAATTGAGTACTATTAACAGGAATAGTTTTGCTGGTCAGCGGGAGACCCGGCAAACTGGAATCAACCTCCACGGACAGATTTTTCTGCGGAATTGCAATTCTTGGTGATGTAAGCGGCTCGTCAGCTTTGCGGCCCTTTCTCTTTGTCCGTTCCCAAATGATTCACCTCCACCTCCTTTAATTCGATGTTTTGCTCTTTTATGGCTTTCTACAACAGAAACCGATACAGATTGGTACAGAGCCATAAAAATTATAATTGAGCTCTCCAGGATAATTTTTTTTATAACAATAATCTTGTAGAATCGTACACAAACATTTTTGGATAGAAATCGGGTGACTTACCTGAACGCATTCTTTGTACACTTTAAGCAAAGAGGCGCAAGCCGAATCGTTATTGTCTCCCTTGAGAAATTTCTCGGAGAACCAAATATTGAAACAGGAGTCGTAAGACTTTTTAAGTTCGCTGCAAGCCTCCATGACAATCGGCCAGCTTTTTTCGTACGCTTATTTCGGTAGTTCTTAAGGAGCCTGAATAGTGAATGAGAATTGATATGTTTTTACCTTGACGCATTGTTGGTATACTTTGAAGATAGGAGCACACATGGAGTCATTCATGTCGCCTTTCAGGAATTTCTCAGAGAACCACACGTGAAAACAGGAGTCGTACTCTTTCTTAAGGTCATTGCACGTCTCACCGATACTATTCATTTATGCCGCCCTTTTAGTTACACTCTGAAAGCAGGCATTAAGGACTCCCGTGGTATACGCTAATAATTAATATCCACTTAACGACAATCCCACTACTTTTCCAATTTCATTGATTTATGAGTCGTTTCATCATAAATTATTGATTTATTGATTAATACAAGAAAATAGCGACACATGACAAAATTATGTTGGAACAATAAAAGGAAATGTGTACATAAAAAAGAATGTTAAATTGGTGTACAAATTCTGTGATAAAAAAATAGAAAAAATTATAATCGGATTTGAGTAGTAATGGGTTGACGAATTTTTCTTTAAGCGTTTTACAGAGATTTTTCTGTTAATTAAAATGTTTAAGTGGAACGATACCTTTTGCATATAATTTACTTCAATTGCTTTCAAACCGGTATTCCTTGGTTCGTTTTATTCATGAATTTTGTCCATAATTTCACTACCACGAAATTTTTTACGCAGGTTATGTTATTCGGATATTTCGCGCATGCGCCGATCGCTTCGATCGACGCGGGAATCGCGTCGTTATTTAAAACATACGAAACATTCGACTCGAAGTGCAAAGAAAATTAAATACGGGATACTTGAAATGTTTTTTATTAACCACTTTTTGCATCTACCTTTGTAAATATATATTTTTACCACCAAGATAACTTTTCTACATACTCGTCGACTCCCCCTCGAAATCATTTCTCGCATTCAATAATGATAATTCGTTTTTTCCAACTGGTGGAAATTAACAAAAAGAAAAATCGGCGATGATGGGCACCGAAAGTGTCCGAAGCTTGGAAAAATGTTTTCGAAAGAAAAATCATCGATGACATCGATGCGTTTGGAATGACAAAAGTCTATTAGTAGAAATGTATTGAAAAACCGCGAAGCTTGACGACGATTTCGTAAACGCAACAAAATCATGGATTTTTTCGGTGCCCGTTTTGCCAGACTTTGACAGCGTCGAACAAGTGATTCCGATATTATCTAATTAATGTACATACTATACATTATTATCCAAGTATAATTTTCTCTATGTATAAAGAATTGCCGCTACGTGGAATACATCCTTTCCCGAAATTGTTACCGCGCCGAGGTCATCGACCTCGACGCTCGTCTACGAATATTTACAGTTAAAAATCTTCATTAATACTCCGTTATGCCTTTATATCACTTTTAAATGTTTCTCTTCGATAATACCAATTTTCTTCTCTTGCAATCGTTATTTAATATTATTGTTGTTATTATTTGTAATTATAATTATTATCGTGACGAAAAACTACGTAAACGAGGACACGAGAGGCATGGAAGATATGTCGAATGTGTGTTTTTTTTCCTCATTTGATGATTGCAAATTTTTTGTCTTTTGATCCCTCGGAAAAAAGGCGAATTGGAGAATTAAAAAATTAGTTACAATTTTTTTTTAAATCGTCCTCCTCTTTTGTCCTCTTCTAAATAGATCACATTCAGTGCACGCGCATTTCACACGTATAAAAGCAGTATTGTCCAGCTCCCTCAGCGGTTTCACATGTAACGGGCCTCTCAATGTAAAGGCTCTTAAGGGGAAGCTGGAGTAGATTTTTTTACCAACTGGCCGGTAAAAAAGTACGGTTTCGTAGAACACACTATACGTGGATTTAGTTGATGTAATCAACATTTCGCAGGTACCGAAATGTAGAGAAAACTTCAAAGAATTTGCGTCTGGTCTGATTTAGCAAGTTTGAATTCCTGAATCGATTATATCTTGCAGCAAACGCTCTGTTGACGTTTCGAGCGGCCATATTGGTTTTGAGAGGTTCGTCGTAAATACACGATTTTTTACATTTCCTCTTCGTTTTTCACCAAAATTCGACTAGACGCAAACTCACTAATATTCACATAACATCTCTGCCAAATTTCAACTTCGTACGTAGCCTTTTAACGACGTATAGTGTGTTCTACGAAATAGCACTTTTGCGGGTAAAATGTCGGTAACTAAATCTACTCCAGCTTCCCCTTAATGCGGCCGCTTATATTAAGGTTCCGTTACATAGGCGTGCTTAAAACGCATCGTCGCACACACCGGCAAAGGCCTATTACGAAATTTTGTACATATTTCATTTCTTCGGAAGAAAAAATTCCCGAGGTGTCTTCATCGACTTAAAGTCGAAGGGTCGAAAAACAATAATCAGTGCTCGTTCCTATTTCCAATTCCCGAATGTCCGCTACTCTACTATCACCTCGCTACGATTTCCTACGACGACCACCGCGCGAATAAAAAACATTGCTTCACCATTTTTTTAAATATTACTTTGCTTCCATTTTTTAATTATAGCAAATGTATTCGAGTGGTGGCCATTTTCGTCGCCTAATTCCTTAATTACGAATTATCGGTAATTACACATCGTACAATGAGACAGAGTCCTAGCTTAGTGCGCTGTCCGAGGCAAGATACAAACATCATGGTTTCATTTTTTTTTATCTACGATCCTGACGATGAAATCGTACGGATTTTCACTATCGTTTGTGCGACTTTATTCTGCGATCGAACGAAAAAAAAATCGAGACTCCCGCCTTGGAAAATTTTTATGCAGACGAGACGCATCCGTTTCTGCACAAACACCCGCGCAGAGAGCTTTTTTTATTATTCTATGTGCAAGCTCCTCTCGTCCCGAACTCGAGACCGTAAGCACCGCAATTTTGTATACGTTTCGTCGCGTCGCTCAATTCCCGAGCGCGCGTAATGCATTCCTTTGGCATTAATGCACGAGCAGCGGTCGTGAGTCACGATCCCGTCTTTTGTACCATTAGCCATCTGTTATTTCAAACAATAATCGCAGATCGCTGAACGAAGGACAAGAAAAATAGATTCGGCGGCAAAACGCGTCGTTAAATTAATTTACCGGTCAATTCACAGGGCTGAGGGATTAAATGTTGTACCGAAAGGTACAACGGAATAAAGAATAATTGTTTCACGGTTCGTCGGTCGTCGGATCTGTGCGATTGTGTCAGTGGCAGCACCGCGGCTTTTGGCAACAAAAGAAAGAGAAAAAAAAATAAAACTTTCAACCGCAAAAGCCTCGCAAAGCAAACACCGAATACTTATCACGTAGGAACGTGCGTAACGAAATACTGGTATTTTTTTTTCTCTCCGTCCCTGGAAACATTTATCGCAGGGGTTTATTTTTAGAGCGTAAGCTTTGAAAACGACGAAAGGAAAAGTAGCTATGAAATGAAAGCAGACTGAAGCGAATTGTGCCTGAGATACATACAGTGGACCCGCGTCGTAGGAAAAAAGGGGACAGAGAGACAAATGATTAAACGCAAACGTCCGCGAGGATTAAAAAGCGCTGAGAACCGTTCGGTCGAACGTTCCGGCGTAGTTCGCTGTTCGACGTAGATTCGCCGCGCTCTCGGTGAGCCCGCACGATCATCAACTGTGACCTTTGCTCCACGATTGCTCGGACGCCGAGGCGAACAGCAGGTAGAAACAATTCGCGCCCATGTTTATCGCAGCTGCTATCCAGAAAACCGTGTGCCAACGCGCCAGAGTCTCCTAAACAATTAAAAAAAATACAAACGTCACACATTGTTACATAAAAAAATAAAAAATAATTCCAAGGAATTATTTACGTTACATAAAAAATATAATCGTACTTGTAATCGGTAAAATATATAATAGATGATAGAAATTTACGTAAAGTGCAGAAAAAAATAATTCCAAAGAATTATTCCCGTCACAAAAATGATAATCGTAATCAATAAAATACATAATAGATTATAGAAATATATGATAGATTTATAATAGATAAAAATAAAATTATTTTATTTTTTTTAAAGCTTGAAGATAAAAAAACTCACGTGTCCAACGACAATTCGACCGACGACGTATGGAGCGAGAAATCCGCAGGCATTGGCCGCCGCGTTTGTGAGTCCGTACAAAGTGCCCGCATATCTCGGCGCGAGGACGATGTGATTCATCTGATTGCCGGCGTAAACGGCGCCCTGAAGCGACCCGAGTCCCGACAGCATGACCATCACCCACATGCGATTGCAGCCGGCCCAAATCGCGCCGATGAAGCTGAGGCTCGGTCCGAGCGAGCCGATCGTGTTCCACAGTTTCATGGAATTCAGCGCCGAGATCTTGCCGCGCTCCAGAAGCAAATCAGCGAAGCTCGAGATACCTAGGCCGGCGATCCACGCGGTGAGATAGGGGAGCGCGGCGAGAAACGCGTCTCGTTGGATGTCGTAGTGAAGGATCTTGTCCATGTAGGTCGGAAGCTCGTTCAGAAGGGTGTAAAAGGCCCATGACTGACCGCACTGCGTTATCATTATCGCCCAGATCGGCAGAGACGTGAATACCGATAGCCATGGGACTCCAGGATCGTCCTCCTGATTTTTTTTGGGAATAAAAAGCGTTCAATTAATGAATCCAATTAATTTGGTCCTCTGTCGATTTTTTAATTAAAAAAATAAAAAGCATTTGACTAATGAATCGAATTAATTTTGTTCTCTGTCGATTTTTGAATAAAAAATATATTTGCCTGCATTTATTGCACTGTTGAATTGAAGAAAAAAATTATTAATATGGATGAAATGAAATTTGTACCTGACTTTTGGGCTCAACGCAAAAAAAAAAATAAAAAACATTCGATTAATGAATTCAATTAATTTTGTTCTCTGTCGATTTTTGAATTTAAAAAATTGTTTTGCCCGCATTTATTACACTATTGAATTTAAATAAAAAAATAATTGATATTTGTACCTGACTTTTGGGCTCCACGCAAGCCTCGATGTAATCTTTCTCGTCCGAATCGATCCACGGATGATTGGCCGGCGTGTCGTAGATGAGAAAGAGCCAGAAGACGTACCAGACGATGCCGAGAGTGCCGAATAGGTAGAAGGCCAGCGGCCAGCCGCCCCAAAGCTCGAGCGAGCACAGCCATCCGCTGACCGGCAACGAGATGACGGTACCGAAGTTGGCACCTGCGTAGACGATAGCCGCGAATTTGTTGCGCTCCAGGGGCGGAACCCAGTGAGCGAGCATGGAATGCATTGCCGGAAACGTGACTCCCTGACGATAGGAAAAATGAGACGATAAGCGATAACGAACACGGCAGCTGTTGACTCGGAAATCATTAAAAACATCGGACAGCGGAAATTTTCCATTCTTCGCTGTTACGTATTTTACTTTACTTCGATATAAGCTTCGATATTATTTTTTTTTAGGCTGGTTTAGTGGGATTCGAGCGACGAATTTTTGGGGAATAATTATTTTTAGAGTGAAAAGTGAATTTTTGCTTTGTTCACAGTGAATTATTTTACGTTGGCGATTTAAATTCGTTTTTCAGCCCTTTTAGTGGAATTCGAGGGACGAATTTGTGAGGAATAAGTATTTCCAGCGAACCTCAGTGAAGCCTTCGGCTACCCGAACGGCAAGGAAGAGCCAGTATCCGGAATAAGCAGCGAAAGGGCTGACGACGGTGAGAATTGCGGTGAGAAGGACTCCGAGGCCGTAGACCAGTTTGCCGCCGTGCAATTCGGCGAGTCGCCCTCCAGGAATATTCGTTATAACGTAGCCGAGGAAAAAGGAACCGAGGATGATACCCTGAGTCTTCTCGTCCCAGTTGAA
Source organism: Itoplectis maculator (assembly GCA_964034905.1). Taxonomy (NCBI): domain Eukaryota; kingdom Metazoa; phylum Arthropoda; class Insecta; order Hymenoptera; family Ichneumonidae; genus Itoplectis; species Itoplectis maculator. The sequence goes on from OZ035859.1 coordinate 10,175,914, forward strand.
CTCTCCCGCGCTCTGCAACAATCATTTTATCATCGTCAATGAAGAAACCGGAAACGCATCTTCTCGCATTTCCCTTTTTTATCGTCTCTTGATGTCTGAAAAAAATGGCAAATGCGCACAAAGAGCAGTTTCATGAACGATGAGATTCAACGACGTCACTTGCATACGATTTGATAAGTGCAAATGAGTAATAGAGCGATAAGGAAATCGCTGTCCGCGCGTAACTACATTTTTTTTTTTATTCCACGCGCGTCCGATTACAACATTGGATCAGAGAGACTCGACGGACAAATTAGTATTGTGTGTTTGTGTTCCACTAAGTTTTACGGTCTGAGCCTTCAATAGCAGCGATAAAAAATAATACACGTGTCGTAATCCGTGAAAACATTGGATTTCCCTGGGGACGAAAATAATTGCGATAGTAAAACTTGGAAAGTTTGTTGTTCATTGAAATTTATCATTTTGAACTTTTGTTTGTATTATAATTATTTTCCTGGAAAAAAAAAATTTGAAATCCACTGAAAAATATTTTTTTTATAACGATTATTATCGCGCACGATTTTTATTATTCTTTGAAATGTATCGTTTTGAACTTTTGTTTGTATTATAATTATTTTCCTGGAAAAAAACGAATGTGAAATCCACTGAAAAATATTTTTTTTATAACGATTATTATTGTGCACGATTATTACACTTACAGGCACGAAAGTGCCGTTAACCGGAGGCGTTTTTGGGCAAACGTCGGTCGTATTCTCATCGTCGTTGGATGGAAAAGCCGTTTGGTTGACCATGGAAACTATGGCCACCGAGAGGTTTACTCTCATAGCGTAGACCAGTGCGAATCCCAGGAAACCGAGGAATCCCAGAGTATAACGAGCCTTGAGGCAGGACCTGGAATCTTTCGGAAGACCCAAGCGGCTTCCTGAAAAATATTTATTCAATTAATTACCACTCAATGCAATTAAAAAAAAATTATTTCTTTGCTATAATTCCAATGGAACTTAATTCCACTAATTGCGCTTCAACAATTAAATTCGCGTAATTCGCGACAAGAATTGGGCGACGCCTAAAAAATTCTTACATCAAAAATTTTTTTTTTTTTTTTCAAAATGCGACTGAAAAAAATTTCTAAAAAATAAATGCATCATTTAATTTCTAATTTTTTTGTTTTTTTTTTCTTATTCACTGCGTTTCCAAGAAATTCCAATGGAAAACAATGGCAATTAAAAACAATTGCGCTTCGAGCCGAAAATTACGCGCGTCCCGATAATGACATAAGTGCGCGCAGAGAGCCGCGCGCAGAGTGACAAAGGATTCGACCTATCGCGCACACCAAAACATCCGATTATTATTACCATTGTCGAGCGAGTCATTGAGGCAGAGCGGATGATCGTCGCGATTGATCGCGGGATCGAGAACTTCCATCTCTCACGACCAACGATTGTCCGTTGTCGTCGATGATTATCAGTGCAGATCTCGAGGACGACCCAAAATTGATACCGTCGTCCTGTCTCCTGTCGAACGAGCAACGGTACTGACTCCGCTTTGCTTTCTACGGATGACGCACCGACGATTTCCGGAGACACTGGGCAAAACGTTAGCAGCGCTCTTTCTCCTCTCGCACACGAAGAACGCGAGCCACGGAACCACTGAGAACGTATTACGAAGGCGCAGTTAGGAAATGTTGCCGCGCGCTGCGTTTCCCCGCCTCGATTAGCTCTCCGTCCTCGTTGCTCGCGCGATCGCTCCTCGTGAACGACCGACTGACGCACAGCTGAGACTCTGATACAAACAAACACGAACTGTCAGTTCTTTTTTTTGCTTGCTGAAGCTTTTTGTCCGACCTGCGACGTAGGAACCTGATTGGGATGTCAACAATCGACGGAGACAACGTTTACCGACTGTTGGTAAGGTAGATTGTAAATAGGTAGGACGATTGTTTCAAAGGTTTCGAACGAAAGTCAGTTCTTTTTTTGCTTGCTGAAGCTTTTGCCCGACCTGCATTGAGGGAACCTGATTGGGATGTCAACAATCGACGGAGACAACGATTACCGACTGTTGGTAAGGTAGATGGTAAATAGGTAGGACGATTGTTCCAAAAGTTTCGAACGAAAGTGAAATGAACTTTCGCTGACGATTCGAAAGTGAAAGCGAGTCTGGATACTTATGATTATTGCAAAAAGGCGCTCAATTTGTATGGAATGGAAAAAATACAAATAAAAATGGGATCGAATGGCGAACGAGTAACCACATTTGTTTGTATAGATAAATAAAGGAATGCTTTAATGAGCGTTTTACAAAAAAATTTCCTCGTCGCCCGAGTCCCTCAGGACTCAGCCGAAAAATACTACAAATACAAATTTCATTACACAGACACACACTGATCAATTAATGCATCATCGGTTTTTTTTTATCGCGCGAATAAATTGAAGGGGGCGAAGTATCATTGGCAGAAAGAAAAAAGTGACTAAAAGCTGTTCGCCAATGAGACTTCGGTGTAATCATGATGCCTATTTTTTTTTGTACCAGGAAAAAAACATATGCCATAATCGCGCCTTTGCGGTGCGAATTATGGCGATGATGAGTATGACGTCGCGCGTTTGGTGCGGGCAGTAAACATATATAGTTTTTGTTTTTCTCGCATATACAAAATTGTTTAGATCGGGATTGATCAGAATTGATTGGGATTAAAAATCGTCGTCCTTGTCGAAGTCGTTGGGCGAACCGTTGGCGGCTTTCGCCGGCGACAGCGACAGCGATCGATTGTGGGGATCCAGGCCGAGGATCATCTTGAGCAATTTCAGGATGCTTTTCTTGTCGGTGTTTTCATTTTCTGCAACAAGAAAACGCCATTCAATTATTTTATTTCAATCATGATTATTTATTATTAAAAAATGTATCGTACCTTCGTTTCCGGTGATCTGTTGCTCCAGATTCAATTTTTCCTGCGCAATTTCGTACATTCCCTCTTCTATTGTTCCTTCGCCCAAAAGTCTGATGATCGAGACCGGCCTATGTAAAAAAAAAAAAAAAAAAAAAAAATCGTGTCAATGTTGCGTTATTCGTTGCGTTAAGGGGAAGCTGGAGTAGATTTTTTTATTTATGCGGGTAAAATGTCGGTAACTAAATCTACTCCAGCTTCCCCTTAATAAATGACAAACATACTTTTTCTGGCCGACACGGTGACAACGATCCTCCGCCTGCTTATCATTGTAGGGATTAAAATCTATGTCGTGGATGATTACTGTATCCGCTGCGGTTAAGTTAATGCCCAGGCCGCCTGCTCTCGTGGACAGTAGAAAAATAAATATCGACGGGTCGTTGGTGTATTGGTCTATCAGTGTCTGTCTCTCGGTCACCGGTGTTTGTCCGTCTAACCTGTGGATCGAAAAAAATCCATTACAATTTACATCTGCAACGCAAAAAAAAAAAAAAAAATGGACAAGGAGCTTGCCTTAAAAATTTGTGACCCCTCATGACTAAGTACTCCTCAAGTATATCGAGTACCATAGTAAATTGGCTAAATATCAAAACCCTATGACCGTCCTCCTTCATGCTCGGCAAAAGTTCGTCGAGCTTCTGCATTTTCCCCGACTTCGGCACCAATTCCTGCGGCAAACCCTGACCGGCGATGCATTTGTGCGATCGCGACAGCTGATTGATCTGATAATCGGACATCCACAGCAAATCCTCGAACACGTACTGCGGATTTTTCTGCTTGTAAGTCTGATCGCGAGCGAGTTTTTTTGACATCTCCTCGAGCTTCGATTCGTCGTAATAATCGCGTATCAGGAGCGGATGATTCGCGAGCTTTCGCAGCTGCATCATCATTCCCACGCCGTTGACTTCGCCGTTTCTGTCCGCCTCCGCCGAATACTCGGCTATGAGATTTCTGTACATCTCTCGCTGCTTTTTCATCAGTGTGCACTTTATGACCTTGTCCTTCTTCTCCGGCAAATCACGCAGCACTTCGGATTTGAGACGACGCAGGACGAACGGACGCATTATTTGCTTCGCGTTTTTTACCTGTTCCTGCTCGAACAATGGTTGGGTCTTCTTTTTATCGGCTGCTGCGATTTTCTGCAAATATAAATTTTCCAATAAAAAAAAACACCCTTCAATGCCTTTTATTTAATTATTTGGAAAGGTTGATAGGCTCACCGAGTTCTTTGAGAAGAGAGACTTGAGATCGTCGTGTTTGCCAGCGAACATCGACGGCATCACGAAAATCAGCAGCGATATGAGCTCCAGTAAATTATTCTGAAGCGGCGTTCCCGTCAGTAAAATTCGATGCTTCGACTGGTAAAGAACATTAATTATTATATCAAGCTGTTAATTGTTTGATGGTTTAATTTAAAAAAATTAACTCACGTTAATCCTAACGAGATTCTCGTATCTAATAGTGCTCATGTTTTTGAGCATGTGAGCCTCGTCGAAGACGACGTATTGAATCGGCATCACGCGGAACAGTCGACGCTCCTCGGGCGTGCTGCTCACGAGATTGTAAGTCGTGAGGATAACGTCGACGTCGTCGAGTTCGCCGGCTCGCCAACCCATCCGCATGTCCTTTCGCTCGTCCTGCGAGCCGTAGTACTTCACCACGTTCAGACCCGGCGACCAACGCTCCAGTTCGTTGCTCCAATTTTCTATTCGTAGAAAAAAAAATCTCATTAATTCCATCGAGAAAAGGTATCCTTATCGTTGAAAAAAATATCTTTTCATTAATTCCATCAAGAAAAGGTGTGAATTTTATTGCAAGAAAATGATTTTTACCGTTATCGGAGAAAAAAATATCTTTTCATTAATTCCATCAAGAAAAGGTGGGAATTTTATTCTTCGATCATTCGGTATTTTGATCCCATTTTATTAAAATGCAGTTAAAATAACGAATGATCAAGATAGCGAATGACTAAAATAGCAAATTTCGTAATGATCATTATTCTAGATTCAATCATTTTTAAATTCGTTATTTTGGCCATTCGCTTTTTGGACCTATTTTGAATCCCACCCAATTTTAGTACAAGAAAATCATATTTACCCATCGTGGAGCTGGGGACGACGATCAAGTGCGGTCCATCCTCCTCGCCGACGAGTCCGTTCTCCTTAAGGTACGTCAAGAACGCGATCACCTGAACGGTCTTCCCGAGTCCCATCTCATCAGCGAGGATGCCGTTTACGTTCTGCGAGTGCATCACGGCCAACCAATTGAGTCCGACCATCTGATAAGGCGCGAGCTTCAATCCCGACGAGAGTCCCGACGGCTGCTGCGTCACCGTCGACGCTCCGGCCGCCACCGCTTTTTCCATGTTCGCCGACAGCTTCAGGCACTTCTTCATCAACGTCTCCACGACGTGTCGCGTCGCAAGCAGCAACTGCGCCGAATTCAGCAGCTCCGTGTCGAGATAACGATTGTTCTGAAATTTCGCGACCAAGTCGCGCCAATTGGCGAATGGCCGCGCGTCCATTATCGCCTGGGCGCGACGCTGCGAGCAATGAGACATCAGGAGAAATTCCATCGGCAATGCGTTCTGCATAAAATCGAGAACAGCCTTTTTGTCGCCGGTTAATTCGTTCGAGACTTCGACGTCGGAATCGTCGTCGCTGTCGAAGACTTTGTGTTTGTAGGTCGCTTCGTCCGAATCGACGTCGACGTCCTCGTCGCGATTTCCTTTTCGTCTCTTTCGTTTACCGTTCTTCTTCGGAGACTCTTTGTGCTGCCTTTTTCTCGTGTTTCTGAGGGATTCCTCGGCTTCCTCCAAGTTCCAATTGGCATCGCTGAGAACTTCTTGAACTCGCTGTAATAATTTTTTTTTTTTTTTTTTTTTTTGTGGCTGGATGAATTATAGATTTAAGTTATTTAGATTGGGGAATAATTACCACTGCATCTTGAGTGGGAAACAGAGCAATCAGGTACTTTAATTTCTTCTCTTTCTCTTTGGTCTCATCCGAATCGGAATCCGAGTCGGAGGCAGAGGCAGACGACGGCGACGGCGGCTTTCGTTTCGGACATCCCGTGTCGCTGTCGCTGCTGTCCTCGATGCGATTGACGGCTCTCCTTCGCACTTGGATATCCGGACTCATCAAGTTGCTGTCTTCGTCGGCTTCAACGACAAAAGAACAAACATTAATCCAATAACTCCTGCAAACCGAACATAACTCAAAAAAAAATAAAAACCCTCACAATAAGCGATTAGCCACTTTGAACCAATCAACAGATCAAATTTACAGAACTTACCATAAAAAAAAAAACAAACAAATTGAACTTACCGTCCAAAGCGATAAAAAGGAGCATAATTCACGCACATCGCGAGTCGCCGAAAATCCCGCAAACAAAGCCATAAACAAAAACAACAAACAGCTATACTCACACATGTTGAGTTTTTTCTCGGGTTTCTTCTGAAAGCGAAATTTGCGCAGATTGTCGAGGAGGCTCTGACTACCAGTGTCCGTTTTTTTCTCGGTGCTCGCGTCGGACATCGCAGAACAACGTCAGGCGTGGAAGCGACGACGCCGCTCGGTCGGGAGCATTTTTGCGCTGCTTTGCACGCTGCGTGTCCTGTGGTCGTGGAATCGCGGTGGCTTCGTAAAATAGTGCCGCTGCTGACAGGTGCATGGACGATGCTTCTCCTCCGGAACAATTTCGCGATTGGCGAAGAGGGGTTCGGCGAGGGGGGGAGGGGGGAAGCGAGCGCGCCGGAGGAAACTGTGAGAAGACGCGAGACGCTAGCCGCGCGCGCCGGGAACACAACGGATGTCATATTAGCGCGCGCGAGACGCTCCGGTAATATCGCTACTTGGATATTATTCGCGGAGCTTCGGTCGGTAAAACAGTTTCGCCGTTGCTCGGTCGGTATCGCAGATAGTTTGCCGGTAAAGAGCGAGAAGATCGGGCAGCTGTGATTGGTCGAAAGCCTCTAAACTTGAATTTTCGAAAACTTTGGTGTCCCAGTCGTTGACCACTCGAAATTTGTGCGTAAAACTTGCTTCGCGCAGCAATGTTACTCTTTTTATTTGGCGACTGGTTTTAGGAACTATTTAAGGGATATTTTTTAGGAATTTGGTTTGAGAATTTCCATCGCGGTGGAAGAATATTTGAAGTGGTGGATTATTGCAAAGCGGTCATTCTTTGGGACACTCGACTGGAATGGAACTCTGAAGCGATCAGCTGATGAGAATGAGCGTAGAATGAGAGAATTGAGGATTCGGTAGCATCGCGAGTGTCATATGGCACTCGGCCCAGCGGCTCGAAGCACAACAACGTCGTTATCAGTGACTTGGTCGGGCTTTTCAACCGAAACGCGCGGGTCGCGTCTATTATCGCCGATCGCGATCGAATTCGAAACGAGACGCAATTTGTCTGTCGGTAAAATTCGCAGCGTTCGTTTCGATATTCGGCGATCATGGAAATACAGGATTACTGTTGGGATTATATTTCCCTGGAAATGTGACATAACCTCTGAGTGATCATGTTTACTCACCGTTGTTGTTGTTATTGTTGTTGTTGATTGAACTGCGAATATGTCATCGAAAACTGTTTTCATCACTCAAGAAGGGCCGGCGAATGCTTTGGCCCTCAACAAAGATAACAGCCAGGTCGTCATTGCTGGAAGAAATGGTAAGATTTATTATTTTTTAAATTTTATACAACTCAGTAAAATTTAGAAAAAAACTTGGTTATAATTGAAAAAGAAAAAAATCGATAATAAGCATTGGGACCTAACAGCTGTTATTAAAAAAACTATATACGTATATATGTTTATGTCGGGTTCAAAAGCACAAATCTGTATTTTTCGTTTGCAGTTTTCAAAATTTTCACTCTGCTGGAGGACAAATTCGAGGAGGTCTGCAATCTGCGCGTCGGAAAGAATCTGAATCTTAATTTTTCCTGTAACGACGTCGCCTGGAATCTTATCGACGGTGAGTCGACTCGTTATACACATTTTAAGTATTTTATCGCTTAGTTACAATTCTGTTATTTATCAAACCTTCGCACAGATCATGTATTGGCGACGGCTGCGACGAATGGTGCAGTCGTGCTGTGGAATCTTAACAGACCCTCCAGATCCAAACAGGAACATGTTTTTGTGGATCACAAGCGAACGGTCAATAAAGTCAGTTTTCACATGACCGAGCCAATGTGGCTTATCTCAGGTTCGCAAGACGGAACTATGAAATGTTTCGATCTGAGAATCAAAGAGGCGACGAAAACATTCTATAGGTAATTTGGTCGAAACATTCAAATGATTACAAAGTGCTCAGCAAAAATTAATACTACCGCTGTAATACATTAATTACACCAAATTCACTTGTTCAGTAATACAGAGTCGGTCAGAGACGTTCAATTCTCGCCGCACCAACCCTACACATTCGCCGCTGTGTCCGAAAATGGTCACGTTCAGCAGTGGGATCTTCGACGGCCCGATCGCTATTTCCAACATTTCACTGCTCACAGCGGTCCAATATTTGCCTGCGATTGGCATCCGGAAGCCACTTGGCTTGCCACTGCTTCTCGAGACCGAACGATAAAGGTAAACATTTTTTCAAATTTAATTCCTCATAAAAAAACCTTCTAACTATTTTTTTTCTCAAAGGTTTGGGACTTATCTGTAAAACCGACGTGCGAATATACGATAAACACGATAGCTTCGGTCGGCAGGATAAAGTGGAGACCGCAGAGAAAATATCACATAGCCAGTTGCGCATTAGTTGTCGACTGCAGTATAAACGTTTGGGACATAAGAAGGCCTTACATCCCCTTCGCCAGCTTTAACGAGCACAAAGATGTCCCAACCGGTGTCGCTTGGCGAGGAGACCCTCAATCATTTCTATCGACTAGCAGAGTACGATTAAAAAATAGTCAATTATTTTATTATTATTATTATTATTTATTTACGGATTTCTCCTTTACATATGTTATTACACTTTGTGAGTTGAAAACACGAGATCAAAGTCTCTTAACATACAACCTTTTTATTTTTTTTTACAATAGACAATTTTTTGGATATACAGATAATTAAAGTACTAAGATACAATTTTTACAATACTAAGATACAATTTTATTAAAAAAAAAATGAAACGTTACTTTAACGCCGTCATTTTGACTCCAGGATTGCACTCTGTATCATCACGTTTTCAAAGACGCGACTCGTCCAGCGAGCAAAGCGAATCCTCAGGGAATCGCCCTCAATTCTAACGGCGACGTTGCTTACGCCTGCAAAGTCAACGTCAATGCACCGACGACGGTCAAACAGTTGACCAGTATTATGAGGTGAATACGATTTGCATTTCGGTGAAGGGAAAATGTTGTCTGTTGTATATAAAAAAATATATTAATTTTGCAGAAAAGTTCCGGCGAGCAACGACACCTTTTGCATGGCATCGAGCATGATGCACAGATTCACAGCGACGACGCCTCGCGAACCAAAGTGGTTCAAGTCTTGCGCCGAGGGTTATATGTTGAGTGGACGCCTGAACGAAATTTGCGACCACAACGCAGCAATCGCCAGCAATTCCGGTCGCAATGATGTAAATTATGTTCTCAACTCGAGTCGTCGATCCGATCGAATCTCAGCTTCTATAATCCAACAATCTAACGTCAGATTATCTTGATTAGATAAGCACCATCTGGAGCATCATAAAGACTCTGTACGCAAATCCGCTGGGAAATATCCTGAAAACGCCGCCGGTGGTCACCAAAGAGGAAAACGTGAACGCTCTTAATTTAGCGCAAATGACTCTGGGTCCGAATCTCGATCAATCGAACGCAGGTTTGTATCTGAAACGAATCAGAATTTCTGTGACGAGAATTTCCTTAGATAAATTAGTTACTTTTTGATTGAAGGACACGAAAACGACGTCAAATCGCTTCAAGGCGAAGCTCCGGGCGGAGTCAGCGGCGGCGACGACGAAACCGAGACCGACGAGACTCCGGAGAACCAAAATTTCACTGGACCCATTCTTCCTGGGTAATTAAAAAAATGTGTAACCCTTTTCTCCGGACCTTTGAAATCAATTTGACACGAAAGTCGATTGTGAACGTCGTCCATTGCGAAGTGTAAATGTTACGAATAAGTTACAGGCGGATGCTGAACGGACACAAACGACTGCCGAAGGGCGATTTCTACTTCGGCGACAGCGAACTCGAGCCAATGACGATGGAGTACACGACCGGCTACATCCACAGTATCATCAACAACGACGACTGGACGCTGCCGAAGGAGGCGTTTCCCCTTCGCCACGAGATCCAGGACCGATCGCCGCCGCCCGAGCAATTTCCCAATCATTCGCCGGAGATAAACGACGACACTGGTTCTGTAACTGCGGAGGATCAGCCGTGTCAACTCGTCGTCACGACTGTGCCGAAACCGCTGTTCTGGGATCCGACGCATCTCATTGAAGAGGCGCTGAGGCATCACGCGACGATCAGGGACATTCAGACGTCGGCCTCGGTGTTAATTGCTCTCGGCGATCGGCGAAAGAGCCTCAATATTGAAATTGCGGTGCAGGAACACTGGCTTCTCGAGTATATCGATATGCTGGGACGATTTAAACTCTACGAAGTCGTCACTCAGGTCTTTCCTCTGTCTTAAATTAATCGTATTTAATTCGTAGCGATTGAAAAAATTTATAATGATTTTTTTTCGGGGCCTTTCCTTTTCTTAGTCTTGTATTAATCGTATTTAATTTGTAGCGATGAAAAAGATTTGCAACGATTTTTTTGGGGGCCTTGCAAATCATCCAATTAATCATATTTCATTTGTATCAGTTTTGTATTAGTCGTATTTAATTTTTAGCGATGAAAAAGATTTATAATGATTTTTTTTCGGGGCCTTTCAGATCATTCAGCTTGCCTGGATTCCATCGGTTTCCCAGTTGAACCAACAGTCAACGACGATCCACGCGTGCTGCACAACTTGCACGAAACCCCTGCAACGATCCGCGTGGCTTTGCGATCGTTGTCACACCTCAAAACACGCGCTTTGCTCCATCTGCCATCAGGTATTTTTTTCTGCGCAATGTTTGCCAAGTTGTAAATGGGAAAAATTCTTATCTACGTTTTTTTCTTGTTTTTATAGGTTGTTAGAGGGGTATATGCGTGGTGCCAGGGCTGCACTCACGGAGGTCACGTGGTTCACATGCGGGAGTGGTTCTCGACGAACCGACAGTGTCCCACCGGTTGCGGTCACATGTGCGAGTACACATAGCATCGTCGGCCGAAGAAACGTGTAGATATGTGTGGATGGTCGAAAAACGAATGAAATCCAGACGTATTTTTTTTTTCCTAGGAAAAAAACGCCAGGATTCTCATTCGTCAATGGCATTATTTATTACAATGGCAATTGTACATTCGCTCACTGTTTTGTAATTATCGCAATGGCGAGGTCGACGCTTATTTATATTTTTTTTTCGTATGATCCTCTGTGTTTTGTCGAAACGGTGCTAATCGAACGATCTCGTTGTAAATATTGTACAAACTCTGGCTTAGTGCTGACATTTTCGTTTATCGTTAGTCGCTGACTCTCGTTTAATTTTTACACCTGGGCATTGTGACTGCGTTTTGGTGAACCCGAGAAAAATCGCCACTCGAGTTAGAAATATTTCTCGCTATCGAATGACACTAATGACTGCCATGTATCTTCGAATTTAGGCGCAAATCGATGCGCTCGGGAAATAAATTGTGACGAATTGCCGACGAGAACTTCCCTTTTTTTAATACTAATAATATAATAATAATATTATAAATTCCCTAATAATATTATAAATACCCTTATTTTAATAGGCAGAAAATTAACAAATTAATTCCCAAATTAATCCAGCGACAAAAATGCCTCAAATTTTTTTTTAATTGCAGTTTGAGGACCCAAAGGAACCCGAAACCATCGTCAGGACTCCGAAGCAGCGGTTTTTCCTCAACTTTCCGAGGCAGTCGGTAATCCAGGACAACAAGTTGCCGGCTCTCGGTTGGATTACGTCTCCCGGATGCCTCGCACATTCGCTTAGGACGATTTCCAGCTTGTGCAACTTTCAAGAGATCCTCCGAGGCAACGCGTTTCGGTTGCCCTAAGAGCAAACAGCGCCACGCGACTCCACTCGATATTACCAAAGCTCCACAGCCGCTTCGGCTCCTTCAATCCCAGCTCTCCAGCTCTCATTGTGCAAATAATTGAAATACTAATCCCGCACTCCGCGGAATGACAGTCGCGATAATCGAATCAGACAATTCGAAGGGCGAAGAGGGGGTCGAAGGGGTCGAAGGGGGTTGGATGGAAGTGGCGAACGCTTGCTGCGCTTGACCGGCCGAACCATTGCTGTGTATCCAATGGTTCGAAGGGGCGCAACCCCGGAATGATGCGCTCAACGAAAAAGCTGGCGCTGTGCAAACTCGCGTGCCGCATATCCACCCCCTTCCCCTGTATCTCAAGGGCGCTGCACGTGACTTTGCATCCGAGCGTCGCCGACCCTCCTGGCTCTCATTTTACACTGGAAAATCTCACAGAGTCTTTGGTGATGCGTTCACCGTCGCTGTCAATCGAAACGCTCAGCCTTCGGGCTTTTTTTTATATTTATTTAAGAGAGAAAAAAACATGACAATAGTGTCGCCCTTGTATAGTGCAATTTTAACGTTAAATTTTGTATGAAAAGAATTGTCACAAAAATTGCGCGAGATTTAAAAAATAAGTATAAGAAATATTTATTAAAAAAAATTCTTGTTATCAAACAAAATTCTGCTCTTTTCTGGGATTAATAATGACGAGAGAGAAATTAGCGGTGCACAGAAGGTAGAAATGGTACCACCTGTGCCCGGCTTCCTCCTCTGCTCACCCTCAGCCCTTTCTCCCTTCGCCCCTCCCCCTCTAACCCTGCGTCCGGCTCGCGTTACGAAAAATCTCGCGCGCTTTATTAACGTTCCAACCTCCGTCACTCTTTTTTCGCCCGACGAGGACCAAAGTCCTTTGCCGCTCATTCTGATTCCCTTCTCCCATTCTGATTCCCTTCTCGCATTCTGATTCCCTTCTCGCATTCTGATTCCCTCGGTGCCTCCCACACAACTCAGTACTAAACGGTGGCTCGGCGCTGGTATTTCTTTTTTCTCCTCCGAGCAAAATCGGTGCTCACAATGCGACGACGACGGCGGAGGCATTCAGCCAACGGCAGATCTCTTCGATAAAACATTGAATACACCGCCTCTCGTCGCTCTCCGCTTTGGGGCCCATTCACCGACCGGTATCGGAAGCATTCAAAGCCTCGAGGAGAGGAGAGGTCGACTACAAAAACGGACTGGAAATGTCATCGCGCACTGAGATCTTCTTCGTTTCTGGTTTAAACGCCCCCCTCACCCCTCATCACCCTTCCCCACTTTCTTTTTCGTTGGAAGCTGAATTTTTGGATTTTGGCCCAGTCGACCTTTCTGACTGATTAAATATAATCAGCCAGAACTGATAATATCAGTCAGCTGATAATATTAATGGCTGAGTAATATATTACTATTATTATCATTTCTATAGTAATCATATTAACCAAGTTTAAATGATCATAATAATAATAACAATAATAATAATAATTACAAATTAATAGAAATTCTTTTTTTGAAGTATTTTTTTTTCCTTATTGCACCAAAGGTTTAAAAAAAATATGAGAATACGGATAAATTTGCCTGCCTTTGAGTGTTAATGATAAAAGGAATCGCGTTGGGATCGTCGATCCATCGCTCGTCGCCGGTTCATAATTCACGTCGAAAATCAGAAGTGTGCCACGAGGACACTCGGAAATTGTGCGAGCGACGATTTGTCACCTTCCTCCCGTGCGGCGGGTTAAGTGAGTCGCTGAGTGGCGAAGCGAGAGACGCTTTCGTCTCGGCAGATTGATGTAGCTGTGGGGTTTTTTTTTTCGTGGGGAAAAAGGCGAGTGACACAGAGGGGACGGATTGAGTGATTCGTTCCCCGCAATTCTGGCGACGCGCTCTTATCCAACTCGGAATGATAAGCGGCATACCGGCGAATAAAGGAGAAACGATGTCTCAGTGTCTCTGACGCGTGAAAAGGACTCCGGGAATATTGAAATATTTTCTCGCTGAAAGTATTTTTCCCACAAGTCGGGGCGAGGGGAAGGGGGAAAAAAATGAGGCAGAATGCAGGGAGGCTTTTTTTTAAGGGCGACGATATGCGGGCATCTCGAGTGACCCCCCTCCCCCCCTCCCGGGAGGGAGGGGGGGAGGGGGGGGGGGGTCCCTCGACTCGAGAGGAGACTCGAGCCGGTGAACTTTTCTTACCTTGCGGTACATATGGGGCATTTCGTGCCGATTTGACACAGGGTTCGATTAAAATATCGCGAAATTTGGGAGTTTTGGCAGAAAAAAAATCGTTTTTCGAGGTTTTCTCCTCGAATTTTTTATTTCTCGGGCATATAACCGTGATTTTTGGAATCAGCGGAAAATTTCCCATCGGATAGGGTTTTGAAACTTCGTTGAATCGAAAATTTTTTTTTTTTTATTTTTTTCGAAAAAATTGAAGGGGTACCCCTTCTAAAAATTTGCGATTTTTGAGGGTCAATTTTGAAAATCTGCAAAAAATCGAAAAATCGAGATATCGCGTTCCGCTTTGCGGCGTTCTCTTCGTTGAAGAGTTATCTTTCGAACGCAAAAAGAAAATCCAGATTCCATGCATCCGAAAAAAAATGACATCGATTTTAGTAAAGTGCCAAAATTGGGAAAAAGTGAAAAATCGTTTTTCGCATTTTTCTCCTAGAATTTTTTATTTCTCGGGCAAAAACCGGTTATATTTGGAATCAGCGGAAAATTTTCCATCGGATAGGGTTTTAAAATTTCGTTAAATCGAAAAAAAAAATTTCGCCAAAAAATCGGCAAGGGGTACCTTCGCCGTTTTGTTAGCATCAGTGCGGAATGTCCCATAGGTGTTCGCCCGCCGTGTTCGTACCTCGTATATACCTCTCGCGCACCCCATTCGCGTTCCTCGAGCCTCTCGACCGGAGCGTTTTATATTACTACAACGATCCCTCGGCAATCGTCACCACCGCCGCGGGACAACATTTTTCTTCGCCGAGGGCGCCGAGAGCTTCCCCCCCCCCCCCCCCCCCCGTAACAAATATTTATATCGCTCGGGCCGCCCGCCGCGACATTGTCACAAAACGTGTCCCGCGTGTCTCGCGAAAAAAATGTTATGCCAACGATCGCGACTATTTTCACGCTTCGCCGATTTCTCGATTGTAGCCTCTTCGCCACTTAAAAAAAATTCGCTTGTGTCTTTTAAAACAGCGAATTCCTGGGAAACAAAATTTTTTCGCGTATTTGCTAAATAAAAAAAAATTAAGAACAAATAAATAAAATAATAATAATAATAATAATAATAATAATAACGGTACGTTATCCGATTTGCCGTGAAAATAGCGAATTCCTGGGAAACAAAATTCATTTGTGTATTTGTTAATAAAAAAATAATCAAAAAATGAAATAATAATAATAATAGTAATATTGCCACGTTGTCCGATTTTTCGTGAAGTTACCGGCGAATCAGCGATATCGTTCTCGTTGACTAATGACAGCCATCTGACCCTGTATACATATATATATATACGTGTGCATTAGCTCGGGAAGCGATCGGCGATCGTCCCCCGAGTTCCCATGGGGTGTCCCAGACCCCGGAGATGACACGTATGTGGGCAGTAGGGATTACATTGTTTCAGCGTATCCACACAGGACACACACTGTACCCGCACCGCATATATATATATATGGCACAAAGAGCGACGAGTCGGTGGCGGCAAGTGTGGACGATGTCGTGTCTCGTCCGACAGCAGTGGGATTCTGCCTCTCCCTCTCTCTCCCTTTCTCTGTCTATGAGGAAGGGAGAGGGAGAGAGTCAGGACGCAGCGAGAGACGAGGCAACAGCCACGCGAATGCCACACTTTGCGGGGGGTCGCACCGACGGGGGCGTGTCGTTCGCGAACGTAACCCTCCACCCTAATCGCAATATCGCGGGAGGCATCCGGCGCACATTTTTTCGCCCCCTCCCCCCTCCCTCCTCCCCCTGGAATTATCACCCGTGGTCGATGGGTATATATTACATTGCGCATTACAGGCTACGTGTAAAATCATTGTTTTTTTTATAAATCATTTATAAATCATTTTTTTTATTCATTTATAAATCATTTTTTTAATTTATTTATATCAGTCCCTCAAACATCTCAATATTTTAATCACGTCGATAAATCGTTGAGATATTGGATTAAATATGATCAAACGGTAGCATTTTTTTTATCTGGATAGTATAATGATTTACTGATACGCTATGATTTTTTTTTGGTGGCTCTGTGAGATAAAAATTGTCGAGATGCGATGGCCGAGATGAGTGAGGAAGTGATATATATAGCGGACCGGTGATAATGGAATTCTCAGCGGGGTCTCCGGCTCAAGGCATCGACAGGTACGCAGAGGACGTGAAATGGATCGACGCGCGAAACGACAATCGCCTGGCGCACGACTCGCCGGGCACTCGAAACGAATTTCCCCCCACGAATTCCAAACGCGTGGGAATTCTCCTATAGAAATAACACGTGCGCCGTATCATCGTCTCATTCGGTTTTGAACTTCCGATGCGGCGAACGATCTTCAATAATTCGGTCCCTGAATCACTTGAATCACATCAACGGACCACTTATCATTATTTCACTCCCGATTCTTCTTTCCCAGTTATCGAAATTGTTCACCAAATTGTTTTCCAAATTGTTCACCAAATCATTTTCCAAATTATTCACCAAATCATTTTCCAAATTTCAGCCCAGATTTTTTCCCAAAATCGCGAAAAAAAATAGCAGCGATTTGTTATTTACCAAAAAGTCGTAAAAAATAATGATAACAATACCCGAGCGATACTCCGGGTTTTCCCGAATAATTCCCGGGGTGTGAAAAACCCCGGAGCGTAACTTCGTCGATGATACGCGCGATAATCCCGCGGATTTGTCGACGAGTAATGGCCGCCCTCGGAATGAAGTTGTTGCCATTTTTTTTTTCCGCGCCGGTTTTGATCCCCGACGGCGCCGCTGTTTTACTGCTTTCCGGTTCGGGCAGGTAAGTGCCGACTGTGACGTCAAGACTGCAGCCCCCCCCCCCTCCCCCGCCCCCCTTTTCGCCCCGTCCGAGAAAGCCCTTAATACCCGCACAAAGTTTACCGTCCGGAGCCAGAATTTTTTTTTCTGCCTTTTTTTTCCATCCTTACCGACTGGACGCGACGGCTACACGTAATCCCGAAATCGCTTTGTCTCACAAATACGCAAATCCAGGGGACAAGCAGCTTGTTTGTTAAACATTGGACTATTTGCACATCGAACGAAATCTGTCTGCGTCGTTCGAAAGCGGTTTGAAGAAAAAGTGGGTTTTTCAAAACGCTTGCTTTCTTATTATTGTGATTATTATTATTACTCGTCTGGCGAAGACGTTCGAAGGTGTTCGAATGTCTGCTGCAACGGAGGTTTTTCCTACGTTTCCTATAATATAAATTTTCCTACATTTTTGTGGGCGAAGAAAATAATAAAAAATATATAGGACGTATTTTCAGGACGAAAGTTGCGCAACATTCGTTTGCGCAACTTTGGAACGTCGAAAGAACCGTTAAAATCAAAATAATCGACAGCCAATGAAAAACGTTACTCACAGATTGCGCAGATGCGCAGTATTTCGGATGCGCAGGTTGTGGACGAAAGTTGCGCAACATTCGACTGCGCAACTTTCGAATGTCGAAAGATCCGTTACGATAATAATAATCGACAGCCAATGAAAAGCCTCACTCACAGATTTCCAGATGCGCAGTGTATTTCCAAATCGTCGACCGCAGCGCCGGTTTCGTAGCCGCGATTGACCTGTTGCTCCGGGTCCTCGACTCCTCGTAAAACATCCGAGGCGACCTGCTGCCAAAACAGCAATTTGCGGCTCTCGCGCCTCCCCTCGGTAATTCGCAGTAGCGCCGCCGCGCGTCCCACGCGTCGAGCACAATCGACAATAGGAGCGACGACGGCGAGCCTCTTTCGGTAAATGGTCGCGTGTCCTCGATGACAAAAACGAGTGAGATGCGAGCGGCGCTCTTCGCGCGGAGACTTTTCTCGGAATTTGGGTCTAAGGAGACGACCGAGTCGACAAAATTCCCTTCGAGGCGCAATAAATTAACGCAGTCAAAACTTGACTCGCAGCGCCGAAAGCTTCCGAAGAGCGCCGAAAGCTTCCGACTTTCGCCGAGTGGCGGCGCTCGTTTCGCTTTCGCTGGAAAATGCAAGTTTCGCAACAAAATGAGAAGAGTGGGGGTCAACCTGTCGTTTCCCTCGGGACTCCGACGATTGTCGGCGATCACACCCGAACAATCGTTGCCCCGAACCGAAGAGCAGTAAAAATCGACAATGAGAGATTAGCCGAAGTCTTCGCGGCGACGACGGCAATAAATCGCTGCAAAAAAAATGGTCAGCCGCACGATTTACGAATATTCAGGAGAGACAGGGAGGAAAAGTGGCAGCAGCGGAAACGTAAGTAGCGAACGGAGAAGCGAAGACTGAGCGGTGGCAACGCCGATTATCCCGATTATCGGTGCCTGCTTCGGGGCCAATAAAACAACGACTCGCGAGGTTTTAAGATACTTACTCTACGTGTTTTTCCCATTTCTTTTCCCGCGTCGCGGAGACTCCGTCGTCTTAGTCGCTATCTCTGAGCTCTTTTTTTGGATTCTTACGATTTATCGAATCCGGGTCACTAACGCTTGTCGCGACATTTTTGGTGACAAAGGTGATGGTAAATACAGCTAAAAAAAATTTTAAAAACACCAATAAGCAACTCGTGGAATCAGATTGGTTGTTTTTTTTATGGACGGTGCACTAGACGCTACCTGCGCAGCGATCGAGGTCGGTGGGAGCCTAAAAAAAAGCACCGAAATTTCTCCTTAGCATGTGCTTCCGGAAGACACGTCTTTGTTATTCCTAAGAGATTGTAGAGGGGGGGGGGGGGGGGGAAGGGGGCGTCCGACACAACAAACAAGGACGCGCGGAGTCCATTGAACGAGTCGCTCGCGCAGGCGCGGACTTGAAAACTAAAGAAGCACTTCGTCAAAAGGCGAATCCGGGAGAAGAGATGCGAATGAATGGAGGATGCGAGAGTCGCACACACAGTCTTCGTCGCAGGTTATGTTAACGTCGGGGGTTGATGTAATTCGAGACGCGAAGGAGGCAAACGGGAGCTGCGGCATCGACTGTGCGGGTCTTTAGTACATACACACACACATAGAAGAGGACAGACTCACATACACAGAAAGAGAGAGAGAGAGAGAAAGAGACAGACAGACACATATACACGGAGGGAGAGGTTAGAAAGAGACGGATAGATATACAACACAGAGAGAGACACATACACAGAGAGAGGTTAGAAAGAGACGGATAGATATAACACACACAGCAGAAAGAGACAGACAGACGCAGCGATACGCAGAGAGAGAGACAGCAACAAAAGCCGAGCCTGCGGCAACGAGTTCGGCGCGCCTTTTTCTTCCTACACCGGCGCGGCTCGGACCGAACACCGAACGGACCCGAGTGGGTGAGCGCGTAGCAGAATAAAACGCGCGCACAAAGAAGATCGACTGACAGCGGCAGCGCTGTCAGCCCCGACGCGAGGCTCGAGTTACGTCACTGGCCAGAGAGAGCGAGCTCTCTCGTTGTGCTTTTTCAGGGGGCGCAGCAGCAGCCAGAGGGCCATTCACACAGCGGCGAATCGCCGTCTCTCTCGCTGCGATGCGGGCGACGAAGCGAGAACTAGCGAAAGCAGCAGCGTGTCGACGACGGGGAATCTTCCTCGTGCACCGCCCGGCGTGATTCCTCGGAAGGGGCCGCCCCAATCGACGACGAAATTGGTACCCGGATCGCGGAGGCTGCCGCCGACGCCATTTTGGATGGACGATCTCATCTTGTTTTTTTTCGCAGGCGACTGAGGCACCTGCTTTTAGGTAACTTTTTTCAAGTTTTTTAGACACGAGTTTTTCCTACTTTGTGTAAAAAAAAATGGTAATATTTTTTAGGCAATTTCAAGGGATTTATTATAGAATAATAGGAAGAAATTTATAATCATAATAGAAATAATTATTATTAATAATAATAATAATAATAATATTATATTATAATAATAGTATTTATAGAATAATAGGAAGGGATTTATTATAGATAATTGATAAGAGAAATGATAAGAGCAATGAAAAATATACAATTAAAAAAATCAATATTACATTTACATGTATATCGAATCCCTAATCGTTATTTTTTGGAGAAACATTTTTTTTAATAATTCTTTGTGTGACCTTTAGATGCTGCAGAGGTGAAACGAGAATCCCGAAGGAATCGGGAGTCACCCGAGGAACCCAAAGGAGGGGGAAGAGGGGGAACAGCAGACTTTCTCAAGGCTCGCGTCGTAAGAAAGTCTTGGAAGACGTTCTCACCGTTCGCCGGAGACGTCGGCTTTTGTTCTTCGGATCGTCGTTCGTCGCATGAAAAGCACCCCGAAGTCTGAACGGCGAAGGACCATCGGATAGGTGAATGCGTGTTCGGTAACCAGAGGCCGGATGTTACCGCCCAGGATGGGTGAATGTGTCTCGCCCGTCGCCTTGGAAGGAGCTCCTTGCGAGCTTCTTATGTTCGAACCCTTGGCAGAGCGGCTCTGATTTCTGATCTGCCAGTGCCAGGAGCCGGTGCAGCTACTTGTCACTCGCACGATAAGTGGGCGTGGAAACCCACGTTGCGCGAAAGTTCGTTACGGTCGCCTCTTCGCCTTTTTTCCACCGAGCGAAACTCGACTATTCCGAAACGCGACTATTCCGCCGACGAGATCTGATTTTCATAACACTGAACTTCCGGCCGACTAACGGACGTTAACCGGTTCACCGGTAGCCGATGTTTCAGCGGTCCCTTTAACGTCCTAACGTCTCGACTCGCGGCAACCGTAAAAGTATATATTTTTGCCAGATGCACGAGTCTGAATTTTCCATAGAAGAAAAAAAAAAAAAAAAAAAATTGCAGCTTCCAATTTTTCTCTTCGTTGAATATTCTTACTCCTTATAAAAACCAATGAAAACCTCGTTGATCGGAAAAAAAGATGAATCGTGATTCGACAAAAGAGATGAGCCACTCGGCGAACTTCCCATGTCAAATTATTTCCAACGCGAGATAAGTGGGTTCTCATGTGTTTAATACGCTATATAACGTTTCACATATGGCACGAAAAATCGTGAATTGGACGTCGAGTGTCCGTGGATATACTCACCCCTCGATAACTCGACGCAGCGTGCGCGCGGCAGGTATCGGGAAAGGTATACGCGACGCATAAGTGAGAACGCTGCCGATGCGCCTGATCGTGTTGATGCTTCTGGGGTTGCGCGATATTCGGTCTGACCATATGTCTCGGGATTCCCACAGCTCGAACGTTGTGGGATGCGTGCGCGCCCCCTACTCGAAGCGCTATCGATATTTTTTACTCGCTGTATAGGCAACAGGTACTCCGGATGCTCTATAACCACCCTCGCAATTTATCTACACCGATAAAAAAACGTATTGTTTCGGCACCATTTCCCTAACTGACGATTGGCTCTTCGTAGTCGACGCATTAGTCGAAATAGTAGTCACCTGTTCGAACAGAGTCCAATTTCCTGACTGATAAATTGTCGACTTTGTAGACAGTGTAAAGATTTTTTTTTAAGATTTATGGATTGCAAAAAAAAATTGATTGGATTAGTATCGACAGAAAAATTTAATTCCGTTGATATTAAGGGATCGTCACAGTGTTTTTTTTTTAAGTTTTTTTTTTTAATTTCACACTGTGACGATCCCTTAACAGAATCTTATATTAAATCGGAACAAATAGAATGAAGATTAAATTGACACTGATCTAATCTTTGTTAATTTCCTTGTTTCAGATTAATTAACCAACGGGTTTGCGAAAAACTCGAGGAAGGATTTTTCGCTGGCGATGATAATCGGAGGCTCGTCGAGGTGCTGAGGATTATATTTTTATCAGATCGAAGTGACGAGATGAGGCGCATAATATGGTCTAAGAATCGAGGGCGAACGTACGCCGGAGGAGCGGCAGGTGAGAGAGGCTCTCGGGGACGAGAATACAAGAGGAAAACGGAATTGAAACGAAGTCATTTCGGTGCGCGGTGCAACTGCCAGGAGAGCGAAAAGCTTATCCTCCATTACGCGGGACTTGGTCGGAGAACGCCCGGCGGGGTGTAACGGCTCGCGCGCTGCGAGCAAAGGTCGACCGGAGCCGAAACGCTGCGGACTTATTTTCCAATTCGGGACCGGACCAAGCCAAGCTTATGATAGCCACGGGATTAGAGGGACTTTTCTGGCCGACGCTCGACGCTCCAGTGAATTCTGAATGGAAGGCGCTTGTCCGAACAATAATGTCAACCTGATTTTGCAACATCCGACGAAGGAGGAAAGAAAGTTCGGCGCTATGAGAAAATAAAAAAAAACACTAATTTGTTAATCATCGTTGCGACTGAAATATTTTAGTGGAGGATTAGTTATATTAATTGCTGGCAACATCCGACGAAGCAGGAAAGAAAATTCGGCGCTATGAGAAAATAAAAAAAAAAAACACTAATTTGTTAATCATCGTTGCGACTGAAATATTTTAGTGGAGGATTAGTTATCTTAATTGTTGGGATGCGAAACCCGCTCGACGAGTACTTCCGGTCCATAGGGGGAAAAAAAATGTCGCCCTTCGATTTCCGATCCCGAACTTTCTTTCCGTTCGACACCCGTCGAACCAGGTCGATGTTCAATAATGCATATCGCAGACCAAACAAAGCAAAGTTGCATATTCAGCGCCTCGGACCGCAAAAACCGTCGTTGTTCGAAGAGAATCGCCGACAGTTGCCATTTATGCCGTTCGCACCGCGTTAACAATAGTTTTCGCGGTCATAAATGCGGAGATATATTAGCAAGTCTAATTGGGGGGATGGAGAGAAACGCGAAAGTGTGAGAAGAAAATTTGGCTCGTGCCAATTAACAGATAGAAAAAAAACCTGCGCGGTTCTTCCGCATCGTCGAAAAGTCCACCGAGAAGAGTGAGTATGCTAATATAAAATTTCTCAGAGAGAAAGCGTTGAGCATCAATTTTCCTCTCAGTCTCAAATTTCCCAAATTTTATTCTAACAAAATTCCATTACCATTTTTTTCCAAATTAAAATAGTAATTTTTCCAATTTAAAAGCCAAAGCAAAAAAATAATTTCCGCTTTTTTCGCCGGACAATCATCGCTGAGAAATTTCTCGTTGCGTATTAGCAATTCTAATGGAGTCTCAAATTTATCAAATTTTATTCCAACAAAGTTCCATTACCATTTTTTTTTCAAATTAAAATAGTAACTTTTCCAATTGAAAAGCCAAAGCAAAAAAATAATTTTCACTTTTTTTCGCAGGACAATCACTGAGAAATTTCTCGTTGCGTATTAGCAATTCTAATGGAGTCGAGAAGAAAATAAATTGGCCCTTAGCGGAGATGAGGAACCGAAGAAAAACCGTCGAAGCCAAAAGTTCGGTGGGGTCCAGAATCTCAGAAGCCGCTGCTGCGACTGCTGCTGCTGCTCATTCTTTCCCTCTTTCTTTCGCCAGCCGAGCGGCGAGAGACAAGAGGACGCCGCGCCGATCTGTGCAGGTCGAACCCTCGAACCTCGTTAAATGTAATACCAGTAAAACAAGGCGCAAACAGTGAATGGCCAGCAGCTTGCGGGATTAGCGGTGCGGCCTAAACCCGGAGCGGGCCCGAAGCGGTCCCAGCCAGGAGGCCTCGTATAGATGTCGAGCGTGATAAGCGTCGGCATCGGCCGACACAAGAAGGAAAAATACACAGTTGCGGAATCTATACCTGAGGAACGATCCGAACGTCCGCGTTTTGGATTTAACTGATTTTTCTTCGACGCTAAGCACGAGCCTTCATTTTCGGAGCTACGCCGAGAGGAACGACTCAAGGTGCGGGGGCGGGTTGCTCGGATTATTTCGGTGTAAGACTGTAACGTCGCGAGAGAAGCGAAGAGAAGGAGAGAGAGAAGAGGAGAGAAAGAGAAGAGGAAAAAGGCAGGAAAAGAGGAAAAGAGAAGGAGAGGGAAAAGTGTCGAGGGAGCAAAACTGGACCACCCGTTGACCTGTTACTTACTTATACATAACTCCCGCAAGGATCTCTGGCCTCGTTGACCGCCTCTGTCATCCTCGAAATCCGAATTAGCTCGCAACATTCGCCGACACGATTATCGCCGGTTAACCCCAACGCGGATCGGTGCTAAACTGGCTTTGCTCTCTCTCTCTCTCTCTCTCTCTCTGCGCTTGCTCTGACCCTATTATCGGCAACTGGCGGACTCTGCGCGGATGTCTCTGACCCCGAGAATCCGGCGCGCGCTGGGAAAGAGTTTATTGTTTGCCGTCCGAGAGATCGACGGATAGCGATGATGAAGGGACAGCGGTTTCCCAAATGCCGATTTTTTAAATTTACCAAATGCTGATTTTTTTAATTTACCAAATGTCTATTTTGTAGCTCACCGAATGGGATTTTTTTTTAATGAAAAAAAAAGTCTGGAATTTTTTTTCCTCTAAAAGGAAAAGAGAAGAGGAAGAAGAGGGAAAATAGCGAAAATTGATTTTTTTAAAAAAGATCACGAATCAAGATTGTCTCTTTTTTCAGATGAAGCTGTCTAATATTCTACACAGTTCAACGATGCTGAGGAGAATATAAAACATTGGCTTCAATCCCCGGACAGTTGCTTCGACACAACGAAAAATCGTGGCGAATTTGTCGCGCCCTAAAACAACAACGGCGCTGCATTGTCGAGGAGCTTCGTTCGTCCCTTCAGCTATAGTCGCCCCACAGACAGCGAGATCCGTGGACCATCGTATTATCGAAAAACGCAGGCCACCGGTACACGAATCTGCTGCTGCTGCTGCTCCCCTCTCGACCTTTTGCGCCGGGTATTTTGATTTCGGTCCTATTACCAGCCGTTTAGCCGCAGAGTTTTTGCCTTCTTGACAAAGCGACTCGCTGAAAATATCTATCTCTCTTCTTCTCATTGCAGACAGTCTTTGACGGCGCTCGCGGAGCGAAATGAAAGAGGGTTTTTCAGTCGTGTGCGTTTTGAGCCTCGAAGCATCGGAGGTCCGTTCGTCGCTGCCGTCAACCGCCACGAACACAGTCACGTGGAGAGAAAACTGCCTTTGTGCCAACGAAGGCAGAGAGATTTCCTAGGATAGTTACGTGGATTATCTTTCCCGCCGCCATATTCAACGGAGGCTGAAGCCAAAACGACTCACGCTTGGATGGAACGCACGCCAAACTCGCTCTCCTGGGTCACGAGTTTTTTTTTTTTTTTTTTTTTTTAGTACAATGAAAAATTCGGGCACCGAGTCTCGAAATGTGTTGCTGGGCATCTCTGAGGGCTGTCGATTCGATGCGGCGAACGCGGTTGAATCGTCTGTCGCTTCAATTGGGTCCGCGGTAATAAAGGTAAATATATGTGACGAAGCTGACCGCGAATCAGTGTTTCAGATACATCTTAATGCGATAGTGACTGCGTCTTTCGCTGGCAAATTGAAAGAGAGATTAAATTGTTTAGAATGTTGAAATGTTTTGAATTGAAAATAATATTTTATAACGATTTTTTTATTATCCTACTAGGAATTCACAATTTTTTTGAAGGGCGTTTTTTGGCGAAATTTTTTTTTTTCGATTTAACGAAGTTTTAAAACTCTATCCGATGGGAAATTTTCCGCTGATTCCAAATATGACCGGTTTTTGCCCGAAAAATAAAAAAATCGAGGAGAAAAACGCGAAAAACGATTTTTCACTTTTTCCCAATTTTGGCACTTTACTAAAATTGGTGTAATTTTTTTTTGGATCGATGGAATCGGGATTTTCTTTTTGCATTCGAAAGATAACTCTTCAAGGAAGAGAATGCAGCAAGGCGGAACGCGATATCTCGATTTTTCGATTTTTTGCAGATTTTTAAAGTTGACCCTCGAAAATCGCAAATTTATAGAAGGGGTACCCCTTCAATTTTTTCGAAAAAAATCGAAAAAAAAAAATTTCGATTTAACGAAGTTTGAAGACCCTATCCGATGGGAAATTTTCCGCTGATTCCCAAAATCACGGTTATATGCCCGAGAAATGGAAAATTCGTGGAGAAAATTGCGAAAAACGATTTTTTTTTCAGCTCTGAGCTTGAGGTCAGCTTCACCGCGGCGGCCAGACGTTTGCACGGATTCCACGACGTCGTGAGAGTAGATTGAAGAGCGCGACGAGGGAACGACGGAAACATATCTATTATAAAGAGCGACGCGCCGACGGATCTCCATTATTCCCGTAGCATCGCCGAGTGAGTGCCTCGACCTGTTCGCTTCGCCCTTAAGACCGACCGCATTCACTTCTCTTCGCTGTATCCTCATTTTTTCGGTCTCCTCCTCCCCCCCGAGTCTCTCACAATTCGACGACGTTCTCGAGTCTCGTCGACGCGAAACGACTCAATAGACAGATATAAAGTTTCCGGCCTGTTACATTTTTTTGCTCCACGCAGTGAGAAAATCCACCCCAAAAATTCGGAGGATCCACAGTCTCAAATCAACTTATAAGGCGAATCGCGAAAAGGCGACCGTCGAATTAATCGTCGGTGGTGACGTTGTCTGGGCAATAATGGGGGGCATAGATAAAGGGGGGCTCGTTGCTGGCAAAACGGGGGTAGAAATGAAAGGGCCTTCGCCCTCGTGCGGTGATCCTGGGTTTGAATGGGGGGTCGCAGCGATGAGGTGGGGTGGGGGGGGGGGGGGGGGGCTGATTTCGAAGCCAGGAGAGAGTCGAAGAGGAGCGCAAAAAGGAGTGAGAGAAGGGCCAAAGCCGCGTGGCGATTCTCGCGCCGGAAGGTTCAACCCCTGCGCGCGGCGACCCTAAAGGAAGGACAACGCTGGCGGCTCGCGCAGGTACCGCCCTTTTTCCGTCGCGAGGGTAGGGAAACCGGCTCCACCAATCGGAGGGCTCCGCAACCCTCGAGACGATATTCGGGGCTGCCGAGGCATCAAAAAGTCTCGGTCGCCGATGACTGTCAGTCACAATTCATTCAAGAGTTATCCGGTGGGCCAGGAAGTTGTTCCTGGTGACGGACGTGCGCGAATAGTGACGAAAAAAAATAAGTTACAACGAAAAACAACGAAGTTACTGACGAAAAATCGTTGCGGGAAAAATAGGCGAAAAGTGCGACGCGTAAAAAAACCCTTTTTTGGGTTCTTGGATTTTTTTTTTTCGTTTGACCAATTTATTGAAGATTTTTTTTCCGGGGTCTCTGCGAGGAAAAATAATTCTCTGTGCGTTTCGGTGCTGGACACTCGACTGGGACGAGTCAGTGAAGATTTTTTTTTGCGGTGATTTGGAATCGTGAGAAAAATGCAGAGCCAGGAGACGCAGATGGGTCACATATCGCAGCCAAAGATGCAAGCGTCGTCGAGTAAGTCGAGGATCTTTTTTTTTAATTATTTATCGACAATCGGCGTTGCGATAAAAAATTTTTTCGTTGCGGTGTCCGAAAAATGAGGGAAAAAAATTATTGTGGGAAAAATCGTAGGTGAAATTCATTGCGAAATTTTTTTATTCGAGTTCGAGTGAAAGAAAAAATTTGCGCGACTCAGAAACCGAATATTTGGGTTTTGCGGGCAGAGGAATATTTTTTGGGACGTGGAAAAAGCGAAGACAGACGAAAGGGGACCAATATCGTCGAAGCCCCCCCGCGGCGAACGTCTTAGCCCGGATAACGCAGTAGCCGCTCGGATTACCGTTTATTGCACCGACCGAGCGCTTAAAAAGCGAGACTCGTCGGTTTTCCTTGCGAAAAAAAAATTATTAGGGAAAAAAAAATGTTGGATTTTGGATCGTTCGTCCGACGCGACAATAAAACGCCGCTTACGACCCTCGTTAGCTTTGCAAACCGCAGCCGTAAAATTTTCAAAAAGCGTTCACGCTTCGCCTTTTCATTCGACCGGAGTCGCGATTGATGGTAGCGCTTCTTTCTCCCTTCGAGACGAAGAGGTCGAAAGAGGTCGAAAGAGGCCGCTGGTCCCTTTGAGGCACTCGTGCCAAAAGTGTCCCGCAATGCAGGTCAATATTTTCGACAGAGGCACGAAAATATCACGCCCACCTCTTGGCTCGTGCTTCGCACTGGCCACACTTTTGTGACAATGAGAAAAATGGTAAACGATTTCACAATATTCGAGGACCTTCGAAACAATGATTAAAAATTGCCGCAGGAATAACCGCGAAATGTTGAGACACAAATAAACGAACGTTGAGTCTAGTGAACGATTTTTGGGGGATAAAAAAATAGTAATTTGTCTGAAAAAAAATCGAGAAAATGGTAAACGATTCACATTATTCATCTCTGAAACAATAATTAAAAATTGCCGCAGGAATAATACGAAATAAACGAGCACATTTTTGAGGGGGGAAAAAATAGTAATTTGTCCGTCGCTAATCAGCGACATCAGTCACTCGTTTATTTTATTTTTTCATGACTAACGCTGCGATTAACGATCGAGCGATAATTCATGGTTCATCGGTAGCGTCGGTATTTTCCACCCGTTCCGACAGTCGTCGCTTACGTGCGACGAGTCTCAATCTCGTGTGAAATAAATAGCATGTGGCTTTTGAAAGTTGAGCGGCGCGATCGAATCGCTCGGACCATGAGAAACTGCCGCCAGATGTTGAAGATAATAGGAGGATGCGAGGGAGAATCACATCGCGTGGGGGTGGCACTACAGGTTGCGGCGGGGGTGGCGCGCCGACATTTTTCCTGCCATTTGGCGGCAAATCAGTTTCCCCTCTTTAAATCGAAATAGCTTTTTCGTTTAAACTATCATCGTCAGATTAATTTATCAGAACTACGACTCAAATTTTATTCGATTTTTTTTTAATTTTATGGACCACCTGATTTAATCTTATATTTATAATTTCGAGGCTCAAAAGAATTATTGTAGTATAAAAAAACCATCTGATTTAAAACCACCTGATTTAATCTTATATTTATAATTTCGAGGCTCAAAAGAATTATTGTAGTATTAAAAAAAATTATTTTAGCGTGGTAAAAAAAATGTAGCCCGGTTTTTAATTTTTGTGTTAGCTTATCGTCTATTGATTGTTGGCCCTTGGAGCGTTATCCTCGCCCGCGGATGTTGTTGATTAATTTTCGGCAAAGCCGAAGCGGATCGAAGCGGCAAAACAGAGCGAGAGACGGACTGGGGGCGATTCGTGTGGGGTTCCCTGGCCGGGAGCGGCCAGGGAACCCCCTAGTCGGTGTGTCACGGCGCACCGGGCAGATGACGGACACATATATAGACACACAACCACCGTAACATCGTCGGCTTCTCGTTCGAACAGATGACGGCAAATTCTCATGCTCGACTTTATCATTACCACTCATTAAATGTCTATAACCACGATTCTCGATATGCCCAATAAATTTAATATTGATACTTTTTATTCTTTATTTTTTTTAATTTTCTCGCTATGTTAATACATTTTTTTTTTATTTTTTTAACTTTTACTTAAAGATAAGACTTTATTTTTTTTACTTTTCAAGATTTTCTCGCTATGATAATATTTTTTATTTTTAATTTTTTTAATTTTTTGATTGAAGGTAATAATTTTCTTTGACGTCAGTTCCGACGACTCAATTTCGTCGGCAAAAAAAAATTGTCGACTCGCGGTCGATTCGAAGCGTGTTTCCTCCCTTTCGAAACTCGCGACGACGACGACGACGACAAAGTAAAGCCAAGCGCGTGAATCACATCCGGCGTTTCCCGCATGAACCACGAATTATCGAATCGCCCCGTCGGCTGTTTTTATTCACTTCGTTTCAAACTTTTCCTCCTCCCCGAAAAAAAAAGACGAGAAACGACAAAAGTCCCGGCGCCTTAATGTCAGTACTTTTCGAGTGAGCATGACAATCATCGAAAAGTTTCGTCGACACGTGTAAACTCTCTCACCCCTCCTCGGACCCTCCGAGTCGCCGGGTTCGTTCATTTCGCGCATATAAAACGCTCGGTCAGAGCGCTTTTACGCGCAGAAGGGTAGACAGAGCGGCTAAAAATCGTATGAATTTTTTACGCCGTCGGTCGCCGTCGTCGGAAGCCAAAGTTGTGTCCATCGACGAATGTCACGATGGCAAAAAAAAATAAAAAGGAGAAGAGGTAGCTACATCGGTGCAAAAAAAAGCTAAAAAAAATAAAAATAAAAAAGGTAGAAGACATAGCCACACCGACAGACGTCACAATGGCAAAAAAAAAAAGAAGAAGACGTATACATCGACGCTAAAAAGATAAAATAAAAAAAAATAGCCACATCGAGCGAAAAAAATAAAAAGGAGCCGACGTAGCTACATCGACGCCAAAGCTAAAATAAAAAAAAATAGCCACATCGAGCGAAGGAAACATGAGAGAAAAAATAGTACATATGTAACGTTCGCCTTTTTTTTCGCCACCCCCAATAAAAAATGCAAGCGGGATAACTCGCAAGACACGCCCAGACGTCGCGACCCTTCGGCTCGGCACGTGAGGCGACACTGAGGAAAATATTCGAGACACGTGAGGCGAGCCTCTCACGTGTCTCTCATATTTTTCCTTCTTCTCTCTGCTCTGTTCGCGTGATTCGCCGGTCGACGCGCTTCGAGTTTTCCGTCTCTTCATGGTCATCGCGAGGCGCTCACGACGAAAAACACAGCCGAGTTTCCGCAACCTGTAATTCCGACGTCGCGAGCTTCGTGACGTTGCCGACAAATCGCCGAGTGCAACTTATTCCCCATTCGATATGCAATGCATATCGAATTTTTTTTTCCCCTCGAAAAAAAAACTTATCCTGCACGAAGCAGTACTGGCTTCTGGGTATTTTTTTTTATGCAAAAGAGACCGTTTTTTCCACTGGGTTTGCATCAACCTGTTGAGCTTTTCGCTCGACTCGAGAATTGACAATTTCCTCCGATCGCCCAGTTGACTATAAACGGTTTTCAACTGTAGTTTGCGAAATTTCGCAAACAATTTTTATAGACAATCAAAGTTGCCGCAGCGTTAGTCACACAGTTTCCACTTTTAGGGGAGGAATGCAATGGTGCATAATTAAATTCCCTGGAAGAAAAAAAGCTCGCGAAAAAAATGTCAAAACGTCAACAGGCGTCCGGGAGTAGTTCATGAAAGGTGAATAACGAGCGTTTGGCGTTATTGTGTCGTGTGCTCGGGTCGAAGGAACATATTTTGGGTAGCGAACCCGTTGCGGGTGGGAAAACACGAGGAGAGATGAATGGTGACGTTGAATGGAGATCGATTTGTCGCCGAGTTAGCGAGGAAGGTCGACGTGTTGTATACCTGTCGACAGTCGACAGTCGAGAGTTGTCTCTCTTCATCTCTCTTCAGGGTCTTCTCTTCGTCTCTCTTCATCTTTCTTCAGGGTCCTCTCTTCGTCTCTCTTCGTCTCTCTTCAAGGTTATCCCTTCTCTCTCTTCAGGGTCCTCTCTTCATCTCTCTTCAAGGTTCTCTCTTCGTCACTCTTCGTCTCTCTTCAAGGTCCTCCCTTCTCTCTCTTCAGGGTCCTCTCTTCGTAACTCTACATCTCTCTTCAGGATTCTCTCTTCATTTCACTTCATCATCATCTCTCCATCTCTCTTCATGTTGTCCTGTACCTGTAAATAGTCGTCGTGGGACACAACGGCGACCCCCGTCGTCGTCGTCGTCGTCGTCGTCGTCATAATGGACCTCGCGTCGCGTACGCTCCTCGATCCTCTCGACACTCGTCGCTCCGCCCACGCTGATCCCATTCACGAATCTCGAGCCGCGCGTCGCGTACGCCCCGGGTCACGTTTGTGTTGGTCGGTGACGACGACGACGGCCCGTTTGAA
The DNA here is from genome assembly GCA_964034905.1 of Itoplectis maculator. Lineage (NCBI taxonomy): Eukaryota > Metazoa > Arthropoda > Insecta > Hymenoptera > Ichneumonidae > Itoplectis > Itoplectis maculator. Next base: position 10,207,861 of record OZ035859.1, read on the forward strand.
TGGACCGGATGTGGCTGCTGGCCGCACGGCGCCATTCATCGGTTAAGTGAGCAGCCAGAAACGCGACACTCCGCTGCTACGGTATCGCGATCTCCCGATCGATCCGCGCGAACCATTGAGGCCCCTTTTATTTCTATTTAAACGACTATTTCCATTCGAGGCGATATAATGCAGCGTCCAAGTGGCATTCGATGGGGAAATAACGCGGAGATTGATAGGGACGATAGGGAAGGTGCTGAAGGGGGGGGAGGGTGGAAGCAGAAGCTGGGAAACTGCGGGAACAGAAAAAAAAATAAAAAACTGGTATCGGGAGATAAATTTTCATTTTTCGCTGTTTTTTTTCTCTACTTCAGGTCAAGAAAAATAATAAATAAAAAAATATTGATATAAGGGAATGAATTTTTAATATTAATTTTTCGCTATTTTTTTCTCTGCTTCAGGTCGCATTCTATACGACATCCCGTGCAAAGTCTGCCGCGATCACTCGTCTGGCAAGCACTATGGGATATTCGCGTGCGACGGCTGCGCCGGATTCTTCAAGCGATCGATTCGCCGCAATCGTCAGTATGTCTGCAAGGCTAAATCCGAGGGTGGCTGCATGGTCGACAAGACGCATCGCAACCAGTGTCGCGCCTGTCGCCTCGCTAAGTGCATCCAGGCTGGCATGAACAAAGACGGTGAGTTCATTTAAAAAAAAAAAAATAATTAAATATATAAAGAGAAAGAAATTTAAAAAATACGATTTTTTAAAATTATGAAATGTTATATTAATAATTTTGTAAAATTGCAGCCGTCCAACATGAGCGCGGACCCCGAAACTCGACGCTCCGCCGGCAAATGGCTCTCTACTTCAAAGAGCCGGAGATGATGGCGAGCATGGGACCGCCACCCGCCGGAGTCCTGGACCTCGCGCTCCCAAAACCGCCGAGCGAGCCGCGCGTATCCGTCGCTGCACCAACGCCGCATCATCCGATGCCGCATCCGGTCTACTGCGGCAGCATGGGAATGTCCAAGGTTCGGATCTTCTCCACTATCACCACTAACCAAAAAGTCCATCACCTTTGCTCGCATAAAAAAATCAACCCTCAATTGTCATCGAGCCAATCAATTTCCCTAAATTCCCAAAAAATCTCCAATATCATCACCATCCGATTTCCATTTAAAAAAAATCCTAACTAAATCATTTTTATCTCTCCAGATGCCCGCGAACGTCACCGGAATGCCGACGATGCCGCTGCTGCCGTCGATAAGCGCGGAATCGATATGCGAGCACGCGGCCCAATTGCTCTTCCTGAACGTCCGTTGGGCGCGTGACCTCGCCGCCGGCACCGGCCTCACGATGGAGGACCAGCTGACCCTCCTCGAGGCGTCCTGGCGCGAACTATTCCTCCTCGCCGCCGCACAGATGCTGCCGAGCCTCGACCCGTCGACACTTTTGCCTCCAGGCCCGCAGAATCTTCCGCTCGCCGTCGAGGTCAATCGTTTTCGCGAGACTCTCGCCGGTTTCCACGCGATGAGCCTCGACCCGCACGAATTCGCCTGCATCCGAGCGATCGTCCTCTTCAAGGCCGGACTCGACTGCGAACCCTGCGCGCCGAGCAGTCGCAGCAGCAACGGATCCTCATCGCCTCCTGGAACCGGAAGCCGACTTCGCGATCCTGGATCGGTAGCTCGTCTTCGCGACGGAGCTCAACTTGCTTTGGGACAGCGATTAGGTGGCGCTCCCTTCGGCGCTCTTCGATTCGGCAAACTTTTGCTACTGTTGCCGACCCTCAGATCGGTTTCTGCTCATGCGATCGAGGAGCTCTTCTTCCGGCGGACGATCGGCGCGATACCGATCGAGAAGATCATCTGCGATATGTACAATCCGGCAGCGACGAACGTTGGGAATCGTGGACGAGCTTTTCCGCTGTTCTGAGGCTTTTTTCGACGGTCATCGGCGAGAATCGGAGAAATCGGAGGTGCAGAGGATTTGGATCGACGATCGAGAGATTGCAATAGTTACACTCACGTACCTTTAGCGTTTATTGGGAGGATAAGGAGAGACGATCGATCGACAACTGTGATGCCGACATATCACTGAAGAGGAGAGAGAGAAAAAAACACTGTTGAGAGTGTTCGATATTTTTTTATTGATATATCATAAATGCGTTTACAGATAGAATATATATAGATATATGTTTATGAGTGCATTGAGAGGTGAGAGCGAAAGTGCGCACGAGGTGCGCATTAATGCAATAAACTGTAACACAGTTGTCGGGGCAATTGCAGTCGCGTCTGGAGATTAAAAAAAAAAGAAAAAAAAATCGTTGGATTCGAGGGTTCGAAGCTTGTTGAGTATTTTGTGGAGTAAAACGAGACTCGGATCCGCGATGCTTGTAAATATTGTAAACATATCGTTAAGCGTCTTACTATAAAATATTATTACAATTAAGAGAGTTAAACATTACTTCGACTTAAGGCTGATGAAGGAGAGTTGAAACAATTCTGAGAAATTGTTTTGCGTGTAAATAGAGCTGTGTAAATAAACGAAACGTTACGAGATTGAATTTGATCTATTTTCTTTTCACCAGAAATTTGTTGGGTGAAAATTCTCAGCGAAAAAAAAAAAGTTGTGGGATGCTTTTGGCTGCGTTTGGAGGCTTTGGGGCCGTTTTACCTGCGCGGCTCAGGCGTTTCACGAAAATGTTTCATGAAATGTCTGTCTGCCGACAATGCCACAAATTTCACGGGCATTTCACGGTGATTTGGTCGGTAATCGCAGCACAATGAGGAACGACGGAGGATTCTAGAGGTGCATTTTTCGGTGCCGACGACGACTAAACGAGCCACCGTGTAATCACACCGGGTCTCTCAGGTAAATAATCTGTCGTCGACCCGACCGGCCGGTTCAATATTTTTCGCTTTGAAACATTTTTCGCGACGCGAGCGACGCTCGCTGCCGAATTCTTTGACGTCGACAAAGGCGACGTCTCTCTCGACGAAAAATCAGTTTTGTTATTTCTACCGATGATCCAGCTTCAATATACTCGACAATACAGTGCGCGAGGCACAATATTTCGTCCGCTAAAAGGACCGTCGGTTCGGCGACATGAAATTTTATGTAAATTGTGTCGCGAGTCGCTGAAAAAAAAAAAAAATACGTACATTTTTCAAAATAAAAATCGTTACGAAAATTCGTAAGAAAAATGATAATAATTTGTCTCGAGACGAACGTTATCACTCGACGGCGAATCGCGCTACATTATTGTCATTATAAAAAAAAAAAAAAAAAAAACGTACATTTTTTTAAAATAAAAATCGTGACGATAATTCGTAAGAAAAATGATAATAATTCGTCTCGAGACGAACGTTACCACTCGAAGACGAATCGCGCAACGTGATTGGCCGAGACAGCAATTCTCACGGAATTCCGGTAGCCGAGGGTTATTCTTCCCCGCTGAGCGCTGCGATCGAGTGATGCGGGACACCGGAATCTCGATCGCGACCGAGTCGACGCATTCTAATGGCCGGAGTGACTCTCGTAATCCGCATGACTGAGTTTTCGAATGTTTTCCACTCGTCGCGCGAACAGTCGACACCCCTCGCGGCGTTTCTAGGGCCGCGCGTCGGCTCCGCTAAAGCGTATTTACAGCAAACACGCATTATCGGCTGCGTATCGACGATTTCCACGCAATCCGCCTTACGTAAGAATCCCTTCTTTCCTAACTTCCCTTTTTTTTAGGTTACCTACGATCTGCGAACAAATCGCAATTTTCTACGTATATATGTATATATATTTTTCGTCTCTACTTCTGATTTTACTTTTCGAGACGTAACGCAACGATCTTTTTTTTAGGAGATTTTTTTCGGACTTTTTTAGGAGTTATGCGCGAAAAATTCGTCGACTCGCGATGGGCGCGCAGCTTGGACAATGTCCGGGCGCCAGTCACCAGACTCCTCCGCTCCGAGATTTACGAACCTCTGCCGAAGGAACCCTCGGAAGACCCCCGCCGCGATGTGGCCGACCGGGTGCGGGATTTCGTCGTTCCGGGCACTGTGCGCTGACAAATTACTCAGGTAAACAGTCCGCCCAAATGTATGCGCTGCGCGTGGGCGCGTCGACCGCCGCTCTTTTCTCGCTGCCGAGCAAACCCAACGAATTTCGGACCTCGAAGTTGTCTTGTGGCAAACGGAGATCGGTAATTATTACGTATATTCAGGATTGTGGCATCGAATACGATTGGCGGACGTTTTTACGGTAAAACTCTCGCATACGGAATAATAATAATCATTATTATTATGAAACATTTTTCATAATAATAATTTTCATTTTTATAATAATAATAATCATTTTCATAATAATAATCATAATTTTCATTTTTCATAACAATAATAATAATAATAATCATGATTATTATTATTATTGTAATTAATTAACCAGGAAAAAATTAACAGGACTGGTTTTAATAATAATTTCGTACACTTTTTCTGCGCAAAGAATCCTTTTATATACTACAAAAAAATAGAGTAAGAAAATCGAGCAACAATTAATGGGATCGCGATTCGAGGGTTTTGTAATGCGGCTCTCGAGAGTTTTATAGGTTAGGGCGTCCCGTATGTCGCGTATTTCTCGATCTCGGCGTCGCTGCAGCCGCCACTTCGAGGCTCATCGAACATGTATATAACTCTTCTCCCTCTCCTTTCTCTCCTCAAAGCGACGGTATAATACTGTTGCGTTTCCGGACGAGTGCATAATAATCCTGTAGCGAATTCGTCCCCCGTTTCTGGTTCCTTTAGTGGCGCTGCGATCGCAGCAGCCTCCTCTACTCCCCCCTCCTGATTGGTCGACCGGTCACCGGCGTCGCCCATTGTCGCGCGACGATAATTACTCGCGCTCTCGATAGTTGAATTCCTTCGCTTAAAATAATAGAGTCGCAGGCAAAAAAAAATCGCCAGTCGTTGTTGCGTCACAATGGACGCGCGAGCCGAGAGAGAAGGGAGTCCTCGACAAGTGGTTCCCACCGCGGATGTTACATACTTGCACCTTGTGCCGGATTCGAGACCCTCGGGACCGACGATGGAGGTTAAGGGGAAGCTGGAGTAGATTTAGTTACCGACATTTCACCCGTAAAAGTGCTATTTCGTAGAACACACTATACGTCGTTACAAGGCTACGTACGAAATTGAAATTTGGCAGAGATGTTATGTGAATATTAGTGAGTTTGCGTCTGGTCGAATTTTCGTGAAAAACGAAGAGAAAATGTAAAAAATCGTGTATTTACGACGAACCTCTCAAAACCAATATAGCCGCTCGAAACGTCAACAGAGCGTTTGCTGCAAGATATAATCGATTCAGGAATTCAAACTTGCTAAATCAGACCAGACGCAAATTCTTTGAAGGTTTCTCAACATTTCGGTACCTGCGAAATGTTGATTACATCAACTAAATCCACGTATAGTGTGTTCTACGAAACCGTACTTTTTTTACCGGCCGGTCGGTAAAAAAATCTACTCCAGCTTCCCCTTAACGCGACGCCGGCGAGTCGCGTCCAGGACGAAAAAATTGCGCCGGGGGAGCAGAACGGTAACAGTAACAAAACGGCTATATCGACGGAGCCGCCGCCGCCGCGTCGGGCCCACAATGGGCCGCTCGGTAATTGCACCTCGCGAACAAAGCGATCCTCGACTATGTTACATCGATTCGACGCCCCGATTTCTACCGACGCCGCACGATGCCCATATAAATATACACATGCGCAGTCGTATAGTCGCCTGCGTTGCCGCCGCCGTCGTCACAGAGGGGGGAGGGGAGTCGACGAGTGGCCACTTGAGAATCCGGCGGCCATTGTCCCGTCTTTGTTTTGAGGTAACAAAACAGAAAAAAGTGCTCGCATACGCCGCCGCGGTTCGGCATTGTAGTCAATTAGCGCGCGCGGGGAGAGAGAGCACCGGGAGGTCCGAGAGAGCGATTCTCGTCTTGCCGCCGATATACCAATAACGCTTGACGATTGTATCGCTTGCGAATGGGGCGGCGGCCATTGTTAATGTAACGAGTATATACATTTCGCGACGATTTGCCGAGGCGACGAAACGCTGCGGGTCGTGATTCGTGATTTCGTAATTCGTGATTCGCAATCAATTTCCGTACTTGGCTTCCGGTGTGGCTATTAATCAGTTTTATTATTAATATGAATTAATTTATATCAATTAATATCAGTTAATATTAATTTTTAGTAATCATGATAATAATAATAATATTGTACCGAAAAAAGGAAAAGTTTGTAAGAGTGTCGCAGCTCTGACGACTTTCCCGTAAAATTTTTACTCCGCAGCAATAATTTCGTCATTCTGGCGAAATTCCAGACGAAAAAAAAAACGTGTTTTCGTGACGTAAAAATAATGCGAGTCATCGTCCGGCAAAATGGCGGCTATTGCGACGCCGGAGAAGCCAGCGGACGCATCTCGCGAATATTTGCACGTGCGAGGCGGCGACGCCGCTCGCGTCGGGAATTTAATAAAGCGGATCGTTGGGGGAGGGGAAAAGGTGAGCGAATTTTTGCAAGACATGCGCCCTGATTTCAGCTGAAAAAAATGGCATTGAAGGGACGAGGAAGACAAAACGATGAGCAGTTTGGCTTCGTCCCCCCCCCTCCCCCTCGATGAGGGGGAGGGGGGGGGGCCACTCAACGTCACGCCGAATGGGGTCGCCACCGCCGTCGGTGCTAAACGGAACTGCGTAAGTAAGAGCCTCCCTGTCGAGTTTTAGGTTAGGCGATCGTGTATACATATATATATCGTCGAATGCCGAGCATTCGCCCCTCGACGCGTTCCCCGTTGATGCATCTATTATGTCCGCGACGATGGGAACAGATTATGTTGGTCGCTGTCATTGAGGGGCTCATCACCGTTGGCGTGACACTGATGCCCTCGTTCAGTGGATGTATTGGCGGCGGTAGGGGAAAGGAATGAGAGAGAGAGAGAGAGAGAGAGAGGGAAGGAAGGTGCTAGGAGCGATGAGAAAGAGAGAGAGAGGGAATAAGGGCACAGGCAGAAAGGCAGAAGGGCGCTGCACGACTACTCTGTAGGAAAACCGACGCACGCTGCGCATTGTCCGAATAAATTATTGGTGGGCAAGGTATGATACGTACGCGTGCGCTTTCGTCGTTGGGGCGCGCGCGATGCGGACCCCCAAGCCGCCCATTAGGGGTATTACAGGTAATACATTGCAATTCGGTTTTTTGCGAAAATTTTTTTTTTTTTTTGGTTTAACGAAGTTTTAAGACCCTATCCGATGGGAAATTTCCCGCTGATTACGAAAAGCATAGGTGTTTGCCCGAAAAATCGAAAATTCGAGGAGAAAATCGCGAAAAAAGATTTTTCACTTTTTGCGAATTTTAACCCTTTACGAAAATCGATGTCATTTTTTTTTGGATGCATGGAATCGGGATTTTCTTTTTGCATTCGAAAGATAACCCTTCAAGGAAGAGAATGCTGTAAGGCAGAACGCGATATCTCGATTTTTCGATTTTTTGCAGATTTTCAAAGTTGACCCTCAAAAATCGCAAATTTATAGAAGGGGTACCCCTTCAATTTTTTCGAAAAAAATCGGAAAAATTTTTTTTTCGATTTAACGAAGTTTTAAGACCCTATCCGATGGGAAATTTTCCGCTGATTCCAAAAATAATGGTTATTTGCCCGAGAAATCGAAAATTCGAGGAGAAAATCGCGAAAAATGATTTTTCACTTTTTGCGAATTTTAACCCTTCATGAAAATCGATGTCATTTTTTTTTGGATGAAGGGAATCGGGATTTTCTTTTTGCGTTCGAAAGATAACTCTTCAGGGAAGAGAATGCCGCAAGGCGGAACGCGATATCTCGATTTTTCGATTTTTTGCAGATTTTTAAAGTTGACCCTCAAAAATCGCAAATTTATAGAAGGGGTACCCCTTCAATTTTTTCGAAAAAAATCGAAAAAAAAAAATTTTCTATTTAACGAAGTTTTAAGACCCTATCCGATGGGAAATTTTCCGCTGATTCCAAAAATAATGGTTATTTGCCCGAGAAATCGAAAATTCGAGGAGAAAATCGCGAAAAATGATTTTTCACTTTTTGCGAATTTTAACCCTTCATGAAAATCGATGTCATTTTTTTTTGGATGAAGGGAATCTGGATTTTCTTTTTGCATTCGAAAGATAACTCTTCAACGAAGAGAATGCCGCAAGGCGGAAGGCGATATCTCGATTTTTCGATTTTTTGCAGATTTTTAAAGTTGACCCTCCAAAATCGCAAATTTATAGAAGGGGTACCCCTTCAATTTTTTCGAAAAAAATCGAAAAAAAAAATTTCGATTTAACGAAGTTTCAAAACCCTATCCGATGAGAAATTTTCCGCTGATTCCAAAAATAACGGTTATATGCCCCAAAAATAAAAAATTCCTGGAGAAAAATGCAAAAAACGATTTTTTTTCCTACAGATCATCCTGAAAAATAAATCGGAAGAGCTGTGAGCGGAAAGCCGAGACAGGAGATTATGCGACCTCGGCGCATTTGCCGAAATTTCGTGGGATTCTCTTCAATACCAAGTAACAAGGTCCGAGGAGTGGGAGGAGGAGGGCATTAAGGATTCCGGGCCAGGATCGGGACAGGTGTTGCACCTGTGCGCGTTCCCGAGTGACGCGCACGACTTGCGGCAACAGGTTCGCATATCCTTTCTTCCTTGGCTGCCAATTACAACAATTAAAGTCAGTATTATCGGGAAACAGATTACCGCGTGCCCAGCGTTGATCCCGGATTCGCCTACGCATTTCCAGCCTCGTCCCCGGCTCGTTCCCGGCCAGAGCACTCGCCGAGTGCAACGTAAGCGGAAGACGAAAGCTGATAATCCAGAGGAAAAAGAGACCGAAGGAAAATCCATCGTCCAAACGCAGATAATAATCCGCAATGATCGACACCTTGCGACTGCGATCGAGTTTCGCCTTCGGACCGAAGCTAAGACCATCGAAAAGAGCCATCCGTCGGAGGATTCGTGCGGCAAATGCGAAAAGCGCTTATAACTACGACGAAGCGCGTCCGAGGACGATTCGCCCCCGGCTTAACCCTTGACACAGCAGTCGCGTCAACCGGGAACGCGAGCGACGAATCCCGACGCCTCCGCTGACGTTCCTCGTTGACCTGTGAGCTCGTTAATGCATAACGAACGATACGGCTTGCGAAATTAGATCAGTAACCGAGACTCTGTTGATTGAGTCGCGTGGATCTCGTAATCCACGCGTCAACAAAATTATTCGCCTGCGAAGATTTTACGGATTTTTTTTTCAAGGGTTGAAGATTAATATTTCACGATAAAAAGTATTGATTTTTCATGGATAATAATAATAATTATCCATGAAATATTATCTAAGAAAATCATGGATAATAATAATAATAATCTATGAAATATTAATTTTTTGTAATAAAGTAGCAGAGGATCTTTATTGATCTACCAACGCAAAAAATTAGATTAAGATAAAAATGCCTGCAGCTCTGGTATTTTGTGTCCTGATGAGATAAGAATCCGGATTGCGTGTTTTTCAGGTTCGTCGACGCGCGAGCTGAGTACACAAGGAAGTTGCGCGCCGAGGAACGCCGCGAGGAGTGAAAAGAGAGAGGCTCGTCTTACAATGGCTGACTCCGTGAAGGCAAAAATCAGAAAGTTAGGGACCGCGCTCGGCTCGCGCGCCCCGCGAGGGGGGTTTTTCGATTCTCGTCCTCCCGTGTCTCGGGGGGCTCCCCCCGAAGGGGCCGCGACGAGTCCTGAGGGATGAGCACGCAGCTGTCATCCGGAGCAAGCACTGATTGGCCGTCAAGCGGCGTCGGCCATGCTGAATTTTTCCGGTCTGGCTTCTTTCCACAATGGGGACAAGCGATGTGCGATCTTCGTTGGCAGTTCGCTAAATAAAAAGGGTCGTCCGCTTCACATATTTCTCGTAACGAAACGGATTATTTATTTTTCCTATTTATTTTCGGATTTCATTATTTCAATATCAAAAATTGGAGACCCTTAACCAGAAAAAAATAATTTACATTAAATAGCGCTTTTAATTTGCCGTAAAAATATAATTTTCATTGAAAGTGCCTTTTTTATTTGGGGATTTTTTAAAAATAATCGTTGAGTCTCTCCAACGTTCGATAAAATTGTTCCACCGATGTCATCTCGATTAATGTTTTTGACGAGTCGCATTATGTGGGTTCGTCGACGTGTTTTTCTAATTATAGATATAATCCGTCTGATCCTCGCGATATCGCGAACAATCATCCTGAGGATGAAGGGCGAGGAGCCCTTCGGACAATATAATTCGTCGCCGAGGTCGTCGCACGCTTTTTGATGTTATTGAAACAAATCCCGACGTATTGCTGTTAATGCAGCGCCGAGCGCCGAACGCGCGGAGGGGGCGAAAGGGCGCGCGCCCTACGAAGGGAACGGCGAAGAGAGCGGGTTACGAGGACGTCAGAGCAGCCGCCACCGCAGAGCCGAGCCGCGTGCTTCGCCACCCTCAGGATTAGGCGCAATTATTGGAATCAGGCATCGGTAGCCGACCGCAACGGGATTCACACGCTCTTCTCGTCAGTCGACCGTGATTTTATCGTTGAACCATATTGGAAAAACAATATTTCACTTACCAATAATATTCCGATTTTTTTTTGACAATACCATCAGTAAAATTATTATTAAATAATATTCGTAATACAATCATTAAATATATATTATTAAATAATATTCGTAATACAAATAATTCTTATTTTTTTTAGAATTTTTTTTTAGCTAGTGAAATAATTTTAAGAAATTAGTTATATGGATTGGATTGGTAATTAAGAATGTGTATATTTATTTACAGAATTATTTTGTTGCAGTGACACGACGACGAGTTCAACGACCGTTCAATTGAATTATATAATACGCACGACGCCCGAGACAAGACGCCTTTCCACGCGGAATCCGGTCTCGCCGAGTCTGGGACGAAGAAACGCGAGACCTCGCCGCAATCGGTATACCGCAATTGCGAAATCGTGCGTAACTGAGGAACGAACTTGTTCGCCGTGCGGCTTTTGCCGCGTGAACCCAGATACGCGACGTATCGTTTAGAAAAGCCAGTTCGCTACGTAATACAAACGTCGGACGGTGACAGAATTTTCCTCGCTAATCACTCAATCGTAATTGAATTACGCCAACTGTTACATTACAGTAAAATCAGGTAAACATTGCCATTAAAAAAATTCAATTATCGGGTAAACATTGCCACTAATAAATTCAATTTAAAACCGAAGGGATTAAATGATTAATAATATTATACTTTTTGCTTTACAGATTGAATCAATGATCCCAAAATTGGAGCGTCCGATTCGCAAACGTTTTGCGGATTTTATCACCTGGAATTTGCATTCTCGTGACGTATGCGAGTGACGAACGTCACTCGCCTCATGAGGGCGAAAATTGTGGCTTCGTCACACGACGACGACCCCTTTTCTCGCATGTGGTCCCCGCCGATCTGCGGGGACCATCGGTGGCTTGTTATAACTCCGATAATTATGTTACCAATGCGTCGAAGGACAAAGAGCCCTTGAGCCCGCGGATGACGGGCTCGTAGGTATACCGAAAAGAGACCAGCTCGGCGACGACGAGAAAGCAGAGATGGTTGTTGGCTGCTGCTGCTGCTGCTGCTGCTGCTGCTGCTGTCGCTGCTTTCTCCGGTGTAGCCGGCCCAGCTGCCGGTAATCCTCCCTTTGTAATTTGCTTCCACGAGCCTTTGCGCCAATGGCGCGGGGAGAACCCGCATTTCGGTCCCCGAGTCATCGAAAAAAAGTCGCCACACATTTTGCCAAATCAGTCAAAATTCAATAACGTTCAACTAACAACTTAAATTTTTCTTTCGTCACTTCCCTTATTTTTCTAATTTAGCTAAATAATTTATCATTTTCGAAAGTCGGTGGTCAAAATAAACTCAAAGGGAGAGGCTGCAATCCAGACAATTATTATTATTTATTTTTCCATCGTTAAAATTACTAATTCATTTTATTAATTTTTAAACATTTTCAGTGGGATCAACGCCTTCGATCCTGGCTCTTGGAATCCGTGAAAGAAAATCCTCCCAGCAAATACAAAAAAAATACAAAAATGCCAGGCGAAAAAAAAAAAATCGCGTCCTGCCTGCGCCACTGGAAAGGCGGTTGATGTCACCGGTGGTTCGTGTCCTCGTGGATAATAGAGTCCGCGACTTTAATGGACTCGCTAATCCTCTTCCCTGTTTGCTGGTGAGGACACCCAAATCTGTAGGGTGTAGTTATACCTACGGGTCACTGACGTGTGTCACTGTGCATCCCTGTAGAAAATATATATATATATACGTGTGTCTGTGTTGCAGGGGCGCTTCACCTATATCCGCACGAAGTGTATATAATCGGCGGCGAGAGCGGAAGGGGAGGTGACTCGCAATTCGAGGGGGAAGAGGAGAGGACAGCCGGAGTTTGAAGGGGGGACCGAAACGCCCGCGAGGAGAATTTTGCTCGTCGGGGGCAGGCGAAAAGCTCGACGACGCGTAATTGCCGAGCGGCTTCCCTTTCAAAGGCAACACGCATGCGTTTTATTTGCGTGTGGGTACATAGATGTATCTCTATGTATTCGTGAATGTCACGTGGACGTATCTATGTATTCGTGGATGTCACATGGACGTATCTATGTATTCGTGGATGTCAGAACGGGGACACCGTGACACAGAGATACGCCCCTTGTGTGCAACCACTGGTGCGATGATACCTTGATTTCTCAAGTGACGAAGTTACGCACCCTTCGTCGTCTATCTGTGTGCCTCGATTTGGTATTTTTGTGTGAGTGATAGCAGAATCGCTCAGCATTTCAACTGCTTCAGCATTTAAACTGCACCTCGCGTGGAGTTTAAAATGCACTATTTTTATGCAGCTGTTCGAAACGCGATTCTTTTTTTTTTTTTAATTGTCTTTGATTGATGTTAGTAGTTTGAGAGTAGAGTAAATTCAGCCAATGATATTTTTATGGACACTCGATAGGAAAACCACTCGACCACCGAAACGATCAACGATTGTAATTTTTGTTTTTTTTTTTAATTGTTTTTGATTGATGTTAGAAGTTTGAGAGTAGAATAAATTCAGCCAATGATATTTTTATGGATACTAGATAGGAAAACCACTCGACCACCGTCAAAGAGACTTTCGCCCACCTGCCTCGATTCAATACCCTAGCTGTATAATCAAACGCACGCGGCCTGCATCTCGCAACGTGTGTCGCCCTTTCCACGCGAGGCCAGACACACACGTGAAAGCAAAAACATGTTTCGCGCGACGACAGAAACAATTCCGCCGAAGCAATCTCCTCGCTTCTCAAGGATTTTATTGTGCGAAAGCAACTGAGTTCGCAGACCGTGGGGTAAGATACTATCACAATTTTTTTTTTCCAAAATATATTTACACAATTTTAATCGTAAACTTAGTCGTAAATGAAATACACGTTGAAGCGTCGAGCGAATACTTTTTGTACATCGGTGTTAAGCCACGATTCTCGAGTTAAGCTAATCTCAAGTCGTCAAAAAAATATAAAACGCTGTTTCAACGTTGCAGGTGGCAGATCTCGAATTCACGGATGGAAGACGACCGAATTTTCAAGCTACGTCTTCGCCGGAAGTCGTCGGGACTCCCGAAGGAACTGGATGAACGGTCTTAAGGGACTGCGGATTTATCCCTGGGGACGATATTGCTGCTGAGGGAACTGCGGCAGTGGCTGATACTGCGACTGTCCCTGCGGCTGCTGATACTGAGGCTGCTGAGCCTGAGGCTGCTGATACTGCGGCTGTTGATACTGAGGCTGCTGACCCTGCGGCTGACCCTGAGGTCGGTACTGAGCGGCTATCGCGGCCGCCTGATTTTTATAAGTCGGCTGCTGCGGCGCACTGCCGAACTGAACGTTTGGACGATAACCAGCAGCGTCGGATTGCGATTGGACACGCGGCTCGATCGGACGAGACGGTCCGAGATTCGGCGGCGGCTGCGCCGGAAGATTAACCAGCGGCTGACGCGCCTGCTGAAGCTGAAGCAACTGCTTTATCTGCGACGGAGCCTCCGAGTACGGACGGTAATTCACCTGAGGCTGCTGAGGCTGCTGCTGGACGTGACCTTGCGGCGCTTGACGGCGGACGCGACTGGATTCTGAAAAAGCGATTTCCGGTTTTTTACATTTTTTTTTAATTGGCGATTTTTTTTTAATTGCTTCACGGGTGTTTAATTAGATGGGGAATTAATTAGGGGTGGGGATCAAAATAGCGAATGACCAAAATAGTAAATGGCTAAAATAGGAACTTTCATAAAAATGAATAATGTTAATAATATAATAATATTTTTGCTATTCGCTTTTTTCGTCATTCGTTATTTTGACCCCGATTCATTAGACGAGTGGAAAGAAATTGCGTTGATGAATTTAAAAAAAGGGATTTCATTGGCTCACCGTAAATTCTGTCCTGCATCAGCCATCCGTCACTGTCGACGATGATTTCGCTCGCGCACATCGACACGAGCGCAAAGACGAAAAGCTGAAAAAAAAATTTGATTCAATATGTTTTTGTCTGAATTGACGCGAACTTTTCCCGGTAATTTATGTCGCGATTTTTATTTATCGTTTCAGAGTCGCCGCGTGAAAAATAGACTTACGAGAGACTTCATGACGATTGTCGCGACCGGTGCGCGGAGAGTTCGAGCTTTCGGAATGAATCCCCGGGACAACTGGGCGCCGGGTTTCGCCGACGCGCATCTATATTGCCCGAGCCGGCGCCGGCTTTCATGGTTCGCTGGCTCACGGGGAAACATTTTTACGAACTCGACCGCGAACGCCTCGCCCAGTTTGCGTTCACGTAACCTGGGCGAGTGGGGCGAGAGCGAACGCCCGGCGCTTTGCTATAGCCAAGAATCAGGAAGCTATCGACAAATAAATAGTAAAATAAAAAAAAGAAAAAGAAAAAGTAAAATAAGAAAAAAAAGTACACATATAAACGATCTTTATATTTGTGTGCATATCACGCATATAAAATACACATAAAATACGCATAATATGCCACAAATGATGTATATACGTATATATATTTTTTTTTTTCAAATGGGAGAGATTGAATTTCGAGCAGGAATGATTTCTGGTAAATTTCCACCGCGAAGTGAAACAGCGAAAGACTATTAGTTTAGCATTAGAAACGTGACACCCGGTTATCCGCGTTCTCCAGGCTCCGTCGCTGCCGCCACCCGAAAGACCCGATCGTGGAGAACGCGATCCGGTCGGGTTCGCCGCGCCCAGGTTGCCCTCCCCGCGGATAACCGCGCGTCACGCTCCGTTTCACTTTCTTCCGCGTTCGGGAAGATACATATCCCGCGATAAGAAACGCCAATCGACGTCCGAAGTCAGAGTCACGAAAATATTTTTTGGGTATCTTTTTTTATTAGACAACATACAAAATATTTGTAAAAAATAATCCTCCATTCAAAGTATCACATTACGGTTCAACCCAGCTTTTTTTTTTCGTCTCGACGCATCACGTAAATAATTATCAAATAATTTGTCGCATTCAAAGATATCTTTGAAAAAAATTGGGGAAGCGAGGAAACTCCGTTGAAAAAAAATCACTAATTAAAAAATTTCTCGGGGAGAGAGTGGCAAATAAAAATATTTTTCACGAACGTTTCGCTTCACTTTTAAATATGAAATATTAAAAAAAAAAAAAACGTGGTTCAAGGCGGAGTTATAAAAAAACAGGGTTTATCCGCGCGCCTCAGTATTGGTTCTCGGTGACGGGACGAACGCCCTGCGGCTGACCCTGACCCTGATAAGCGTTCTGGCCCTGATACTGAGGCTGTGGCTGCTGCTGACGCTGCTGATACTGCGGCTGAGCGGACGGCTGAGCCGCCGGCTGAGGAACGTAGGGTTTGTCGGGACGATAGATTATCTGATTGGCAATTATGTTGTAGGGCGTTTGGGACTGAAACTGCAGAAGCTTTTGGATCGAGCCTGGAACGTTCGTCGAGTACTGAGGCTGCGGCTCCGCCGGAGGCTGCGATATCCTCTGATACTGCGGCTGCTGCTGCTGCTGCTGAGGCTGCTGACGCTGCTGATACTGCTGCGCCTGACGCTTTTGCCTGTGCTGACCCTCGGCCTGATACTGCGGACGGTACTGAGCCGCCGGCGCCGCTTGCTGAAGCTGCTGACCTCCGTGTTGACCCTGAGCCGCCGCTAAATTTTCATACCTGAAGTGGTAAATTAATAATCAATTAATTTTTACGCCTAGTAAAATTTTGTCGATTTTTGTAAAGGAATTTTTATTGTGTACCAAATTTTTCAGTAATTTATATGTTTCAGGAAAATATTAGCAAAATTGTACAATCGTTGAACGAAATTTCGATTTCAGTTTTATAAAGGAATTTCTCTTGTATACCAAATTTTTAAATAATTTATTTATGTTTCAGGAAAATCATTTGCAACATCAAACGACGATTGACTAAAATTTCCATATTATTTTTGTAGAATTTTTATTGTTGAAATGTTTGAGTATAAAATAATGAAATTATGTTTTAGGAAAATTGTACCGGAATTTCTCGGGGATGCTGTTGACGTAGGGAATCTGAGCCTGGAATTTCAGAAGATTCTGCAGCTGCGCCGGAAGATTCGTCGAGTAGTGAGGCTGAGGCTCGGCCGGCGGCTGCGAGATTCTCTGGTACTGCGGCTGCGGCTGCTGCTGCTGGGGTTGATGCTGTCTCGCCGGTTGCTGCTGATTGTGCTGCCGGTACTGGCGAATCTGCGACTGCGGCTGCTGCTGCTGCTGATATTGAGGCGCCTGGCGCCTCTGCCTGTGTCCACTTTGCTGCTGCTGCTGCTGTTGCGGCGCATAATTCTGCTGTTGGGGTATGAATTCCTGTTTCTGATTCTGAGCCGCAGCCAAAGCGTCGTATCTGCCCCAAAAAATCGTATTAATACCATTAATAAAAAATAATATACACACATTTTTGGGATTTAATTACGTACCTCCATTTTTCAGGAATATGATTGATGTACGGCGCCTGCGCCTGGAATTTCAGGAGTTCTTGGATTCCGGAAGGAACGTTCGTCGAGTAGTGCGGCTGAGGCTCCGCCGGCGGCTGAGTCGCTCGATGCTGCTGCTGCTGAGGCTGCTGACGGCTCTGACGCTGATTCACCTGACGCCTGTTTCTTTGATGTCCGCGAGGCTTGCCGCGATACTGGCTGCGATACTGATTCTGCTCGTCCGGCTGGGTTCGCGTGTGAGCCTTCTGCGGCTTCTGGTACTCCGGTTCGATCACCTGACCCGGTCCCTGACCATTATCGTACCTATCACCAAATCAAAAACGTAACATTTGTATCAATTTATTTATTTAATTTTAACGATTCGCTAAAACGGAATATTTATTTTTCCATATTTATTTACGGATCGCTGAAATTTCATTATTTCAATATTAAAAATTGGAGATCCTTTAACAAGAAAGAATTATTTTAGTGATGAAAAGTCAATAGAAATTTTATTATTTCTTCGATAAATCGATTGCCTATTGAATATTATCAATTGAATATCATCAAATCAAAAAGTTAACATTTGCATTAATTTAATTAATTTAATTCTAACTACTCATCGCTAAAACAGATTATTTATTTTTCCATATTTATTTTCGGATCGCCGAAATTTCATTATTTCAATATAAAAAAATTGGAGATCTTTTAACAAGAAAGAATTATTTTAGCGATGAAAAATCAATAGAATTTTTTTTTAATAATATTATTTGAATAATTTTTTTAATTAAGATTAGAATTTTAAGATTAGAAGATTAAGAATTTTTTATTTAAGAATATTATTTGAATAATTTGTTGGTAATTTACCTATATTGCTCAGGAATAATGTTGAGATACGGAATCTGCTGCTGGAACTGAAGCAATTGTTTGATCTGCGGCGGCGCGTTGTCGTAGGGCTTGTAATTCGGACGCACGATTGGCTGTTCCGCCTGTTGCGCCTGCTGATGCTGCTGCTGGCGATGAGCCGGCTGACGACGCGGAGCCGCTTGCTGCGGAATCGCGTCGTGAGGAATGAAGGCGTTGTGCGTGGGTTGCTGAACCTGTTGCGGATGCTGAGGCGCCGCCTGCTGATAAGACTTCCAATTGACGCTCAAGCCTGAAAGTAAAACGCAAATCAAATGAATTTCCATTATTATTTTTTTTATTAAATTCTTTACAATTATAAAAAAATGTATGTCTGTATATTTGGGGCAAAATTTCTCACCGCTCGGATCTCTGTATTGCAGCGCCCGACCGCCTCCCTGATTCGCATCGTAGGGTCTCTGAACGATCGACTGCGCATGCCCATCGGACGCGCCCTGAATCTGAAACTGAGCGTTCGCATCAGTCGGACCCTGGATCCTAAAATCGGCGTTCGAGTCAGTAGCGCCTTGGATATGGAAATTAGCATTTCCATCGGTGGCTCCTTGGATCCGGAATTCGGAGTTGCCGTCGGTGGCGCCGTGAATCTGGAAATTGGCGTTGCCGTCCGACGCTCCTTGGATCTTGAAGTCGCTGTTGCCGTCCGACGCGCCCTGGATGGAAAAGTCGCCGGCGCCGAGCGAAGCTGAGAGGCAGAAACGCAGAGGTCAATCGGATTCGTCGTATTGAGATGTCGCCTGGAGTTACGGAGCGTTTCGTCGGACGCGAAATGGTAGCGATTATATTCGAGAAATAGAAAAATGGGAGAGCGGTTTCACCGTCGCCGTGAAAGGCAACTCTGAGCGTTCGGCCCCGGAGGTCTACGGTTTCCAGGCGCCGGTCACTCGCTCTGCACACACGCATAGCTAATTGTTCTATCTTTTTTTTTTCTCTCTCGTTTCGCAATGCGGATCGGATTGGCCGACAGGTATATTTACCTCTCTGGTCCTCGTACTCTATTCCCTTCTCCTGGCTGTACTTGAGGCCCTGAGCCCGTCGGTTGCCGTCGCTCGGGCCCTGAATCGAAAACTGGCCCGAACACAGCGGCAGCACCGCCAGCAATATTATCTGCGAAAGAGACATTCATTTTTTATTTTTTTTCAAACATTAAAAAATGTTACGAATTGTTTTAGGTTTTTTTTTACGCTGCCGTTCATTTAATTCATTTATTGAATATTGATGAACGAAATTAGTTTGACCATTGATAAGTGATTAAAATCTCCGTCGATATTTTGCGTAGGAATCGCGTTTACTACGAAGTTTGAAAGATAGTCGGTAGAATTTATCGCGCTGATATTTCGTTTGGAATTTACGACTGAGGCAGTTCTACGGGTTTCCCAGATGCATTTGCGTTCGCGAGGAGAAAGGAAAGGCGGCCGGCGCCCGGCGCGGGTTGCATCTATAGTTTGTATCTATAACCGGTGTGGGAGTGTTCAGGACTCGAGACTCGGCGATATACTCGACGATCGTTCACCATTGATAATCAAACACGTACGCGCACGTGCTTATCGATCAACAGATCAAATTGTACATATCCAATTTGTGGGGAAAAAAATGCATGTACATTAATTAACCGGTTATGTACTCGCAGCTAAGGTCAGTCAACCGAGTGCATTTTCGCATCGAGCTGCTTAGCATGGATACCGATCAGGGAGAAAGTTCTGCTCTCGGGACGAGCTAGACGACAAGTTCGCGACGAGAGTGGGCGAAAGTAACCAGCTTCCGTGAAAATTAATCGGCTAATAAATCGACAAATAATTCGCAATTTTCGTGGGATTCGATTTCCGCGTCGTACTTATTTTTATATTTATATTATATTTATATTATATTTATAGAATTATTTTTATTTGCGAGAATTCGAAGGCAATTTGTAAGTGTAATGAGTCGACGAGTCTCGAGGAAAGGCAACAAAGTATATAATATTCCCGGTATCGAGAGCACCGAACGGTACTGCGTTTACAGCGGTGAAAATTACGCGCGGCGAATAGAAAGTAAAACGAACCAGCCTCTCAGACGTAGTTAAAAAGAAAAATTCAAAAAGTGCATCTATCGTTGCACCGGTTCGATGTAAAATGCATCGAAGCCTTTCACCTCGATTCATGACAAATGCGGCTTTCCGTTCCGACGTTTCACAAATGAATTTATTATAATTAAATACAAAACTGCGATTGTCAAATTAATATATTTGTACACTAATTTTATTTCTAGAATTTATTTTTTTATTTTATTGACGAGAAGCTGAAGGCATTAAGTCGATGTATCCGCAGTGACGAAAATGTCACACATGTAAAGAATTAACTTCGTTAATTAGATTTTAGAGAAGTAATTTCGTTAATTAGATTTTAGAGAAGTAATTTCGTTAATTAGATTTTATTTAGCTTATTTAAAATAGTAAGTAGTCGTCGCGTTGGCTGTACTTACTTGTAATCTCGTCATGACGAGGAGCCAATGCCTTGCCATGCTCGAGGGTGGAGTGTTTCTGAGGCGGCCGCGCGCCCGTCGGAACAAATTTATAGTAAACGGCCGGCGCGCCGGCTCCGCTCGCTCCTTCCTCGAGGGGATGGAACTCGTGAAACTCGCGCGGCTCCGACGTCGGCGACCGCTTCCAATTCATTGACTCGACGGTAACGGGACACGGTCCAGCGATTTTGCACCGCGCTTTAGAAACATCCAATCAGAAGCGAGCGTTCCACTTCTCGGCTCCGCGATTGGCGGTGATTTTTGGCAGCGGGAAATTATTTTCGCAGGGAAAAAATGGGTCGGACTTGTCATTAATTAATCGATTAGTTTAATCAATGAATTAAATGACTAAGTCGCTTTAGTCATTTAATTATGATTGAATTATGAATGATTAAACTAATCAATTAATTAAAGGACTAAAAGACTGAAAAGTCTCTCGATTTTTTTAAGCAGCCAACTAATTTATTTTATTTTTCTTTTAGAATTGAACCAGATGAAGATAATGATCCAGATATATAGTTTACTCGGAGCAAAACTCGAGGAATCGCTTCCCGGTTCATCGTCGACGAATCCAGCGAACTGGGAACAAAATTAACGCGTTTCTCACGCAAAAGCGGCAGCCTCGCCTGATTCGGGACAGATCTGGAGAACCAGAAGCGATCCGAATACGGCGGAATATGTTCTCCGTGCGAAAATTCTGAGGTAAAAAACTAGCTTGCTAAAATAAATCCAAGCGAGTCGCTGAGGGTTCGACGAACCGTTCGTTGCGCAACGCGCGCATTGCACTTACGACGTTTTATCTCTTGGCGCGCATTCGTCTGGCCGACTTCTGACGCGTCAGGGAATCCTGTCGATCGATCGACCGATCGACGGGGTCGGCTTTTTCCGCGACGTGGAAAACACCTCAGCGACACTTCGAATGTCACAGCCAATGAGCGTTGAGCTGAACGGCGAAAGAGTTATGTAACGTAGGCGGGGAACGCATTACATTTGTAACATAACATAACTGGAATTTGGTCTGTAAACCGGCAGCTATGTCTGTCGGTCGACGCAATATTTACGAGCAAACGAAGTCATTGCAAATGTTTTTGTCACTAAAGTCACTAACTGGATAGTCGTTTGGCGTTTCGATAATTTCTATAATTTCGTTTTTTGAGGCTTATAACAGAGGCTGGAATTTCGTCTGCGAACTATTATTTACGATCGGGCGAAGTCATTGAAAATGTTTTTGTCAGTAGAGTCACTAACTGGATAATCGTTTCGATAATTTCTACGTAGTCTTGTGTATGATATATATATATAGTGATATATGTAATAGAGCGTAAGTACAGTAGAACGCGTAAACACATTCGCCTTACTTACGTCCGCCCTCTCACTTTTCAGGCTCCGCGAAAGTGCAACGCGCTGAGCTCTCGCTAATCGCGCTTCCTGGCGAACCAGAATTGCTCTTCCGTCGTCGACACTCGCGCTCCGATTATTTCAAGAGTCCACCGAATGTTTCCTTGACTGGAAAAAAAAAATCGCAGACGAGTCGGAGACGTCGATCGATTGTCGCCGCGTTTTCCTCGCCGGGAATTGGACTCCGGGGCGAAGTGGAACGTCAAACGGAAATGGAAACGATTGCTTCAAGCGCTAATGACACATCTGGCGCGTCTAACGAGACTCGAAGGCCACGAAAGTCGCTCGAGTCGCGAGCGACATTTTTTTTCTGATCCGGAAGAAAAGCATCTCAGCCTAAGTGAAAACCATTAAAATTCTCCAGTCGACTTTAACGTAAGAGCGAGAAAAAAAAACGTGCCGTAAGGATAAAAATAAAAGCAGTCTTGCCGCCGGTTTAACGATCGGCGATTCGAGCGTTCGCCAATCGTCGTCAGGACGAAAGTTAACACTCGCGTCAACGATTTATTGTGCAGAGATGTATATTTTTTTCAAGCATAGGTAACGCGATTAATGCCAACGTGTTTCTTTTTTTTCCGTACATTGTAGAAAATATTTTCGAGGTATCTTCGAAAATTGCAATATTTTTCACCGACCCTCCGCAGACTTAAGATACCACTAAAAACAAATTAAGCCGTCTAAACAGTCCCAAAACTAATGCCGTGAATTATTCTCTGGTTCACATCGTATGTACATAATTATTACATCCCAATGAATTTTCTTCTTTCAAAGGAAATATCAGTTAAAAAATTTCAAGGGAAATATCAATTAAAAAATTTCAAAGGAAATATCAATTAAAAAAAACAGTTAAAATATCAAATAAAAAATAAATTCTATCCTAAACATATATAAATTTTTACCAAAAAAAAAAATCTAATAACGTTTCTCTCCTTTCAGGTTTTTTTTTTCAAAGGACAGTTAAAATATCAATTAAAAAATAAATTCTATCACATATAAATCTGTACGGAAAAAAATCTAATAACGTTTCTCTGTCTTCAGCTGATCCTGAGTCGTGGTTGGCCCTTCGTAGACGTCGCCGTCGACCTTGACGAAGTACACTTTGCTGGGATACTGTCCAACATACTTTGTGTCCTCTGGCAGCGGTTTCGGGACGAACAGATGCTTCGGTCGGTAAAGAATGCGATCGGCAATCACATTATAAGGCAGCTGCGCCTGATAACTCAGCAGAGTCTGAATAGCATTCGGCATATTTTTCAGTGGCTGATTCTGCGAGTTCTGACCGTCGATCTGCGGATACCGAAGCTGCGACTGCGAGTTCTGCTTGTCGAGTCGCTGGTAATGCTGATATTGAGTCGCCTGCTTGTCGGACTGTCGATACTGCGACTGCGGATACTGAGACTGCGGGACCTGCTTTTCGGACTGTCGATACTGCGACTGAGGCGACTGATACTGAAGCTGAGGCTGACGCTGAGCGACTTGCTGCTTAAATTGCGACTGAGGCGACTGATACTGAAGCTGAGGCTGACGCTGAGCGACTTGCTGCTTAAATTGCGACTGAGTCTGATACTGCGATTGTGTCTGATGCTGACTCTGCGTCTGAGAAACCTGGATCTGCTTGTAAGGCTGATACTGACGCTTCGTCGGCGACTGAGTCGGCAGAACTGCGCCGTAAGGCAATTCTGCGCTTCGCTGATGGACTCTATCCTCGTCTGCGTATTTTATGCCTCCCAATTTTCCAGATCCTGATTGGTCGTAGCCAGCGGCTCGGTAATTCACCGCAGAATTGAAGTACGAGTGATCCGGTGATGGGGAAAATGCTCGGTCGTGTTGGGAGGCTGAAGAGGAGGTCGAAGGGTCAACTGGGATCGCCGGCGCCTGGTAAAAAAATGCTCCAGGGTCGACGTAAGGACCCTGAAGGGTGTAAGCCTCGGAAATCAGTTGCTTTATGTGACTCGGGACTGCTGACCAGGGTTGGTACTGCGGCTGAGGTTCGATCGGCGCCTGGACGACCTGACGATGGTTCTGGAAATTCGC
Source organism: Itoplectis maculator (assembly GCA_964034905.1). Classification (NCBI taxonomy): domain Eukaryota; kingdom Metazoa; phylum Arthropoda; class Insecta; order Hymenoptera; family Ichneumonidae; genus Itoplectis; species Itoplectis maculator. Next base: position 10,231,753 of record OZ035859.1, read on the forward strand.
CTGCGCGGTTCCGGTCTCCGCGCGTTGGGGACGACGAGCCGAAGAGTCGATCTGACGGTGAGCTTGCGGAGTGTACAGCTTCCAGTCGACCTTTGATCCTGGAATTTTTTATTTTTTAGGTAGAAGGAACGAGTGAAAAAGTTTCGTCAGATTTTTGTTACTTTTTTCTCATATTGGCCATTTTTGTTACCGCATTGCGTTATGAAAATTATGCGGTGTTAATTAGTGGCTGTGGAAGGTGTTATAAAATCTGTGGAGTAGAATGAGGGACTTCAGATGTGAAAAAGAGACTCCCTGGTTTAATGCTGTGAGGCAGTTTAGACGAAATTACTGTTTTACGCAGCGATAAATGTGCGACGAGGATTTTACGGGTAATTATTATTGTGTAATTCGCGAGACGAGCGTGAATTGAATTTTTACGAGGTTGAAGAAGGTAATTTTTTTTTTGGATTCTCGACAGCGAAGGAATTTTTTTAATTGCTTTTTTGGATTTTTAGAGGCTCACCATCCGGGTCACTGTACCGAATCTGACCCTGCGGAGCTCGGGGCGATCGCTGCTGCTGCTGCTGCGCATTCCCGTTCGCCGATTCCGCGAACGTCGACGACACCAGCGCGAGAAGCAGAACCTTGAATGAGAAGACAAAGTGCAGGCCGTGTGGCAAAGGTCAGCGATCGGTGTTGCAACTCTCAGCGCATCTCCGCGCGCGCAGTTAGAAAGTTCTGTCCTCGACGACCTCGTGGAAATCCTCTTCGTCTCGGCTTCGCGATCGGTATTCGCGATTCGCGTGTCTCACAGCATCGAAGACTCTTCGAAGTCTCACGGGACTTGTAAATGATTCGTAATTGCGAGATTTTTTTATCGGTAGATCTGCGATTGCGAGTCGCGAGTATGCAAATGAGAAAAAAAATACACAATAGGAATTTTTTATTTACGTAATTCTGAATTTTGCAGCTTCTGCTGTACTAAAATAATTTTTTATTATATTTCCACGCCCGAAAAAATTTAAATAATTTTCATCGTCTTACTTCGTAAAAAGATAAAAAAAAATTCTTGAGTCAACTATAAAAAATATGCAACTGCTTCGAACTCGCAAAAAAAATGCTATTTCACTTTTCAACCCCCAAACTTCGCCTCGAAAATCACTCGAAATTTGACCAATCGAATCGCGACGCCGAGATGAGGATTAAATTCCACGAGTCACGTTTTTTTTAAATTTATCACTCACTTTCGTTATCATGGCTACGTTAAACGCGTTACGTTCCGCGTGGATGCGACGCCGGTTAAGTTGAATGAGAAATCTGCGGACGGGAGACGCCGGGACGTCTATATAGACCCCCAGCGAGTCGGACGTAATTGGCTGGCCGGCAACGCCGAGATCAGCTGCTGCTTTTAGAGTCTCGCGGTTGTAACGAGCGGCGCGAGGCGCCCGGTAAGGCCGCGAGGTATTATCGGCGCGCGTCGAGTTGTCCGCGATCGGCGGACTCCCCTCGAGCCCGGGGAATGCGCGTCTCGTTGTCGTAACGCTATTATGGAATGCCAGGAAGCTGGAATAAAATCGCGAGCTGCCCCTCGGGGCGATCGGTGAAAATCGCGAATCAACTCGGGCAATTTTCCTCAACGATCTACGGAGCCTCGAGCCCCGCGGGGCTGACGCGGAGCGGACCAGCGGCTGACAATGAGTTTCGGGGAAACCATAGACTGGTCATGGTGCAATCGAGATATGTATTTACCGATATTTACCATGAATTTCCTGTACAGGCGCTGATCCGGTACCAAGGACGAAATTTATTCGCTGTAAAAATTGCGACGATCGATGAGTCATTTTATTTTTATTATTTTGAAAAAGATTTTTTTTAAACTGTCTCCTTTTTTATTAAAAGAAACCATAGACCGATCATGGTGCAATCGAGATATGTATTTACCGATATTTACCATGAATTTCCTGTGCAGGCGCTGATCGGGTACCAAGGACGAAATTTATTCGCTGTAAAAATTGCGACGATCGGTGCGTGATCATTTTATTTTTATTATTTTTAAAAAGCCTTTTTTATTTATAAAAAGCCTTTTTTGTTTAAAAACTGTCTCCTTTTTTATTAAAAAATTGTCTCCTTTTGCAGGACACCGCAATGTGCCAAGTTACCCCGGTCTGAGTCAATTAGTTTGCCTAATAGCACTGTTTTCGGGAGTAAAAATCGACCGGTTGCAAAAGTTAATTTTCCCAAGAACGGAGAGTAATTGGCGACTAAACGCAGCGACGAATTAGAGGCCTCGGAGGTGAGCGAGAAAAAAAAACGATCATCGCTGCTCGACGGAGTAAAGTTCGCGTTACTCGCCGCAGCTCTCGTTTGGGAATACGGTGAGTAAAATAAATAGATCTATGAAAAGCGAAATAACGCCGAGAGCGCGGAGTGAAACGCCCGTCCCATTTCGCTCGCCTATTTTTCCCGCGACGAGCGGACGAATTACCGGCAATCTCCAGCCGTGACTAATCCTTTCGCAACGCTCGCAACGAGGCGACTATAAAAACGCAACGCGAAAAATCATATTTTCGATAATTTCGACTTTCTCAAGTGGCTGCTTTTTTCTTGCTAATATTGCATAATTTGCCAAATTGCACCCATTCAATTACACAACTCATTTTTTCGTTAAATTTTTCTATGCATAATCCTATTATTTTCTATTTCTTCAATCTATTTTTTATCAGTCTTGACTGAAGTGATTTTATTAATTTATTTTGTATGTATTATTCGTATTTATTTAATTCGTCGGTAATAGAGGGATTAAACATTCCGTGCGTAGGATAAAAAAAAAAGTCTACCAACGGCGAGTAAACCAGTTACCTGGTTTACCGACCGCTAATCACTCCCAACAGATAATGTCGCTTATTTCTACGCCAGCTGCGAGTAAAGTAAAGTCAAAGTATTACAAATATCATAAAAAAGAAAAAAAAATAGAAAAAAAAAGAAGTAGAAAAATAGAAAATAAAAATAGTATATATAATAGTATAAATAAAAATAGATAATAAAATATTTCCACAGCGATGTGTGAAATTCGCAGCGCGCGTGTAGGTCGATTCGCAGCGAGCCGAATCGGTAGGCGCAAATATCCCCGCGTTGTCCTGTTCATGAGTGAAACATAAGTCGCGATAATCGAGTCCAGGGCGTGGTGGAATCTGCGATACCTCTGCCTACCGCAATCCCCTACCAATGATCCCACAAAACACACATATGCAAAAGTATCGGTGCAACTATAAAGCATAAATATATGTACACAGGGATCGGCTCGAGAGACGTTGGATGCTGAACCAAGGACTCTCAGAGGTCTCTCTCGACGATCCATGGGAGAGTTTCCTGAGAATCGACGAGAGGAGAGAAAGAGAGAGAATACGGACGAAGGAGACAAGAGGAGACGCCCGACGAGACGTATAAAACGCCCCACTCGACCGGCAATCGCCGCACTCTTCTTACCCGACCACGTTCGACCTCTTCGACCATGTGGGCCATCTTAGTGGTAAGTAGCTTTGCATTACTTCTGTGTTTACCACCGATTCCTTTTTTTTTACGAGTCTTTATTTTTTAATAATTTTGTATCGCGTTTTGTGTCGATTAAAAAATTTTTATCGCGTTTTGTGTCGATTAAATAATTTTGTATCGCGTTTTGTGTCGATTAAAAAAATGTGAAAAATAATTCAGTGATCATTTTCGTGTGTTCCGCACAGATGACATTGGCGGCGACCTCCGCCGTCGCGGTCGGTCAGTCTTATCAGCAGCGTTCGTCGCAGGACGCAGCGATTCTCAGCGACGCGCGTTATCTCGCCGGCGACGGTACCTTCGGCGCGGCGTATTCGCAGGAGGACGGCGTCGAGTTCAAGGAGGAGAGCGACGCGAACGGCGATCGTCGCGGCTCTTACTCGTACGTCGATCCCACGGGTGCCCGGCGAACCGTATTTTACACGGCCGGCAAGAATGGCTTCCAGGTTCGTGACGAGCTCGAGGTCAATATCCATTTTTCTCATCTTCATAGCCATTATATTTTTTATTTTTCAACAATTGAATCTGCTCTACGCTTCATTCTCACATTTTCATTATAATTCTTTGCAATCCAATTGTCAAAGGTTTCCCAAAGTACTATCAAAACAAAATTTAGCCAAATAAAAAAAAAAAAAATCTCTGGAAATTAAATCGTAGCGATTCCGTCGATTTCAGTCAGAATCGCCAGTACCAATTTTTTTAACAATTTCTTTTTCTCGCTTCCAGGCGACCGGCGATCACATTCCCACGGCGCGACCGGTAGTAGCGCCTCAGCCGGAGTACGAACCGCTGCCGCAGTACAATCCGCCGGACTATCGACCGCCGCAGCGTCGTTACCGCGCTCAGACACCGCCACCGCCGCCGCAGTCTCATTACGCCCAGGAGTCGATTTACCAGCCGGAGCCTCAGTACGATTCCCGGCCTCAGTATCGTCCGCCTCCGCCTCAGCCGCCTCAGTATCGTCCGCCTCCGCCTCAGTATCGTCCGCCGCAGCCTCAGTATCGTCCGGAACCGCAGCAGCCGCAGTACAGACCTCAGTCTCGACCCCAGTACCGACCTTCACCGCTGCTGGCGTATCAGCAGCCGGAGCCGGAGAACCCTCCGCAATTCCAATATCCGTCCCGACCGCAGTATCACCAACCTCGGCCTCAGTACAACGAAATCACGACGCCGGCGCCGCGCAGATTTTATCCGCCCGGCAAATTGGACTTCAACCGAACGCCCGACGGCTTCTCCTACACTTTCAGCAAGAATTAAGCAAAAAAAAAGCAAGAAACAGTCTTCCTTTTTTGTGAAGTGAGATAACAAAAAATTGCTTCGTTGCAACAACGAATCTATTTTTTTTACCGATTTTTAGACGATCTGATGTTTTAATACAATCTTACGTTTTTTTGAAATTATTAGTGGGAGTTCGATTTTTTTATTTGCTTGGAAGTGAATTGAATTGATTGAATTGATTGAAGTGAATTGATCTATGGATCATTTTAGCGTAGAAATTTATTCGTCGGGAGAAATGCGAGGGAAAATGTAAACCGGTCGACTTGATCTTCGCTGTAATGAGAAGCATCTTTGATTACGATCGCGATGTCCTCGTATCGATGATTTCTTCGACTTCTTTCACCTCGAATCGCTAGTAGAATTTTTTCTACGTTCGCGTCGAGTGTTCGCTGCCCATGAAAGTGAGACCTTCGGATTCCTGCGTTGGAATCCGAACGAGTTTTGCGTAATTAACCGGGAAATTGTCGATCGCACTCGTTGCATATTCACAAAAAAAAATTGACTGTTAATTGACAACCAATCAACAGTCGATTGACAACCAATTAACAGACCGATTCACTGCTCAGCCAAATCGCCAACTTTCGCAGTGTCTATTCCCACAGAATCCTGAATTACCGAATCAAAGATGCATTACTCCAGTGAAATATTCCCACCGAGGATAGATACATGTCCTAAGGGTTATTGCGGCATCGCTCGGTACGTTCTCCTCTTTGGCAGCCGATCCCACTTTGTTGCCCGGGTCAACTTTACTTTCATCCCGTAACCTTTGCGATTCGCATTACGCAACCGATAACTACGCCCGTCGAAAGACTCGTTGGGGTCGACCCTTGTCACGAGGAAGTCCCAGCATTTTTTTTATTACCCCATCGAAGGAGACTGCGAGTAACTGTCGAGGCATTCGCATTGTTTCGCTGCGAGAAATGTGTAACGAAATGCGAAAGGCATCCGCTCCGCAATAATGAACAAGGTGGGCAGTCAACTGCAACTCGGTGCATATGCAGATGCAACGGGCGCGGCTCTCGCCGTCCAACGCAAGGTGATCCACCTATTGCAAACGACTCAGCTGCTGCAGTCAACCTGCGCGGCCCACAAAGAAGACGGAAGTGCGAGACGACGACGTCGAGACACTTGCGTCGTTAGCGGAGCTCCGTATGCTAATTTTTTTTATCGACGTTAACAGGTTCACTCGCTGGAATTTATTCGCCATTGAGACAGTGAAAATTTAAGTCCGGTCTACAATGCTTTGAATTAATTCGATTGGCAGACAATTCCGAATGACAATTTCACTGAATTACCCAACGAGCGTTTGTTTGTCGATCGTATTTTTATTTATAAAGGTATAGGTGAGTATACATCGTATTTTATGATTATGGCAGTAATATACTGACTCTGATTAGCTGCGTGTGACACCAACGGTATAAAAGTAGTTAAAAAAACAGCAGACGTAGCTGCAGTCGCCAGACGTTGCAGTCGCTCTCTCTTTTTCTCTCGCTCTCGCCTCACTCTCTCCCTCTCTTTCGCTCAACAAAAAAAAAACAAAAAATAGAATAAAACAAATGTGTATAGTATACCTAGTGTCTAAAGTATTCTTAAGGATAAGAATTATCTTAATGTCACGTGCCGATGTGCCTCCCAAATACGTTTCAGAAAAAAAAAAAAAAAAAACTAAAATTGAGGAAACGAATACGAAAAAAGTAGCGCGTTCAGAAGGATATTTTATCGATAAGTCCCAAAGAGAAGGCACTATGCGTCTATGAAATAATTTTAGTCCAACGTCAACGTCGACGTTTTTTTTTTTAGGTACACCCGCGATTTTAATTACAAATAATACAGCCGGTTCGCTGGACGCACCGGAAAAGAGGAAAATAATAAAAAAAATCACTCGCGGAGAAAAAGAATCTTCGCGATTTCGATTCGTGCTCCAAAATAGCGATCGGCAAGCGAATAACATTTTTTTTCTTTTTTTTTCCGTCTGTCAGTTCTCTCCTCTAAAATAAAAACACACACAGCAGCCTCTTTCATTCGCAGCGCAAAAAACACCGACTTACACAATTAGTCCACTTCGCAATTATTCTAGATTAGTTAGTTTACGCGATAGGTAAGTAGAGCGTCGGTCCGAAAAAATCTCGGTTAATTTTGAATTTTTTCATTGCACTTTATACAATAATTACGCACACGATTGATAAATACTTTCGCGTAAAAAGGGGGGAAAAGAAGCGTTCGACGTAGCGAATATAGTGTTCAGGGCGGCCCGGACTGGCCCGGACTAGTCCAACCCCGGCCAGGCCCGATGTCCCGTCGGAGAGAGATTCTTTTGCCTTAACCAAATGGAAGAAAAAACGCGAATATACCAAAATCCCCGGACCCTTTAGATTTTTTTTCTTTTTACAAAAATATCGTTTCTACGGAGTTGGTTTTTTTTTCGAAAGAGTGAGTTTGCCGTTTAAAACTATATTCTCGCGACTATTTACACACATCGCTTGTCCCCTTCGATAATTCGGCAATCGACGAGACGACAATGGGCGGCCTGAGACATTTTAATGGGCGAAAACAAATATATCTTATTATTTTTTTCTGCTTTTTACGAAAGTATAACTCCGATGTTCGACGACATTTTTTACGTCGGAGAGATAAAAATAATTTGATAATAAAATACGCTCGGTATTCAGTCATGATTCGCGACGCAGGAGGCACGACAGCTTTTACACTCATTTTTTTTTTAATTGCGTACCCTATGGGTACCCTAAAAATTGTTACTTTTACGGAGGAAGAGACAAGCGTTGATCAAGCTGAGTCGCTTCTTTAGGAGTTTCCTTTTTTCGTCGACGACGAATTAAATCGCGGAAAAAAATAAAAATCGTTCGGCATTCAATGTCGTGCATCGGACGCCGGAGAATCGTTAGCTCGGAACTTAAGGGGCCGCGCAACGGAGACGACGGGACGCTGCTGCTTGTGTAGGAACGTACGCTAAACAAAACTTCACCCATGGAATGCTCGGCAGACGAGGATTCCTCCTCCGCATTTATCAGCGAGTTCAGGAATCTCGCAGCCTAATCGACGTTGGCGCACGTGATTAATCCCCTTCGAAACGTTCAAATTCGCTCAAAACGCGGACAGACGCATTTCTCTATTTACACATTTCGTATGTAAAAGATAAAAAAAAGTCGCCCCAAAAGAAATTCTTATCGAATTTATATCACAAGATGAAAAAAAAAAACGGTTCTCCAAATGGTCCAACATTTTTTTTGCAACGTGTCAATTTTTGCAATGAGTCAAGCGAATCGAACGTTCCGTCGGAAATTCGCGCGTCGTTGTATCCTTAATTAATGTCAGTTCGTGGCTCACGTGACGAGCGTCAGCGGATTTTGCGGCTCGCCGGAAGCTGCGGATATTTTTTTTCCCGGGATGCCGATAATCGGCCGCGTCACTGAGATTCCGTTTCATCGGCGAAAATGTCCAATGTTCCACAGTCAACGACGCAATCACAGAACGCGGCGCTTATTCGCTGAGCGTTTTCGCTCTTTCCGCGAGAGAATCGCGAAGTTGTACTATGGTAAGACACGAATCGACGATACGCGATGATGATAATGATGATTATAGTAAGGTAGGTTGTTCTAGCTGCATAGACCCGAGGGATCGACGGGGCCGCGGGCGATGAGATCGGCCGTCGTCGGATCGGCGCCCTGCTTGCCAGCTCCGTGCTGCGATTGGGTTTGTTGCGCCTGCGGCTCGAAGTGCGATCTCACGTGGAACATAAACTCGGGAAAGTAAGCGGCTGCGTGTTGTGGCGGGGCGGACGCTTCCAAATGCGACCTGAAGATCAAACAAAACGACGACAATTACAATCAGTCCCTATAATTGATCTGCAAGCATTTGATCTTCGGCAAACATAATTTAAAAAATATATGACAAGGTCCAAAGTGAATTTAATTTACCCATAATTTTTTTTAAGTCGCAATAAGTATATTGCAAGGTCCAACATTTGAATTAGATTCGTGCCATTTTTTTTTTCTTTTTTCTTTTTTCAAGACGCAATACAAAAATTGAACAATGCTTACCGCGCGTGTTGCATCCACTCTTCCCTCGTCGCAAGTTGTCGTCCGCACAGCTCGCACGCCCAACTCACCGGCTCCTCTTTAGGCTTGTGAATGACATCCTGACGCGACTGCTGTTGCTGCTGCTGCTGACGTTGTTGCTGCTGCTGTTGCTGTTGCTGCTGCTGTTGCTGCTGCTGCTGCTGTTGTTGCTGTTGCTGCTGCTGTTGCTGATCCGAGCTGGGCGCTGAGGGCGTCGACAGGGGCATTACTCCCGGTCTGTGCCTCAGTTTGTTCATATGAATGACCAATTTATCCCTGCGAGCGAATGCTTTGCCTGCGAATAAGGAAATTATTTTTTTCAATGCGACTGCGATCATTTTGCTTTTTTTTTCTTCTCGCCCGAAGACGAGGCTCGTCCAGCGGAGGGCGATAATTATTCGCCGCAATACTAACCGCAAACCTCGCACGAATAAGGCTTCTCTCCCGTGTGTATGCGCATATGAATAACGAGCTTGTCCTTGCGCGCGAGTCCCTTGCCGCAGACGGTGCACGCGAACGCCTTCGTCGTCGGCTCGCCGGTGTTCGTCGCCTTCGACACCGAACCCGGACGCGACGTTACATTGTTCGTCGTTCGCAGCGGCTGGTTTATCGTCGGCGGACGATTCGCCACGAATTGCTGGTCCGCGGCGCCTGGGAAAACGGGCATCACGCCGCCACCCGGACGCATCGCTGCCGAGTAATCCGGTGACCTGTCGATCGAAAAAAAATGCATTATTAATATTAAATTTTTTTTTTGTGTTCGATACCGTTTCGGGGATTTAATTTTGAAAAAATGTACCAGGTTCCTATGGAGCGAAGCACCCGGACGCCGTCGTCGTAACCGAGGCCGTCGTCCGGCAGCGTGAACGTCGGATTCGGCGGCTGCACCGCGGTCGGCGGCCCCGGACCGGCGAGCCTCGCCTGTGCCGCCTGCTGCGCCATGTGCTGCTGCACCGCTGCGTGAGCGACCGCGTGAGCCTCCACGTACGCCGAGCGCTGCTGCTGCTGTTGCTGTCCGCTGCTCGACATCTTGTCCTTGTCCTGTTAACAGAAAACAATAAGAGTCACGTGTTTGTCAGGCATTCGTCACTCATGCACGGAATTTTTTTTTTTTTATAATTCATTTATTTAAAAAATGTCATTGATTTAAAAAAAAAACGCGCCGATGGAATTTGCGTCGGTAAAGTAGAGCGCGAAAACAATTGTCATTGTCCACGTGACGTTACTTTTGTGCGCATGATAAAAAAATATAAAAAATAAAATAAAAAAAGGTAGTAAATGCAATTTTTTATATTTCACGAGCGCCAAATTCGTGTGTCGATTTGCATTTATAAAAAAAAGTACGCGAAATTAAAAAAAAAAAAAAATTAAATATAACAGCAAAAATGGACTAAAATCTTTTAAAAAATCAGTCATCGAACTCGGCGCATAGTGCATATGAAAAAAGCATCCAGAGTGTCGCGCCTCTTTCGAACGTACCGAAAAATCGGTGGGAAAAACCTTCCTCAGTCTCCGAGCTCCGTCGGAGTCTCGTTTTTCGTCGTCGCTGACGCGGCGATTGATTCACAGAGTCATCGGCGCGGGATCGGATCCGCTGATCCGGTCACGTGAGTGACGAGCGAAGGACTTCGCCTCGTGTCATCGAAGGGCACGGGCATCGGTCGTGAAGCGCATCGAGCGCAGGGAGGTGGGGGAGGAGAGGGAGGGAGAGCAGCAACAGCAGCAGCAGCACCGAAGGTCCGCGAGGTCTAGACGACGCCGCGAAATACGCGCACACAACTCACACACGCTCCGTGTGTATCGATCCACGAGCGAGAGAGAGAGAGGGAGAGAGGGAGAGAGCCGACCGCGGAGGAGGTCGACGGGAACGAGTCGAGACCGGAGACCAATAATCCAGCAGCAGCAGCGACGACGATTCAAGCGACCATCGTCGACTCCTCAAAACGATTGATCAGCAATCGATGAATTTCCAATCCACCTTCAAAGGCATTGTTTCCCCTCAATTGACTGCAAATTCGTAGAGATTTGCTGGTCTCTTTGTCACTCTCTCGAAAAATACACAGAATGTGTCACACACGAAGCGTATCTCTTCGACGTTTCGCCTTCGAAACAAAACTTGGTTCACTCGCGGAACAAAATCGTCGTATCTCCTCAAAACGATTGATCAGCAATCGATGAATTTCCAATCCACCTTCAGACGCATTGTTTCCCTTCAATTGACTGCAAATTCGTACAAATTTGTAGGTCTCTTTGTCACTCGCTCCAAAATTCACAGACTGTGTCACACGCATTAATTTCGCCTCGAAACAAAACTTGGTTCAATCGGTTCACCATGCGGAACAAAATCAGCGACTCGCGGTGAACCGGCGGCGAAAGTGTCCTCAGCGTCGACGGTGCATGTTACACGCCGCGAGAATCCGCGACACAACACTCGAACAGCCGGAGAGGAATCAGGAGTGGAGAGGGGGTGAAGGAATGGACGTGTTACCCGGGCGAGACGCCGGGCCGAGAGCTTCCTTCTCCACGAATCCTCGGGAAACGCGCGAGAAGCTCGCACAGTCGTCGCCACCGGCGGCGGTTCGTCTGTTTCCGCAGGTCAAACGCTTTTTATTTCCTCAAACGCGACGACGATGAACAAAAAAGTACAAAAAGCCTTTGGAAAAAAAAGCACAAAAAGACTCAGTCGATAATGCAGAGCAGACACCGAAGGGTAAAGCTGCTGCACTTCCGTTTTCGAGACACGCGGAAACTGAATTTTACTCCGAATGCAACGGTTTTTTTTTTTTTTTTTTTTTTTTTTTTTTTTTTTTTTTTTTTTTTTTTTTTTTTTTTTTTTTTTTTTTTTTTTTTGTAGGGAGAAAGGAGGGAGCCTAATTGGCTGAAGATAACGATTGAGATGTCAAAATGCGAACGACGGAAGAAAAACAATCGGGAAAAAAATTGAGGCGAGACGCAGGATTCGGTCTCAAAGGAGGAAAAAGGCGACGAGGATGAGGTTCAGGAGTTGAAGGCGATCGGTGTCGCCGGCGCGTAAACTGCAACGATATCGAGGAGCCCCACTCGACGAGGCGAGGCGACCGAGACGGCGGGGTCACACAGAAAGCCACGGAAACACGGAGAAATATACACACAGACACACAGACACACAGAGACGCAGAGCTTCGGCGACGAGCGGAATGCAGGCAGCGTGGCAGACGACGAGAGAGGAAAGACTGCGGCGCGGTCGGACGAACCGAGCGAGTCGCCGAAACGGGACGGAGAGAGAGAAGGAGGAAGAGGAGAGGGGAGAGGGAGAGGAAGAGCGAGAGTGCACGGGAACGACGACGACGACGACGACGACGACGACGATGGAAGAAGAACGAGACTAGGAGGACAAACCGAGAGACAGAGTAAGGTGCGATGCAGACGGCGACGCTGAAAAGGAGGGAAGAATAAACGCGAAGCGTCGGGTATAAAGAGCCCCGCGGGGAGATAAAAGTTGAGAGGCTCTCGGGGAGAGAGGGGCGAAGGTCCTGCGACGGTTGCGTCGATTCGCGGCCAGTTTCTCGCATTCGCGTCGATTAAAAAAAAAACAAAGAAATGCAATATTAAAAAAAAATGTAAGCAGCAATAAATGCAATTTATTTCACGAGCGCCAAGTTTTTATGACGAATTTCACACAAATGATAGCATTTATAAAAAAAAATGTGCTTATTCTTTTATAAATCCTACATGAATATAATTTTGCAAAAGGAAAAAAAAAAAATAATGCAATACTATAAAAAATTTAAAAAACAGCAATCGATGCAATTTTAATTTCACGAGCGCCACATTTGTATGACGAATTTCACACAAATGATAGCATTTATAAAAGAAAATGTGCTTATTCTTTTATAAATCCTACATGAATATGATTTTGCAAAAGGAAAAAAATAAATAAATAAATAAATGCAATACTGTACAAATTGGGTAAAATCGACTAAAAAATCAGACAGAATCAGAGAGAGACAGAGAAAAAGCGCAAAGTCGGGAAAACGCGGAGCTGAAACGGTGAAAAAACGAAGGAGAGAATAGAAGGGCAGAAGGAGGAGGGGAGGGGGAGACTGCATTGAGTCTGTCTACGTCGTTTCTTTCCCTCGCACGTCGCGCGGCGGCGGCCTCAGCGACGCGACGTGCGATTCTCTCTTCTCGCCACTCTCTCTCTCTCGTCTGCCAGCCGAGCGCAGTGCGTCGGCCCGCTGACCTTGACACTGACATTGAGAGGAGGAAGGGCTGCTGCTGCTGCTGCTGCTGGCGTCGCGGCGGTAGGGCGTGATAAAGCGACGAGGAGGGGGAGGGAGGGGGAGGGCGACGAGTCGTCGGAAGCGAAGGGCTGGATAGATACTAGACTAGACTAGAGAATGGGAAAGTTGCGTGGGTGGCGAAGTGGAGCTTCGAGCGAAAGGGAAGTTGAAGTGGCCGATTAGGCGGCTGTAAACATTCCGCTACTCGAGGCATTTGCATCCCTGTAACGTTACCCAATATTGCTTTTCCAGATTTTGCTTCAGGCTCTGCATTTATTTTTCATTAATCTATATCCTTATTCCACCCATATAACAATTTCGAATTACTAATTTACTGAATTCAGAAGCCAAAGCTTCGGTGATAGAAAAATTGTCTAATATTGTCCCGAAGTGACACTAAAATAAAAAAATAAAAACAAGGAAGTGTGCAGCTTTGATGCATTTTTTTTCCCCCTCTCTCTCCTCCCGCTGCACCGATCCCAATGCATTTCTCCCTCTCTCTCCCTCTTGCAGTCGAAGTGCAGCGGCTAAACGCAGCCGCAACGGTCGCCGCTGCCGCTGCTGCAGCGGCGGAACAGGTTTTCTCGTCGAGCGAAGGCGCCGAGACGCGCACCTGTGCATGCCCGGGTTTTCTGTTGGTCACAAGATCGGGCGAGATCCGCTGTTGCTGCGTTGTGTGCCGAACGGGTCTCTCTCCGCGCGGGGATCGGGAGTCTCCGGGAGCTACCAGAAAGAGAGAAGAGAGAGAGAGAGAAATGGTCGGGGAGAAAGGGAAAGGAGGGGAGAGCTGCAGCGGTGCTCGACACCCACGGAGCGCAGCCGTCGGGATAGCGAAAAGGAGAGGAGAGGAGAGGGGGCAAAGGGTGATGATTTGCTCTGCGCTGTATGCACTATATATATATGCAGCTTGTGTGCTGATTTCAACGGCGTCTGCTGCTGCTTCTGGCGTCGCCAGGGAGAGGGGAGAATCGAACCAGGCGAGACGACCAGACGAATGGGATCGGACAACGAATCAGGATGAAGGAGAGCGAGAGAGAAGGAGAGATAGAGAGAGACGGAATCGTCAAAGAAGAAAGCAGGACTCTCCGGGTGACTTTCGCTTTCCGTCCACGACGCAGCGGCGGCAAGACCCGCGCCGATCAATAGCAGCGGCAGCAGCAGCAGTAGCAGTGTCTCTCTCTTTCTCAGCAGCGACAGCAGCAGCAGCAGCAGCAGCAGCAGCAGCAGCAGCAGAAGCAGCAGAAGCAGCAGCAGCAGCGACAGCAGCAGCAGCAGCCGCGAATGACGATTACACTCTCGCTTCGCGTCACATATATGTACAGGGCGACGTCGATGCTACTCTGACGACGACGCTGCAATTATTCTGATAGAAAATCTGTAGCATTCTGTTACATTTGGTCCAAGTCAGGTGCTGATGAAGCCCGGACAGGGATCAGGGTTCAGGGTTCAGGGCCTGACTAGCGTCGAGTGTAATGCCGTACATTTTCTATTAGGGTATTGGCGAACGATATGAAATCGATGAGGATTTTATTGAGAGACAGAGAAGAGGGGGATGAAGTTTCTGGGAGGAGATATTTACGACTCATCCAGGTGGAAGTCGCTCCATCGAGGATTTTGTCGCCGCTTTGTGGGGCTGCGAATTTCGCGGGCGAATCGCTGCCACGTGTATCGCGAGTCGCGTCTCTCGCGCCTCTCCGCGAGGCGCGTGTAATCTTTTAAAGGGATGACAAGGTCGACGCCACGCGGACGGAGGAGCTTTAAAGGTCTGCGACGGATTCCCTCCGCGCGCGCAGCTCGTTTAGAGAAGCTCGGGGAATCGGACAGTAACAATGGTTCTGCCGACGTCAATGGACGCCGAATTTTTTGGGTTCCTTGGGGGGGTTTATAAGTCTTGGGCGAGGTGATGGAATATCGGCGTCGAGGCTTCGGAGATAAACTCGCGTTGCCCTGACGACGCTATCGGAGGTCGAGGCGATTGGAGGAGAGTCCGGTGAACTCGGTTTTTTTTTTTTTTTTTTTTCTTGTTGGTGGCCTTACCTGACTGTTAACAGACGCGGCGAGATTTTTCACGCTGTCCACGTAATTCTTCAGTACTGTGTCGGTCGTCATGCAGCTCACTCGAAATTCGTAAAACATGTCCAGCTTGTAGATGCACTTTTGGCAAATGTTCTTCGGCAGCGCATCTTCCTTGGATATCTGGAACGAGATTGAAAATCCTTTACTGTGTGTAGAAAATAAATTTTTGAGAATGATGCTATAAGTTTCATGAGAAAAATTATAAAAATGCAGTTCGATACACTGTATCGTTCCGCACAGGCAAACCGAATGTCCGCTTGTTGACCCGTTAGTCAGTCCAATTGACTCAACGAGGCTGCCGTTATGCATCGTACACATATCGTCGACCACTCAGCCGCCCGTCGAGCTTGCCGAACGTTATTTTATCAACACTCATCGCTTCTCTTACCAAAAAACACACGATTGGAAGTTTCTGAGCGTCTCTACGATACTTTCATACATACTTTATGTCATAAAACCCGCAAAATATGGCTGGTAAGGCAAAACATTTTTCACACCTTTCTACCCATCGTCGGAGGTAAAAATGCAAAGCTATGGTTGCGGCTGCGACGATAACAAAGCCGAACATTGCAAATACGATATCAGTAATCGGAAAGTTTGGTAGGAAATAAGAAAGTACAAATGCAAAGACAAACGTACCGCAGCCGGAATGCAGGATCGTATTTTGAAGTGCAGCTGACGCTGTTCGCCCTCCTTGTCGAATATCTGCAGCTGATTGTTGCTCTTGAGCGAGCAGAGTCGGCACAATTCCGCAAAATTGAAAGCCTCGCTCATAGCCATTGTTGTATTTTCGAACTGTCCCCGCAAAACACAAACGAAAGTTGACCCCTCCGTTCGGGTCTTCGAGGTTATGTCACCGCCGACACTGGTCGCTCCAAAAGCTCAGGTTTTTCACGCGCGACAATGCGGAAGCCACTCGTACGACGCGAAACTGTCGTCAACCGTCGGTCGGACGCGCGTTGCGACGATAGGTTATGTCATAATCCCGAGTTGACGAATTTTTGTTTGCCCGTAAATTAGAATTTACAACCGGAAGAGTCGAGAGCCGCCATATCTAAATTTTAGTGGACGTCGATTTCGAGGCGACGATTTTTTCACGGCGCCATCTTGCGTCGGAATTACGAAGCTTCACGAAGATTCCCGAAGTTACCGACCATTGCAGAGTTCTGCATTACCGACGAAAATTAATATCTGCAATTCTTTTATTATTAATGTGGGTAAGAATTATATCAAATAATAGGTTTAAAAATAAGTGTTATTATTATTATTATCATTTTGAAATCTTCTTTAATATTTATTACCTTAGTTGTCATTTCACGTCAATAAATTCACCGGAATAATGCATGATTCGAGCGCTCATTAAAAAATCGGAAACTCCGATGAATAATAGACGAAACATGCAAGTTGCGTTACCTCGTGTCAAACACGAAGCGATTAATTGTTAATGGATCGACGTAAAGGGCGAGAGAGTTTTGCTTGCGGCGTTTTATGCAATTTTCACAGCTTCGCGAGACAGCGCAGATCGAATATCGTCCAATGCGCAATTTAAAAAACGTGCTGAAATGTCAATCGCGAACAAGTGCCGAAAGTTACTTCCGTTTTTGCAGGGAGTGACGCTGATATGTTTGGGAATTTGTCTGATTGTTCTGGGCCCGCAGAATAAAATGATCAGCGATGGGATGGCAAAGGTGCGCAATAATAATATTTTTTTATTAAAAAAAAAAAAATAAAATTAAAATTATTTAAAAAAAAAAAATCTTTACAATCGACGTAATTGTTTTTTAATTTTCCAGGAGGCCGAACTCGTTCCGGGTCGTTCGCTCTACGATTCGGTGTGGATTGAGCTGGAGTTTCAATTCTACGTCTACATCTTTGACGTTCAGAATCCGGACGAGGTGATGGAAGGAGCGAAACCCGAGCTCGTGGAGCGCGGTCCTTATGTGTACGAGTGAGTACGAACGTTTTTTTGCAAAGTGCATTCGATCGGTGCGATAACGCGACGGCTTTGCTTGCTGCAGTGTCCACAGCAAAAGGGAAGTTCTGGGCATCGACGAGGAGACGGACGAGATGACCTTCAACACGTTGAGAGTGTACACTTTCAACAAGGATTTGTCGAAGGGAGCCGAGGATGACGTTATCACTATTATAAACTCGGCGTACGTCGGCACTATCGGCACGGTATTGATTATTTTTTATTGTGATTATTTTAATGCGAATTTATTTTTATAATACAATTATTTCAATGCGGATGTATTATTATAACAAATTATTTTAATGCAAATTTATTTTTATATACAATAATTTCAATACGAATTTATTTTTATATCAAATTATTTTAATGCGAATTTATTTTTATATCAAATTATTTTTATGCGAGATCATTTTTATTGAATGAAGTGAAATGATTAATATGCTAGATTATTTTTTATTAATTCCACACACAGATGGCCGCCCAATTCGCATCGTTCCTGAAAAAGCTCGGCAACGACATCGAAAAGCTCTTTCCCGACATGGAAGACATATTCGTCCGCGCCAAAGCCCGCGACATATTATTCGGTGGATTGCCAATGGCCTGCGACCCGAAAAAATATCCCGAGCTCAAGCTCATCTGCGGCTTTCTCATGGGAAAAAAGCCCCCCGGAATAAGGAACACGGACGTCGAGGGTTATTACCTATGGAGCTTCTTCGAGAGGGTCTGCTCATTAGACAAATTCAATCAATTAACCATTTTACGTCATACATTTTTATAATTCTTACATTTTTTTAATAAAAAAAATGAAATTGTATATTTTTCATTTGACAATGGAGTTTTGCAGTTGAACGGAACTGTGCAAGGACCAATGATGGTGAATCGCGGGGTGAAGAACAAAACTCTGCTGGGCGACACTACAAGTTTTCGGGGAAAGCGGAAGCAAAAGATTTGGGGATCCGTCGAGTGCAATACGGTCCATGGCTCGGATTCCATTACTTGGGCGCCGATGCCGGAAAAGTTGGAACGGGTCGTCAGTTTCGAGCCGCAAGTTTGTCGGTGAGTCCATTTTTTTTTTTTTTTTTCGTTCATTAATTCATTACAATTTTCTTTTTTTTTTTTCGTTCATTAATTCATTACAATTTTACCTTGCATTAATTTCATTACAATTTTACTGTCAGATGGGGCTCGCCTAGCTTCAAGGAAGACGTCATCATCAACGGTCTCGTTGGCCGAAAGTACCAGGTTACAGAATCTGACTGGGGACCCGAGGAGGTCGTTTGTTACTGTCCAGTGGTGAAAAAACAGCCGGTTTGTCCGGTGACAGGAATTATAGATATAACCAAGTGTCAGGTATTCGCTAAAAAAACAGTACCTTTTATTTATTTTCATTATTATTATTATTATTATAGAGATAATGATAATGATAATAACAGTAGTAATTCACAGGAGGCTCTGAATAATAATAATAATATATTCTTATTTATTTATTATTTATTTTAATTATTATCATGATGATGATGGAGATAATGGTAATGATAATAACAATAATAATTCACAGGAGGCACTGAATAATAATAATAATGTATTCTTATTTTAAAAAATTATTATCATGATGATGATGGAGATAATGCCAGTAATGTGTAATAATAATTCGCAGGAAGCTCCGATATTTTACTCGGAGCCGCATTTCCTGTTCGGCGACCCTTCGCTCCGCGACTACGCGAAGGGTCTCGAACCCTCGATCGAGAGGCACGCGAGTTACATTGTCATCGAGCCGCTGAGCGGTGCTCCGCTCGCGGGCTCGAAGAAGCTCCAGCTGAACGCGAAGGTCGTGCGTACGCCGGTGATAACGATGCTGGCGAACGTTACCGACGGTTACTTTCCGATTCTGTGGGCCGAGGAGGTACGCGTTGGTTTTTTAATAACGTTATTGCTTATAAAGAAGCCAAGGTCAGATGGGTGAAAGTCTGAGAATTCTGAGGCGCGGGCATTGTGATGTCGTTGCAGACGGCGGACTCGACGGTGGAGCTGGTCGCGCCGATTCTCCAGGCTTATCGGCTCCTCCGGCTGCTGCGGTACCTGACCTACGTGCCGCTCGTTCTCGGAATCTTCGCGACGATCAAGGCCGCCTACTTGCGCGACGACGCCGAGCGCGACGTCAGCATTCGCGATTTCGTTCCCGTCCACTCGGTTCTCATACGCAATCCGACGATTCGCGATCCGCGGCTCTCGATCACGCGACGATCGAGAATTCGCGCTGATCGCGAGTTCGAATAAATTGCGAAGTCGAAAAAAAAATCATTTTTTCATTTGAATGGATTGGAGTTGAATGGATTTTAATTTGGGTGCATTTAACTCGAATTAATTTAATGGTCGTTCGGTCTCGTTTTATTTCATCGATCGAACGGTGAATAATAATTTTTTTTATACGCTAATAAAATCGTCATTAATATTAAGTAACATTTTCTCACTCGTGTTCTTAAATTAATTTATGATTAGATTATGCATTGGATCTTTGATGAAATGAAGATGCAATGTTTAGAAGATGGTTTTGTGGGATTCGACGGAATGAAAGTTAAAAAAAATTACTTAATTCTAATGCCACTTGGCACGTATCTTACAATTCTTTACACTAAACGACAGATTCACTAATACTAATTAAACTGTACAATGTATAACATTTTCTCACTCTTTCCTTAAAATTAGATGAAGATGAACAGTCTTCGATGGATTTTGAATGAAGTGCAATTAAAATTAAATAAAAAATGTAGATGTAAAAAAATGATTTCGTGGGATGAAATAAATAAAAAAAAAATGCACAGAGGTTTGAGTCGATCTTAGCTCGTGTATTCCTTGATGATGCTGTTGATCGACACCCAGGTGCCAGTGACGAGGGCGAACATCGAGAAGGCGATGAGGAATCCGTTTTTCCAGAGCCTCCAATTGAATCTACCCAAATGCGCCTCCCAACACGATATCGTCTCGACGAGGGCGGGGATACAGATTCCCAGGATGGAAAAGAAAACCGCTCCGACCAGGGCGATGAAGGGTTCGAGCGTCGGCACCGCCAGGGCGACGACAACTGCGCGACAAAAATAAATCGAATGAATAAAAAAATTCAATCATTTTATCTTTTACAATTAAAAAAAAATTGATTGATTGATATTGAAAATCGTGTAACAGTTTTTATTTTTAATTGATAAAAAAGGAGAACTTGTCTGGAGAATTATGACTATAGTGGACAATTAAAAAAATATAAAAACACTATTTTACCATTTTTTTAAATAGTAGTAGTGTAGTAGTAGTGCATTTTTTTAAAATATTTTTCTATATTAAAAAAAAAATGTTTTTACCTGTCAGAAGGGCCATCGACGTTCTTACTGCGATTTCCCCAAAAGCGACGTAATTGTGGCTCAGTTTCGGCCTCACGGCCTCGCAGATAATCTGCAGCGGAACGTAGAACTGCAGTCCGTAGGTGAAAAGTATCGCCAAGGCGATAAGCAGTTTGACCGCCTGAGCGAGGCTGAAAATTAAGCGGGAGATAATGAAAGTGGGTGATTACGAGTCGACGCGTTTTTTTACTCGGCGACGTTTCTTCGAAAAAAAAAATAATAATAATAATAATAATAATGCAACTCACGGATCTGGGGTGTAGAGGTTGAGAGTGATGATCGACGCGGTTTCCTCGCCGTATCTCAGGTAACCGAATATTCCCATAATCGCGTAGAGGGAAACGACGATCGTCATTGTGATATTGAGAACGCTCGGGCAGCCCAAGAAATGTTGGGGCTTTTCCATACTATTTTCAACGGGCATCACCTGCAGAAAAAAAATTAATTAAGTATTTTTTTTCAATTAAATAAATTTGAGTAATATTTCAAAAATTTTTTTTAGAGGAGATAAATTAAAGCGAATGACAAAAACTCACCACGCCGATGCCCTCGATGGCGAAAATGACGGTGGCGAAAAACACGGGCAGCTGTCCGACGCTGGAGAACATTTTCACGCTGCTGACGGGCTTAAGGTCCGAGAACACGAAGTACAGGGTCAGCGCCAGGCCGGTCATTATGCAGACGTTCGCGAGGACGGAGAACGGCACGAGGTACTTGAGATTCCGGATCTGGGAGAGCAGCACCACCGCCGGAATGAGCGCCACGATGTAGTACCGCAGGTTTATGTTCAATCCGGTGTGGTAATCCGTGACCTGGGGCAACAAAAATCATTCAAATTGTCTCCTTTCAATAATTCAATTTTTATTTATTTTTAAACCCTTTAAAAAAAAATGAAAATCATAATAATTTCAAGACGCAGTGACTGTAATTTAATTATTTATTTTTCAATCATTTTTTAAATAAAAAAAAAATAATGAAAATCATAATAATTCCAAGACGCAGTGACTGTAATTTAATTATTTATTTTTCAATTCTTTTTCAAATAAAAAAATAATGAAAATGATGATAATTTTCACGGAAAGACGATGTAATGAAAATTGATCGATCCGATCGATCGATCGATGACTCACCTGCTTCACGGACTCCGATATAAAGACGACGTATACGCAGGCGCCGCCGACGTAGGTCGCACAGAGGGCCGCGTTGACGAAGGTCCTCATGGCGTTCGCCATAGGTCTCAGAGGTCGCGGTCCGCACGCCAGTGCCGCCTGAGCCGTCTCCGCGTACGTCATCATCGGCGTCTTCGTGCGTCGGCAGAGCACGTGGGACGATTTCACGAGTATGTGGACACAGTGGGCGCACAAAAATCCGAGGATAATGGTACCGACGCCGCCGAACAGGAGACCGCCGTTGCGAATCGCGTTCGGCATCGCCAGGATCCCTGAGCCGAGCGACGACTTCACGAGATGAGCGAGGGCTCCCAAATCGCTGCGCAAAAAAACACATTCGTTATAAAAAGCGATTTTTTAAATTTATTTCTCTATTTTTTATTCGGTTGCATACAATATTATTATCACGTGACTGACGGCAAAATTAAAAAAAAAATAAAAAAATTGTTATAAAAGTGAATTGGTGTTTTTTTTTTTTTTTTTTGATTGCATTGAATGTTATTGTCACGTGGACGACGGAAAAAAAAAAAAAAAAAATTGTTGTAAAAGTGAATTGGTTTTTATTTTATTTGATTGCATTGAATGTTATTGTCACGTGACTGACGATCAAAGATGAAAAATAAATAAAGAAATAAAATAAAATAACAAGATACTCACGAATTTGCATCTTTCTTATCACGATGATCGAACGGATTGTAGAGCTCATCCTTTTCGTGATACTCGCCGATAACGGGCGGAGCTATCTTCGTTCTGTGGGCAAAAAAAAATTGCGATACGCGTTAATTCGTTTCACCAATTTTTGCGTTGACCGAAAAGACGGACAAAAATATGTAAATAAAAAAAATACAAATATCCGTTTCGTTGGTCTTTATCCTTATCAGGCCACGTGGTAATTATTGCGTCAGCCGATTGCTGACGTAAAAAATTAAAAAATGTCGAATTTATTCGTCGTGCTATCAGTGATCGTTTTGGGGCAACGAAAATTAATCAGCGATAACGATTCCGTCCGATAACAAAATACAACGACATTCCAGCTCGGTCGGTAAAGTCGCAAACGGTTCGAGCGTCGAGCTTAAAAAAAATACAGAAAAATAATTGACAAAAAAAATAACTCACGTGCTGCTGAACTCGTTCATCGGATTTCCCGGCGCTTCCGGCGACGATTTCTTCTTCATCGACATGATCGGTATCTGGAATTTTTTTCACACGTTGACACATTGATAACCGGACGATAACAGCGTCGACGAGTGTCGGTGAGTCGGACGAACGACATCGGAAATCCCCAAACTTTTTTTTTTACAGTTATCCTCCGATCGATCGGTAAAGATCGAACCGATCGATCGACTATCAAAAATGTCTCGCGGCTGAATTTCTCAGTGTGGCTGATTAAACGAAGTACGACGAAAGGTTACTGCGACGCAGAATTTTTTTTAACAGATCTTTCGATAAGAGGGTATCGATCGCGATAGCCGAATTACCGAATGAAATTTTTTATCGACCCTCGACGCAGATCGCGTGGAGAGATTTCGTTGAGAGAGTTGACGTCGACGTCGCAGCTGAAAAATCAGCTGAAAGCCGCGTGATTTTCCTGTCGCATTGGGCAATGTTTATCAGCATCGACTAGCTCAAAATATTATTATTATCATCGTCCCCATATGAGGCCGATTTTTTTTTCTCGAAAAATTGCTCGAAAAAAAATGCACGTGCGATCGAATGGAGCAATCGTTATCAGACTCAGAAAGAGGATCTGATATAAAATATCATTATTATTGTTATCATCACTATCTTTGTCCCCTGTGAAGTATTTTTTTTTTCTGTAATGATTATTGAGTACAAAATATTTTGCTTACTGTCCTTATTGACAGTCTATTTTTTTTTTTATTCGAATTAGTCGCACGTCTGCCCTTCGGACGACCAAACGCAGCGACAGCGAAGGTCGGCGATCGGCCGGACCGGAAATCTGCGGTTCCCGAACGCGGAAACGCACCTCGTTGGGACTTTTCGAAGCGTGACCACCTTGACACGGATTTGCGAATCCGCGACTATTGAACCGAACATTGCACGACGATCGGTCAACGAAATATCGAACGAAATTTATTTATTATAAATTTATTTTGCAAAAAAAAATAGAGTTGATTTGAACCAAAAATTTCAAAAAGATTATTAATCTGTAGGAAATTCGCTATCGCGCTATGGGAGCTTTTTTTTTTTTTTTTTTGAAATTTGACAAAATGGCGGCGGTTTGAACGAAAATTATCGAATTTAGCCCTTTTTTTCGACAGTTTTTCGTAAAAAAAAACAGGAAGATTTAATTTAAAAAAAAGAAATGTTAGATATCAACTCGAAGCGGAATGCTCGGAATTCTTATCACCGGTTTTCCAGTCCTGAATAAGGAGAATTTCGTATCGCATTATTTTGTAGTTATCTCGAGTGTCCGCAATCGGCAATCAGTGTCGCCTCGAGTACGCCGAGTCTTTTCACTTCCCAAACGTGCCTTCCAATTTTTTTCCACAGACGGATTTATCGAATCTATATCATCGACGTCGCCTCCGTTTATCAATCTTATCGCAGCGATAGTTCCCGCGTATTCCCACAAACAATCGCAAAAAAAAAGGGAATAAAAATATAATCCCGTCTCGCGGCAAAAGTCGATCGAAAATTTATCGACGATCGGCCTCAAGACGCTCGACCCTCACAAAAAAAAAATGAAAAATGTTTCGCCGCGCAAATGACAGGTAAATAGGTCGCTTTGTATTATTGACCACTTAACGCCCACGTTTTTCCATCTCGATTATTTTTCTTCACGTGAGAAAAACTGTTGACCGAAGAAATATGGACACGTTTCCCGGATGCGGCAACAAAAATAAAAAAATAGATCGGTATGACGCATTTTCCACGCGCAAATCGTTTTGCCATTTGTATTCGAGTCTCGAGAAAAGAGAAAAAAAAAATTGAAATCGTAAAATCCTACGACTCGGATTGTAAAGACGATAATTGGAGAATGATTAAAATCGATTTTTATCGAGGTGAAAAAAAAAATTCCACAGGTCTCGACGCAATTGTAAAGACTTGTTGCGTTTATTGCGATCGCTTTGCGTTGCTTTTCCAAGTCGAACAATAATACTGAGACGCGAGCTCGACGGTGAAAAATAAGCAGACGGTCGGAAAATAAACGTAATACGTCTGGATAATTATGCTGTCGATAACCCATTTGCGTCGTTTGAAATGCCAGTCGATGCCACTTCGGCTGACACATTTTTCCAAGCCAACGTCGACGTTTATTTGCAAACCGGTTTGCAGTTTACTGACACCTTTTTCACCAAAAAAACATCAATATTAATTTTTTAAACAGTTTATTCGCAAAACGTAAATTTAATATTAGAAAAAAAAGTGTCAACCAGTAATTAAATCGTTTGTCGGATCGTTTTACGCGATTCCAATGACATTTATAAAAATAATAGTGAAATAACGTCAGTATACATTTTTTAAACAGTTTATTCGCAAAACGTAAATTAAATATTAGAAAAAAAAGTGTCAACCAGTAATTAAATCGTTCGTCGGATCGTTTTACGCGATTCCAATGACATTTATAAAAATACTAGCGAAATAACGTCAGCGCAGTGAACTATTAAAATTGAGCGCAGAATTAGCATAAACGATGTATAAACGGAGTTACGGAGCCTCGAAGCGTCAGATCGAAAGTGTCTGGCATTGAATTAACCGCAGCCGTCGACATTCAGCCGCAGATCGTCGGATGCACTTCGCATTGTGCACCGAAAACCGTCGACAGACGTGAATAAGTAATTTTTAATAATATTGATGTTTACGAAAAATTCTTATCAGGAGACAATTCTTATCTCGTCCGAAATATTTCGATCGGTACGAATCGATCCCAAAAATCATTTCCAATGTCCTTCGATCGAAATTTAATTCTCATTAAAATTAAAAAAATATACTCACGTTTTTTTTTTCAGTTTCAGCTGAACGGATCCAGAGATGAGAATCGAGGATTCAAGTAGCGACGTCCGTGTTCGGTCAGACGGTTCGACTCCGTCGCAAAGGCTTCGAATCGCAGCGCAGGAAAAACGTCGACAAATTCGCACTCAGTCGAAAAAAAAAATCACAAAATCGGAGCTCGAAAAAAAATCGACGAACCGATCGATCACTGTACTATTCCTTTTTTAATAAAATATACAAACTATAATAATAATAACGGTTTTTCGCGCCGGTAATTAAAAGTGTGATTTAACGAAAAATTAGTGTCTTGATGATTTCGTCGGATTAATGTGTGAATTAATTGTAATAAAATGCAGGAGATGAAAATAAACAATCAGTAGCCGTCGGTTGGTTCACCGATCGGCGGTGGTTCGGTTTTGTGTGTTACCGGCGCGACACCGGGCTACACTGGTCGAGTTTCCGCGGTGACGGCCGGGAATATATATACACCGATAGGAATGCACGTGAGTGTCTCTCGGCGGGCGAAGTCGCGTCGGCGGACGAGAAGGAGACAAATTGCGCGGAGAGGGGCAAACGACGACGACGACGACGGTGGCAGCTCGCGCGCGCGTCCTCGCAAAGCTCGACCGCCCGTCGCCTGTCGACGATTCGGTAGCGCCGAGCGATAATCGATCGTGGATCTTGCGATTATCGGTCTTCGCGAGATAAAGACTTTACCCAACGAATTTACACCTTGGAGGAAGAAAAAAAATTACGCTGAATGTTCAGTGTTCTGCCGGGAAAAAAAATGATCTATGAATGATCGACTGAAAAATCGGTATCGTAAATTTAAAAAAAAGTGTAAGGAATAATAAAGGAACGAAAAAAAACAGCGTTCAGTCGGAAAAAAAATGATCTATGAATGATCGACTGAAAAATCGGTATCCAAAATAAAAAAAATATAAAGAATAATAAAGGAACGAAAAAAAAAAAAAAAAAAATGTTCAGCGTTCAGTCGGAAAAAAATGATCTATGAATGAACGACTAAAAAATCACTATCACAAATAAAAAAATTTAAGGAATAATAAAGAAATTTTTAAAAATCGAAGGATCAATAATCGATCCCTGGCACATACCGATCTCGATCGCCTTTAGCCTCTCGCGTTTCCTCGGAAAATGATTCACACTCGATCAATGAAATTTCTCTCCCACTTCTCTCCCTTTTCCCTCCCCCCTACCGATACCGATTCCTCGTATTTTCCTCGCGGCGTTTCAATCGGCAGGGAAAATAATCCCGCGAATTCCACGGACATTGCGCACCGATCTCTCGACTCGCCTGCGTTTCGCGGCGGCGTCGACTCACTCGCCGCGATTATCCCGCGTGTTGTGCATTTGCGCACGCGCTCGACTTTTGCCGCGCAGTTTTCTCACCGTCGTTGTTACCTTTCTCCCTCCTCGTTGGTTCGTCCGTCTCCCTTTTTTATTTACATTCTCTCTGTCTTACATCCGCCGACGACTATCGGATTGCGGCACCTCGACAGGTTGGGTTTGGCCTCCCCCCTCCCTCCCCTCTTTACCCCCTTTCACTTCTGAGCGTTTGGCGTCGATCGGCGTCGTCGATCGTAATAACCGACAACCGCTACCTGCGCACTCGATCGTCATTACGCAATCGCTTCGGTCATTGCGCGGGCGACGCACGCGACGCCGAAAAGCCGGAATCTTTTATCGATAAATTGATTTTTTTTTTTTTTTAGTCAATGTTTATCTTCTTATCGGCGGCGGCGGCGCCAAAGTCCATTGATCTCTTCGCGAGGGTCGATTGATCGATCGATCGACGTCAGCACTTCGCAGGTTCCTCGGTTTCGATTTTTGGGGCAGTGAAGCTTCCAGCGATTTCTCGCAAATTTTCCGAAGCTCCGAATACCTGGAATCGGTTTTTTTTTTTTTTTTTTTTTTTTTTTTTTTTTTTTTTTGGTTTTGTCGTTTTGGTTGAATGGATTTTTGGAGTGTTTGACTTACGAGGAGAAACAGATAGACGACGAGGATAATCGAGTTCTTGAGGAGTCGACAGTAGAAGGAGGGACGATTGTTGCGGTCGTACCATTTGGTGCTGATGTCGATGAGAACGGGAATGAGAAGGGCGACGGTCGTTATGCTGAGAGCGGCGAAGAGGCCGAGCAGCGGTGCCATTTGGGGAACCGCTACGGCGATCAGCGCTGGGAGGGGGAAAAAGGAAATGACTTACCGATCGATCGATCGATCGATTGCGATAGGGAAATAAAAGTCTTTTTTGACAATGCATTTTTTATTAATTTGCTGGGAATTATTAATTCGCTGAGAATTATTGATTTGATCGGAATTATTGATTTGCTCGAAATTATTAATTTGATCGGAATTATTGATTTGCTCGAAATTATTAATTGGCTGGTAAATTATTAATTGACTCCTACTGGAAGCCACGACGCCACCGAGTCGGAAGAAAATCTCGTTTTGGCGATCCCCTCGGATCCTCTTCGCGATAATCGGCCACAGAATCGTCACCGGAACGCAGTACTGGAGTCCGTAAGTCAGGATGACAGATATGGTGATGGATATTTTCACCAATTGGGCTAGACTGAGGAAATTGTTATTTATTTTTTTTCGAATAATTGACGCAAATGCGACTCGGGTAAACGAATCGACTGTTTATTTTTTTTAGCTGTGCAGTGGACAGTAAAAATAAATTAGTGCGCAACGTGAATCGAGGCAAAATGGACAAAACAACCTACGTTTTTTTTTTTTTTTTTTTTTTTTTTTTTTTTGAAGTGAACTTGGTAAACGTTGTCTTATCGAGTCGGAAAAGCCGATTACTCGTAGTTCCGCTTGGCGATGTCCTTCATTCTCGTCTTTGCATTTTTTTTTTTCACCGCCGTCGTTTGCGAATACACAGCTCTCGTATTTTTAGCGATTGCTGTTTAGATTAATGCGAGACGTATTATAGCGGTATTAAGCTCGCGGTACCTTTCACGATCCTCGCGCATCGTCGCAGAAGGCGAAGGACACTCGCCGCGTTGGCGATCGACAGTCTCGAGCTACTGCAACTCGTAGGACTTGAAAACCCGATAATGATAATGCGTGACTTTTGCACCCGGCGTAATCTATATCAGTGAATAATTCACGTGTCGTTCGGACGCTAATTTTTTTTTATTGCTTAGAATCCGCTTCTGCGATTCCTGTGACTTTCAATGAATCACAGGATTTTTTTTTTTTTTTTTTTTTTAATTATTATAATATTTTTATTATTATATAAAAATATTATATTTTTTTTTATTATTTTTTAATAATTATAATAATTTTTTAATAGTCAATCATTTTTGTATAATTATAATAACGTTTTAGATTATTTTTACGATTAAAAAAAATAGTTATGATAATGAGTTAGAAATTTTAGGGAATGGTCCATTTTGCCCCGGCCACCCGTGATCCTTATCAGCAAAATAACTTACGTATCGTCGAGAGGCAAATTTTTTATGACAGTGTCGCACGCGTCGACGTACTTCTTGTACCCGAAGAATCCGAAGGCTATATAAGCCACCACGTTCAGAATCATACTGATCGTCACAATGATCGGCATCCGTCGCGGATTCTTCATCGTGTTCTCCAGCGGCATGAGAACCGACATATTGTGCAGCGCGAACAGAAAGATCCCGCAGTAAATGGGAATCGAAAGAACGTCCGTGTAAGCCTCGTGGCTTCCGGGACGCGAAATTCCGGTCGCGAGATAGTGGAGGGTTGCGAAAAATCCGAAACCCAGGAAAATCGCACCGGCCACGGAAAATGGAACGAGACGTTTGAGGTCCGGGACCATGGCCAGGAAACAGTAAATCGGCAGGAATATCACAACGTAGACTCGGACGTCGAGGGAGACGCCGGAAAAATGTTCGATCACCTGTGAATAAAAAAATAGCAATAATAATAATAACCATTACATTTTATTCTATTGTTTACATTAAGTTCAGCGCCGATTTTTCGTCCCGAGAGCTGCTGACAATTTTCTCCGATGGTAAAAAAGGGCAGAAAAAAAAATAAAAATAATAATAATAATTAAATTTAATTCTATTGTTGTTTACATTAAGTTTAACGCCGATTTTTCGTGCCGAGAGCTGCTGACGATTTTCTCCGATGGTAAAAAAAGGCAGAAAAAAAAAAAAAAAACATAATGAAAATGAGACTCACTTGCTGACTGGAAGTGGCGACATAAAGCGCGTATATCACAGTTGTCTGGTATTGTACGAAGCAGACGAAGACGTTGGTAGCGATGCCGAACGAGCTCGCGTACTTTCGAATCCACTCGGGTCCCACCTGAAACGCCGCCGTCGCCGTCTCCGCGAAATTCAGCGTCGGCCGTCTCGTGCGCTTGCAGAGGATCTGGGCGCACTGCACCTGCGCGCGATTGCAAGCAAAACTCGTTTCCATCGCTCGGATCCGAGGGAACGCATCCGGACGGACCGCCGAATCGAGAGAGGAGAGCTGGTCGATGCTCTTTCGAATATTCGTTGCGTAAACCCCAAAGATCGTAAGTCACGTGAAACGCAGTGTTGAAGTAAACAAAATACGCGATTGTAAACACCACGTGCTAAAAATTGATTTTTGTCACTGGGCTTTGGGAAACCGATTTCCAGATCTGGTCCACAGAATGGACCAGACGATCCATGTATCCATTTTTCGATTCCGCGCTTCGTTTCCGTCGCTCGTAGCCACGAAACGCGAAATGAAGGAAAAAAAAACGTAAATACGCGATTGTAAACACCACGTGCCAAAAATTTATTTTTGTCACTGGGCTCCGGGAAACCGATTTCCAGATCTGGTCCACAGAATGGACCAGACGATCCATGTATCCATTTTTCGATACCGCGCTTCGTTTCCGTCGCTCGTAGCCACGAAACGTGAAATGAAGGAAAAAAAAATCGTAAATACGCGATCGTAAACACCACGTGCTAAAAATTTATTTTTGTCACTGGGCTCCGGGAAACCGATTTCCAGATCTGGTCCACAGAATGGACCAGACGTTCCATGACTCAATTTTCGCATTCCACTGTCCGGGAGTCATCGCCCATTTGCCAAACAGAAATCTTCCACCACGAAATGACCTCAGCTGAAATCACGACTATATTCGTCGGAATAAAAAAAATTCTAAATTCGATTCGACTTCACTTTTGACAAATTAACAAAAAAAAAGGTCGAGGAAAAACTGCGTCGAAATCGATGATTAAAATTCGAACCTGGGTTTCCCCAGAAATTAATTAGAATCAATCAAAACATTAAGCCCGGCGGATTATGCAAAAGTCCGATATACGCCTGTCAACAAATCGGTTAATTCGGTCGCGGCGAAACCGAAGATTATTTACGGACTCGCATCGATCAAATTTTACGTCTTAAGACGAAGGCGATGCGGACAATCCATTTTTTTCTTATCGCTCCGGAATTCAACGAGATAAACGATACATTTTTTTCTCCATGCATTCGGTTCATCCGATTCGTCCGGCGATTAAAAATTGATTAGCTGCCGTTGCACTCACCGTCAGCACCGCCGTGTGACACGTTATCAGGCCGATGACGACACTGCAAACGAGAGCGGAAACGTATCCAGCGCGTCGGAAGGCGTGAGGCAAGAAAAGTATCCCGCTGCCCACCGAAGCTTTCAGCAGATGCATAAACACCGCCAGGTCGCTGTCGGATCGGAACGACGGATAAATTCGAGCGAAACGAACGGGAGAAGAAAAATATATATATATATTTCACTCGATATCGTCGACGGGGTGATAAAAAATTCCGTCGGGCTGTCACGAGCAGATCGAGTGCTCCGATCGTCGAATAGATTCATCTCTCTTCGCAGTGACGTTAACGTTCGTTCATTTTTTACATCTATCTGATGTATCTAAGTGTCCGATTAAACTGAAACTGCGACGGAACTGAATTGACAATGGTAAAAAAATGGGCTGAAAAAGAATAATTCAGGCAGAAATTGGCCAGAAAAAAAAAATTCATGCAGAAATTGGCTAGAAAAAAAAATCATGCAGAAATTAGCCAGAAAAAATAATTCATGCAGAAATTGGCAAGAAAAAAAATAATTCATGCAGAAATTGGCTAGAAAAAAAATAATTCATACAGAAATTGGCCAGAAAAAAAATAATTCATGCAGAAAATGGCCAGAAAAAAAAAAATTCATGCAAAAAAAGGCCAGAAAAAAATTAATGAATGCTGAAGACGTTCAAAAAAAAAATTAATTAAATAAAAATTGACCGCAGAAAATATTAACCTAAATATTATAAAAAAATCTTTTCGTTGATCTGAAGAAAAATCGAAAAATTGCCCTGAATAATTCTCACGTGTTTCGTTGGCTGTTAGGTCGATCGGCGAAGGGATCGTACCGATCGTCGCCTCTTCCTCCTCCATTCGTCGCGACGCGATCGCCCTTCGGATTTTCCACCGCAGCTTCCGCCTTTCGCTCCGACTGCCCGGCTCGGCTAAAAGCAAGAAGCCGATGAAACAAACGCGTTCGCCACGAGTGACCAAGGCTCGTTCGCTTCGTACTTGGCATCCGCGTCGCGTTGCATCGATCAACTTTTCCGACGAATCAGCGGTAACATCCGCGAGGTTTCGGCCCACGAGGAGAGGCAGCTGAGTGAACTTGAAGCGATTTCCGCTTACGTCGGTGGATTATCAGATGCAATCGATCACTGCCGCCGGCATCGCAATCGACGTGGCACAATCGTTAAGCATTTTCATAGCCTTCACTTTGACACCAGTCAAACTTCACGTGACTGTCTTCATTCTGTCAAAAGTTCCGTGAATTCTTTTTTTTTACCTTTCTTACAATTTTAGATTTTAAAGTGAAATAAAAAAAATCTACAAAATAAATCTGCTGATTTAAATTGCTTATTAAAAATGCAACATCTGAGCGGTTGTC
Source organism: Itoplectis maculator (assembly GCA_964034905.1). NCBI lineage: Eukaryota > Metazoa > Arthropoda > Insecta > Hymenoptera > Ichneumonidae > Itoplectis > Itoplectis maculator. The sequence continues at coordinate 10,264,394 of OZ035859.1, forward strand.
AAAAATTGGTTCTACATTAATCAATCTGTAGGATTAAATAAAAATTAAATTTTAGTCCTGAGCTATGTTTCATCTGACAGAAATGCATCCGAGGAGTCGTAGTCGATGGAAACTTAATTGCGATTGCCGAGGATTCAACAAAGGAGCTGCAGAAGCGAAGCAGTGTCGCTGTCCAACCGAGAGTGGGGATTGTGAAAACGTACTTGACCCCAAACCCATGTTTGTCCCTCGGAACCTTGATCGACATGACACGAACGGCCGCGACACGTTTCGCGAATCGCCAAGCAGTGTCGCAGACGCCGCACTGACGATCGAGAGCCTCGAGTGTGACGTCAAGCTTCTCGGGGGAGACGATGACGATGACCCCCTGAGTAGATTTGGCGGCGGAAGGAGCCGAGAAACCAGGAAAACCGCTCTAGGGACGTGACTCTAGTCGTTAAATATTATCGGAGAAAGAGAGAAATAAAAAGATGGTTATTCCCATCCGATTCCGTGAGTCACGAGTCGCCAAGGTAAACCCGCTTTCGGGTGAATTAATTTTCAGCCGAGACGCAAGTAAAATCGCTAAATACAAATTTTATTTCGTATTCTAATTGTCTTGACTCCCCAAAAAACGTAACGACCGAGACGAGTCTGGCTCACAAAATAAACTGACCGGTGCAGCATCCTAATTTTTCGAATTCGCCGGAATTTCTACAGGACAATTTTTTTTAATACACTTGAGAACAATTTTTTTTATCTCAGGAGAAAAATCGAAACGCTCTGCGCAGAATCGAAAGATCACTAATCAACATGAGAATTGGTTCCACTATCTTTGTGGCAATCTTTCGATTCTTCGTATGAATGATTTCTGCAGCATCATTCATAGTTGCCAATGACGAGTCACAATTTTTTTTTTTACACTTATCGGCTACAATAGCGAGTAAAAAAATCGAGATTTATCCAAAATATCGTGACGATGCGTCTGCTTTGAAGAGCCGAGTCTCGAGAGTCCGACCTTCGATATTTACAATAGAAACGGAGCGTCGAATCGGAGTCGGCGAGGACGTTTCGATTGGAAAATGAATCGGACATTATCTTATCAACCCGGCCACTTGTATCGGCTTCGGACGTGCCTCGCGAATTCTAACGTAAAGCGCAATCTTGTAAATATACACAGATTAATGTACACGCACGTCGCGAGTGTTTTGAAAGTTCGAGAGGATTACGTATTAATTAAGCCACGTGCGCGGCGTTTGTGTCCCGCCTTATTTCGAGTGGCTAATTCGATCGAGATTTTTCGTCGATCAATTAGCTGCTCGCCTAATTAGGTTCGCAAGATATATTCGCTCGGAATATTTTTTTTCCTCTGGAAATTCGAGTCAAGGACGAAAATCTTCAAGAGGCAAACTACGACTCGGCGCCGACTTTATCGTCGACGATTCGCCAACGGCGGACGCTGAGGATTATATTCGTGGATCCGGCAAATCTTCCGCTTTCGTTACGATAAAAATCTAACTAGAAAAGATTAACTATAATCGATGGTTCGCTTCCGCTCGTCGAGAAAAACACGTCAATAAATATTTACAAATGAATTACAACTATTTTATATACGTAATTTCACTTTATTAATTCTATCACGTAATCTCGCGCATTCGTTAGACGTTATTTATTTACATTACAAACTATTTAAATATCCTTACGAGGTCGTTCAACTTATGTACAACATCCCTTCAAAGTGTTTCGCGTGTCGCTCTGTGTGGATTGTGTGTCTTGTGTGTCTCCTATTTCTATTCGAGGAGACGTTTCCGTTTGTCTTTTTTTCAATCGATATAATTCAATTAATATAATCGTACATAAAATGTCTTTTCCGCAGTAGACATTGCGATACAATATATGTGTGTTGCTATAAATATACAATGACACGACGGCCCCTGAACGTCGAAGGAGGGAAGCTGCTACGCTTTGGGGCAGCTCGTTTCACTCTTGTTTCGTCCGACATTGTTGCGTCGTTATCAGCGTAGAAAAATAATAGCCTCCAGCAGACGCGGCGGCTGCTGCCGAACGCTCGCCGCAGGGGCACCAAACGTCCACCGGCTGCACGGAATAATTATAGTATCTGAGCATTATTGTTTTATTTCATTTGCGTTCGTTCTTCTCTCCTTTTTATTCTCACGATTCTCAGGAAAAAAATTCGGAATAAACGTGAAGTGAGAATGCGAAAGGTGGAAACGAATGAGAAGAAAAAAGAAAAAAGAACACACAATGCCGCAGAGTGAGCGCCCGGCTGTTTTTTTTTAGTGCCGCGCTTTTCACAACGTCGAATGTATCGTCGGCACTAACGCAATAAGTAATGTCCTGTCAGTCCTATTATCTTATCTACGTTAATCACAAATTAGTGACAACGCGTACTCGACTCAACGGACGAGATCTCAGTGCGAGTTGAACGCTTTTTTTTTTTCGTCGACTCGTTAGCGAATTATTTTTCACGACGACGACTTTCTTTTCGTGACGACCTAGTTTGCAATATTAGGTGTCGACGATTTCATAACTCGACTGTTACATTTTGTTGGACGTGAATCACTTAGTTAAATGAAATCATAGATTTCGATGCCGTTTTATAATTTTTGGGGCTTTGTGACTTATTCGATAACCCAAAAATTTGATTACAGCTTTTTACATTTTTTTTTTTTTTTTTTTACGTTGGACTGAGATCCTGTCGAGCGCGTACGCGAGTCCGTATTTACAGCTAGATCACAGGTTCCTCTGTGATTTATTCATCATTGTCATATTGTTTTTTTTTTTCGTTACGATGAAATATTATAAATTGGTTGAAGCAAGGAACTGTGTAGTACATAGTGTTGTCTTCTCCGAATGACGACGATTATTTTATAGTCTTTCCGCCTCCGAGCGGACGAATTCGCCGCCGCGATACAGAAACCGAGAGATCGAACGATAAATCCTCGATCCTCAACTCTCGCTCGTTGATATGTACATTATTCAAGAAAAAAATACAGTGGAATCATTACACATTTTTTTTCGGAGATTCAACCGACTCCTAACTTCGTATACTCGTCGATATGCACGTAAAAAAAAAATAAACCGCTCGATCCTCTTTGTTCGACATTCACACGCGCCCACAATTCATTTAAAAAAAAAAAAGACAGAGAAATAAATAAAAGATATATATAATCACAACGCGAAAATACGTAGAAATATACGTAGAAAATGCTCATCTCGGAATGCAGCATCGAAAAGACATTGAAATGAATTTTCGCAGAGACGAAAGGTGAGGAAGTGATAACAGAAAAGGAAGGAAGGAAGAAATAAAGAATAAATAGCTTCTGGCGCTGCGACTCAGCGACGATGCATCGTTGAATCGAACCAACGGATGGACACAGCCTGATTGATGTAAGAATAAAATAAAATACAAAAAAAAATAAAATAAAACTTATCAGTAGAAAAACTAGAGAACTCCGCGAAAATTGTGGGTCGTGCCGACAGATTAATCGGGAATCAAAGATTTGTGTTTAACCGAAAGCTGCTCAAGTAATTCGCAGTTTGCCGGAAGCAAACTGATTCTTGAAAAAAAATTGTCCAACGGAGTAAAAGAATTCTGACAACGCCAGCGTTCGAAAAACAAATGTCGGTTCAGTGATTCGTTAAATTTCGCTACCGTAAGACTATCGATTATTTCGCTCGCTAATCGCGCATTTTTTTTTTTTTTTCTAGCCCTCGCTGGAAATTGGGTGGCACTCGAGGGAGTCGCATTCCGCGAGAGCTTCGCCTCGTCTCAGCGGAAACTCGTCGGTCATGAGACTCTCGGCGGCCATCGCCGCGGAATTGATGCTGTCGAAGTAGCGCGACGGCCACGCGGCTGTCGGACGAAATCGTCGAGTCGGCGAGCCGAGGATGAACTCGACGCGGGTCGATCCGGTCGCCGAGGTCGTCTCCTGATTCAGGGAGTCCGGGTACAGCGACGATTCGCTGTGACGGAAGCTGCTGCTCGACGAACACCAGGAACTCGGCGGATCGGTGGTGAATCCCTGAAAAATTCATCACAAAAAATTTACCAATCGATTCACAGTACTATTTTTTTTTACCCGTTGCAAAATAGCAGATGCATTATCATTTTTCTCGCGAGAAATCAAATTTATTGATGCTAATTGCATCGTTTTTTATATCCTCATTATTGTGAATCGAGTCGAGGCTCAGAAAAAAAAAGTGATAATATGGTTCAATGCACTCAATAATTATCCTGTAAATTATGGTTTTTAGTTGTAGAGACAGAGAGATAGATAGGAGAGACAGTAGAGATAAAGATAGAGAACCCCGGACACAGGTTGGGCGGCGAACCGCAGGCCAAGCAGGTAAGCGTGTGGTCGATTCCATAATTTTGGAGTATTAGTTGTACACATTGGTTATTTCTCGTTTCGGGACTGGCGGAAAATAAATATAATTCAGCAAATCATATAGAGCGAACTCATAAAAAATCGACGTGAAAATACTCAACTATTAAAAATAAAATAAAAATACATAAAACTAGTTTGCGTAGTGGAGCGTGAGAATAATAAATATATTGATGTGCGAACTCGTGAAGCAAATCGATTGTAGCTTGTGAACGTGCGTGCCGATAAAAATAAAAATAAACTAGGATAACTATGTATATATACACACAATAGTTCGCGTGACTGGAGACAACACAGACAACTGCGGACAGGACGTTTGAGTGACTTGCGTCGGGAACAAAGTACGAAAAAAAAATACAAAAAATCTCAACTCCGTTTGCTCGGACGGTGTGAGTGATTAAACGGATCCGCGTCGTCCTTGCGAGGAATAAAAGACGACCGAGATACTTGGAAGCGCAAATTAGCTCCTCACGCGATCGCCTTTTCCGTGCCATGCATCGTCATTCGCGCCGAGAAATCGCCGAGCATTGTTTATCTCACGTCTATCAAGACTAAAAAAAAAGAAAAAAATTCACAGAAAGGTCTTTTCACTCCTGGAATATTTTTTGTTTTTAGATTTCAATTAGCAATTTAATTGCGGATAATAGTAACGTTAGGAGAGTTATTAATGTTCATCGATAAGCGACTGTATTATAATTTACACCGTCTTGACTGTGTTATTATTTTGTCATGTGAAAAAGCAACTGGTTTGTTGTCATCAGCCTCGAAACGCCCCTCGGGAAGGGTGCGAGCCATGTATACGCCACGTCGGCTCTATAGTCGCGATGGTCATCACTACGATAGTCGCGTGGAGGAATTTTAATTTAGCAGAAATGCTTTCCGGAATAAAATCTTGATGGCGCTACGGCGGAAAAGTTAATGAGAGAGAGCTGAGGCTATAAACGTGCGGTGGGAATGGTCCGAGCGAAGAGCCACATAAACTCAGTTTCTGGTCGAAATTTTTCCCATTTTCTAATGGCTCGCGTGAAATGCCTAAAAAAAATCCTCAGTCCCTTTAAAAAAAAAATAAAAAAAATTGCCAAGTGTAGTCCGAAACCATAAATAGCGTGCGAATTCCCTTAGCAGTCAGATCCAAGCAACCGAGGACCGCATTTAAGGGCTCGAATTGCCCTTTTCCCCCTCTTCGCAATACTCGCAAATCGTGCAATTCATGCGAAATAAAAAAATAAAATCAAAACTAAGATACTACCGCAACTACTGGTGGAAGGATTGGACGGAGATGGTCTACTACAGGTCACAAGGCAGCTTCGCAACCGCAATCCGCGTGAAGAAGAAGCGTTTGAAGCAAATGATAAATAAAAGAAGCATAACTTACGAGAGACCGACGGACGCGAGAAGGGGCCTGCTTTTTTCGTATCGGGCGGCCAGGGGGACGGGCATCGAACGCGCTCGCCTGCGCTCCAGATCAGACTTTTCGGTAGTAGTAGTAGTAGTAGTAGTAGTAGTGGTAGTAGTAGTAGTAGTAATAGTAGTAACAGTAGTAGTAATAGTAGTAGTAGTAGAATTAGATGACGGGCCGATTGGTGTTTGTCACGCGACATCGAAACAGCCTCTCAGATTTAATAATACCATAATTCGTGGCCACAAATCCACAGAAAACATTTCGGAATGAATAGAAAAGAAGAATCGTTCGTTCGTCTCTTGTTTTTTTGTCTTCGCATAGGACGGATTTTTCTCTAAAAAAAGTTATATCAATAAATACGAAGGTGTGTCATGTGTTACGGAGGCATTGTGTTAAGTGTTGTGTGAGACTCGCCGACGACGTGTGACACTGGCTTCAAAAAAGAAAGAGGCACAAAGAGACGGAAGGAGAGAGCGAGGAAAAAAATTTACGTTAGAAACAGTGTTACGATCGGATCGTGAGCGCGAATGTGAAATCATTTTCGAGGGAGTCTCGTTGCTTTAGTGACCCGTTTACGAATCCGAGGTCCAGTGTAGGCGGCGAGCGAGCGGACCGACGATCGGTAACTATTCTTGTCGATCGACGTGTCGAAAAAAGTGGAAGTTTCGTATTTTTCTCTCTGCTTTTTGTTCTCTAAAATCGCTAAAGCTCGTCACGCGCGGGTCCCGAGCGCCTCGAAGCCTCGGGACGCCCGAGCGAGCAGCAGCAGCGGCTGCTGCTACTTCATCCAGCTGCTCATGTTCCAGAACGAGAGCTTCGGGGGTCGTACCTTGCCGGTGTCGGTATCGACGGATGCTCGCGCGAGGCTCTGCGAGCGTCGTGCCGGCGCGGGCGGCCGACGGGGCGGAGTACCCGGCGGCAAAGTCGCGTTATTGTTACTCGATTCGAGGGAGTCGCGGGCGCGCGACAGCGACGACGACGTTTTGCTCAGCGAGTCGCGACTGTTGTTGTTGTTGTTGCGCGGCAGCGAACGATTCAGTGACTCTCTGCTCGATTCCTGCCTCGCTGTTCCCCCTCTTGGAAGGCTCTGCTTGTTCAGCGACTCGCGACTCGAGTCCCTCGCGTTTCCTCGCGACAGAGACGATTTAGCTGCGGCTGCAGCTGCGTTGCTTTCCCTGCTGGAGTCGCGCGGCGGCCGCGTCGTCAGCGACGACTTCAGGGACTCCCGACTGTCGTTTTTGCCGCTGGAGTTCGATGGAGGTTTCGGCGCTAAGGATTTTGTGCACGACGAGCCCGGCAACGGTATTCGACTAGGACGCTTTCGCGGCGATGGTTTTACTTCGGCTATCGTTTGATGGTGATGATGATCGCGCGCCGATTCGGTGCTGCTTCCGGGTTCGGGGCAACTCGCCTCGCAGCGTGGTTCGGAGTCTGGTTCGCCGTCCGGGTCCTCCTCCGTTGGTGGACGCTGCTGGAGGCGCTCGAGCACTCGGACTCGCGCTCGGGTTCCTTCCAGCTCGATATTTCGCTCCTCGAGCTGGTAAAAAAAAATCATGTATTATTAATTGTCCCTCGAGAAATATTTTATACGCTGCTGAAAATTCCGTCTTACCTGAAATCTCAGATCGTCGTTCTCCTCCTGAGCCTTGTCCAGTCGCTCGGACAGTGTTTCGGTGCTCTTTTCCACCTCGTCTAATCTTTTTTGGAGGCACTGAAAAAAAAAATCGTAATTAGTATTACAATTTTTATTCGATACAGAAAAAAATTAAATTTGCTTACCTGATTGTGGACGGTTGTAGTGATGAGGTGTCGTTGAAGCTCCAGCGGCGAGTGTTCCCTCAGGATAGCTGCGATCTTCCCAGTGTCGACGTCGCCGACCCGGGCGACTCGGGTCGGCGATATTAGCACCGAATCGAGCGCCCCGAGTCGTATTCTCCTCTCCTGGGCAGCGATTTCAGGATCCACGACGTCCAGGTCGATGGGCTGAACTGCTCCGTTCGCCAGGACATTTTTTTCGATGGTTCGCGTCCGGAAACGGTTTTTGTGAGCTTTTCCGGCGGCGCCGGCGACGCTGGCGAACGCTGAGGATTTGGCGCTGCGGATGTTGACTCCTCCGCCTTTTGGCGATGATATCGGCGTGCTCGTTTGTCCCATCGACGGCGCCGGCTTTCGCTGAGCTCCAGGGGCGATTATTTCGTTTCTGGTTTCTAGGACCGATCGCAGACGATCCTCGAGACCGTTTCGCAGCGCTGAGAGCGCAGCGAGCTCGGTCTGAAGCTCCTGGGCTCGCGCTCTGCTCGATATCGTTTCGGCTTCGAGCTCCGCGACTTTGTCCAGAAGCTGCTCCTTCTCGCGGCGCAGAACGGATAATTGGGGTCCCGAGTCCTCGCGATTATTCGCAGCGTTGATCCGACGATTTCGCTCGCGTTCCTCATCGTCGTCGGCGCGATCCTGGGCGAGATCGCCGGTTTCGTCCGTTCTCGTGACATTCTTCACAGCCTCCAAAACGTCGCTCGATATCCCAAGCTCGTCGGGCGCGGCGCTCTCCAATCTTCCCTGAAGCGACTCGACCTGGAAAATTAAAAAATAATCAGTATCTATTCTTGATAAATATTTGTATTGTAAAAATACAAATATTAAAAAGATTTCAATTAAATAAAATTCTGCCCGGTCAAAGGTCGAAACGAATATGAGGTTACGAAATCGAAAAAAAAATTTTTTCGATTTAACGTAGTTTTAAAACCCTATCCGATGGGAAATTTTCCGCTGATTCCAAATATGACCGGTATTTGTCCGAAAAATAAAAATTTCGAGGAGAAAAACGCGAAAAATGATTTTTCACTTTTTGCAAATTTTAACCCTTCACGAAAATCGATGTCATTTTTTTTTGGATGAAGGGAATCTGGATTTTCTTTTTGCATTCGAAAGATAACTCTTCAGGGAAGAGAATGCCGCAAGGCGGAACGCGATATCTCGATTTTTCGATTTTTCGCAGATTCTTCAAGTTGACCCTCAAAAATTGCAAATTTATAGAAGGGGTACCCCTTCAATTTTTTCGAAAAAAATCAAAAAAAAATTTTTTCGATTTAACGAAATTTTAAAACCCTATCCGATGGGAAATTTCCCGCTGATTCCAAAAATCACGGTTATTTGCCCGAAAAATAAAAAATTCAAGGAGAAAAACGCAAAAATCGATTTTTTTTTATGTCCCCAGCTGCAATATTTAAAAAAATTCGAAAAAAAATCAGAAGGTAAGATAAAATCGTAAAGACCGAGAAAAAAATGCTGTTTACCTCTTCCCGCAATTTAACGCCTTTGCGATGGATGACGTCGAGGAGATTCCACAGCTCGTCCTCGGCCTCGTCGAGGACGGGACGCGGGCTCGCGGGTCTCGGTATGGCGGTCGACGCGCTGTCCTTCGACGACGTTTCCGTGCTGAAACCGGAGTCCTGGACGGTGGCGCTGTTATTTTTCCCGCCGCCGCTGTGCGAATTGCTTCGACTCCTCGGCAGCGACGACGCCGAGGATTCGCCCTCGCGATTGGCAACCCGTCTGCGGACCTTTCCGGGTTCCCATTCGCCGATTCGTCGGGACGAAGGGCTGGACAGGGGAAGCGGCACGTGGGACGACGATGAGTTGGAGGTCTGCGAGGACGACATCACGGACGCCACCGCCGAGGCCGAGGCCGAGGCGGCCATCTTGTGCCGGAGGTTTGGGAACGTCTCGATGACGAGGTCCCGGAACTCGAGGAGGGCGCCGACCTCATTCTGGAGCTCCTGCAGGGCGACCAACGACTTGGCCTGCTCGCTTATCAGATAGTGAAACGGTCCCGGCCGCAGGGGCATGCAGTCCATGCCAACGCCCTCGCTCGACACCACGACGCCCTCGGTCGATCCGCTGCCGCACTGCTGGAACACAAAATTAAAAAAACATCGGATTAGAATTTTTTTTATTTATTTTACCGAGAGGAATTAATATATTACTGCTGGAACACAAAATTAAAAAAACATCAGATTGGAATTTTTTTTTTTTTCTTTTACCGAGAGGAATTAATAGATTACTGCTGAAACACAAAATTAAAAAACGTCGGATTAGAGTTTTTTTATTTATTTTACACAGAGAAATTAATAGGTTATTAGGAACAATGGCCAGCGAGGGAAGAACCTTGCGATTTTCGGTGAAAAAAAATGTTCGATACTCGTGATCACATCCACTCCCCCCCCCCCCCCCCCCCCCCACATGTTCGAACGACCGAACGTGAACATAAAGAAAAATATTAAAAAAATAATTTAATACTTTTCTCGACGTGTCGATTTTTTTAAAATCTTGTCTTGTCTTGTCTTGTCTTGTTTTCCATTTTACCACCGTGACGCTGAAGCGGCTCGCGCTAAAACAATGAAAACACCCGAAGCGGATTCAAGAATGTTAAACGCTGCCGGCGGGGCCGCCTCGTCCTCGCCTTTCCGAGGATCTTCAAGGCGCCTTCTTGCGCGGTTTTGCGCGCTGCAAAATCCTCTCTCCCTTATTCTCTCTGCCCGGCGCTTCAGAAAAGCGGAGAGGTCTAAATATAGCGAACAGAGCGACGTCCGAGTCTGCAGAGTCGATACCCGGCGACCGCGTTGTTTATCCAACTTCGATTTATTCACTTCGGTTTACCGGATACCACTATACATCATTCCTGCTTGCTGCACCGAGGTCACCTTTTCTTTTTTTTTTTTTTTTTTTTTTTTGGTAAACAGGGGCAACGCGAATTCCGCGACTCTCCGATTGCGACGCGAAGCTGACGATTTACATATCTACTTTTATATATCTATTTTTTATAATTTTTATTTCAATTTATTTTTATTTTATTTTTCTCTCTGCGTTCTCGTTTTTTTAATTTTCTCTATTTAATTTCCAAAGTCTCTCTATTTAATTTTCCCATTTTATTTTCACCTGTAAAATCGGTCATTAAAAATTCGTTCCCTAAGGATAATAAAAAATATATAAAAAAAATTAGCAGACTCGGTGAGCTCGAAAAATGTTTTCATTTCCTCTTTGGTCCATTTCCCCGGCTCATTATCGCGAATAAGAGAGAAAGCCGGTGCGCGGGCGAGAAGCAGCGTTAAACTTTCTCAACGGAAGCCGCGCCTAGGCCAGTTCGCCCAGATGATCGATTGACCCCGGGCTGCGATGTTTCCTCGATGTTTGCACACGGCGAACGCGACTTCTGTGTATACATCGCGACCGCGGATTGGAAAATCTTAATTACCGGCGCGCGACCGCTGGGATGAAAGTTGCCAGCGGGTAATCCAGCGTGACTCGTAACCCAGTAACCTCGTGAATATCTGTACAGTCTCAATGGAGGCGGAAAAACCGTCCGCTTCGATTATCTTTATCGATACATCCGGTCGCTCGATTTTATTTTCTTTTTCATCTTTACCAACGCGAACACTTTCTTCGGGAAATTTTTCGAAAAATTCACGCTGAGTAAAATAAACAAAAAGGTGACTATAAAAAAAACCGTCCGAAAAAATATATATTTTTTTTTCGGTCGGTAAGGTAGATCGTTTTCAATCCCAAAGCCAACAAAGCAAAATTGTAAAGTAAAATAAACAAAAATGTGACTAAAAAAATCGTCCGAATTTTTTTTTTTTTTTTTTTTCGGTCGGTAAGGCAGATTGTTTTCAATCCCAAACCCAACAAAGCAAAACTGATTTCGTAACCGAACGATAAACGAGTTTACTGCTCCATTATTTCCTCGGAATCTTAACAGTGTTGCTGAATTATTTTCCGGAGAAAATATTTAAAATCGTCGCAGTGAAGAATTGCGCAAGTCTCTTTCGGTATTAAAACGAGACCGATAATTTTTCTCCCGTTGAGCTGGCTAAATAAATACAAAATTTCTTATCGCTTCTGGGTGAGTCATTTCGCGTTTATATTTACCCGTTTCAGGTGATCGAACCGCGCGTGGATAGAAAGTGCGATTGCCTGTCGGCTTCTTTGTGCCAAGGACGCTGAGAATGACTGTCTCGCGGATGGCTAACGTTATTGTTGATGCAAGATTAAATCTATTCGCTTACGCAGGGGTCTAGGAATTATTGTGATCATTGTTATCATCGTCGTGACCGCTGCGCCTGGTTTCAGGGGTAGAGTCGATTCCCTCGTCACCGAATGCATCATCGTTGGACGAGTCAACCGATGATGAGGGCACCTGCATGACTCTCAACGGGACTTAGATAGGATGCTACCCAACCCCAACCGCCATTGGTATTTTTTAATGTCAACGGTGACGATAAAAACCTCTGTGAATCACTCACAATATTCACAAGTCGGTAAAACAATCACATTGACCTTCAAACGACATTAGTTCCAATCCCATGTTTAAACCTGAAGGGTTACAACCTCTAAATGGGCTTCACAGAATTTTTCTTATCTCTTTTTCCACAAGAAAATCACCGACCAAGGTGATTATTTTTTTTCCTCGAAAAAAAGAAGTGATTGACAATTTCCTCAGACTCAAGGTCATACGCAACGACAGGACAGGTCTTTCAGGCTCTCGATTCCTGTGGCAGGTGACCTTGTCGGCTTCCTCCTGTCTCGTGGATCGATCGACAAAGGTGCGCCACGTCGAAAGTCACAAAAGAGCCGAGTAATGGTCGTCGAGTGGAGTGTATCGCGATAAACGGTACAATGATACAGTGTATCAGTCCTAGCGAAAAAAAATGTTATTAGTCCTTCCGTGAGCGACGAACGAGCCTGGCGAACGAAATTCACGGTCTCATGACGTTCGAGCTTGGTCATTGCGTCGCGTGTAACAGAGTCTGACGTGGGTGAAGGCAGCAGCGATGAGAAGTGCGTTGAACCCAACTTGGTAACTCGTCTAACGTAGACTTTACGGTCCATACGTCGACCAGTAACAAACGGTATCACAAAATACCCAAACAGTCATAAATATGGCAATTGGATTATTTTTTTCTTGAAGTGTCATCAAGAAAAATAAAATTTTCAATCGAAAAATATTGTGACAAATGTCGACCAATGTTATAGGCTATTACAGTTGCCATCGATTAGTCCATAGGTCGAGTAACAAACGTTATCACAAAATACTGAAACTGTGATAACTATAACAATTGGATACCCTTATTTTTGAGCCACCACAAAAAAAAAATTCTCAATAAAAAATATAAAATACAATGTAACAAAATCGACCAAGGAAATTCGCTTGGATAATAGCCTTCGACTTGTGCTACACTATAAGTTGTCTGAATTGCTAATTCGCAAACAAATATCCATATTGCTTAGAGCCAATGAAAACGCTTCTTGGCTGAGTCGTGACTGCATCGATCGCGACCGGCTTCCCTATTTGCTCGGTACTGCCGATCGTGCACTTCCATGCATAGTTCACAGTCGCTCTTCCTCCTTCACCTCTCTCCCTCCCCCCCCCCCCCCCCCTCGGCGGGAAATCACGCGCCAGTGTGGCTTCGATCCTCTCCTGTAGGGTCTCTCTCCCTCTCTCCGATTGCTCAGAGGTGTGAAAGGAGATACGTGGCGAGGCGTCTCAGCCGAGCAGCCGAGAGATATCGCGCCCACGTGGGGGAGGAGGACGATGATCCTGCTCGAGGCTGGACCTTGACCTCCCCCTCCCCCCCCCCCCCCCCCTCCCGGGACCTCCGCGACCTTTTGCTCGTTGGCAACTTATTTCACATTCGAAGACTTAATAACACATCTATACATCGACTCCTAAAGGTGGCCCAAATAATATATTGACACTTAAAAAATTATATAAAATTACTAATATATCTAATTAATTGATAAAACTGTATCCTAGATTTACGCAATTACACTATCATCAAATTGTAAAAGGCTTTTAACCCGAAAAACAAAATAAAAAAAAAAAAATAAAAAATGAAAATAAAAGTATTTTATTAATTAAATAAAATGATTTGTAAAATGAGGGACTGTTCTATTTTCGTTAAAAAAAATAATAAAAAAATTCTGAGTGGTAGTAGAAATGTGTAGGACTCTGATAACCTTCATCCGGTGCGATCTCCGCGTTGCCGACCGAGCATAAATAGCATCTCAATGGTGCTTGAGAAATAATCGGGGATACAGCCAACCCTCGACGAGATGCCCGTATCGAGCTCCGGCGATGGCCGCTCGATATGCGGGCGGAGGAGCTCTTAATTCACCCGGCGAATCATTTTCGACGCCGAGTGAATAGGAGGTTTAATGCCATACGACGCCGGAGCCACGATGTGTATTATTACGCGTCGAATGCGACGTACGAACCGACGAAACTTCCGAGCCCAGGGCGCCGATTTATCTCCGTCTCGCTTCGGCTCTTCAGCGATCAATGGTTAGAGATCAACGGCGCAACCCAGAAACTCGCGCGCGGGGAGAGCGAGACTTTCCACTGCGATCAATCGATTTTCCATCATTGGCCGAGCATTCCGATAAATCTCGCTGTGGGCTTTCACACTTGGACTGTGTAATTGACTTACGATGCGCTATGTACGATTTAACGGTACATATATATTTTTTTACCCACGAGTCGCAATTCAAAGAGGTAATATTTTAATAATAATAATAATAGTGATGATTTTTTTATTTTCGAGAAACTTTGATTAATTTTTTATAATAATAATAATAGTGATGATTTTTTTATTTTCGAGAAACTTTGATTGATGCGAATTTATTTGAGGACTCCAGATTTGGATTTGCTGGTGTAAAAAGTATGGCCGTGACATTAAAAAAAAAAAACGTAGTCAATATCCGCGCTCAAAGTGAGCGAACATGCGTCTGGTCTATACCTATATACACTCAATGTCTCCGCGAGGTTTACATAACATCGACTCGACGTCTGCCGCCTCCTGTTATGGAATTTATCGATCGCGTCGCATCGATATAAGGACATCCGTCGTCCAGCTGTCATCTCGTCGTCTCGTCCATACCGTCTCGACGTCCAACTGCTGCTGCTGCCTCGTTCGCACGATCGTGATTTCTTCCCGCAACGAGAAACGTATCCGTTACGCAGCCATGATCCAGATTTCCGTCGCTCAGCCCCTTTACATTCGATTAAGCGAAATTTTACAATTTTTGTTTTATCATAAAAAATTGTAAAATCTTTTTTACATTCCAGCCAGGCACTGGTTAGGCCCGGGCAGGGATGACAAGGCCCTGGCCAGGGCCTGACCAGCCTCTCAAAATTCCTCCCAGGTAATAACGATTTTTTTAAGAATTATTATATTTATTATTTTTAGATACGATCGACGTCAACAAATTATGTAGATGACGTCATTCTGTAATTGGTCACATCCCAATAATAATAATAATAATAAATAAATAAATATCTGTGTGCACTTTCGATAGGGCAAAGTTCACACTTCGATCGCAACGATAGATAAACCGCCTGAATTCTTCGTTCGCCACCCCGACTTAATTAAATCGCACTGCGGAGCAGCGGAGTTAATTATCGAAGCGCATGCAGAGGTTCGTGACGGCGTTTAGAGTTTGCGCCAGTGGTCGAAACTCCCGGGCGATGTTATAATAGCACCAGCGGTGAAATCACTGTATATATAGGTGGCTCTGGGGCGAAGGGTGGAGTCGTGGGACCTAATTTCGCCGCACCTCCGTTGGTTCTCTTCGAATCTTTCTGCCACCTTTTTTTTCTGACTCTCTTTCTCGCGCTTTCGGACATCCAACTGTCCGTAAAGCCTTCCATTAACTCGTTAACTTTGATGAAGGGCCTCCGCACTTTACTCCGGTTCTCTTTCTCACGTCGATTCAGCGAAGAGTTACATCACCTTTTTTTTGCGCAATTCGATTACAGGGATCTGCAGTGAGGAGAAAAATAGCGTCGATTTGTTCAGGTTTTAGGTGTTACAAGTTTTGCAAAAAAAAAAGTGGAATAATATAAAATTGTAAAAAGGTAAAATTCAATGTGGGTATTTTTTTGCATCCTTTTTTTAATTAAATTTTTAGAGCATTTCAGATCAGTTTCCTCAACTCGGACGAATAGACTCAAACCGACTTTTTGCCGTCGACATTGCGAGACTTGGAGCGAGAAGAAATAAAGAAAGAGTCGTCGTCGTAGTCGAGGCCTCGTGTCGCGGTCGCCGCGCGGGTATTAGTGATGCTTTCCCTCTTTTCTCTCTCACAGAAATCGACGTCGAAGGCGTCGAACGGGTGAAAAAAAATCTTCCGTCGTGGAACAAACTATGTTGACTTTGATCGCGCTCTATTTGTCAAATCGTGACGATAGGGTGCTCTCAATCTATATATATATATATACACAGACCACATTGAAAATATGCAAAACACCAGTTGGAGAAATTAAAGTGAGAATGGGAAAAAAGTCAACCATCGAAAATCGTGCGACTCTCGATCGATAGAATTTTTTGCAGTCTAGAATCGCCTCCGAGATTTAATTTCGTTGTAGCCAAGCGAAACGCTTGTTATTTCTTTCAGGCCCGCCGCGCGGGTTGCATACCACGTGTTCACATACACGCGACGAGCAGACTCCGAGCTTAGCGCTATCATTTTGCGCACGGGATGTTTGAAGAATGTTTACCCGATGCCGCAACGCGAAGAATGCCGCCGCTCTACGCTTTGTGGAAGCGAAGGAAAAACAGAGGAGCCGGATTAACGAACCCAACGCGATGCGCTATTAATATGTATGGGCCGTTCCAGGCCTAATCAAGAGGCTCGTGACCCTTGCGGCTTTTTTAAATATTTTTTGCTAACGCTTTCTCATCATTTCAGACCCTACAAATATTTCCTATAAAGGCAAAAGGCATTTAAGAACAATCGACGTGTTTGGAATGCGACTTTTTTTTTTTTTTTTTTTCTCGTAGGCACTGCAGTATTCTTCGACGAAGAGACAACATTTGTTCTTTGTTTCTCGAGTTTCCCGTATCGATCAAACCGATTGTCTCCGCACGATACATTATCATTATGAAAATTATCATATCTCGTGATACGGACTCGGGGAGTAATAAAACCGTAATAGAATCACTGGCGGAGATGTCGCCGAGTCTGACATTTTCTATCGATCGTTTTCGAAGCCGAAAAAAATTCCGCTAGGCAAGCGCCGAAAATGGGGTCGAAGGATAATGCCGCTGATTGGAGCTTTGAGGTGCGACGCGCATGCGCGGAAGCGCCGGGCTGCGCCTGCGCACCGCGCAGACTCGGAAGTCGAATGCGTCGCATCCGGATTAGCGATCTCCGCGCATTATTCTCGTGTCATTAGCTTCAGCTAAAAAATAAAACTACGCATGAGTAGTTTTTTTATATCCTTTTTTATTGTTCCAGACACTTTCTAACAGCGGTGAAAGGTGTAATCTCTCTGCTGGCTCTCCGCTCTTTCATTGTGCACTGCCGATGCTGCGGTTGCATCGCTATCACGAAATGTGCTGACACGCGGAGAGCGCGATCCAATTATCCCACGAGTGATACCATCGAGATCAAGAGTGCTCCCCCCCCCCCCTCCCCCTCCCCCCCGCGGTCGGGAAAACTGCGAAGAAAGTTGGCTGACAAAAAAAAATTAGAGAAATCAAATTACCGAGACGCGTTTTGTTCGACTCTCTGCGTAATCGTCGACCAAAGACGTAACGCGACTTTTGGACTACGTTGCTAATTGATTCACGCATGCGCGGTGGATTTTTTTTCTTTATAATTTTCATTTTCTTGACACGTGCGTAGTGGATCTGCGTCTAAAAAAATCGGTACGAAAATTCGAAAGTTTTATTTTAATTTTATTTATTGGCCATTTTTCCCTTCGTTCTCATTTCCGCAACTGTTCTCCCGATTCAGAAGCCAATTTGGAAACGATCGACTTTCTTTCACAGTCGGAATCGGCATCGTCGTCGTCGTTTAACAATCGTCGAAGCGAATTCGAGACTCGTCGGACCATTTGTGTCGTTATTCGGGACTTTGGGGGCCAATTTTACGAGGCGACCGAAAATAAATACTGAGCCACATTTGGACGGAGTCCGACGGTTCGATCGCGCCGATCGGGGTCTCGACTTTTTTTTATTTAAAGAGAAACCTCTTAAAAAAAAGGAGGCGATAGGAGTCGTTTTCTCGAATCCGAAAAGTGCATCAGCTTTAGTTTCAGACTGGAGTCGCCTCGTTTGGCGCCTCGAGCAATTTGCACGGTAAATCAACGCGGCTTCCTCGTTGCTCGGAGGAAGCGACGACGACGCCATCGGCGCAACGACAACGTAATTGCATCTCGACAATGGACGAGCCGCGTCTATTTGTATCCGCTTCCCGTATTCTCGACGCTACGTTACAACCTTATTACATAATTCGACGGAGTCGCGAACTGGTTGGAAGGGGAGTCGGTCAGACAGGCGCCCGGTATTTTTTTTTATAAGCCAATGCGAACGCACAGGTGTTTCAAGGCCATCGAGATCACGAGACCAAAATACCTCGCCGATGCATTTTTGGTGACGAAACTCGAAAGTATCGATACCCGAAAAGTTTCACGTTCAGTAAAAAAAAAAAAAAAAAAAAAAAAAAAAGGTGACCGAAATTTAATTTTAATGGAATGCTTTTTTTAGAAAGTAAAGCAATTTTTTTCATCACCAATTCCATGAAATACGTTTTTCTTATCATTTCCCAATTACCTATATAGACGTAATAATTATTTAAAAAAAAATAAAAAAATGTAAAAATAAATTATCGCTCCTAGAAAATTGCCTGAAACGACCGACAATCAGATGCAGCAACTCGGCGACAACTCCGAAGAACTTAAAAAAATAAAAAACGAATCGTCAGTTCCACCGACTCATTTTCCCCGACATTTTATTTGCGTCGGACTTTCGTATTTGACGGGTTTAGAAACTGCTAAGTGCGATGTAGGAATTCCTCGGCAAATATGATTACACGCGTGTCCAGGTTTCAGGTGGTTTTCATGGCAAATTGAAACGTGTCGGGCCGCGCGCGCGGCAGAATCCAACGTATGTGTTTTGCGCCTGCGCGACACGGCGGTTGTATAATGACATATAACCGGTGGAACTGTAAAACGCGGCACGCATCGCTTGAACACGGAGAGAAAACTTTGCGTGGGGAATCGCGCACAACGGGAGAAGCGAAACGAGGCTCTCGCCGTTGTGAACTCGTCTCACTTCTGTTACTATAAATCTGTAACGCGTCTTCGTCAGTCCTGTTACGACCTACTGACGACCCTAGTATTAATGCTACTTGCGTCTAACAATTTTCATTGACCAAATTAATATTTTTTATTTCATTGAATAAAATTTGTTTCATTATTAAAATTGATATTATTGGCTAAAGGACTACGTTCAATGGCCATTTAATAATATATATAAATAAGTTTTACTGATAAGAAAAATATTGTTGCTTCAAATGTTCAATATATTATTATTGATATTATTTAATTCAGTCTGTAATTTTGCTACTGTTTTTTGTAATTTATTTTAGAGTGAAACGTTGCATCTGATTTATTTTTTTTATTCTGAAGGTTAAGAAGATGCGTTTGAAACCTGCGCAGCATCTCGAATGCTGGTTAACAGGTGTTTACTGCAGCCGCTGCTGCTGCTGCTGCTGCTGCTATTGCTGCTGCTGCAGGGATGACAGGTGGCAATCGGTGGGAATCAGAAGAAGCAACCGGAGAATCTCTCCCGGTTTCGAACAAAGTAGGATCACGTGATACCCAAGAGCCAGGTGGACGTTCAGCTCGACGGAGTAAAAATCCTTCACCCGCGTAGCCACACACAGCTTCGGATTTATCGCCTCGTAAAATTGCAAAGTCAACTTCGGATGTCACAAAGTCCACTTTGAGATTCACCGATTTCCCAGAAATTCGTAAATATTTTTTTCCAACATCTTTTGTAAAAAGGATCTTCTCGTTGAAATAAATAAAAAATAAAAAAGAAATAAATAAAAATCTATCAATGAATGAAATTTCCCATCGCGAGCAAAGTGAAAGTCGTGACGAATAAATCGATCGATAACGCTTAATAAAAAAATTCACATCAAATAGAGAAGATCGAGAGGATCGAGATTTTCGAAGACGAAAGCAGCCGTCAGTCAACCACCGTCGTCTCGACTTTCCCGATCAACCGTAACGTCGACGCATGCGCAGAGTCGTCTCGTCTCTGGTAAATAGCGCAATGGGTTAACCGCTGCGGCTGCGCATGCGCGCTCGATCCTTCGATCGATCACCTCGAGGAAATCTGATTGGTCGACGCGCGTCGGATGCGCCTCGTCCACTTATCTCGAATTAATCGTTTCCTCTTTGCAGAACGTCGGTAACCGACTGACTCATCGTTGAGATTTTTTTTTTCGCAGTAGCGACGAAAATTGTCGGATCAACGAGGAAAAAGCGAAGATCATTAAAATGTCGCCTCGCGGTGGCCTCGTCGAGATCGGCCGAATGACAAACGTTACTCGCGGCGCCTTCGCAGTCGATATATATCCGTTCAATTAAATTCCCTCGGCTCATTACTCATTCGTGTTACCAGACTCGCCCACCGATAATCTCGCCGAGCGATCGACGAACGATCGAGCGTAATATCGCACCGGCCACTTTGCAAGCAGCTTCGCCTGTATTTCCATACCTCGTCTCCCGAGCTAATTATAATTCAACCGGGGAATTACGCTGACTCTCTTTTCTCGCAGAGTGATAAAAATAAAATACGGAGAATAAATAATGAAACGATTCGAACGTGGCAAATAGGTGGAAGATAATTGCCGGAGGAATCGAAGAATTCGATCGGACAGCGATTCTCGATTCTCGAGGCGAGAGACACGTGGAAATATTGCTGTGATTAAATGGCGCTGCTATTGCGATACTTTCGATTGATAAAAAGTGACCAACTGTGCAATAAGATTTAATGTCGCGAGTGAATATAAAATAATAAAAATGTTGGATAGGTCAGTTCAGTGGAGCGAAGATTTTTGCAGTGTCGCATTTTTCACTGACAAATTGCTGATAAAATTGGCTTCGGCAACTTTCCATATTTTTAATTGATAAAAAATCTGTTATTGTTATTATTATTATTATTATTATTAGTGATTTATTAGTGAATTATTGTCGCCACAGGATAAAAAATGTTGTATCGGTCAGTTCACTGAAACGAAAATTTTTTGCAGTGTCGCATTTGACACTGAAAAAGTGTTCATTGTCAAACTGATAAAATGGTGGCTGTGACGACTTTCCAGGCGCTCGATGAAAATTTCGCGTTGGCCCTTAAACGGCAGTCGGGAGAATCGGGGTGAGCGGCGGGAGAGTCGGCCACGTTCTCCGCCGTTACACCGCGCGGACTACAAGCGGACGGCAAGCTTCCAGTTCGGGCGGCAAACATTTTCTCCGATGATTTGTAGAGCGTGGCAGCAGCGTTGTTTTATCCACCGGCAACAACAACGGCCGAGCAGCGGGCCGCGCGGACTGCGTAGCGGCCTTGTACGCAAAATAAATCTCTACGCGTCGACCGGTCATTTAGCCCGTAATAGGGCGTTATCAGGCGTTCGTATCACGCGGCTATGTGCATACGACTACCGAGAAAACCTGCAATCAGCTTCGATGCTCCGCAATTTTTTTTTTTTTTTTTTTTGCGAGGAGACAACGTTGCTCTTCGTTTCACCCACAATCAGCTTCGGTGCTCCGGATTTTTTTTTTTTTTTTTTTTTTTTTTCGCGAGGATATAACGTTGCTTTTCGTTTCACCCACGACTATTTTTTTTTTTTTCAATAATCAACAATAGCCTAAATATCTTCGGGATTCAACCATAAATAATCAACAAACAAAAATATATTTGGGAATAAAATTTAAAAAAATATATATATATCTTGAAGAGGGGTTTTTACGGACAAGGAATTTGCATTAGCGCGTAGCGGTCTAACCTAAGACTATATCGGTGCTGTGCCACTATCGTTTCGTGTAAAACGTCGACCGTGCCCGCCGGGGACTTCCACTTCCGATGTCCTAGGTTGACGCGCGCGAGCGCGCAACGACTCCCGTTACTAATTATCCACTAGGCGACGCGAGCGTATAGAGCCCAAAGCTATGACGCGTGGCACGTACGAACCCGAACAGTAGCTCGGCCGCTAGCGCTATAAGAGTGGGGAACACGAGGCACGAGCCGCGGTTCACGTAAAGTGGCCCAATCACGATGGACTATTTTTTTTATTAAAAAAAACATCGATTTTTGCGTTTTTCTCATGGAATTTTTTATTTTTCGGGCATATAACCGGGATTTTTGGAATCAGCGGAAAATTTCCCATCGGATAGGGTTTTAAAACTTTGTTAAATCGAAAAAAAAATTTTCGCCAAAAATTGAAGGGGTACCCCTTCTAAAAATTTGCGATTTTTGAGGGTCAACTTTAAAAATCTGCAAAAAATCGAAAAATCGAGATATCGCGTTCCGCCTTGCGGCATTCTCTTCCTCGAAGAGTTGTCTTTCGAACGCAAAAAGAAAATCCAGATTACCTTGATCCAAAAAAATATGACATCGATTTTCGTGAAGCGTTAAAATTCGCAAAAAGTGAAAAATCATTTTTCGCGATTTTCTCCTCTAATTTTCAACTTTTCGGGCAAAAACCTATCATTTTCGTAATCAGCGGGAAATTTCCCATCGGATAGAGTCTTAAAACTTCGTTAAACCAAAAAAAAAAATTTTCAAAAAAATCCAGTGGGACAAAATCGCAAAATAATTTTTTTTCGTCTCTTCGAAGTCCGTACGCGGTCTCAATAGTAGCAAATCGACTTGTGTATCGTCCGCGACACGTACACTCGTTTCTCCGAGTGCGCAGGCTTCCTAATCCGGTTAAACGATGACCGAGCTCGCAGCCGGAGACGCGAAGAGAGACGAGAAGCAGCCGCAGCAGCAGCAGCAGCTCTGAGGCTGCTTCAACTGTGGTTCGGTTCGTTCAATCGTCGCTGCTAACAGCAGAGCTCAGTCGCAGTCGTCGCAGTCGTTACGAGGGCGTTCAACTATCGCGTCGAGGCGCATATGCTCGCCGTCCGGGTAGCACACATGCGACTCAGCGCCAACTACAATGCAGCGGCGGCCGTTACAATTGCAGACGATGCGATCCTCTCGCCGCACCGATGTACACACGACTCACGGAAACGTGAGAATTTCGCAGTTCCCGCGATATTCGCGAGCGGATATTCGCTGTAATTCGTGTCACCCGGTTCATCGGGTTCCACGTTGTAAAAAAAAAAATAGAACGCGCAACATTTCAACGAAAATACGTAACAGCGCTTCAACGCGTGAAAAATGAGAAGCCTGACCGGGGGCGCAGCCGGCGCGAGGCCGGAAACCGATTTTATACGTGCGGCGAGTCTCGTCTCCCTTCCCCCTCCCCTCTCCCCCCTCCCTATGGCCGAGTCACGTACGCTTCGCGCGGCGTTGGCGGCTTCGAGCAGACGTCGCCTCAGTCGAGCGGAGAATCAAATCCATTGTGTCTTTAATTATAATTTCTTATAGTTAATGGAAAAAAAAAAAAAAAAAAAAAAAAAAAGATTATGAAAAATAGCTGTGTGCATTATTCGTCTCTGGTAAAAAAAATAAAAAAATAAAAAATGATTATGAAAAATAGCTATGTGCATTATTTGTCTCTGGTAAAAAAAAAAAAAATTAATTATGAAAAATAGCTGTGTCCATTATTCGTCTCTGTTAAAAAAAATACCTCTGGGAAATTAGAGCATTTTTTCTGGGCGCGTCCAGCAGTAAATCGGTCAGCGGTGGCAGCACTTTAATTTTTTTTAATTAGTGAAATAAGATTCCTATGATTAAAAAAGCTATTCGACTGGCCATTCTTTTTTTATGGTTATTTCATTTTTTTTGCTAGTGGGTCCAGCGAGGGAGCTCCGCTCATATAATTATGGTACCTTCGTATATAGATGTATATATTATGTACATGTATCATAGCCACGTGCACTGGGCTATAAGCACTCGACAAAGGCAAAGAGGGGAGTGGTTGGCTTGGCCGAGCGTGGCAACGCACATCCGTTTCCGGAGGATGTGCATTCGTCATTTGATTCTCTCTGTGTACCGATCTCCTGGAGCTTCGTGAGTGTCGATTCGTCGGACCCACCTGCAGGTCCTACGATTTTTTTCACAGGTCCTACGATTTTTTCGCAGGTCCTACGATTTTTTTTTGCGTGCCCTATGAATTTTTTCGCAGGTCCTACGATTTTTTTTGCGTGTCCTATAAATTTTGTCGCAGGTCCTACGATTTTTTTTTCGCACGTCCTACGATTCGTTTTCACTGTCAATTGAATATTTTTCACGGTCCATGTGATACCTTTATTCGCCATATTATTTTTTTCCCGTACTATATCATTATTTATAATTACTCGCCAACTGACGTAACGACTGTAACGCACGAACCGCGATTTCCGCGAGCGTCAGCAAAATTAATTAATCCTCCGCACGTCGCTTTGGTCCAGTTCGGAGGTCCAAAATGGCCGCCGCGGTTCTCTTCGGTAATGCTCGAAGGTGATGCAACATGATCGATGACTTCAGGCCCGAGCGAATTTCACAATCGGAGGCCATATATGTGATATACATATATATTTCTGTGTCACAATCGAAAGTGAAACAGTCGTGAAAAACGTGTCCTGTCCGATCCATGAAATCGATTATTCGGAGCAGCTGAGTGTTTTTTTTTGTGTTACAAATACGACCAATGCGACTGACTGAAAAGGGATCGTTCGCTGCGTCGATTTCCGAGTGAATAAAATCAAATAAAATGCGTGCGACCTGCGACTCGAGACGCGATACGCGATCCGTCTCACTGGGGTTCTGGGTTACGATGTTTGTGTATCTCTCAGGATAAAAAAATATATATGTATAAAAACGACACGCGAGACTGTCGCACGTGCGACGACGACGAGACGAGAGACACACGAGCGACGGGAGAAACGCGACGCGAACCAGTTTTCTCGCGGAACGAAACTCGAGACGACATTTGCTCCTGTGGGACATTTTGCTTGAAAATTTTTCGCAAGATGTCTGTCTATTTATTTATCTATTTATAATATACTCCTTTTATTATCAATTTTACACGATTTTACAATTTTACACGGCACTCCAATTCGTAATTCGAAAAAAATAAAAAATTAATATTTTTCGCATTCGATTTTAGGTTTTGGATTTTTTTTTTGTTGTAAATAAAATATGGGGATTTTTTTGGCAGATCGCCGATCGCATAAAATCAATCGGCGGACCACGATCGACGCGATCGAGAAATTGAAGAGTCACGACGAAGCCGAGTTATTATTATGACGAGCAGCAGCAGCAGCGTCCGAGTTGCGAGGCAGACCGGACTCGTGTGTGGATGACCGTAAAGGAGATTGGCAAAGGAGCAGCAATTGGCTCTCCGACAACGAGGGGTCCGCTGCTGCTGCGGCTGCTGCTCTCGCTGATCGAGCGAGTCGACGTTACGTGCGTCGTTCGATTCGATAAATCGCCAGCGTCGGCTCGTTCGACTCAACAGCCGCACGAAAGTCGAATCAATTTGATCAGGACGTTTGCGCTGCAATCTTTTGTCCACATTTTCAGAGGCCCACAAAAAAAAAAAAATATACCAAATCATCAATCCAGACTCAGCTGGAAATTAGATTTGACATGAAATGTCAGATATATATTAAATGACGCTTTTTTCGAGTCACTCAGATCAAATTTTTTTTTCTATATTTTCAGTGACCTATGAAAAAAATAAAATAAAATACAGCAAAAATCCTTAATCCAGGCTCAAAACTGGATTTGACGTGGAGCGCCCTGTACATAAACGACCTGAAGTACAGAGCAGCAGAGGCTAAAAGCCGATCGGCGGCGCGCCGGTCGCTCGGGGGGCACGACGACATGCAAACGAGGCTCGCGTCGGGCAGCCCCGCCGGGTTCGCCTTGTGGAGGTCGTCTAGTTGCGAAACTCGTTCCAGGGGCTACCCTGGCTCCCGGGGCTATCGACGCGAGCCCCGCGGAATCGACTCCGAGACTCTCGCGCCTCTCGCATCGACTTATCGTGCGCATGCGCACGTCCCAAGTGCCTTATGATTAATAGTAAAATTATAATACCGGCTCCAATTCATTTTTGTTTTATTTTTTTTCTTCGCTATCGTTTTTCGAAATATTAAAAAATGTATCTACCGTCGGTCAAACAGGTGATCGGACTTTGTCTAAAATAATTTCCTCATTTCCCAGGACGATTTTTCTTACCTGAAATCAGACAAAAAAAATTCAAAATTATTCACAGCTCCAATTTCCGCAGGATAATAATTTAATATTTATTAGAGGTTAGATTTCGTCTGACATTTCCGGATGCGAATAAATATTGCTGATTTACCGGCTGTCTCGCACGTTGCGCGAATATAATGGGATCGAGGATCGATGTTCCCCGAGTGGGTCGAAAATTGACGCGCTCGCCGCGAGGTGGACACCCACGCGCATCGGCAACCTCATTGGCTGAGCAAAAAAATCCAAAACAATGTGGCAATCATTCCCAGACTCGACTATTTATATCGCAAGTCGAGAGCTCAGTCTGGATTTCAAATTTCACGTCAAAACAATCAGCAAGGATCCCGGATATAATTTTTTTATAAAAAAAAAAGCTGCGCATGCGCAGAGTGAGTCTCGCGGCCGATTTATAACACGAGTAAATCATGGGTGAACCGTGGGCGTCGTTATATGGAAACGGGGAAGAATCGCTCTCGTCCCGTGAGCAAAGCGCGTTTTATGCGCCGGCGCACGCGACGCTGCTGCGCATGCGCCGCGGCGGCGCACCGGGAACATTCTAACGAACGTCGATGCCTCACGCGATCGCCGCCCGACAACTTCCTAGATCCCACTCGCGGCGGTTTCGCCGCGCTCGGATCGCGGCTGTAATCCCGGCCTCGTGATTGGCTGCGCTCGGACGAAGCGACGAGCTACGCCGGATAAACGCGACGAGCTACGCTTCTGATACCTTTGCTGGTGGAGCTCAGAGCCTTATCAGTGTTATCTTGGCTGGTCGAACGACGCAGACTGCGCTTATTCGACTGTCAGGTAGTCGATTAATTATATAATAATTAAATAATATTAAATCATAATTAAATAAAAATTAAATAAAAATCGAAAAAAATAAAAAAATAATTAAATATTACTGATTATATATATGATTGATTATGACTGAATATGAATATGCCTGATTATATATAATTAATCCGGCCTCGTGATTGGCTGCGCTCGGACGAAGCGGCGAGAGACGAGTGACGAGCTACGCCGGATAAACGCGACGAGCTCTACGCTTCTGATACCTTTGCTGGTGGAGCTCAGAGCCTTATCACGGTTATCACTCTTATCTTGGCTGGTCGAACGACGCAGTCTGCGCTTATTCGACTGTCAGGTAGTCGATTGATTATATAATAATTAAATAATAATAAAATCATAATTAAATTAAAATCTAAAAAAAATTAAAAAATAATTAAACATTACTTTTTTTTTGTATTAAATCTTCCTATTTTCAATGTGGAGGAAAGAATGAGAGAAGTCTCTGAGATAGAAATATATCTATAGATATTTGTAGCTTTATATATAGGTATACGACCTTACAGCATTTTCGAGAGGGAAAGAAGGATCCGACAGAGACTATAATACCATCAGTGCCGGAGGTCTGTTGAAAAGAATAAAAGACACGGAGGTCGCTTGGAGATCGAAAAATCGCTGTAGGTACGTTATTTCCCGTGTATAAGTACCCTGGGTAATCATGTACCGGCCGAGACCGAGACAACGACGACGACCGTGTACCGCATCCTCCGGACGATTCGCCGGCTCGCCGGGCGCCATAAACCACCGACCCGTTATATATATCGCGAAATAAAACTTTGCGACCGAAACGACTTTAACATCCTTCCGACTTTTCTTCACGATTTTTTTATTTTTTATTTCGTCAACCGGCTAATTTTTCAGCGTTAAATCTGATAATTAAATTAATGTTTTTTTAACCTTTTTTTTTGGTCGTGAAAATTGTAGTTATTGCAATTTTTTATTTTTTTTTATTTTTCGTGTTTACGATTCGGCTCATTTCGAAATATTATTGGACAATTAAATCGGCAAATGGGATCGTTAAATTTAGCGTTTGAAGAGCCGGCAACGTTTGCATACTTTTTACGTCTAATAACAATTTTTATTTCCCTTTTTCTTTTAGAATTTTTTTTTCGTGCGTGTCGAAACGAAATCGAGCCGACGGAATCGGACGCGATTCGCCGCGCGCCACGGTCAATCGATTCCGCGCGGCTCGTCGCGATCCCCGCTCTCCGGCGTAACGTGAAAAACTTGCGACTTAGTCCACTGCTACCGACAATTCCGGAGCGCGCTCGTAATAAAATCCATAAAATACGGAAAGTACAGTTGGATTGTAATTGAGATTTTTTTTTCGCGTTAAAAATGAATAATAAAAATTTCGCGTCCGGCGGCGGATTTCTGCGATGACTCAAAGTGACTTTTGATCTTTTTTGTCTCGTGTAAAATAATAATAATAATAATAATAATAAATCATTCAATTGATTTCTCAGTCTTAACCCGTCTGACGAATTGAGCAATTAAAAAAAACCGTATAAACAAACATAAGCGACGCATCTTTCCGGTTTACGGTCGTCGAATCCGCTGCGGCGAATATGCGACAAGAGCCGAGACTGGCGGGGACCCGGCGCGCCTTCTCATTCGCGTCACCCATAAATCAAGCCGTATACCGGGGCGTGCGCCGGCCGCCGTATCATGACCCACGGCGACGACTGACCTTTCCTGAATTATCGACGACGGTTAGCGAGAGTATCATCCGCCGCGGCGAGTCGAATGATCGTCGAGGATGCACTTTATCGCGATCGAAATTTATGCACCGAATGAAAAAAAAAAAAAAAAAAAAATCGTTTCTGTCGGTGCGAAATAATTGGATCGCGACTTCAATAAAAAAAATTGCTAAAAAATTAGAAGGGTTACATTTTATCATCTTTTTATTTTTTATTTATGATTGATTTTATTTATACGATCGAGGTTGACGTTTCGCGTTTAATGGACGGAAAAAAAAAAAAAAAAAAAAAAAAAAAAATCGTTTCTGTCGGTGCGAAATAATTGGATCGCGACTAAAAAAATTGCTAAAAAATTAGAAGGATTACATTTTATCATCTATTTTTTTTTATTTATGATTGATTTTATTTATACGATCGAGATTGTATAATATACAACTTCCCGCGTTGTTGACGTTTCGCGTTTAATGGACGGCTGCACCGCAGCCGCTGGATAGGCGAATCGTGCGCCGCCGGCGTTAAGTGCCTCGTAAAGTCGTCCGCCGGGCGAGTCAAGTTGAAAACTGCAGCCGATAAGTCGGATCTACCGCGCAGGTCGACGGCGCAGATCCACTGCGCAGCGCTGGAGAGAGAAGGGGAAGGGGGGGGACTGCGCGCGCACGATATGCTTGTAAGTCGCGCGCATATATATTTGTGCCGTGAAACACGTTGCCTGCCTAGAGCTTTTTTCCTACATCTATATAAGCATGTGTGTCTCCCCCTCCCCTCCATATGCCCGGTATATGTATATACTGGAACCTGATTTTTCAATCGAGCCGCATATTGCACCGGTGACTCACATAATACCGGATCCATAAAGTTTATTCCACTTCGCCGATAGCCGATACGAATTTTCTAGGGTCGGCGGTTATAGATACGAACAATTCGTTGAGTCATGTTTCGAGAATCGAAATTCAGATCCGTTGTACCCATTATTTTTATTATTTTATAAAAAAAGAGCGACCGAAAAATAAATAATTTTGTTTAAATTTTTTTCGATATATTTGGAGCGACTAAATAATTTTTTTTTTTTTTTTTTTTTTTTTTTTTTTTTTTTTTTTTTTTTTTTTTTTTTTTTTTCGATAAGAGCTGAAGAAATTAATTTCAATTGTCGCTACGAAGATTTAATGCTCCTCGATCTGTTCATTTTAATCACGGATAGTGATTAAAACTAACAGATCGGGAATTAACAGAGTGGGAAGTCGAATGTTGAATAAAATAGGAAATAAAAAAAGCGTCTTTCCGCTCCGTCGTTATATTAGTCCCGGCGCGCCCGTTATTTGTAATAAAAACTCTCGGGGCCGGGTGAATAATTCAGGGAGAGACGGCGATGTCGGCTATATACATTTTCTTCGGGGTATCGGTGAGCCGCGCGGCTCCTGTAAAAATCCCGTTGTCGGACACGACGCGTGCAGCACGTTTTACGGGATTATTATGCGCGGATATGCAGCGTCCGAGCTCGTCTGCCCGCTCCATAAAGATGAACGAGCACGCGCCTTTCCCCCCCCCCAATCGAGAGAACAACACCCGAGGATCGCTGGCCACTTAATTCTCGTAAACCTCGTTAAAGAGCGTTTTATTATTCGCGATTCCTTAATTGGCCGGTGGGAGATTATTACGAGACGAGCCCTGGAGAGGCTCTCGGGACTCGATTTTACCGGCCGCGAGGAGTCGATTAAACTCGACTGCATCTCGATAATGCGACGCGGCGTTCCGAATCGAAAAAAAATTACCGCAACGAGCAGCTTTTATACCGTACGACTAAATATAGAACCAAAAATGGAGCGTAATATTTTTTTTTATAAAAAAATAATTAATATTGAATAAAAAATAATAATAACAATTTTTTATGTTATTAATAAATAATAAATTACGTCGCCGACAAATAAGTCGCACTTACGGATTTTCTCGCAAAGTACAAAACCCCCAAAAAAAAAAAAATGTCGCCGGATCATCGGACACTCGAGACTCCTAAGATCGTCTTTCTCGTTATCCTCTCGTCGAGCCGCCGGTTGAAGCGGCGATCTCGAAGGCGACTCAGGTGGCACTGGAGCCGCGGAAACGTCGAGTGCCACCCGCGCGCCTCGTTCATTGAAGTCGCGTCGAAGACGCGGAACGAAGTTAAAAAAAAAAACGATTCAGGAAAAGATTGCAAGTGGAGCGGCAGCTCTTTTTTAGCGAGCGGAGATAAAAATGTCTTTCGGGCCTGGTTTTTTTTTCTTTTTTTTTTCCAACTCGACATCGAACGGTGCGAAGGACAGGAATCGTCGGAGCGTGAACCGAGAACCTTGAGAGGCTTCTAACGCTCCGGAAATGAGGCAAATCAGTTCACGAATTGATTTCAGCCTTCGCTACGGTTTTTAATAATAATAATAAAAATAATGGAGACCACAATTCGTATCATTATTATTATTAAAAAATACTACAGAATTCGAAATTTAATTGTAAACTTGTTAATTTTATATTTCCTCTAACAAGACTAATAATGATAATAATAATTATTATTATTATTATAAATATCAGATTGGTATATTTCCCATGCAGCAAAAAATGCGTTAATGTTCCCATAAATACGAGTGATTAAAATCAATCGCCACGTCACGGGGCCTTCATTAGCTGTTTAATAGTTACAAGTGTCGGGGCATAAAACCGAGGGTTATTGGAGGTCATTATTCGCCGTTAATCCGCAGTTGCCGTCCGGCGTGGTCGGAGCTTCAACGGCGCCGGGACCGCAGCGGATGAAGAAAGTCGCTGCGCTTCTGCCCGTCCGGCGCTTCCGACGCGGCGAAGATATTATACAGCTGGTGTCGCGCGCTCATCGAGAAAAGCGAAAGTACCCGCGCGAGCATTTCTGCGGCGCGCACGGCGAACGTGCGGATAATTACGACTCGGCTCCGGCGGCTCGTTACCCTTTTTTTCTGCTTTCTCAATTTTTTTTATTTTTTTTTATGCAGAATAATGACACCTTTTCCTCACGCGTTTGCCACTATAAATATATAACGTTGAGGGTATGATGGAGAATGGGCTAATGGAGGGAGAAGCTCGGCGACGAGACTTCGACCTTCGTTTGGATTCTTGGAAGGTTCGCCGGGCGGATCGTTGGAGATCCCTGCGTTATAATCTCGTCGCGGTTGTATCAGGCGACTCGGTCATTTGTCGAGATGCTGAGATATGGAATATCAGGAAAAAAAAAAAAAAAAAAATTATGACGACCAATGGAACAACGAGGGACTGAACAGCCAATGATACGTCTCCGTTGTATTTGTCGAGAAGCTGATATATGGAATATCATGAAAAAAAAAAAAAAAAAAAAAAAAAAAAATTGACGACCAATGGAACAAAGAGGGACTGAACAGCCAATGAGACGTCTCCGTTGTATCAGGCGCCTGAATCATTTGTCAAAATGCTGAGATATGGAATATCATGAGGAAAAAGAAAAAAAAATTATGACGACCAATGGAACAACGAGGAACTGAACAGCCAATGAGACGTCAGTCACAGCGTTTGAAACTTAAAAAATAATCGCGTAACTCGTCGCTTTCTAACGTCCGCGATTCGCGCCTCTAACGACTTCGTAGCTCGACGCAGCTGGAACCGACACAACAAATACAGAGACACGAGACACATATACATCCTTCGATTTCTTGCCCATTTTTCGAGAGTCACGCCGCCAGGCTCCTTATACGCAACTCGTCCTCCTATGTATACACAGAGCAGAGCGCGTTCGCCTTTTCGAAGCGAGACTCCTTCGCCTTACCGGCGAACCAAGAATGCCAGTATTACACTTACATTCCCAGCCAAAAGTTGCAACAAGAATTCGACGAATTCTCAACGTGAGAAACAAAAATTGTTCAGCTGAGAATAGCGACGAAAAAAAAAAAAAAAAAAAAAAACGCTAAGTCGACTCAAATTCTGCAATTGGAAATTCGTTGGCAACTTGAATAAAAATGTGATAATAATAATGCTGGAAGAAGTGACTGATGTCAATTAATCCGAATCGAACTTTTGACTGGAAATGTACGCAAACGCATTTTTTAAGCTAATCGGCCGAAGCGCCTTTTTCCACCTCTGTCCGATTAGTCGAATAAACGCGTTCCTAATTCGTTCGACGATTTATTCGCGAGCGAAAAAGTATTGCTGCGGACACCGACGGTGCGGACGGCGCGGCCGTAATTCGTAGGCATGTAAGCGGCGCGGATGATTTCTCAATTAACGCGCGAGAAGCGACGACCTCGGCGCTCTCGACGCGTTACACGCGTTACACGTCGGGTCCGCCGCGTGTAACGTTTCGTCGCTGGAAAAGGAGTGAAGAAACTCGAGCGGAGATTGCGATCGATTTTCTAGATTAGAACGATTGTTGGGAAAATTCGCAATCGGCCTCAAGTCGGTTTTTATTCATTTACGCGGCGACCCACAAACATAAAAAAAAATTTGCAAAATCGTGCAACAATATTTTTTATATTTTTTTGAACGGGTTTTTTTACAGTAATTTTTTCCTGACGATAAATAAAAAATAACAAAAAAATAATGTTTGCAAAATAATTCAAAAAAATAATCACTCGCGATTTTCATGAGAATTTTAATAAAATAATCGACGATTTGTATAATTTATTGATTTACGTAAAAAATAATTAAGGTTGTCGGATGTGAATCGTCGACGTTAATTGGAAGAGAATGAATGACGGATGGACGATGATTCCGGGTGCGCAGCGTCGGGGAACGCAGAGACGGAATTATTTATTTCTGCTTCCACCGAAAAGCGCGAGTTCCGGTCACGGCGCCGCATTCCGACTCTGCGCGCCCGTTCGCTCTGATTGTCCGTCCGACGCCGACCGCTGCCGCTGCTGCAGCGCAATTACAAAACCTTGTGCACTCGGCGATATAGGTACAAACACACAGCGATTGCTCATTGCACACCCCGAAACCTGTTATTACCGGCGATAAACTCGCTGCGATATTTCGACCGCGAGAATCATCGCAAATCGCAGAAATGCGCGTAGAAAAAAAATTAGTCGTCGTAATAAAACCAACTTCGAACTATTAGACAGTAAAAAAAAAATAAAAAAATAAACGTTTCGTTGGTTTGAATATAAAATAAATAAAATAATTGATCAATTTTTTGTCAACGATCGAACTCGAATAAAAAAAAATCAAATAAAATAAAATAATTGAAATTAAAATAATTCAGAAAAAAAAAATTGCTTGTGGACAAATA